>OY728166.1:531980362-533180362 GCA_963277665.1 Viscum album
CATAGGTTATATTTTATCCCATTTATATATTTGGACTCTATTTCATTCATCGTCAGTATCATTAGATCTATGATGGTAAGATCTTGTCTCATTTTTAGTCTTTCTACTTTATTTTTCCTATTGACTACACAATTTAGGTGCCGCCATTTTTTTCTCAAAATTCAAGATCTTTATTTGTTCTTCATTTTTTACTGAATATGAGAAAAATTGGAAAGTGATACTAAATGATAACTCTAATACATTGATACAAAAGTTGGTCTATACAATTCCCTTTTGGTTTGGTGCTTAACAAGGATACTTGTCATTGTGCCTCCCCTCAGAATTTCCAGCGTGACCCCAATATTGAAATAGTTAATTAAATTCAATGAAATAGGATATTTTAGGGATACCCTTAGGTTTTTATGATATGTAATGGCAGTTGTTTCCATACCTAGGGTCTCTCATGGGTCCCACTATAGGAATTTAACTTTTTTAACCCATGTTAACCCACCCACGGGGTAATTTGATGCTTTCTTAGATAAAGGAATCCCTTCAATAATGAATTGAATAAACTGTCTGGTTTATGATATGGGCTACCCCCTTTCACAAGAAATATCTTGTTGATGTTGGGTTTCTAAACTATTTATATTAAACACAAATTTCTTAAATTAATTTTTTTAAATCTGGTGAAGAGTGGGTAAACTCGTGTTTTATGATTAAATTTTAATTGTGATATATTAGTGGGTATACCTAGGAGATAAAAATGAATAAGAAATGTTAATAAGAGTATGTAGACAAATATTTAATGAAAATGTGAATGGTATAAAATGGTGATTGTTTCCATATATGTATTGGATGATTTTCAATCAATCTAGAGTACGATAGTAGACACCTAGAATATGGTATGGTCCTTGGGTCTTGATTTCATAGGATTCCCTTGACCTTGATACCCCTTGAATTTGGGATGCCTGGACTCTAATATGACATATTCAGATAAAATTATAATAGGACTCCACACATTGCCTAACTAAGTTTCCATTGAGATTTTCAAGAGACTCAACAATGATACATTTGTCTTCTACACCTTGGATCTCACCTTTTGTTGTATAACAATTTGTTTGTATAGAATGACCTAGGATTTTGTGATATACATGGTTTAATGGATTGATTGTCATTGTTTGAAAATGTCTATTATATGGAAATATTGTCATTGATGTGACATGTTTGAATGGATACAAATGCCATGATGGTTACTTATATATTGTTTTTATGTGCAGTGATAATGGATCTTGGACATCATTTTAAGGGATATATGAGACGTTATTTCAGTATTAATACATTGATAGTCTACATGCCATGGGAATCTTTAAATTTTAATAATTTTTACCTGCATTAGATACAATGTTCATCCCTTATTATATTACACATCCTAGGTTGTATATATCTTTTGTTGGTCACATACTGGAATTGTATCTCACAACCTATTCAGCACCATTGGGTACCCAAATAGACCATTTGGATTTATGCAGGGACCAAGTAAGAACCCATAGTTTGGGGGTTGATTTTGTTCAATGATTTGGAGCATAGGAGGGTGGGATCGAGCTGAGGCTAGTGATGTTTTTCATAGATAATACTTTTTGAACATTTTGGTACTTTCAATACATGTATTGTACTATACTATTATTTACCTATTTGACTACATTTTAGAGACATGTATCATCATCATTACTTATGATACACTTTTGGATTAATCTTATATTGATGTCTTCTTTATTAATTAGTTGTCTCTTTACTATATCTTCTTTCAATACATGTATTTTCATAACATTTTGGTGTGTTACACTCTGGTTATGAAGGAACGGTCTCCCTGTTAACACACCCTTGGCCCTCGATTCTAATTTGAAGCCTTTGGTTTTAAGGGAGATTCACTTGAGGTCATGTGACTAATCAAGATCAAGGAACTTTTTAATTCCATCTGAGTCCATCATGTTATAAGTAGATTATTATATTAAACTGTAAATAATAATATTTTTTAAAATTTTATATTCTATGTTAAATGTAATTTATCGATGAAATTGAATTAAAAAATAGATAAAACATAAAAATAATGGGTTGTTACACCATATTTCTCTCCATTACATTTTAGTATCCTAAAATCCTTCTTGGATAAATCTACACCTCTTTTGAGATTAACCTATATTAAATTTAATAGCATTTTATCTATAAATTATTCTAGTAAATAGTTGAAATTGTTTTAATAAATTATTAACAAAATATCTACTAAAAGTATCATATTCACCCCCCAAATCATCATTTCAATTTTCTAAGAAAAATATTCTCATATGAAATATATTAATCTATTAACTAATTTGGTTGGGAGTTATCATAGAGAATATTATTTTATATCATTTTGTTTTTTCACATTATTATTTTTGTGTCCCATTTTTATATAGATCCCCATTGGGGGATATGGATAATATATGGAATTCAGGAATATTGGTCCTTTAAAAATTACAAACATCATTTATATATGTTTCATTGATAATGTAATTAAATATATGCTTCATGATTTTATTATAATAGGTTTCAATGTGTTTTGAAAATGGTTTTAATTTTTATGATTTTGTTTAACATAATATTCAATATAATTTTATCCTGAGTCATACCTCACGATATGACTTCATCATAAATAGTTACATGATTTTCCTTCATTTCACAACCAACAACATCATAGTGTTTATTTCTATGATGGTATCACCTTCAATAATAGGCATCTATCAAAAGTGGTGACATTTAATTTTATTCAATCCATCGTATTAATATTTTGATTTTATATCAATGATTACTAAATCATAATCAATTATTGAAATAATTTTTTATTATATATCAATAATTTTTTAGGATAATTTTCCTTTAATTATGTCATCAAAAATAATCTATTATATCATAATTAGTTAATTTTTTTGTTATCACTATATGAAAGAAAGATTATTTCCAAATGAATTTATAATAAACCTATATTACTCATGGAGATACTATAAAATAAAATAACATAACATTTCATTATTTATAATATACCAAAAATCATTTTTATTATCTCTTTTGGATGCCAATTTTATTTTTCCATAAGAGAAGACTCTTTAACAATTAATGGCCAACTGTTGATTCATTTTCTAATAGGTTGAGGTTAATAAAATATATATATATATATATATACATATATTATCATGATATATAAATACATTTTATATGTTTCAGGTCATTAATTATGACATTTTATTTCACAAGTTGTGGAATCTTATTTCCTCCCAAATCCATCAATCACAATCAAAACTGTTCTTACCGATAACCATTATGAGAGTGGATAAAATGAAGTTAATGAGTATAGTGATTTCATTTTCATCACAATTACTATATTTTTTCCACATTTATTTTTCAAATAATACACATAAAAAATAAAAAAAAAATAGGCTCAAATATTCAATTGAATTCCAAATATAATCATTTCTTTTAAAATCTACATTTTTGGAGTTTATAATGTAATCTATAAAACACAAAAAATCATTAAATGGGATAAATTCACATTTTTTTCAATTATAAAGGATATATATACTATAAATAATTTTTTAAAATGTAAATATTCATCTCTCTTAATTCCAAAACTTTTAAAAAAAATTCTCTTGTCTAAACATCATTAATTAGTTCATAGAAATTATATACCTGAAAATAATTTAAGTTAAAATGACATAAATTATTTCATTTCATATATTTATCATCATTAACTTATGTATTAATTTACTTAAAAACATTTATCTCCCTTCTATACTCACTTTTAATTTCACCAATATTATATTTAAAACGTATCCTCTAAAGGAATTACCTATCTTTTTCTCAGTAATGAAAGGTAATTTTTCCTTATTCCCATGAATTATAATTCTTAATATAATCATCACATAATAATAATTTCAAATCTCGTGTATAAAAAAATATTTTTCAATAATGATATATTTTCAAAAAAAAATGTTTAATGTTTAATGGGTAATTGTGTGAAAATATAAAACAATCAATTAAAAGGCTTTACACTTTAAGAATAATGTGTGATTAACATTTAAAACATTTTGAAAATATCCCTTAGTAATTTTCAAACAATTTTAACCATAAAATTCCCTTAATTTTATCTTTATGTTTAAAAAATTCAGTCCTTTAATTGAATTATTAGTATTCCCTCTATTTTCTCTATTTTTTCAATATTTGTAAACAATTTTCATATAATTCCTGGAAAAAAAATTAATGAATAAGAGGGGCCATCAAATGAGATTGAAAATTGTATTGTGAAATTTTTTATAAAATAAATAATAATAACAGAAACTAATCTAATTACTTGTATAATTTAACCAATTATTTCGATGAAATGATCCATCCATACTCTTCGTTAAAATTTCATAAACAAAAATACAATGATATGGGTATTAAATGAATAATTATCTTTGAATATAACAACCTAATAGAATTTCCATGGTATATAGACGATTAAAAGAAAGTAAGATTATTAAATAATTTCCCATGTGTTTACAAGGTATAAAAATAAATTCCCCAATCATGTGGACACAATAGTGAAATACAAATTTTTTCAAAATAAAGTCATATCATGTAATAGATTATAATAAATGAATGAATACTCACTCATTAAAAATAAATTATTATGATTAATATATCAATCGGTTTACATACTTGTTAGGTTTGGAAATTGATATTGTGAAGTCACTTATATGATTTTATTTACATTTTTAGTCAATATTAATGTAAATGTTTGAAAAATGAAATTACAAAATGGAAACATTTTAATAATCATCGTACTTGATTATTCAAATCAAACATCCCAACAAAAATTTATTGGTGTCTAAAAATATTCTATTATATTTTATTATTATATTTTTAAAAAATATAAAAATTAAAATTAAACAAAATAAAGAGACCATACATACTATTTAATTTAAAAATATAAGAAATCAATCCTTAGATATATCCCCTCATTCACACATAAATTTTTAATTATCCTCAATTTAACTTATGAATAATCACTATAAATTTAAATATATTAAAATGTAATTTTTATTAAACAAATTTAATAGATATTAATATATTGGTCAATTTAATTTCGGAATATAGCATAAAAAGAGTAATGTCCATCATTTAGGATTTTTTTCATTGGAATTTACCTATATGAAAAATAAAATAATTAATTATATATTTATAAAAAATATAAAATAGATAAATAGATAAATTAAATGTTTGGTTATCTAGTGAGAATCAATAAATTTATTCTATATATATAGATAGTGTATCTACGATATCCAAGGTCTAATGGAATATTTATTTTTCTAAATTTAAACCAACTTATCATATTAGATCATTTTTTCTTAAAATACAATACCCCAAGAGGTCTCCATGTCTAAGAAAATGCATAATCCCTCCAAAATAGTATTCTTTTGGATTATTTGGTATGGAATAAAATTTTAGGCACCCTCGTTATCATACTTTAGTTTAAAAATTATTTCCACTACGATTTGATTATCTGTCCTAAGAAGTGTATTTTCTACATTATAATGAGTTTTTTCCTTGAATAAGTTATAACTAAATTCCATATTCTGCATCTTTTTATTGTGTAATTTATTGGGTTTTTTTATATTTATTTGACTCACTAATTCCTACATGAATTCATTTTTATAATTATAACCTAGTCCATGAAACATATGTACTGAGTTGTCAATGTCCAAGATGGAAAAATGTAATTGTATATCAAATTGAGAATTATAATACCAATATGAATTAATAAATGTATTATAAAACTTATAACCCTTAATTTATATCTCTTATTATTTAAAATTTCTTCTTCAAAGTACATATTAGAATGCTCTTGTAGTTGAAAAAATTATTCAAAATGGGTGTTAACAAACATGATATCATTATCAACCCGTAAGGGACTTATTATTTTTTCCTTAATTGGTTCTTTTAATTACTCTATACATTTTATTATCATCTCTAAGAGTATTGTAATAACATTAATTACATACCCTTTTACCCACATAAATACATCATTCTTAATTCCATCTTGATATTTCATCCACATATTCTCTTATAGGTCATCATTTGTTGGTTATTTTTATTTATGTTTTGAGGGTGGATAATATTGTTTTTGAAATAACAACTATTTTTTGTTGTGTGAATTAATAACTGAAAATTGAAATATCGAACAATTAATGATATTTTAATCAATATTGTCGTTCTATATATAATTCATATTTAAAAATCCAAGCATTTATATTACATCCTCAAACAATGGAAAATAATGTGGGTTTTTGTATTAATTTACATTTTTATAACCATTGTTTTGAGTTTACACAATTATTTTTGTTGTGTTAGATTCATCCTCTATTTATATGGAATAATCTAGTTTTTTCCTGAAAAATATTTACATTAATAAATATAATTATAATTATAAAATCAAAACGACTTAAAAATAAATCTAAATGATAATCAATGTTTAGTTAAAGAAATTTAGATCCATTGAAATTAAATTTAGGTTTTTTGTATAAGACAATAAGTGTAACACCTCAATATTTCACGGTATGCTTCTCTTTGAATAATACAGTAGCGTGTGTTGTACGCAACTTCGAGTTCAAACACACCACAACCAATCAAATACGCCATTATGAATAGTAATACCCAATTTTTGAAATTTTATAAATTTTATCTTTCAAAATGGACTTTATTTTTGGATTTGGAATATTGATATTAGCTTAGGGTGAATTTTTGGTATTTTTCTAAAAACATTCAATTTTTTATGAATAGTGAAAAACACTGAGTTATAGTTAAAAACTGAATTTTAATTTAAATAATAATTATTTTTATTTAAATTTATTTTAGTTCAAAATAGATACATAATAATTATATAAGTTCAATTTAATTCATCAGAGTCAGTTTATATTAATTTTTGATATATAAAAATTTTATTGAACTTTTTATCGTCTTTTACGTACCTCCTAGGAGCATTTGAAAATTTAAATAAAAAATAATTTTACCGATTCTGTGAGTTGAATTTCATAAATCCAAGGGACATGGTTGATATTATTAAGAAAAATATGGTTCAATAAGATGAAAATAATTGTTGGTGAATAGTAACTTTTTACTTTTATTTACCACAGTTAAAAGTAAATAGGGTAATTTAGGGTAAAAAAAGTAATATTATTATCCTAACACAAGTTTTAATTCTATTATATAAGTATAATTAGACCAAAAACAAAATTATGAATAAAATATGAACCTCTTTGGTCCACCTGGATTAGATTAGGACACGTATTATTATTTTATTCAAAGAAGATTAAAAGAGTTAAAATCAATGTTTAATAACAAAAACATTTTTAATATAGGGTTATACATAAGATAAATTAGAATATATATTTTCATTGGAAATATAAAAATAATTCCTACATAATTATATTTTATTTATAGTTTTTAGTCATTATATAATTTAATTTATTTATGACACAATGATGATGTAGTAATTTCCTAATTAATGAAATATTAAAATAATTGATATTATAAATATACAAATAAATGTAAATTGAGACTTTTTATGAATTCCACTAATTTTATAGGTTAATATGAAATATTAGTGTTGGTTAAAAGAATTTTTTTAATGTAATAATGTTGTTATGAATTTAGAAAAAACAAAATACCAAATAGTTTCAAAATTGACATAAAAGAGTTTTTAAAACAAGTATTATATTATTAATTGATATTATATTGATAAAAATATAAGGTTCTGCCAAAAGATATATATAATAATTTTTGTATAATTAATGAACCACTTTTGGTTATCCTAAATATATATAGTATGTTTATTAACCATATAATATAAAAATACAAAGAAACATGGTAAATGTCAAACTATTTAACTAAGAGTTAAATCTAAATGATAAGCTTAATATAGTGACCCAGACCTATATAAAACCTATTTTTTGAGTGGTTTTCGACCCATAACCACCTTATTCTTTAAATAATATATTTTTCAGCCATTAGAAACTTAAAATTATTTTATTATCAAATAATATTTCTAGCTTTTACTAAGGTGCCTCTCACACATCTTATAAAAGGGCACTCTCCCTTACCTCTAATTTACACATTAAAAGCCATTTGGATCGACCAAACTCTACCCAAATACCCGATAAACTATCCTCCATTCATCCTAGAGGCCTTACTTTAGTCGTAAAGCCATATTATGAAGCCCTTTTGATCAAGTCAAAAAATAGAACCCGAAGAAAAGATAAACATTTCATCACCTCTTTCAAGTTCCTTTCTTCTTCCACTTCCTCATTCATTGTTATTTCCATTATAAAATAATAAATTCAGTATATTCTACATACTTTGATGTTATTATAAATATGCTACAACCATATTCATTATTCTATCCATCCTTTAAATGACATGTCACCATACGTGTGTACGTACGGCGTACCGTCTCCACGTTGTGGTGTAATTGTTATTCAATACATTATTATTTGCATGGGTATAATAATGATGTGTAATTGATGTGAATAATAAATATAACATGATGATGATTCTGTATATATGATATAACATCCAATTATATATTATTTTAATATCAAAATAATGATATTTTTGCTTGTGCGTACGTACGGATTACTGTCTCCACGAACACGATGAGATTCATTCCCCATCGTATCCATTCAAGACTAATTTTCATTAGATTATTAAAATTAATTTTTAAAGACATAATATAATTCTGAATAATAATAATATTCAACTTATCCATAAAAAATTTTACTTAAGTAACAAAGAATATAAAGGAAAAAAGAATCATTTAACATCCAAAACGACAATAATACAAAGATATTATTAACAAAGCAATGTTAAAAGATCATATTTGATATAATATTAATGTATATTATTCTTTTATAATTTAATAACAATTATTTAACCATTATACAAGAGGTTAACCTACCCTTGACCAAGGAAAATTACAATGTATGGGTTAATTCAACAATCTGTTCATTATCTGAGGTTGTTTATACGTAATTATCTACTAGGACCTATTTATCGTCCACATCCATGTTTCATAAAAATGTATTTCACAACATTCTTACTATTTTAAATAATATGGATTAAAGTCATTTATACCATTTTTTGAATTTTATAAGATGTTTATAAATAAATATTTCTGTTGTTTTCTAAACAAGGTACTTTTTGACATTTTCGAAAAATTTAATGTAAATATTTTTTTAACTTATACGGCAGGTGTGGTTATTTTCCACCGTTACAACATCATTGAAGCTTCTGTTACAAGATTAAAAGAATATTTTCAAATATAAATGTTTTCTTTTATAATTACGTGACTTTTAAATGATTTAAAAATAAAAAGAGGTATTTCTCTAAAAAGGTTTTGATTTCATCTATGTTAACATATTGTGATGGGTTTTAAGTTTGTTTGAAGTTGATTTATTATGATAAAAAACTTCCATATTATATTGAAGGTTTTGTGATATGTTTGACTGTGTATATGTTTTTTCATACCATTCATGGTTTATGGATAAATTATTGACATTTCTTATTCCAGTTTTAATAGGAATGTTTATGTTATGTTTAAACCTTTTCATATGAGGAATGCATTGGACTTAGTAAGTGATAGGTGGTGCCCGCTATAGCTCCTTGATGCATCAGTAGATCTCATGAGATAAACTAGTTTCATGGCACAAGGCCTTGACAAGATATTATTTGTATTCTTGGCACAAGGCCTTGACTATGTGGTTATGAATGTCTTTCATTATGCATTCCATCATTATGAAAGTGGCTATTGATATTGCATGTGATTATTCAACTAGTAGAATATCCATGTGAATAAGTAAATGGAATTATTTTAATTTATCTTTGCCATATTATTCTGAATTTAATGTTTAAAAGGCTTTTGTTTTAGTCTTATACATTGCCTTAAATGTTTATGATTATTTATAATGGATTCCGCTATATTTTTATCCTTACTGAGCATCTGATCTCACCCATTTCTATGTATTATTTTTCCCAAGATGTAAAGAAGTATATTATGACTAACTTATAGGGATATTCTATGGGATCTCATTGTTTTCTATGGAAACAATGTTGTTTTATTTTTCAATTTCATGATGTAATGTAAACCTTATGAATGTATCTAGCACTTCCAAGACTACTAAACTAATCAGTCTTTTGAGACTTTATCTTTTGTGATCATACCAATGATATGTAATAATGCACCGACTCTGGGTAACTAGGTTCGGGGTGTTACAGTTGGTATCAGATAAATTTTAGTACAAACCTTGGAATCTTGATTTAGATAAACTTTGATTCGAGCACATTACCCTAAGATAGACTTTGAGAATTTGTATAGAATAAATTCCTAGTATTTTGGTATTGTAGATATTTTGTTATTTTTCCAAGAAATACATCCTTGTTTGGATACGAGCATATAGAGGCGGCTTTGTCTTAAATGTGCCTTGGGGTAAAACCCGAAAACACTTCTTTGAGCTATACTCAAATGGTAACTGGTGCACGAAAAGGGGCCTTGCTGCACCCTTGATTACAACACTCCTAGGGGATATTCTTAAGATAATTCTCATTTTCTTTACAAGCCATTATAAAGGGTTTATGAGTATATACTTCCCCCAAGAAAACATTTTTTTATGATTATCAATTATATCCATAAACTTTTCAATTTATGTTAAGTGTTTTAGAAGTTTGGAATTATGTATTTCAATTCATAAACTAATCTAGTTTACTCCATTGTTTAGAAATAGCGCCTAGTGTAAGGAATGGAAGCCGTATCAATGCATGCACTCCAGGTAGGGATTTTCCCCTAACTCAAGATAATTATAGGGGAGTTGGAGATGCAATTGGTGCTGATTAGATAATCACCATACTGGGACAACTCACTCAGGTTATGAATAATAACCTTACCTATATGGAGCAACCTGATCCACGATATGGATGATCAATGTTAGATCGCTTCATGAGGAAACAACCACCGACATTAAATTGGAGTACAAATACTTTAGTAGTTGACCAATGGATAAATTCCTTAAAAAAATATTCTATTCCTTGGGTAGTAGTGAAAGGGAAAAAGTTGTCATGGCAGTTTACCACCTCACGGGAGATGATAATCAATGGTGGTCATTGATTCAAAACACAAAAGAAGATGATGAAGTATAAAATTTCGAATTGAGGAAGTTTAAAGAGATTTTCTTAGAAAAAATACTTTCCTCATGACCATCGAGTATATATGGAAAGGCAATTTATGAGTCTGAGGAAAAAGGAGGTTGAGAATGTTGAAAAGTATGAGGCTATCTTTAAAAGGTTGGTGAGGCATGCTGTAGATTATATACGTAACCCAAGAAGTGGTATTGATCATTTCGTTGATGGGTTAAAACCATTTCTCCATCAAGAATTAGTCTCACAATCCTTCTCATTGTACGAATATATTGTCTCATGTTCTATCAATACAGAGAAATAATTCTCTAAGTCTTATGACTTTAAAGAAAAGAAAGAGAAGAATAGATCTATTGAACACTCTAGAAATGAAAATAAGGGGAAGAAGGGAAAAGTTGAATATCCATCCTAGGGTAATTATTGGAAGAAACACCCTGGTACTTGCCTGAAGGGAATGAGAGTATATTACAAGTGTGGTGAAAAAGTCAACCAAGCTCATGATTTTAAGGGAAAGAAAGAGGCAGTCAATATTGAATTATACAATTGTAGAGAAAGGGGAATTATTCAAATGAATTTCCTATGTTTCATGGGAACTTACCTTATAAATGGACAAGGGATCAAGGCCAAGCTTATGCTATCACTGCTACTGAGTTTGAAGCTCCAAAAGACATAGTGGCAGGTAATTTAATATTTTCCTCAAGGTTAGAGAATACATTATTTGATTCTGGATCATCGCATTGTTTCATATCTTCTTAGTTTTCTATGAAAATTAGATATTTCCAATTTTATTTAACAATGGAGTTTTCAGTAAAAACTATTAAGGGATGTTTCATCACAACAATGTTTTCTGAATAAATTCACATTAGAGCATATAAATGATCTTTATTTGATGATATCATCATCATACCCATGATTTAATTTGATATAATCCTCGATATGGATTAAATTTCGGATCATGATGCAAAAATTTATTGTAATAAGAAGGAGGCTACTATTTTTTATGACGACGATAAAGAACACCTTATCTTTAGAGAAAAATCTTCACCACCTAATTCTTATCTAGATCCACCACTAGTAGCTCAACTAAATTCAATTATTGGGGAGGAAGATAATGAAATGACTATGGGTGAGGAAAGGAATGTTCAAATAGAGAATGTAACTATTGTCATAAAATATGTTGATCTATTTCCAGAAGATTTACCTAGACATCCTCCCGAACGAGAAATTGAGTATTCCATTGATTTAATTCCTGGATAAAGGCCAATATCGAAGACCCCTTATAGAATGGCCACCATAGAATTTGTGGGACTAAAGAAACAACTACAGTAATTGAGTAATAAGGGATTTATTCTCCCTAGTGTTTCTCCATGGGGAGCCCCTGTCCTTTTTGTTAAGAAGAAATATGGATCTATGAGATTGTGCATTGACTACAGGGAGATCAATGCTATAACAATAAAGAACATGTATCCCCTACCTTGAATTGATGATTTATTTGACCAACTTCATGGATCTCAATACTTTTCAAAGATTGAACTTCGATCTGGATATCATCAGTTGTGTTTGAAGAAGGAAGAAATTCTGAAGACAGCATTTCGAACTAGGTACAGGCATTACGAGTTTACAGTAATGCCTTTTGGATTGACTAATGAACCCTTTGTTTTCATGGATATAATGAATAGGGATTTCAAGGAATATCTTTATGACCTTGTAGTGGTATTTATTGATGATATCTTGGTATACTCCAAAATCTATAAAGATCATGAAAATCACTTGCGCATTATCCTGAGGACTCTTATAAGAAATGAATTTTATGTGAAGTTTACCAAGTCTGAATTCTAGATTCAAGAGATTTATTTTCTTGGCCATATTGTCTCTAAGGATGGAATATCTATTGATCCTTAAAAGACCAAAGCAATCCAAGAATGGCCAGCACCAATGATTATAATTGAGGTACGCAGTTTTATTGGTTTAGCAGGTTATTATCAGTGTTTCATCCATAATTTTGCCCGATTTTCTAACCCATTAACCAAGCTCACACGTAAAGGGCTTAAATTTGTTTGGAAAAAAGAGTGTGAAGAATTTTTTGAAGAACTAAAGAGAATATTAGTTAATTCTTCTATATATACTCTACCATGAGGGAATGATGGGTTTGTTTTTTATAGTAATGCTTCAAAGAAAGGACTTGGTTGTGTCCTTATGTAGAATGATAGGGTTATTGTTGATGCATCACAATAGATAAAAATTCATGAGAAAAATTATACTACTCATGATCTTTAGTTAGCATCTATAATCTTTTATTTATAGATTTGTAGACACTATCTCTAGGGTAAAAAATGTGAGATTTATACTGATCACAAGAGTTTGATGTATATTTTATCACAGAAAGAACTCAACATGAGTCAAATCAGATGGCTTAAACTACACAACGATTATGATTGCACGATACACTACCACCCGAGGAATGAATATAAGGTGGAATATGCTTTGAGCAGAAAATATCATGGAGTTTTGAACAAGATGAGAGTTGAAAAGGATCATATATACATGGATCCAGTAAAGATATATATAGGAATAACCATGGAAGGTGAAACATAAATTCTTTTTCAAATGGTTTTCTAAACCATCATTACTAGAAAGGATAAAAAGTTCTCAATCTGAGGATGAGGAGTTTCAAAAGAAGATTAAAGTTTTGAATAATGGGAGATTTAGTGACATTCTGTATGAAAATGGAATTTTGAAATTTGGGAAGATACTTTGTGTTTCTGATATACCTAATCTAAAAATGGAATTTTTGGATGATGCTTATAGTTCCAATTTCTCTATAAACCCTGTTATAACCAAAATGTATAGAGATTTGAAGGAAAATTTTTGGTTGGGCAACATGAAGAGGGGTATTTCTGATTTTTTGTCAGGATGTGTAGTTTTTCAATAGGAGAAAGCTGGAAGAAAACAACAAGGAGGAGTCATACAACCTATTCACATACCTGAGTGGAAATGGGGTTATATCACGATGGACTTTTTCATGGGGATACCAAAGACTCCTAAAAGGAACAATGAACTATGGATCATTATTGATCGTCTTACCAAGTCAGTACATTTTCTTTCTATAAGAGAAGATTTAACACTTGAACATCTTGCAAGACTATATATTAATGAAGTTGTGAGACTTCATGGGGTACCCCTATCGATCATTTCTGATCATGATCCCCGTTTTACATCAAGATTCTGGAAAAGTCTTCAGAAATCCCTGGATACTTAACTTCATTTTAGCACTGCATACCACCCCCAAACTGATGGACAATCGGAATAGACTATTCAAATCGTATTAGACATGTTGAGATCATTTCACTTGACTTTCAAGGTATGTGCGATCAATATTTACCTCTGGTATAATTTTACTATAACAATAGCTTCCATTCAAGTATTCTGATGGCACCATATGAAGCATTATACGGAAATAAATGTCACACACCAACCTGTTGGGATGATGTAGGTGAAAGAAAACTCGTAGGCCTAGAAATTGTGGAGGAAACGATGGAAAAGGTGAAGGTAATCCAAAACCACGTCAAGACAGCTCAAAGTAGACAGAAGAGCTATGTTGATAACTGAAGGAAGGATTTGAAATTTTAGATAGAAGATCATGTTTTCTTGAAGGTATCTCCATGGAAGGGTGTTATACATTTCGGTAAGAACAGTGAATT
The DNA here is from genome assembly GCA_963277665.1 of Viscum album. Lineage (NCBI taxonomy): Eukaryota > Viridiplantae > Streptophyta > Magnoliopsida > Santalales > Viscaceae > Viscum > Viscum album. The sequence goes on from OY728166.1 coordinate 531,995,299, forward strand.
GAGTCCCAGGTATATTTGACCATTCAAAATTCTTGAACAAATTGGGGCTGTAGCTTACCATTTTCCAATTCCTCCATGTCTCTCCAGAGTTCACGATGTATTCCATGTATCCCTGTTGAGAAAAATACATGTTTGACCCAACACATGTACTCACCTATGAGGAATTAAAACTGGAACCCAATCTATCTTATTGTGAAGATCCTATCAATGTTCTTGATACAAGCGAACAAAAAGTTGAGAAACTGAACCACTCGTCTAGTAAAAGTTCTATGGATAAATTATTTGAATGAGGGGAGAATGTAACACCCCAAACTTCCATGGAACGCTTCTCTTTGAATAATACAGTAGTGTTTGTTGTACGTAACATTGAGTTCTAACACACCACAACCAATCAAACTAGCCATTATGAATAGTGATAGACACTTTTTAAAATTTTATAAATTTAATATTTCAAATGGACTTAATTTTTGGATTCAAAATATCGAAATTATCTTAGGGTGAATTTTTTGTATTTTTTTGAAAACTTTCAATTTTTGATGAATAGTGGAAACACTGAGTTATAGTTTAAAATCGAATTTTTATTTAAACAATTATTTATTTTATTTAAATTTATTTTTGGTCAAAATAGATAAATAATAATTATATATGTTCAAATTAATTCATTGGAGTCAGTTTATAATAATTTTGGATATATAAAAATTTTATTGAACTTTTTACCATCTTTTACCAACCTCCTAAGAGCATTTGCAAATTTACATAAAACCTAATTTTACACCTTTTGTGGGTTGAATTTCAAAAATTCAAGGGAAAAAGTTGATATCAGTAAGTAAAATGTGGTTCAATAAGATGAAAATAATTTTTGGTGAATAGTAATTTTTTACTTTTATTTACCACGGCTAAAATTTAATCGGAAAATTAATGATAAAAATGATATTATTATTACCCTAAAACATGTCCTAATTATATTTTATAAGTATAATTAAACCAAAAAAACCTTATGAATAATATATGAACCTCTTTGGTCCACTTGGATTAGATTAAGACACTTTTTATTATTTTATTTAAAGATGAGTTAAAAGAGTTAAAATCAAAGTTTAATAACTAAAACATATTTAATATAGGGTTATACAAAAGATACATTATACTATAAATATTAATTATAATGATAAAAATATTTCCTACATAATGGTATTTTATTTATATTTTTTAGACATTAAATAATTTAATTTATTTATGACACAATGATGATGCAGTAATTACCTAATTAATGAAATATTAAAATAATTGAAATTATAAATATCAAAATAAATGTAATTTGAGACTTTTTATGAATTACACTAGTTTTCTAGGTTAAAATTACATATTATGGTTGGTTATAATAATTTTTTTCTAAGTAATAATTCTGTTTTAAATTTAGACAAAACCAAATACCAAATAGTGTCAAAATTGACATAAAAGGGTTTGAGAAACAAATATTATATTATTAATTGATATTCTATTCCTGAAAATATAAGGATTATCCAAAAGACTTGTATAATGATAGGAGAATCATTAATGAACCACTTTGGGTTTTCTTGGAATTATATAGTATGTTTATAAACCATATAATATAAAAATACAAAGAAACGTTATAAATGTCAAACTATTTAACTAAGAGTTAAATCTAAATGATAAGGTTAATATAGTGCCCCAAAACTGTTTAAAACCTATTTTTTGAGTATCTTTAGACCCATCCCCACATTATACTTTAAATAATCCATTTTGGAGCCATTATAAACATAAAATTATTTTATTATAAAGAAATTTTTCTATATTTCCCTAAGGAGCCCCTCGCCCCTCTTATAGAAGGGCACTCCCCCATCTCTCTAATTCACACCTTCAAAGCCATTTTTATCAGAAAAACTCTGCCCAAATACCCTCTCAACTATCATCCCATTATCCTATAGGAATTACTCTAGTCAGAAAGCCAATCTATGGAGCCCTTTTGATCAAATGAAAAGGAAGAACCCGAAGAAGACGTAAATATTTCTTCACCTCTTTCATGTTCCTTCCTTCCTCCACTTCCTCTTTCATTGTTGTTTCCATTCTAAAATAATAACTACAGTATCTTCTATACACTGTGATGTTATTATAAATATGTTATAACCATATTCATTATTCTATCCATCCTTTGAATGACATGTCACCATATGTGTGTACGTACGGCTTTCCATCTCCACGTCGTGGGGAAGTTGTTATTCAATACATTATTATTTAGATGGGTATAATAATGATTTATAATTTATGTAAACAATAAATATAACATGAGAATGATTCTGTATATATGATATAACATGAAATTATATATTATTTTAATATTCAAAGAATGATATTGTCACTCGTGCGTACGTACGGATTACCGTCTCCACGAACGAGATGAGATTCATTCCCCATCGTATCCATTCAAGAATAATTTTCATTAGATGGTTAAAAATAATGTTTAAAGAATTAATATAATTTTTAATATGATTATGATATATCCTATCCATAACAAACATTACTTATGTAACAAAGCATATAAAGGAAAACGAATCTGTTAACACCTGAAATGATGATAATACTAAGATATTATTAACAATGAAATATTAAAAGATCATATATGATATTATATTAATATATATGATTATTGTATAATTTAATAAAAAAATATTTAACCATTATACAAGAGGTTAACCTACCCTCGACCAAGGAAAATTACAAGGCAAAGGTTAATTCTACAATCTCTTCATTATCTGATGTTGTTTATATATAATTATCTGTTGGGACTTCTTTATCATCCACATCCATGTTTCTTAAAAATGTATTTCAAAACATTTTCACTATTTTATATACAATGTTTTAAATCCATTTATACCCTTGTTTGACTTTTATAATATGTTTATAAAGGAATCATTCCATCTTTTTCCAAACAAGTTACTTTTTTACCTTTTGGACAAATTTAAGGTAATAATGTTTTTTTAACTTATACGGTGGGTGCGGTTATTTTCCGTTGTTATAACATCATCGAAGCTTACTTTACAATATTACAAGAATATTTACAAATATAAATGGTTATGTGATATGTTTGACTGTGGATATGTTATTTCATACCATTCATGGTTTATGAATATAGTATTGACATTTGGTATGCCAGTTTTAATATGAATGGTTATGTTATGTTTTAACCTTTTCATATAAGGAATCCATTGGACATAGTAAGTGATGGGTGGAGCCCACTATTTCTCCGCGATGCATCGGTAGGTCTCATGAGACAAACTGGTGTCTTGGCACAATGACTTGACAAAATCTTATTTTTAGTCTTGGCACAAGGCCTTGACTATGTGGTTATGAAAGTCTGTCATTATGCATTCATCATTATGAAAGTGGCTATTGATATTGCATGTGATTATTCGACTAGTATAATATCCATGTGAATAAGTAAATGGAATTATTTTATTTTATATTTTCTTTATTATGATGAATTTCAAGTTTAAAGGGCTTTTGATTTAGTCTTATACATTGCCTTAAATGTGTATGCTTATTTATGAATGTTTCTGTTATATTGTTATCCTTACTGAGAATCTGAGCTCACACCTTTGAATGTTTTATTTTTCCTAGGACATGAAGAAGTATATTATGACTGACCTGTAGGGATAGTCTATGGGATCTCAGCATTGTATATGGAAACAATGTTGTTGTCGTTTTCCATTTCATGATGTAATGTAAACCTTATAAATATATCTAGCACTTCCAAGGGTACTAAACTAATCGGTCTTTCGAGACATGATCTTTTGTGATCATGCCAATGATATGTAATAATGAAAAGACTCTAGGTAACTAGGTTCGGTTTGTTATAATAAAAGTGCATAATATATTTATATACATTAATCTAAATATTCCACAATTTAAAATACATTTTTTCTAACAATGATTCCTTTTAGTAGATCATTTTAAAATAGTTATAATTTAACTATGTGAGTGTTTTAGCTTTTATTTTTTGATAATATATTAGAAATGAATATAAGATTTCTATATAGAAAAAATTACATGGTAAATAGATAAAAAATAGTAATCATTTTGAGGTTTTCAAAATCAATTCCTTTAACTTATATCTAATATGTCACATAAACTTATAATTTTACTCAATACATGATTCCATCATCAAATATCAACAAATTTTCATTGAATTGTAAGATTTTTATAAATAATATATGACAATAGTAAAATGAAATTTTCATGAACAAACCCAATTCAACCCAGAACATAGCACCCGAGATGGCCCATGATATCCCTAATGCATGTTCTTAACAACCTCAAGGTGGTGACATGTTCTAGGGAACATGGAGAAACTATATTGGGAATGAATTATAGGATTTCAACAAATGGTAATAAAATATTATGATGATAAAAAATTAACCATTGGTAGTGTAATAAAGGGAAACAACTATGAATACCTCTATGTGACATCACATGTCATCACCAACCTTAGAGTACACTGACTCCATGAGTGACCAAAATCCTTACCAAACATGATAATGAAATAATAAATTATGAGTGAGTTCTGATATTATATGTAGGTATTCCAAACCAAATCACACCATATTAATTTAATTTATAGGTAAAATCATTTATTGAATTTTGGATAAAAAATACTTATATCAATGTAGGGTTTGTCATATCTTTCCAAAAAAAATGTAAATATTTTTGAAACTATGTTAACCTTTTATTTCTCAAAAGAAAGATTTAAATATTGAATGATTTCAGATTAACCATTTTTAATTAGGAACATGTGATATTTTTATAGTTTCATTAGGGAGTCATAAGAGTAGAAATTGTTTTACCAAATTTGACAAAACAGTTGAATGTAAACTACATGATAAGTTTTTATCATGGGAACATAGTATATAAATATGATCGTTTAGAAAAAAATATCAATAACAATAAAATAAATTATAATTGATGATTGATACCATCTATCACCCTATAAAAACCCTTATTGTCGCCCTCACTAGTTCAACCAAGGGAAATACTACATAAGCATATGAGTAATCCATCTAAGGGCCACTAGTAATAAAATAATAACTAGTGCAACCTGTGTAGCTAGATCTATCACCAAGATACCAAATTCTTACAATTATATATATAACATGACTTAATAAATATAATATATAACAACATAATATATTTTTCATGAAAAAATAAATTCACTTCATCAGCCAAAAGATCCTTTTCAACAACATCACCATTTTTCTTTTCAATGACAAAAAAAATGAAAAATCCCCCTTATCACTTATACATCTCTTATTTCACATTCAACACATCGCCAAGTTCCAAAAATTATTAACATTTCCTAGATGGAGTTTTAATTTCCAAAATAAAACTTCAAAGTGCCAACCGGGCCTCGTCAATTGAAAGAAATTATTTTATTTCGAAAACATGTTTTTGTACAAGTCATTCATCTTCCAAAACCACTCTCTAAAATTACACACATATACTCCTTAAAATATATATTAATATATATACATATTTTATTAATTTAAATATTATAACCACTATGCATTAATATGTACAATTAAGATACTAATGTGTGTGTGTGTGTGATTAAAAGTAATAGTTAGTGGATTATAATATTAGAAAACTCTACAATGATTATTTTGAAAACAATTAGGAACTTATTATTTTATATAATAACCTATGAAAGAATAAAACATCATTAGGTATTCCAAACCCACAAGATACAATCCATTTTGAAAATGAATCATGTGTCTCATATGACGTAAATATCAAAACATTCCTAAAAACATTATTTAATAAGATAAACATATGATGTAATCATGAATAATATAGAATATAAAAAGTAATACTAAAACATTTTTCCATAATATATTTATACCATAATATAATTAAAACACAAGATAAAATAATAGAGAAATCATATAATTCAATTTAGTGTCTTGAACATAGGGTGTCTAACCATAAACCTTCTCACCTTCACAAAAGTCATCCCATTTTCACTCAATGGCGTCCAAATAACAATTAAGGATTGGAATAAACAATAGAAAACCAAAATACCCAATTTTAAAATAATGGAACAAGAACCCTTGGTCAATAAAATCATATTTGATGATGAACCAAAAAGAAAAATAAAGGAATAAGTAGTTTGAGAGAATCAAAATATATTACCAAAAAGATACATCCTCAATACATGAAGTAACCATAATGATACACCATTTGAGGAGAAAAAATAGTGGGAGAGAAAATGGGTGGTTTGGATGAGTGTGATCATTGAATTTTGGAGGAGAGGGTTTGTTTTAATGTTAATGTCCTCTAAGGGAAAAATATTATAGTAAACATGTTTTAGAAATATTAGAACAACATAATATTTTTCAAACCACACACCAACCATGAAACCTCCACTATGATTTGGAAGCACCATTAATATGTTTTCCACACACATAATAATTACATTAATAGGTTGCGTGGTTTCGAAATAATATGTTGCAGAGTTAGTCATATGATTTCTATATAGTTTTAAAAAAATGTGACATTATTTTTTTTATCAAACTCACAATCTCAAGGAGAACCCAGCCAAAAAAGGGTGAATAAAAACGAACAAAAAATAATATAGTAGTTAGGGGTTTGTGTGTGAAATGTATTACTAACACTATACATTATACCCCTATTAGGTTCCCATATATTTGGATGATCATGAATAAAGTCAGTGTAGCTACTACTCATTATAAGACCCAAGAAATTGAATACTAAAGAACAAACACGCGTTTCTATCATAGCCTATATCATAGGAACTAAAGAATATTATAATGATATCATCCTCAAATATCCAAGAAAAAATATTTAGACACAAAAGAAAACAAACCATGAAATAGAATAATGAAAATAGAAATGGTCTCATACCTCTAAAATTACTCAAAAAAAAGAACATTGAAACCCCTCACATTGAAATCACAAGAGAAACTCAGCATGGATTTTTTAGGATATCTATGAGACTCCCACAAATGATTCTTGATCCATGTTAACCAAACTAACATGATTGGGATCAGGTGAATTAATGAAAAATAAATACACCATCTAAAGACATTGAATATCAAATCATAATTAGATCCTTTAATGGTGGCCAACCACAATGTTAGGACACTCGACTAATACTTATTTTTCATGTTAAAAAAACAAGTCCTAAAAAGATCAAAATCAATGAGTAAAATGACTAATATTTAGAAAAACTTATACTTCATGAAAACAAAATTATGAATTTTCCAAGGGATACTTCAATTGAAAAATGAAATCCTTAACGATCCATAAACTCAAGGTCAGTTACAAATAAAAATAAATTCCATCAATCACAACATCTTAAACTGAAATAAATTACATCTAGAGATAATTTAAAAAGATAATTCTTCATTTATATGTCTACCAAGCTAAAATTTGTTATTTTACATGGTAGTGCATTTAGGTCTATGTCACTTCCAAGAAACACCCCTATAGAATTATTGAAGGTTCCAAATATGACAGAATGTATGAGAGGACTTTGGATCATCATGGAATAATGATTAATTATTCATTACATTTATACAGTATTGATAGGCTAGAAATTTGATTATGGAATAATCTTGATGTAAGAAACGCTATCTTTATATCTTCATGCTCCCCAAAATGATAGACTCAAATTTCTGCTTTTTCCCATTTACTTAAAATAACCATATTTCTTCTAAGGATAGTTAAAAAATTAACTACCTTGAACTCTATAGATAAGCCATAATGGTCTATAAAAACCTATATCTTCACATATTTAAAAGTTCCAATATTGAATTAAGACACTACTAGAAGATGTTATATTCGGATGCCCCTTCCAATGTATCTACCATTCCATGATTTTTTTATAACAAGTTCCTTAAAGTACATTACAAACTTTGTAAAACTCTTCGAATACCAAACTACTATTCAATTTCAATGATATACACCTTATAATTCTATAACCTTCGGTATCCTTATGGATTTTGAGAAGTATTACTGGATGATCAAATATTTGAATCCATCCAATGAGAGTTCCCTTTATGGTTTAGTCCAAATGGTGGAATTCCTCCACTTCTGACTCAAGTATTCTACCATAAAGGAGGTGAATATGAGTTTAAGAGGCTCAATAAACTTAATCTTAAAAAATATCTCATTAATTATTGACATCAATACCTTAAATATTCCTATGTATCAGTACCAAAATAAATGATAAGTGTTCCACTCTGAAAACATCTTGAATAATTCTCAATACAGATTCATTTTAAGATGAAACAAATTCTCCATATCTTGAGTCATTGATCCATACAACAAAGATGAGACATGGTCAACTAAAAGTTTATGATATGTGTGATCCCTAATAAACCCATTTAAAGATTCCTTAGATCTTATTGGGGGTGTACTATAATGATTATAATCATAAAACCCAATTAAAACATAATTTAAATCTAAAATACAAAGAAAAATATAATTACTAATGGAACAATTAGAAAATAAAAAAAATGAAACTGTCAAAAAAATCAACCCCAAATGACAAAAATGTAGACACCCCTTAATTGAAAGAATTTACCAAATTTTAAGTTTTTTTAAATCCCACAACATCATTTTATTACATTACATCCCTTTACAACACAAAATATTTTTTTTTCAAACCAATTCAACATTTAAAAACCCTAATTTCTATTTTTAATATTCAAACTAGTTTTAAAAAATAACTCTATTTTCAAAAAAATATTCTTAAAGTTTCATTTCAAAATCCCAAACTAACATGAATTAATACCCAAAAATATAATACAATTTCATTAAAAAACATTATACATCCATTCAAAAAAGATGAAACAATCAAATTCCCAGTGAACATAAAAAAATGAATCTGATGAAAAAAAATTACAACTATTAACTATTTGGTTCCAAGGATTGGTGGACTATACACTAACTATTTTATTCCTACTAGAAGACCCTAAATATGGATAAATGGTTTTAACATGACTTTTTGATCATTCACAGCAACTATGTACCATCTAGTTCCTTCCCAATCCCACTCCAACAATGGTGTCTATAATATTAACACACAAAATTTAAATAATATAACCCTATATAATAAAATATAAAATCAAATTCTAAAATGGAATTTTAAAATTAGTTTTCAAATCATAGTCATACTCATCATAGACTAACTTTCTATCTCAAGAATAATCAATATAGGGTGGTGATTAAGCACCCACTAATGCCTCAGCCTAATGTTTCGATAGTCTTAGATCTAAAATATCTGGAATCCCTCAAATAATAAGTTCTCCAATGATACCATTTTTTCAAGACCAACACATATCGACTTTGATCCAAGGAACATAGTCCGCTCTCTATATCATCGAGTCCTTTTACCATTTGTCCTAGGGTGGGAAAAGGCACTAGGAAATTAGGTATAATTCAATTGGGAATAATATATCCTATAATAATTACTTGTAAAAAAATAATAACCGATTAATAAACAAAAATTCTAGAAATTGAAGAAAATTAAACAACTGAACATACCTCCATATGACCTCATGAGTCATCATCAGTCTCTACGAGAGACCAATATCTCTATCAAATTTAATAATAAAATGATAAAGTAGAAATGATCATGGATATTATAACAATAGATTCAAAAATCAAATCCATACCCTCTATGTTACCTCTAGAGAGAAAACATTTTTTTATAGTTTGAATATATATATTTATTTCAAATTAATGTTTTCATTTATTTCCAAAACATGAAACCAGTTATAAGTTTAGAAACTATTTACCAATTATATATTAAAAATCATTATTTAATTATTTAATGATATCTAATGAACCCTTTTTTATTAAGTAACACATGAAAATGTGATTCTATCAGTGGAAAGGAACAACAGTGGAAATTTTCCAATAAAAGTGTAACAAAATTAATGAAATCTGAAAACATGTAAAGTAGATATCATGGGGACCTAATATCTTATTTAGGCCGATCTATGAAAAATTTATTAATACCAACATAAAAATGATCACTAATCCTAGATACAACTAATCATCATACTCCCACACACAGTGTCACCTTAACTAGTTCAATCAAGGGGAATACTCATATGAAGATGAGTAATCTATCTAAGGGAAACTAGTTAGAGAATAATACTAAACTATTATAGCATGTGTAGCTAGATATCCCTCTTAAATTCCAAAGTCTTACCATGAAATAAAAATATTGGTTACTTCTTCAAGTTAATATATACTTAAACATCATATGTTTTTCACTAATAAAATAAATTCACTTCCTCACCCTTGATAACCCTTGTATGGTCATCCCCCTTTTCCCTTTGTATGAAACATAAAGAGAAAATAATCCAACATATTGACAATACATCACAAATTAAAATTTCAATTTCTATCCATGTTTTATAAAAAGGTAACTTCCTTAATATGCTTTCTTAGTTCAAAAGGAATATGTCAATGTTCTAATTGGGGCTCATCAAATGAATGGAATCAACCTTCATATAAAAACAGTTTGTTTCCAAATTATTCAAGTTCTTAAAGTATTATTTAAACTTACACGCATATTCATATTAATATATATATAAATACCTCTTGTATAAATATATATATTCATATAACCGTGTTTGAATATTTATAATGGGTATATCCATATATATATATGTATTTATGTATAATTCATATTTAATATACTAATAGATTAGAAAAATATTAAAATATCTTTCTTAAACAAAACCTTCCATGAGGCCTCTATAAAATACTCACTAAAATACCAAAACATTAATGTGACTTCCCAAATCACATGATATAATCTATTTAGAAAACAAATCAAGTATCTGGGATTATTTGTATCTCAAAACATACTTGAAAACATGGATAAATAGGAGAAATCAATAATGGAATCTTAGAGAATATATGGGGAATATGAATAAAGAAAATTACAATAAATATAACCATTTTATATAATATATATACTTCATAATAGAATTAAAACACCTTATAAGATGATAAATAAAATATTATTTTAAATTTAAAGTCATGTGCATATGTAAACCTAACAAAACCATTGTCACTTTCACCAATGATGAATCAAATTCACCTCAATGGGGTCAAAAAAAGAATGAATGGTAGAAATAATCCGTAAAAACACACAACTACCCTAATTAATAAAAATGAAACATGACCTGTGAGATACTTGAACTATGTTTGATGAAGAAGAAATAGTAAAAAATAAGTCAAAAGAGGAAGAGGAAAAAATGAAATTACTTTAATGTTCCAACAATAATCCTAGAAGAAATGATAAAGATTCACTATAAGAGGATACAAAAGGGATAAAGAGACCAGGGGGAGAACATTTTTGAATTAGGAATGAATCAGAGAGAAGAAGTCCTATTTTGGGATTAATACTATGTGAGGGAAAAGGATTGAATTCAAATTTTAATGAAAACTATGCACAATGATAAATTTGTTCACACTATTTGAAAAACTATATTCCAAATAAACACCCTCTACTGGGATTATGGAGAACCATACATGCATGATCCCAATGTTTTGAATACTATTTGTTGAGTTTGAAGTTTGGATATGACATGTTACAGAGGTTGTCACAAAGTTTCCACATGGTTTTGAAAACCATGTTACTTAAACAAGAAACTTTATCTATATGCCCAAAAACATCATATTTCATGTTGAAACCCCATGAACATAAAAATAAATAAATGAAAATAAAAAATAAATATACTTATATAGAATAATTGGGTTGCAGAGTGAAAAAAAAATCATATTCTTTTATGAACCATCATAAACCACTATACCACCATAATATGATTTTGTAGACCCTTGGATCTATCTTCATAAATGACTCACAGTCATGATAAATATTTTCTAAGTAATAGAACACATGATTGAACCCCAGTCCTACTAATCAATGTTTTATATCACACTCTCTATATATTATTTAATTTCATAATAATTGGTTAAAAATCATATGAGTTAATTATATGAATACTAATATATATAATAATTAATATTGATATTAAAATAAAAAATAGAACAAAATATTTTCTATAAACAAACATTCTATGAACTAATATTATAATAATATTATTATTATTAAATAAATTGAATTTTAAAATGTATTTAGAATCTAAATACACTCCTCCCTCTTCCTTATCATCCATTAAGAATGATTAATTTTCTAATGTGTTACACAATATGAGTAGAGAGAACATATAGACTAAATTATTTTCTACAAATTAGGATACATCTAAATTAGAGAATATCTTCTCTTAGGTATATCCTTCTTTCAAGTAGTTCAGATTCTACCTTATATTAATCTGCAATCTTTTTAGAATTAGTTTTTATGGAATATGGTATCATAAGCTTTCATTCACATAGATATACCATAGATGAGACCGTATTTTTAGCTCATATTCCCCATCTCCACCACCAATATTTGATTTACCCCATGGACACTAATTATTCTTTTACTTCCATGGAATAAATTTATAAACTATGTTAAGTTGTTAACCATTTTTTAAGCATTATTATAGAGAATAGTCTTCACTCTCCCTTGGATTTTATCCTTTTTATCTATGCGGTCGACAAGTATAGAAATCGCTCTAACATGATCAATAAAATTCATATCATGCATTCATATCGATCCTCTTATAATTATCAGAAGCTTCAAGAGATATGGTTCTATAGATGGAAAGTAATAAAATATTCATATAAAGATAATAATAGTCTATAATGTGTTATATTATTGATTAAGGGTTTTATCATATTGTAAATCATAAATTACAATGTATATTTATCATGATTTTCCTTGATTTAATATTTATGTTGTAAGTGGTGGTATTGCATTTATATTTTAATGGATAGTAACATCGTCATGTAGTTTTCTTTGATAGTGTCAACACCTCTAATTTTATACAATAATAATTGATAACATTCCATTTTTATCGGTACTATTTATAATATTATTATATCACATTTATGATTCCTCAATAATTATCATTGATTGTTTAATTTAATAGGATATATTAATATTTCTCGATGGAACCCAAATTTTCCTCATATCATAGTCATTGATTTCCCATTTCATAATCAGTGACACAATATATACACACCATTCAACTGAATCTATGTATTGTATCTATTTTATGATAATCCAATGTCAATATTGGAAATTAATTCATATTTGAAACTATTCTTTATTCTCATTATTGATATGATAGAAATAACTTTATTCATTATTTCAGTTATTAATGATATCGTTATGATATAATAGATGAATCTATCACTACTATAAACGCATTTCTTTTCTATCAAAAATCTTGGTGCAGGAACTGAAAACATTATCTCTCTATTTGTAGTGTTCCAAATCATAACATACAAATCATGTTTCATCTACTTTATTCCCATTACTCTACTCATGACACATTTTTTTCCTCAGAAAACATCACTCATAGTTATAATTAATTGAAGTGATATCCCATTATCTACTTTGTTGAAATGTAGTTAATGATTCATTGCACTAGATTATCACTAAATTCCTCAATATTTTGACTGAATATATTTCAAAAATAACTTAATTAAATAAAAATAATAATTTTTCAATCAAAAATAATCCTAAATTAAGTTTAATTCAATCAAATTCAAAAATAAGTTCGTTTTAGAGAATAATAAATAAAACTAAAAAATTCATAAAATTAATTAAATACTAATTGTTTAAGAATTATGTGGGAGTTTTATTACTTATAATTAATTTATAAATATGAAAGTATTTATTTCGTCCATTCATATCTAATGTTGTTGAATAATTCCCATGTGTGATTAATACCATCCAATTCACACAAATCAACTAACATCATAATAAATATATTAATAGGGAAGGGGTCATTTTTATACTTTATGAGTGACTTCAAAACCTTGCGAAAATGTTTCAATAATGTTCATGGATGATAATAATAATAATAATAATAAAATAATAAATATAACTCATAAATTTATGTACAAATATGAATTAAAATATTAATGTCCCTATATAATGATAAGATCTTTTCAGAAACATTCAAAAAGTATTTTTTCAACATTGAATAAAAGACTCCCCTATAAAATTTTAAAATTATTCTTATAAAAAATACCATCATATTTATATTTGATCATGAATAATTCTAAATTCAAAAAACATTCCCTTTATAAATTAAACAATTAAATAGTAAAAATTATTGGTCCAAAAAATAAGTACACAATTAACTTATTAATATAAGTCAATAATATAATTTTCATGGTTTGTAAATTTTAAATAATATCATTAATTTATTTTAGTAATTTATTAATAATTGATAGATTAAATTTTATTTTATCATTTTATAAACACTTTTAAATTAATTTTCCTAGCAATAATTAAATAAACCATTACATGAATCACATAAATCATTTTCATAATTGAATCGTTATCCTGAAAAAATATGAGAAAAAACTACATATGATAGTATAATTTTTAATGGTCATGTTTATTATGTGGGATCTATTATAATAGATTATTGTAGTTATGTATAATAATCCACGTAGGTTATTTATCATTTTATATGATTATGTACATATAATTATATTTTATAACCCCCTCCTAATATATTTATCCTTATATGAGTAAACGTTATTTTTGATAAGAGGGTTTTATATGGAAGAAAAAATTACTCATGAATTGAACACCATTTATATATTGAAAAAAATTATTTTTCTTATATGACCCTACACATAGAAAAACCGAATTGTATCAATATATATTATATATTTTATTTGATATATGTTTTAGATATTGCATCTTATAAATATTTTTTTTGAATTTAATTGCACAACATATTACATATATTGACTTTACATTTTATCTAGTAATATAAATTCTATTTTATAAAACTTATTCATTTATATTAAATAGATTCTAGTTATAATGAATTTTGTTTTTGTTTACCATTTTTCTGGGAGACTAATTTTTTTACAATCAGAAATATAACAGTTTAGTTACAATATTCAAATCTATTTTTGAAATAAAACTTTATCATATGTATAATATAGGATTACATAGTTACCCATGTTGATATGATTTTTGTTTTTATCATGTTATTAAAGATAAATAACCATTAAAATGCATATAGATTCCAGGATTTTATTTATTTTTATGGACATCATATCAAAATTAAAAAGGAATCCAATTTTAATAAAACAATATATGAAAAATATGGGGTGTTCAATTTCTAAAAATGGAGAAAAAATTCATGATTCATAAAATAACTTAATACATAACATTTATTTAAATATTTTAAATAAACATTACATTAATCCTTATCTAATAATTATACCTCCTCATATTCATACTATTAATGGTTTCTTGGGAGGTTTTATCAAGGAAAAAATGGTGTGATTAAGAAACTAAATAAGTGATAAAAATTAAATTATATTGGTTAATTAAAGAATATAACATGTATAATATCAATTAAATCATGTATAAATTTTGAGAGGAAATCAATAGTGTTCATGATAAATATAAATTGAGTAAATCTAGGAATCAAAATCATATTTTCTTGTACAAAAACCTTAAAATTATGTGAAAATCATACATATAAAATATATGTCATAATGATTAATCTTATACATAAATACCATGTGCATAGCATCAACATAGAATAATAAATATAAAATTCAATATGAATTTATATAATTTTTAGTTCATGTATCAGATACCTTGTCTATAACATGTTTTAATAGATAAAAAATCATAGGTGTCAAATATTATGATGTTATAATATGTGATCATTCCTAAATGTTAATCCATGAGTGAAGAATGGGGATTTTTTAATAAAAAATCCCTAATAAATTAAATTGGATAATAAATTGTGATTCTACATTGATAATGGAGTCCACAAGGTGAAATTAAATTTGGATTAAAAATAATTATCATATTGTTCGAGTGGATAAAATAGTATCCCAAAACATTGATAAATATATATTTGAAGGATTTTTTTTTGAAATACATACATTATCAATGGAATGGTTTGAATACAAGGAAACTTCCTATAGTACCCTAACCTAAAATTAAATTAAATTTTCTCCAAGCCTCAAGGTTAATGGTCTTAAGGAATACCTCTCTATATAGAAATGGGTCAAATATGTATTAAGTGTCTAATTTGGTGATATTGGTAATAAATAACCTCTGGTGATGATATTATAATATTGGAATTGGTATTAATAAATAAATGTTTTGTGGAATCGTGAAATCAAACTCAGTGAATCAATATAAATAACATAAAAAAACCAAAAACCAAAAACCAAAATCTTACATCCTTATTATTGAGATAATGTATACATATCATTACAATCATACAAAATAGATACAATAGAATTCCCACAGGATGATCATATAAGTATATGTTCAAAACCCAAAAATGAAACTCTAAATTATCATATAAGAACCCTCAATGCTATATTCGATAAATCCCAAGCACTCAAGAGAAAATCCATCTTTCAAAGGTATATTACACATTTCAAATCCCTTAACTGATCTCAAATCCATAAAATCATTATGCATCCCAAGGGCCCTGTGTTGGGTGTGTGTATAAACATAGTATTCCACCAAAAACATGATCCAACATTACATCCACAAATATATTTTTTTGACAAATACATCCACAAATATTATTGTTTATGAATGCATAAATAAATAATGAAAACCCCCATATAAAAATATACCACCACATTAACTCATGATGAACAGTAATGAGGAATAATTTTGCTACATCAACAAAAAAAATACTGGAATGATGTATTCATAGAAAGTAATACCCCTAGAAACATTATCCTCTTACCCATATACATATCACCCAACAACTCATGCCAACCGATAACACTTGAAAAAAAATTTAGTTCAAAAAGACACCCTATAAAAAAACAAAATAAAGGATTCATAAGACCCACATTCTTCTATATAAAACATCATAATCCACTCATTGTCTCG
The DNA here is from genome assembly GCA_963277665.1 of Viscum album. Lineage (NCBI taxonomy): Eukaryota > Viridiplantae > Streptophyta > Magnoliopsida > Santalales > Viscaceae > Viscum > Viscum album. The sequence continues at coordinate 532,012,370 of OY728166.1, forward strand.
ATGTCATAAGGTTAGATAATATCCATCATTTCATAAACTCGGACCATTCACCTAAACATCTCAGAGAGCCTCATACACCATCTAATGTTCTCATAAAAACTACTGTGTATTTCAAAAGTTATAATATATTTAATAATTTTTGTCCAACCACATCCCCTAAGAAAAAAAATTTATAGAGGAATCCACTAATGATGAGTGGTCAAAAGCATTGCATATAGTCATTTTTATGTGAACACACCTACAATGATGCTATCAACTAATCATGATGAGAAAAATGTCAGAAACCATACATAATCCACACCATCCTTCAGAACAGAATCACCACTTCTGAAACTCATCACCCAACCTGTCACGACCCGTCCCCGGGGCCCGTGATCTGACTACCCCAAGCCCGCCTTCCATAGGCCAGGGGACGGCGACTAGAACCAAAGGCAAAAATCCCGATATCTGGGAAGCCATTGCCTTTATAAAAAGTAAACAAAACACCATAGAGTATAAGTGTAAGTAATACACTAAGTACAAAAGAAAGCGCTGAAAATTAAATGGGCTAGAATACAAACCCAACTGAAAGTACAGCTACAACTGAATAAAAGTACAATAGAAAAGACAAATAGATGGAAAAATAGAAGAAGATATTGGGTTTTCCACCTCAGATCCTACCTGAAGGTTAGGTACAGATATCTTAGCTCCTGGGTCATCCACCTCGGCTCCTACTTGAAGGGTAGGTACAGATAGCGCAGATCCTAGATCGTCCACCATGGATCCTACCTGAAGGGTAGGTACAGATAGCGTAGCTCCCGGATCGTCCACCACGGATCCTACCTGAATGTTAGGTACAGATATCCTCCACAATGCTCTCTCCCATCTTCCTCCTCCGAGCATCGTCTCATCGTGAAGTCCACCTCCAGATACCGTCTAGTCCTCGAACACTCGGCCTCCGACAGCACTGCCCGTCGTCTACAACCAACACAACAAGGTGCGGGCATAGCCCGTGCAGGGGTGAGTATACGACACTCAGTAGGGACCCCGAGACCCTCAAGGTCTCACTAAATCCAACAAGGATAACCAAAAAGAAGGATCTCAATAGATAAACCTTACTTAGGAATTAAGCTCGTACTTATACCTAAGTTATCAAGTAACCCATCTCAATCATGAGGAAACACAAAGGTTTTGAAATCAACGGATAACCACTACTTATGTATATTCCCATACATATACCTAAGTTATCAAGTGACCCATCTTAATAATGAGGTAAACATAAAGGTCATAGACTCAGCTCAAACCAGGATTTTCATTTATCAAAACTGTAACTGCTGAAGAGCTCCGTCTCTAACGAGTACAGTGATCTAGTCACGACTTCGAGGTACTGCTCACTAAACTAAGACTGCTGAGGTAATCCTCTTGTCATGTATCGTGGTTCAGCCACCCAAACACAGTAGTGCTTCCCGTTGGGGTCTGCCACCCAAACAGAGTAGTGCCCCCCCCCAATAGCCTGTAGAGGTAATCCTTCTGTTGAGTACTGCGGGTCTGCTACCTGCTACCAGGCACTCCATCTGCCATGGGTCTGCACCCAAACATAGTAGTGCTCCATCCACTGGGCTAGTCGACTCACTCTAAGTCAAGTCGGTCAAGCAGTCGTCAGGTCTCAACCAGCTACACGGTCTCCATACTCCGTATACTTGTCTATGGGAGGGTCTGCTCCACAAGCTACAGGTTGATACTCCAAGTATCACAAAGTTCCATGAAGAATTATCTCAAAGGACCGCCTCATCATAGGGGTCTCAATGCAATAGACGGTGCGTCAATCGGACGTCTGGTCTGTGAGTTATTAGCCTTTTCGTCCTAGGGGCCGGGTTGGTTTCGTGTATGAACCAACCTGACCGCATCTCAACTGTATCACGAAATCTAATAGGGTATACTCATAGGGACCTTTTCTCAATGTGATCACAAACACCGCTGATGGTTCGTCAAACGGATGTCTGGTCTGAAAGTTATCGGCTTTTCCGTTCCAGGGCCCGGTTGGATTTCGGGTTCAATCCAACCCAGCCACTATCCAACTGCATCCAGACCTTAGGAAAATTATGACAAAAGTTCCCTCTCATGAAGAAGAATCCAACAAAGTCAATGGAATGTCTATCGGACGTCCGGAGCTCAAGCTATAAACATTTCCGCTCCGAGGGACCGGTTGGTTTTGGGTTCGAACCAACCCGGCCATACACAAAGTTCTCCGAAACCTTGAGTTTAATATACCGTAACGACAAGCTTGATTCAAGGATCTCATGAAAACTGAAGGTGCATCAATCGGAGGTCCGTATCCCATGTTATGGGTGTTTGAACGGATCTGTCCGAAGATAGGGGTTCGGGCCCGGTCCGACCCGGCCCGATACCCCCCCCCCCCCCCGGGTCGGCCCGAACCGGGTAGACCCAACCCGGGTCCGAGTCCAGCCTATTAGGTTGTGGCCCGGCCAGGGGGGCGCGGCGCGGCCCGATCAGCGCGGCCCGGCACGGCCTGGGCGGCAGGTGGGCCTGGCGCGCACACGCGGCCCGTGTGGCCAGCTCAGCCAGCGACGAGCTGAGCAGAAAGGGGGGGGGGGGGGCGGTTGCACCCCTTGATTGGAACTGCAGCCCCCCACGTGGGGGCCACTCATTGGCAGCAGACGTGGTGTTGGGCGCCGCGTCTCCCCTGGGTCGCGTGCGGTCGCGGGACTGGTTGCATGCCGCAGCGGCTTCCGCCGCGGCGGTCCCTCCAGGCGGCGCGCCGGCAAGATCTTCCGCGGACCACCGGACGCGCTCCGGTGGTCCGTTTTTCCTGTCGTCTTCACCAGCATTCCTCCTGGGACCTGATCTTCACTATTAATACTTCAAAACACCTCTACGGCCCGTTATTTCATCGCCCGTCGATCAGCATGTCAAATAAACAAACTGCGGCCTCTTCGTGGTTTTCTGGCGCGGCACGACGGTGTCGCGGCTTTGTTCGACCTCCAATGAGAGGCGCGACGGCTCCGCGCTTCTTCACCCTTTCTTCTTTGTTTCCACGCGGTGCGATGGCACCGCGTCACCTTCGTTGGAGCCACAATGAGTATGACAGCAAGCGGGAAGGAGGGTCCTCCGTGTTTGTGCAGTCTGACCTCCTCCTGTTATAATGATAGCAAGAGGCCAACAATTATCAACGAAGTTCGTTAAATAAAACATGAACGAATATTAAACCCCTACCTCGAAATTGAAATCGCATGTCATCAAGTCATGGAAGTCGAACGTCGCGTTAGTCGGGTGTCGCGGAAGAATGGTATCGATTCTGTCGCCATCGAAAGAAGAAGAAGAACGTTGTTGTTGGCGTCGGTCTCCACAGTCGGCATCTCCTTCCTTGTCGTGGAAGAGGAAGTGGATGGAGAATTCCGGGACTGTCAAGTCGATGTCCTTCTTCAGAGAGGTAGAGTTCTTCAATGAAGGAGATGAATAAGGAAGGCATGTTATCGTTGGCAATGATCACCGCGGTCAATGACTTCTCCCTAGACATGGAGGAAGAGAAGAGTTGATGGTCGTTCTTCTTCGAGGGAGGAAGTCATTTCTTCGTGGATAAAGGGAACTCTCCTCAAATCCACCCAAAGTAATAGCCAACCCCCAAAATCTCATAAAGATTCCATCTTTTAAAAGATCTCCAAACAATTCAAAATGATTCAAGAGGTGTGAAAAATAAATTGTTAAGGTTATTAATTATCCTAGTCGGCCTCATTAATCTTGGGAGGTGGAGAGGCTCCACCACAATAAATGTGTGATGTTTCCATGCATTTAAACAAGGGGGTGAGTTATGGAGAGGTCAAGGGGGTTATGGGGGAGGTGAGGAGTTAGGGTCTCATGTGGGCCCTACCACACTAAACTCTCCCATGGGAGGTTAGGTGGGTGTGGTCCCCACATCTAACTCCTCCTTTGTTGAAAATAACCACCTTCCATGAATAAAATTTGTGCACGACAAATTTTATTTAATTCAACTAAACCCCAAAAATTAAACCTCAACCCACTCAAAACACAACTACAGCAAAGGTCCCCTTAAGCAATTATCAGCGCTACGGTTTCATCGGTGCTCTCGGATTTCAATTCCGAGAACCGGTTAAAAAGATAGAAAAACTCGCACGTTCGTTCACTGAACGTACCCGAGTCAAACTTTGGAAATTGATTTCGTGCACATCGGGCCTCAGAATCAGGTGCCATCAGAAACCGCATACTCGTAAAATTCCAAAGAATTACGAAAAAAAATTCCTTGAAATTTCGGTGTCATTAAATTACTCCCACCTCAGGGATTTACGTCCCCGTAAAGCTATAACACATACTAGGGAAACAAAAGTGGTACTGAGCACGCATCTGAGCCTTCCACTCCCATGTGCTCTCCCGGAGGTTCTCGTGCTGCCAGTGAAAGCGCACCGGAGGAATTGACCATTCACATAGGACCCGCTCCTGTCGATCCTTGATCTCCACTGGAACCTCCGTGCATGTTGCCTTTTCATCGACGTCCAACTCCCTTAGGTCGATGGTATGTGAAGGATCATGCACGTACCTCCTTAGCCGAGGTACGTGGATGACATCATACACCCGGTGCAACTAGGTTGGAAAGTTCAAGTGGTAAACCACCTCGCCTACCCTGCTGAGGACCTAGAAAGGTATGTTGAACCTCGAAGATAACTTGTCGCCTCGGCCACATCTCCGTAAACCTCGTCAAGGTGAGAATCGTATAAGGATGTGATCGCCATCCTCGAACTCTAGAGGCCTCCATTTCTTGTTTAGAACTGAAATTCAAAACTCCCGCTGCCATGTGGGTAAGGTTGACTGACTCAAGGGTGATCGGCTGCACCCTCCTATGCATGAGTTTATCCTATGCTACCTGGGGTTTCATTTTCTCCGAACAAGGAAAACCCATCCCGATGTTGTAGTTAGACCACAACCTTTTTGACTAATACAGTCAACCTGAGCATGAACTGTGAATCCAATCCATACCGAGACCAACATCGTAAGGCCTCGACGCTGCCACTAAGAGATTCCAACCGAAACTCTCGCCTCGATGGTCAGATCACACTATCAGCGTAAGTGTGATTATCGAGTCTCCTCCCAAAGGTATCTCCAGACATGTGGGTCAAGTGCACATCTTATCGGAAACTCTAGGTCTGGGACAAGATTCGTGGAAGGAAGGAGTGATTCATATCAAAGTCTATTACTACGGCAGCTAGTAGTGGACACAGACTGTCCCTTGAATCATTTTTAGAGCCATTGGGTCACACTCTTTGACCGCATGCAGCCACACTCTTCCCCTGCCCTCCAGCTCCCTGATCCTGGTGGGGACGACTAATGTGGGTGGTGATAGCATGTTGAAATGTACACCACCTCATGCTTCTCTCCTAGCTCTGCCTCCACATCTTCTGCTTCGAAGACTCATCTCTCCTTAGTGCTTCCTCTTCTTAAAACATTTAGCACACCCGAGTCTCTAAGACTGGTGCCAGTTTCCTGTTTCTTACTGCACTGTGCAGTCTTCATCCGCTCCTGGATGATCTGAACCTTCTCTATCATAACTCGTACCATCACTGGTCGGTAGGAAGTTTTCCGACGTGGCAAGTCGGTCAACGACCACCCTACTTTGCCTACAATCCGTAAGAGCAGCTCAGATTTATCCTTTGCCCAGAGAAGAAACTTGGTCTCATACCCTGGATGAACCACGTTCTTTACCTAATACAGTCAATCCTGACATGAACGGTACATTCATGCCATGGACGACGTCGTAAGGCCTCGACGTTACTACCAACTGATCCAACCGTCACTCTCACCTCCAAGGGTTGAGTCATACTGTCGGCATCAGTGTGAGGTCACTGGGTCTCCTCCAGTAGAAATCTAGAAAGTGAGGGTCAAGTCAACAGTTTTAACTGAGACCTCTCAGTATCAACCAAACAAAAGGACAAGAAAGTAAACATCACGAAGATAAGTGTCTTTTATTATTGCAGCTCATAGTACAAAGACACAAATGCGACAGACACATGGAACTAGAAGTACCAAAAACAAAAATAATCCACTATTTCCCATCCTGTCCACCAGCTCCCGGAGCTCTACTGCCTTGTCCACTGCTCAGATGTTTCTCAAGAACCCGCCGCTGCTTTTTCCTTGGTGGCTCCTCCAATGCCTGTGGATCAACTGTGCGGGGGGTTGGACAGTCACGTGCTAGGTGACCCTTACTTCAGCATCCAAAACACTTCCTGCTCCTTGTATAGCTGGCTCGGTTCCTCTTGGACCTCTACATAATCTGTCTACTACCCATAGATGACTCGGCTACTGATCAAAAATCATGCGGCAAAGGTAGCAACTCCTGAACACGCTCGGGGTGTAGATTCACTGGTATGAACTCCACCCTGAAGAAGGTCTCAAAGTCTTCCCAAGTGAAGGTCATCTCATCACAAAACTGGAGCATCCGGCTCCACCACTTGCCTACTACTTCCTGAAGGAGGCTGGTAGAAAAGATCACCATGAAGTCTGCTGGTGTACCCACTATCCGAAAAACTCTCAACACAGCCTCCAGCCAATCCTCAGATGCCTACGGGTCTATCTCTCCCAGGAACTTGGGTGGCCTCTCGTGTTGGAACTCATGCAGCGCGCTCAAGCGACGTGCACTCTCTGATGCTGGGACTGGTGGCATCAGTGGCCCAACATATGGTAGTACTGCTGGTGCCTCAACTTAAAGAGGGACCTGTACCGAAGCCTCGTCGCTCGGCAGGCTATCAGTACGTACATCCCTCCGGGCCCTAGCTGGTCGTCCGTGAAAAGGCATCCTGAAAGAAACATATGTGACACGGTCAAATGATTTATACCTGGTGAGCTGACCTGGTTTGAACTGTTTTAAGGGAAAACCTTTGAAAACACACACGCAATCAGTGTTTTCGTGCACAAAGTAGGAAACAAGAAGTCAGGGTCCTGGTTTATGGATACATCGGCCGCCCGCGCCAACACTGGACTCCCTGAACTGAAAAAAACACTCGGTACTCTTAACACTATTGCTTCACAGAAAAGAAAAAAATCATAGTTATAAGTTTTGTGGTAGAACCGATTCCTCTGATACCAATTTGTCACGACCCGTCCTCGGGGCACGTGCCGTGACTACCACAAGCCCGCCTTCCATAGGCTAGGGGCTGGCGACTAGCACCAAAGGTGAAAATCCCGATATTTAGGAAGGTATTGCCTTTATAAAAATTAAACAAAACAACACAGAGTATAAGAGGAAGTAATACACTAAGCACAAATGAAAGTGCTAAAATGTAAATGGGCCAGAATACAAACCCAACTGAAAGTACAGCTAAAACTGAATGAAAGTACAACAGAAAATACAAATAGCTGGAAGAATAGAAGAAGCTACTGGGTCATCCACCTCGGATCCTACCTAAAGGGTAGGTACAGATAGCGCAGCTCCCAGGTCGTCCACCTCGGCTCCTACCTGAAAGGTAGGTACAGATAGTGCAGCTCCTGGATCGTCCACCACAGATCCTACCTGAAGGGTAGGTATAGATAGTGCAGCTCCTGGATCGTCCACCACGGATCCTACCTGAAGGGTAGGTACAGATAGCCTCCACAACACTCTCGCCCGTCTGCCTCCTCTGAGTATCGTCTCATCGTGAAGTACACCTCTGGATACCATACAGTCCTCAAACACTCGGCATCCGACAGTGCTGCCCATCATCTGCAACTGACACAATGAGGTATGGGTATATCCCTTGCAGGGGTGAGTATACGATACTTAGTAGGGACCCTGATACCCTCAAGTTATCACTAAATCCAACAAGTATAACCACAAAGAAGGATCTCAACAGATAACACTTACTTAGGTATAAGACCATACTTATACTTAAGTTATCAAGTAACCCATCTCAATCATGAGGAAACACAAAGGTTATGAAATCAACGGATAACCACTACCTAGGTATATGGCCATACATATACCTAAGTTATAAAGTGACCCATCTCAATCATGAGGTAAACACAAAGGTCATAGACTCAGCTCAAACCAGGATTTTCATTTATCGAAACTGTAACTACTGAAGAGCTCTGTCTCTGATAAGTACAGTGATCCTGTCATGACTCCGAGGTACTGCTACTAACCTAAGACTACTGAGGTACTCCTCCTGCCGAGTACCGCGAGTCATCCACCCAAACACAGTAGTGCTTCTCTCCGGGGTCTGCCACCCAAACACAGTTGTGCACCCCCCCCCCCCTAATAGCCTGCAGAGGTACTCCTTCTTTTGAGCACCGCGGGTCTGATTCCTGCTACCAGGTGCTCCGTCCGTCGTGGGTCTGCACCCAAACATAGTAGTGCTCCATCCACTTGGCTAGTCGACTCACTCCAAGTCGAGTCGGTCAAGCAGTCATCAGGTCTCAACCAGCTACACGGTCTCTGTACTCCATACACTCATCTCCGGGAGGGTTCACTCCATGAGCTATAGGTCGATACTCCAAGTATCACAAAGTTCCACGAAGAAGTATCTTAAAGGACCGCCTCGTCATAGGGGTCTCAACGCAACAGACGGTGCGTCAATCGGACGCCCGGTCTATGAGTTATTAGCCTTTTCATCCCAGGGGCCCGGTTGGTTTCGTGTACGAACCAACCCGACCGCATCTCAACTATACCCCGAACTCTCATATGGTATAATCATAGGGACTGTTTCTCAATGTGATCACCAATGCTTCTGACGGTTCGTCAAACGGACATCCATTCTGAAAGTTATCGGCTTTTCCGTTCCAGGGCCCAGATGAATTTTGGGTTCAATCCAACACGGCCACTATCCAACTGCATCCAAAACTCAGGTGAAGTATGCCAAAAGTTCTGTCTCATCAAGAGGAATCCAACAAAGTCGACGGCACGTCTATCGAACGTCCGGAGCTCATGTTATAAGCGTTTCCGCTCTGAGGGCCCGGTTGGTTTCGGATTCGAACCAACCCAGCCATACCCAGTGTTCTCTGAAACCTTGAGTGTAATATACCAAACGATCATCTTGATCCAAGGAACACATCGCAACTAACGGTGCGTCGATCGGAGGTCCTTAGCCCACGTTATGGGCACTTGAATGGATCTGTCCGAAGATAGGGGGGTCGGGCCCGTTCCGACCCGGCCCGATACCCCCCCCCCCCCCCCTCGGGTCGGCCCGAACCGGGTTCACCCGACACAGGTTCGGGTACGGCCCATTAGGGCGAGGCCCATCTCGGTGGGCGTGGCCCGGCCCGGTCGACATGGCCCGTCCTGGCCTGGGAGGCCGGTTGGCCTGGCGCGCGCGCGTAGCCAGCTTCGCTAGTGCCGAGCTGAGCGGAAAGGGGGGGGTGACTGCCCCCCTTGATTGGAACCGCGGCCCCCAACATGGGGGCCGCTCCTTGACAGTGGATCCAGCGCTGGGCGCCGCGTCTCCCCCGGGTCCCGCACGGTCGCGGGACCGGTCGCCTGGCGTCGTGGCTTCAGCTGCGGTGGTCCCTCCTGGCGGCGCACTGGGATACCGCCGCCTCCGGCTGCCGGGGCCGCCGTGCCGGCTGGTGCGTCAGAACGATCTTCCGCGGACCACCGGACGCGCTGCGGTGGTCTGTTTTGCCTGTCGTCTTTGCCAACGGTCCTCTCAGGACCTGATCTTCACTTCCAATTCTTCAAAATGCCTCTACGGCCCATTCTTTCATCGCACGTCGATCCGCACATCAAATAAACAAACCACGGCCTCTTCTTGGTTTTTCGGCGCGGCGTGACGGCGCCGCAACTTTGTTCGGCCTCCATGGCTCGGCGCGACGACGCCGCGCTTTTTCACCCATTCTTCTTTGTTTTCGTGCGGTGTGATGGCACCATGTCACCTTTGTTCGAGCCTCAACGAGTATGACAGCAAGGGGGGAGGAGGTTCGGCCATGTTTGTGCGGTCCGACCTCCTCTCGTTATAATGATAGCAAGCGGCCAACAATTATCAATGAAGTTCGTTAAATAAAACTTGAACGAAGATTAAACCCCTACCTTGAAATTGACATCGCACGTCGTCGAGTTGCAGAAGTCGAACGTCACGGTAGTCGGGTGTCGCGGAAGAACGGTATCGATTCCGTCGACATCGGAAGAAGAAGAAGAACACTGTTGTTGGTGTCGGTCTCCACAGTCGGCGTCTCCTTCCTTATGGCCGAAGAGGAAGCGGATAGAGAATTCTGGGACTGCCAAGTCGATGTCCTTCTTCAGATAGGTAGAGTTCTTCAATGAAGGAGATGAATAAGGAAGGCACGTTGTCGTTGGCAATGATCACCGCGGTTAATGACTTCTCCCTAGACATGGAGGAAGAGAAGATTTGATGGTCGTTCTTTGTCGAGGGAGGAAGTCATTTCTTCGTGGTTAAAGGGAACTCTCCTCAAATCCTCCCAAAGTAATAGCCAACCCCCAAAATCTCATAAAGATTCCATCTTTTAAAAGATCTCCAAACAATTCAAAATGATTCAAGAGGTGTGAAAAATAAATTAATAAGGTTATTAATTATCCTAGTTGGCCTCATTAATCTTGGGAGGTGGAGAGGCTCCACCACAATAAATGTGTGGAGTTGCCATGCATTTAAACAAGGGGGTGAGTTATGGGGAGGTCAAGGGGTTATGGGGGAGGTGAGGAGTTAGGGTCTCGTGTGGGCCCTACCACACTAAACTCTCCCATGGGAGGTTAGGTGGGTGTGGGACCCACATCTAACTCTTCCTTTGTTGAAAATAACCACCTTCCATGAATAAAATTTATGCACGAAAAATTATATTTAATTCAACTAAGCCCTAAAAATTAAACCTCAACCCGCTCAAAACGCAAATACAACAAAGGTCCCCTTAAGAAATTATTGGCGATGCAGTTTCATCGGTGCTCTCGGATTTCAATTCCGAGCACCGGTTAAAAGGATAGAAAAACCCGCTCATTCGTTCACTGAACGTACCCGAGCCAAACTTCGGAAATTGATTCCAGGCACACCTGGCCTCGGAATCAGGTTCCGTCTGAAACCACATACTCATAAAATTCCAAATAATTAATAAAAAAAATTCCTTGAAATTTTCGGGTCATTACAGAACCACTTTTGGTCTGCAACCATCCACCTCCATCCAACCAACTATGTCACAAAAAAAACCCAGTGACCAACCATTCCTCATGTTTGCAGGACTAATCCCAAACCGTTACAATGAATCTCACATAAACATAAAAAATTAATATTAAATTAAATAACCAACAAATCATGGATAATAAATTTGAAAACCTATTCTCTCATTCCATGAAACAACTAACTTTAAGTATTAATATAAGCATTCAAAAACTCATTGGAATCTCTCGATAAGAATTTATAGAATCATTAAATAAAAATTGTCTCACTGGACCACCACACTCATTATTATTTATTTTAAAATCTAATAAATTGTGTACAAGCAATGAGAAATATGGAAACCGCCAATCTTATGCTTGTAGGAACTCACTTGTTGATGAAATATATTTGATTTGAAATATATAAGAAGAAACTAAATAATTATAAAACTGACATTCTAAAATGGTAGGTGCGATCTAATGGAAGAATAATTGCAAATAATGATGTATAAAAGGAATATAATCAATAGGACTCATAGTATTACTATTATAGATCCAAAATGATGAACTATTCTTGTATAAGATCAAGAATAATAGAGATAGGCCAATTCCTAGAGGATGAAGGAGAGTAGATCCATATCTAGAGGAGGTTCAAGAAAAAAGGAGAAGAAAATATAATATTAATTTATAATGGACTTGAGGGGGAAATAGTAATTTCATAATTTTTAATGATTCATGTGTCTAGGCTACACAGTTTGTATAACCATGGACCAACCATGTGATGAATATATCCAAAGGGAACCCTACAACACAATGTTTTTCAAATTGTGAATAGTCAATGTGGTCTCCCATACATTTTTCCTTAGGTGGCTCACATAATTTGTTGGACACCTTTTATAATTAGATCAAAACAAATACCTTTAAATAATGAGATGCATAGTTTTATCAAATTCTTTGAACTAACCGCATTAAAATTCTGAACACTACTAATGGTATCCTATAATTTTTTATATATATAATTATGAAGATTGTAAAACCAAACCTAGCCCTTGAGACACTTACAGAACATTATCCTCCCATAAAAATTCCACATATTTACTTGTTTAATATCTATTAATATTTTTATGAATGCCAATATCAATGTAATTCCTTCAACCTACTAAAATATCAAATTTCCATGAAATTAAAACTAATTCCAACCCCTAAGATTTTACAACCCCCCCCCCAATACAATTGATCATCCTCAGGATATGTGGAGTCAAACTCATATGGTACTGAATGTACCCATCTCATTACATTTTTCTTAAATACCCCAGTCACTTACTCATGACTAATTACTATTTTTCTCCCCACTATAAGAATTATCCACCTGGTCACTTCCAACCCAACCAAAATTCCAATGGTTTCTCTATCTATTCTACATAAATTAATGTCCCCACATGACATACCATCATTTATACACCCCAGCATATTCTCATTTAATACCTATCACACATGACATTCATAAAATCCTCCCTCACAAATGACTCCCAAAATTGGTCCGACATCATTTTTATATATATTCATTCCCATAAAATTGCATGATGCCTACCCATCTAATACAATCCACAAATACTTCTTGATTCCCACATGACAACAAAAGATTGGTTAATTTAACTACAAAATATGATCCCCATATACTAAAAATAAGTTATATCAAAACAAAATAAAAACATATAACTATAGTATAACTTTAACCATCATTGGTACCCCAAAATACTCTGACCATTCCATCTCTACTACATGCACCTCACATGAAGACTGAATTCCAAAAGCCTATCCTCTCTTCTGTGTTTTAGCCAATGTTGGACACTTACCACAATAATGGGTCTCTCTCTCTCCATCTCTATTCCATGACCTATGTGTGATGTAGAATCAAAAGTATGAGATCCCAATAATGATATGGGTCCTACATCAGTTTACTATGTATAACTGTGGCCCAAAATCCTTGATGTCCAATAAGTCTTCTAGAAGAACCTTTCCAGATGACACATCTGCCTCTACACTTATACCTCCTATAGTTGTCAATCACATTGGGTCCAAACATGGCCTGGATTCCCACACTAGAAAAACACTAGCGACTACCCACTCCTCAATGGCCTGATCGAGTATCTACCATCACATACATATTGATAATCCTAATTTCCTCACTTTTGGATACCAAAATCATAACTTATTTTCTTACTATACATCTTTAACCAGATAGAATAATTCATTTCTATAACATCCCTCTACACTATCAATGCCTTATTTATCACCTCTAAGAGTATGGTCAACATGAGTTTCTTAAACTTCAACCTGATGGAATTCATCAAACCATCCTCAAATTATCTCACTCTATAAATTTCATCATCTTCTATATAGGGTGAAAATGTGATAATATATGAACCTTTTTATATAGACCGTGATGGATGTATTCCCCTACAACAGTTTTATTATCTCATGCACCTGATATTCCCTCAACATCTCTTAGTTGAAATTCTCAAAAAATCCAAAAATCTATCTATGTGATCCCTTTTAGTCAAATACCATGTTCTTCTACATCCCATAAGTTCATTTATAGTTCTATGACCATATATTTATCCATATTCACCCTCCTTACCTTGGGTACCTCTATTGGCTCAAAAATAACATGCACCAACATGATCAAGATTTATTTTTTATACTGTCCTCCCTCACACTGAAAGAATGATTTGTGATGGGAATGAAACAATCAAATTAAAAACTCCTTAGATAGGTTGATTCCTAATTTTATCTATCAATACATTTCACCACCCATACCAAACCATCCCTGGACTGATCATTAATCCATGGAATAATCTATTTCATGTCTTAGAGATGACCTGTCTACTTTACATCATTTTTTATGGCTCATGCTCATCAAAATCCTCTGGGGCCTCATCCTGTGATTTTTATAGTAGCACAAAATCTTCTCCCTCATGAATCTATATTGAAATCTATCTAGATAGAATCATGATAAAGAACAAAATCTATGTTATTTAACAAAAATAAAAGTATATATATCATAAATGTGGAATTATATAACAGGAATCACATCGCATGATCCTTAAAATTCTCTACCACACCCATATCAGTTATCATCTAGCCTCACAGCCCTTTTCAAACCCATATCCGAGTCAGTAATCACATATCTTTCATATCTGAAATTAACATACTGGGATTACTAAGTATAATTCCATCAGGAAGTTATATAGAAAAAAATTATCTTTTTATGGGACATTTAAATAGCTCACCACTTTACTTTATTCAAACCTACCGTCCTCAGAGTTAGTCATCACATACAATATACACATAGGATAATATGTAAACCTCGTCAGGAACCACATACCTAGGTTTGATGAGTGGAATTCCACCATGAATCTATGTATTGATACACTTTTTATCTTATTGTAGACACTTTAAACATAACATCCCATTTTATCTTATTGTAGTTTCCATGTTACAATTAAAACCACACATCTATGTCATGTGAAACAATGATCCTATCAAGATGTGTAAATTCACAGCCTCCCTCTCCATATTGTTCAAAGGGTCAAAATCTATTCAAAAAAATCAATAGTTCTACTCAGGGTGGAAACTAATCATGGAAAAAACACAAAACAAGATCATCATATCCCACCCTAGTAAACCCATACTATCACCCATAAATGGGGCTCGAGGCTCCCAAACACAAGATATTTTCTAGGTTAGAACTTTATATGAGTATCTAGTCTACCACAAACCAATCATTGACCATATTTATAAAAATTATTTAATAGAACTTAGGAACCATATTAACAATATTGTTGTTTTTACCCAACCTATGGGATTTGATATCACTTGTTTCACTCTATAAATAGTGCCAAAAAACTTGTTCTCCATGCTAGAGTCATATGGGGCCATAGACACACCATCTGATGAAACAAAGGCTTCCAAATATTACTGGGGGATGAATTAGGTGACTGCAGTGAGAATATACCCATAGTTGATAATATAAAAATAGTTAAAATTGTTTTAAAAAATTAAGGAACTACAAAAGAAGTTGATAAAACTCAATAGAATCATATAATGAAAAAATAAAATATCATGAAAAAATAAAATTGATGTACTTTGAGATAATGTATACATGCCATGAAATTCAAAAAAAAATAGACATTTAGGATCACCCTTGGGCCAATAATATATGTCTATATGAAAAATATGATATGAAACTACAACTCGACTCAGAAGAACCACATTCTCTATCTTCCATCAATCCCATAAACTTGTGGCTCATCACTACTTTCTATGTTCAAGACCATGTGTTTGATCCCATGCCTAATATCAATGGCATAAAATTTATACACATCCTGATGGGCTCTTGAAAGGTGGAAGCATTAACACAATAGGCCTCCACCAATATGTTCCTATCTTATATCCACATTTATGTAATTTTTTGTGTGAATAAATAAATAAAAACAACACACACACATAATAATACATCACCTTATTTACTTATGCTCAATAGCCACGAGGATGCAATTAACACCTTTATCCAATCCTATAAATCAATTATATATTTTTGGATATTCATACTATGAGAACCATTGGTCTCCCATATATATATATATATATTATGCATAATCTCATGCCAACATATACCAATTGTACCTCTTTTCAAGTCAAATTGATTAACAATTAGAATTCCAAATTAATAATCCACAAGCCCCTCATAATTCCCCATAAACCATCACTATAGGATCAATATACTAGATACCTATGTCACTATGATAACCATCATTTCATAAACCAAACCCATAGACCTCAAAATATAGGAAATCCTTTACCCCCATCTAATTGTCTCATGTTATATACCATGTATTTCTATGATGATAACCTCCTCCATAACAGATATCTGACACCATCCCATAACCCAAAAAATATATCGTGTCCTCCACCCAATCATGTGGTCAACTACACATCACTAACTCCATTTATATCCTAGAAAAAATCCAATATTTCTTTTATCCAATCATTGTATGAGAAACTCACCAATAATACATAAGCCACACTATCCAGTGGAACTCCATCACCACTTTTGTACCACATTTCCCATCCTAGGCATGGTCATCACTATCCTAGTCAATCCAACCAACTATGTTTCCACAAACACAGTGGTCAACAACACCTCAAGAATCTCGGTCCAAGATCAACCCATTCTTATGGAACTCACACAAATTGTACACAATTTTAAATTAAATTAAACTACTAAAACACCATGGTATCAAATTTTGATACCCATTGTCTCTTTTCATGCCATATCCAACAACACTTATTTAAATAATTATGATACTACACATTTTAAATTTTCCATCCTATTTCAGAATTATAAACAATGAATAATCTAAAAACCCCATACCATATTCTCGTATATTCTCACTTTATAAATATTGGCCTCTAATTTGATCCATATATGATGAAAATAATGAATTATAAAAAATCCTATACATTGGGTAATTGATATAAAACGGAAATATTAATTTAAATAGTGAGTAAAAATAAGAGTTGAAGAAAGAGAAAATGTTATCCTGCTTATAGGTAACCAACATGATGAAAAAATATTTATTCAGATCCCAAAATAAGAAGATATCCCAAAACCTATATGAGGACGGACTGGAGATCCATAGTTATAGGAGGCACCTGCAAAATGGAGATAGAAATTGGATATGAATGTATAATGGTGTAATGGGAAAAAAGCTAATTCCATACACTTTAATGAGGTTGATGGTTGGCTTGTATTATTTTGATAACCACACACCACCTCTATAGTTCCATAGTCCAAAGGGAACTCATATCAAATGATTATGAGTACTTTTTTTCAAAATGTGAATAGCTCCTATAGTTTCCTCTGCATTTATCTATAGGTCCCTAGAAAAAATGTATGTCCATCAAGCATAGTTATACTAAACCATGACCCTTTATATAATTGGATGCACATTTGTTCCACACTATATTAAATAACTTTTTTTTAAACTATACACCCATTTCTTTGATTCCTATATTTTTTTGAAGCCTGAAAAATACAAAAGAAAACTAAACCCCCAATTTGTAATTTTTATAATGAATCTACATTATTTTCTAACCAAACATAGGAAACTACACCTCTTGAAGTCATTCATAGATCATTACTAGAAAGACATAACATTGAATTTCTCATGTATTAGTGATATTCCCAACTCTTAAATCACATTCACTAATAATATACCATTTCTAATCCAAAATTAAAAATATAATATATTGAAATATAGTTGGTTCTGTACAGATTATGATCAACATATTGAAATAATGGTTTTCTCATGAATGGTATTATATAAAAATTTCATTGACAAAAATTATGATGCATGAGTTTAAATATAGATACAATACCATATTCATTTGGTCGATTAACATAATAGACATGTTCATCAATTAGAATAGTACCACAAGAGACTCATAAAGAAAATACCATCCCCAAAAAGTAGTAAAATTAATATTAGAGGATCTCACATGTAATAGATGAAACACTAAATCAAAATTGATATAATAGAATATATTATATCCCATAAACTAATATAATAGGTTATATAGATGTGGTGGAGGATAAAAATTGTATATATCCACCATCTCTAGCATCTAGTAATCCAAACAAAACTATAGGAAAAAATATGACTACTTGGGGAATATCATAGTATGAGCACAAGGGGATATTTTGTAGTATAGGAAACACTTAACCTCAAGGTATTCTAAATTATCATTAATCCCAATTAGAATTGTAGGATCCATCCTATATGAAAGAAAAGATATGTTCTATGTACTAGGTATAATCTTGATTGTAAAATTTTTTGTTTTTTCATGAAATATCCTAGAGAAATATTTTGCTAAAAATCATAAAACTAGTCAACTATAAGGGGAATTTTTTAATATAATATATCCTAATCTACTAGATTTGATCAAAAAATATAGGATAAGATATCCCCTAGATATGTATAGTCATGTATTTGAGGACATTCCGATAAATCACACTCAATAAAATAGGTATGATAGTTAACCTTTACTTGTTGGAATGATAACAACCAGTAATAGCAGTCACTGTGTGATGGATATCGAGTTTCCTAATCATTACTGAGGATCACAAAAATGTCATGAATCTTCTAAAAGAATTCAACTTAGTGTATCATATACTTAGTGACTGTTGTATAAAAATCTTTACATATCCTAATACCATCGTACTGCACCCATAAAAGAATGATAATTGACATAACTAAATATAAATATTACATAGTTGACCCTAGTTACCATCTGAATGGTCCAAAATGAAAGAGTACAAAACACCCATAAAAATAAATCTTATAAAAGGGTAGATTATATATGAATTATACCTCCAAACATTATTGGTCCCCCAAAATGTTTAGTAGTAATATCTTGAATGGTTTAATTCATGCCTCATCCATGGCATTGGGCTCCCATTACTTGACTCCAATGAGTGGAATCAACTGGAAACTGTTATTTCCTAATCCATGGTCGGCACATACTCATACATGGACCATAAATATAGAGGATCCAAAACTAATAGACTAAAACAAAACTCATTTACCTTCACTATAACCCTAAGTCTTCCTTAACATATGATTTCCATATAATCATGGCGCTTTGTAATATAACCTCTATTGGTTCCCCATATATCTAAAAGAGTGACACCCCATCAGTGACATATCAAAATTAGGATGAATATACCCTTGTTGACAACATTGGAATATCTCAATTGAGGCTAAGCATCTCATAGAATGAGGGGATACCTTAACCATTCTAGTATACAAATCACAATCATAGAGAGACTTTTAATGAACTGTAAATTTATAGTTTTTTAGTTTTGTAGAAAAATTCAAATATTTGATCCCATGTAGACCAAAATTAGAGAATTCATGATTTAGTAATAGGTTATTAATGTGGTCTTTAAAAACTATGACTTATCCAAGGATTTAATAGCTTAATTAGTCCATAATATTTGCTTTTGAAGTTGATTATACTTGTAAAAACCATCTTCCATTCAATGTTTGGTACTAACAGAAGATGAAAATATGAATGTTTAGTTATTAATTTTTTATATAAATAGTAGAGTATTGCAACCAATTTCTAGAATTCCAAAATTTCATCTAGTATATGAATAACTAAATAATGTAGATATATGAGAAGTAGTCCCATTGAATGTTTATCTTGGATTTAAGGGATGTGGAATTAGATATGTTTTAAAGATACATATGTATATTAGTTGTTTTGGAGCATGAATAGTCTTTCTATCATAGAATTAACTAAATTATATCCAAGGAAAAAACCTAAATATATTCATAAACATTGGTGGAATTTATAAGGTTTTAGTTAATAATTGTATTGATATATGGTTATGTGGAAAACCTTACTTATTACTATGTATGTATATATAGGTTCTTCTATCTCTGTGAAAAACCTTATGTATGGGGAAAATCTTAAATATTGGTTACTATTTGTAAGTGAAAAATATTATTTTTTAGGAAACTATTTTATATTGGTTTTTCTATCTAGTAAAAAATCCTTGACTATGGGGAATACTATTACATATAATTTTTTATAACTATGTGATAAAATGTACATATGAATATCTTCTTTTGTATGGGTTTTCTAGAAATGTGAATAAAACTCTCTTATAAAGAGAACCATACATAATGGATGAAAATGTTATGTATTCAATTACTACTTATGTGAAAAAACATTGGTGTGATAGAAAGTCATACATTTAATGATATGTAATCATTTTCCTTGTGATATGAATGTATTAATTTGATATTTAAGGGTTTTTAGTAAATCCTTTATATGTATGGTTTTTTCATGAAAATTTTATTTGGCTTGTGTGGTAAGTAATGTAAAGATGTTTTCCAAAAATTGAATGTGAAGATTTTTCATGTATTTTATAAAATGTAAATAATTTTATTAAATTTAATGAAATATGAGGTCGGTTTAGTTATTTTCGAAAAGATGACAATAAATCCCCAAACATCAATCTTGTTACTCCCTTCATCTCTATGGGTAATTTTTGTAGATTTATATTATATCATCATTTCATCAATTTTATGATGTAACCATTGGTAAAGATATCTACCTTTTGATATTATTTATAGTTTAAATGAATATTTTCTTTTTTTCTATTGGTCATTACCTAATATAATAATTTTTCTAAATTATCACATTCCATCTGTTCTGGGATGGATTGGATAGAGTTTCATGAGGTTTAGAATCACGTTATCTCTTAATTATTTTTGAATATTTATCATTGTTTATTATCTTGATCATTTATAAATTTTATGTTTGTGTGGAATAACTATGGTTATTTTCCTTATGTTTCATGATTTTTGTTATCTTTCCCCATGAATTTACCCATGTTTGTATAATTTTTATAGTAAAAAAGGGACTTAATAACTTACTAAATAGTTCCATAGTGGTTCCTTGGTCGAATGGGTGTGAGTTAACCAATTTATTAATCATATGGTGGTGTGAGTTATATTTTCATGGTAATTTGGTCTTTTTTATCTCATCAATAATTTAAATTTGATGTTTTTCTGAAAAAATAGGTTTCTCTTAGAACTGGTATGTGATAGGATTTCAGGTGGAAATGGTGATTCAATGGATTTTTTATAATTAAAATTTCAATTCAAATATGTGATCTTAAAAATAGTATTTTAATTTGATTTTTTTCATGTGTCTAGTGTGAGTAAATTATGTCATGTAAGGGATTTTATTAGTACATAATTTGGTATATTTGACATCATGATGGAGTCACTCTATTTTTCTATGTCTATCATACATGTTTTTTTATTAAATATGATATCATGGTGGTTTATTCTTTTTTTATGACACAAGATTTAGTTTGAATCTTATACCATTATATGTCTTTTATATGTGGTTTTATGGACTATTGTGCATGTCGATGTATGATTTGGAACCATAATATTCAGATTTTGGTATCGAAATTGAGGATAATCTCTGATTGGGGTATTTAACCCTATAGGGGTAGGTATGGATAAAATGCAATAGGTTCAATGGAACCATTCCTGATAACATTAAGAGAGTCATTGTTATCCTATGAAGAATATTTGTCTAAGAGTGAACTTTTTGAGTCCCATTGAGGTTTGGGTGACCTAGATCATTGGTTCCTGGTTTTAGATGATGTCCTATTATGGAGGTTTTGATTTCATGGATATGTTCTATGTGAATTACCTTTTGTGTTTGGAAATATAGTATATATTTTTTATACATAAAATTATTTTATGCTTGATATGTGTTATTGGGAATGTGATTCCATGTTTTCACCACATAAATAATTATTTTTGTTGATTGTTTTTTATTGTGCATGAGACCCAACCCTAAATGAGAGGGCCTGATTTGGTTCCTAGTTTGATTTGTTAAGGGGCATGTTTAGTGAAATTTTTGTCTAAATCATGTCATGGGACCTTTTCCTGGGAGATTTATTTGTCATTTAAGAGAGTTTGGATTTCAAGTTATCTTCCTCATATCAAATTTTTATATTCTAGATATATGTTTCAGTCCTAGGACAATCCATGTGATATCTTACACAACATTAAGGATTGAAAATAAACATTAAAACTTGTAAATTAATCTAGATATATGTTTCAGTCCTATGACAATCCATGTGATATCCTAGGACTTAAATATTTATGTAAATAATTCTTTGTGACATCATAAAGGGTTAAACATGACTTTAAAAAAACATGTTTAGGGTTGGGTCCCATGAAAAATAAAAACATTATCCTCGTACTTTTATTGGAAAAGTCAAAAAGTACCTCATATGGTAAACAAAATAAAAATTCTTCCATAACACATAGTAAAATTCAAGAAGAGGTAAACATGACTTTAAACAAACATGTAATAATATTAAACACTTTATGAAAACATTTTTATAAAACATTGATATGGATGATAAATATTACCCCAATAAATACTTACATATAAGCAATCTCAGATAAAAATGAGATTGCGAAATAATCCCTTACCTGAGGTCCAATTTCTTCTATTTATGTCTGAAACTCATGTATAGTGGGTTTAAAAATATTATTAACTTGTAACAGAACCATAATAATATTTATGATATCATATGTGATTCACTTACGACTTTATATTACCCGTTCATTTGTCAATTCAATGTTAAAGCAGCGTTTTGGGTAAATTTGTTTCATTTATCGTATGTGTTTTGACGTGTAATTTTTCATAAGATTACTTAGATCATGATTAATTACTTCCATAATGTAAAACATGGTTTATATAACATATATATTTAATATATTAATATATATAATCGATCGATAAAGGGAATGAAATACACCAATCATGGAGACGGTAGGTTGTACGTACGCATGAACGTTGCTTTCGTTTCCTTATTAAATTTAATGGATGTAGATTACATATATATATATACATAAATCCAGTAGCATAAATATTTCATATATCTCATGATTATTTATTATATATACTTTATAATCATTCTTGAATGGTTAACATGGATAATGAATCTCATTGCGTTGTGGAGACGGTAAGTCGTACATATGCACGAGCGATAATGTCATTCCCATGATTGTGGAATTTTACTGAATTGTATAGTGTATAATATTTCAGAATAAATATCACTTTAAAATAATCATATATAATCATTTCATCCATTATTATACCCATCCAAGTAGTTTGCTGATTAAAAA
Organism: Viscum album; assembly: GCA_963277665.1. Lineage (NCBI taxonomy): Eukaryota > Viridiplantae > Streptophyta > Magnoliopsida > Santalales > Viscaceae > Viscum > Viscum album. Next base: position 532,035,245 of record OY728166.1, read on the forward strand.
TAGACTACACCACAGCATGGAGATGGTAGGTCGTACATACACACGCGTGGTGATTTCATTTTTCATAGGATGGATAGAAGATGGAATATAGTTTTTTCATATTCATAATATCATATCAGTATAAAATTGATACTTTATTTATTACTTAATAATGAAACTAATCATATAGAGGAACTATAAGAAGACATAAGTTTGAAAGAATCGGTAAAGGATATTACCACTCCTTCGATGTGCCTCTTTTAAAGCTTCTCTTAAGGAACTAACGTTGGTCTTTGAATAATACCAGGACCTCTATTATGTTTATATGGAAGTTTTGAAGATAAATGGGATGGGTTTGTACATGTTTGAAAGCTCAAAATTTTGTGAAGTGGAAAGGGAGGAGGCTCCCTTTTATAAGAGAGGAGAGGGGCACTTTTGGAAACCTCTAAAATATTAATTTATAATAAACTCAAAACCCACCTAAAAACCTCCAAAAATGACTCCAATTATAATATCAAATGATATATGGTTGTAATTTCCTCAACCAATAAAATTTAGACATGTTTTGATTTTATTTTAAACCTTATCATTTTTATTTATCCTTATTTATTCTATTTAATTTTATTTGTGGTAATAATATTTTAATTTTTAAATTATTATAAATACTTACTTATGTGTTTTGAATATTATATAATTAGATAAATTATAAAATTTTATACTATATAATTATCAATTTGTAATTTTTAAATATTTTTGTGATTTTTAAACAATTTAATAATATGTTTTTTTATAAATTATCAATACTATCAATTTTGACACTATTCAATTATTTGATTTTAAATAAAATACACACAGAAGATATATTCCAACAAAAATATTTAATATATTCCTAAAATGTCATACTAATCTAAAAAATTCATGTATAACATTAATTAGTTCAGATAATATTTATTTTAATATTTTTAAAATCATCTATTTGATATTTCTCTTAATAAAATAATTACTACAACATTTTTGTATAATTATTTAATATAATTATTAGTTGAAAAAAAATTAAAAATAAAATACATGATGAATATAAATATAATATATTTAATAATAATACTTTTAGTTGAATTTATCTTCTAAAAGACACAACTTTTAAAATGATATGTTTATTAAATTATGAAGGTGATAACTTTGACATCATTTATAATAAAATAATATAAATGTTATAATCTATTTTATAAGGATCCAAATGGTCCAAAAGTTGACAGTTAGATTCTTATGGTGTATATATAATCTACCAATATGTTTTGGTCAGGTTTTTGGGGATTTTGATGGGAATTATTATTTTAATAAAAACTATATTATTGATTTTTCACTAAATAAATATTTTTTGCATCATTAATGTATAAGCTATTAAGGAAATTATATATTTCATAAAAATTAAAAATAAATTACCATGATAAATAAAAAAATTATCTTTCGAATGGGTATTTATAATCGAATTTATATTCAGTTTAAACTTATATTAAAATTAATTTAATTATTAATGTTTGAGTAAGACATATTTCACTTTCCTTTAAATAAAATAAATTAAAGTCCTTAATCTCATCCAAGTGGGATCCAATAGATAAAAGTTAAACCCAGGTATATTTTATGATGAAATATAATCATCCAATTATATAAATACAAGTGTTAGAGTAATTTTATAATAATATTTTTACACTTATTACCCGATTTACCTTTAACTATGGAAAATAAAATTTACCGTAGTTACTATTCATAATGGCCAAAATTAAAAGTATCCTATTAACATAATTTCAACCTACTTATTACAAATATAGAATCCATTTTTTCAAATTCAAAACATAGAATTTGCATAAACTAATTTAAAATTAATCATGTTATTCAGAAAACAGGTTTTAAAATTTAAAACATTGAAAAAGATTGAAATTTTTTTACCTATGAATTCAATGTAAAATTAATACTAAGTAATTAAATTATATTAAATGATAAAAATAGATTCTATTTATAATTTAAATCCATTCAATATTATATTATAACCCTATAAATTATATCAATGAAAAAAGTTTTTTTTATTTAAAATTTATCATATTTTTACTATTCATAAAAATATTGATGTTATCAGGATAATGTCAAAAATTATTCCAATATAAATGTTTATGTCTTGATTCAAAATAAGAAGTTTAATTTGTCAAATTTAAATTATAAATGTTTAAAAATTTATATTTAAAATGGGTTTTCCATCAAAAGGTGAAAAAACTGAATTTTTTGAAAAATAATTCTTTTATTCGAAAAATTAATTTTGTTCTCATACCATGTTCTAGAAAATATGTAAGATGAATGATAATGTTATAAAATTTAAAATCTGGTTAATACTATTCATAACGGCTAGTTCATAACAACATTATAATAATATGTTGTTGTTTAGTGAAACTCGGTATTGTGTACAACGCAAGCCATCGAGAAAGGTCGCTTTTTTTGTGTAACACAAGCCAAGTCAGTGTTGCGTGAAATATTCCTTTGGTGTTGTGTATAACATAATCCAATCTTCTTTCATTGAAAAAAATCTATATTCACTTTTTATTCTATCAAAAGAACTTGAAATTGTGTGTAGAACAAGAAAATAATAGTGTTGCGTATACTGCAAACTAATATGATGTCATGTATAGAGCAATCTAATCTTGGTGTAGCATAAAACACAAGACATAAATAAAATGAAAAATAATCTTTCTCATAAAATTTCAGTGTGTTACATTCTACCACCCTTAAAATTATTTTCTCCCTCAAAATTCTTCGAGGTTATAAATGGTTTAATAGATGAAAGTTTCTTTCATAGAAACCCACATCATAAAAATGAATACTAAAACCTAATAGTAAAGTAAGAAATATAATGGTTAACCAAATTAACTCATCACCAGGTTTCCACAATGGATAACATATGTGAAAACATGTATATAAAATATAAATTTAGCCATCAAGTTCTGATGGAGAGTGGTAGAGAATATGGCTATGAAAAAATCAACAATCACAAAACAATAAATTGTGTTGATCTATGGTACCATCTGATTAATTGTATATGAGGGTACTAGGACAACGTTTTTGTTTTTCAAGATCATTTCCCTAAATTTGATTAATTTTTTCATAAGGATAAATACTTAATTGATTTTAGTGTAATATCATCATTTCTCATTCCATTAACAATTTCCACATCATATCTTGTTTAAAGAAATGATGTTGAAATTGTAATTCTTGATGTGTTAGTAGATCATGTGATATAATGTTAGGTAATTTCATCTGTCTTTATCACAAAAAGGTTACCAAAAATTATTAAATATACATAAGTCCATATATGGTGAGATTAACTGTATATGATCCCAAAAATAGACTTATACTTCATCTATCATATTGCTTAATAAAATAAAGCTCGTTTCTACTAACCAGGGACTTTTTGTAGGCCAGTGGTTAGCGAAAAAGGCCTATCACACTTTGGTTGTGGGTTCTATTCTCGCAACCTTGTCCTACATGACGGGTTTTTTCCTGTCCTACAGGTTGTCCTTATTTCTAAATCTACACCATTATAACATTCCAGAAATAATATCAAAAAAAGTTATAGCCTTAAACAATACTATTCGATGTCCAACTTAATCCTTTACAACCTTTAGGATTATCCAAAATACTTCTATCCAAACTCACTGTATAAAGAAAAATATTTCTAGAAAGTTCATATAACAATCATGTGAATACAATCATTTATCCCCCATATATCATAAGATATATCTTGTTGGACACATTTGAAAAAAGTGAATCCCATAATCATGTATTCTTGAAACATAAATTACCATAGAACCTTAGTGGAAACATGAATGCTATCAAAACATAACTCTTTCCACTTACCAAATTCCCAAAGATTCTATATACTCAAACCATGATTTCACTTTTTCCTTATATCAGTCATGAGATCATTAATAATATCCAACATATTATTTTCTTCTTATCCCTTCATTATGCACATACCATCTGCTTTCCAAAAATATTTCAATCAGTTTTCATGGTTACCGGTACAATATAATTATTGAAAACTGCAATAAACAAATAGATATATATTCAAATATTCCATGATACTGTAAATGAGATTCCACAACACTATTTTGGAATCCCTTTACAAAAACACTTAATCATTCCACCACTTCATTGTCATATTCAACATCACCAATAGTGATCTCATGTGACTTCCCTTTTTTCCTTTGCCTTAAGAGGTTTTTGATGTTGATTATCATAAACTATTCTATTAGGGAACTGATTAGCATAATGCCCCATTTCCCTACACTTGTAGTATTGAAGTGTTGGTGGTGTGTTCTCTATATTCTTTTCTCTATCCACATAATTAGATATATTTTTTCCATTACTTCAACACTCAGCTGCTTTATTACCTTATTTTACACACTTAAAACATTTTCTAGTCCCTTTAAGACAATCTACACCAAGCTTCTTTCCACACTTAGAGCATAACGAAACATTTTTCTTCTTTTCACCATAGTTTTTATATTTTTCCTTAAACTCCATATTTTTTTTATTGTCCAAACCATGAGATGGATATGTAACACCAACTTCCAGTTCTACCATGATAGAAAAATTCACAATCTATTCATATCTACTGAAGTCTCTTATAGATAATCCCTTTCAAAGAATTGGTTTTAAGCCACTAAAGAATCGATCAAATTTACTTTCAGGTTGGATGATAAATCTACATTTATACCTTGAAAGCCTTGTAAAATTTTCTTCGTATATACCAACAGATTTATAATAATTTTTCTCAAGATCAAGGAACTCATTTTCCATATTCGTTTCAAGAATATGAGGAAAGTACTTATTGAAAAATAAGTTCTTGGACTCATCCCATTCCATGGATTCAATTTCATCTTGGGGTCGTGTATTCCTAAGTAGAGTCCACCACTGGTCTGCTTCACCTTTTAAATGGTAAACAGCCAAAATGAATTTTTCATGTTCTGAATTGTGAAGTATGGAAAATATATTTTCAATGGTACAGATCCATTTTTCAACAATAAGTGGATCAGGAGACCCACTGAAAGAAGGTGGGTGTCACCTCATGAAGGAATCAATAGAATATTGTTCTCTTCTATGCTCATTTGGAAGTCTGAAATGATTTGTAGCTTTTGTAAGTATAGAAATAATATTTTTCACTCCATTTCCTATAACATTTGGTTGTTCAGGAGGACAATAATTGCTTTTCCTAGTGCATTGATCATTAACACGATTCCTTCGGGTTCTAGTTATTATCTAAAACCCAAAAAAATAGTGTGAGAGGAAAGAATCATACAAGGAAAACAACATAATCAAGGGGGAGTGTGTTCAATATCTAACATCATAGGTATGATCCTAGGTTATTCATGATTGTTATTATAATTCTAGGATTTTAACTTATACTTTATATGTAACCTTATGGATGTCACTAGACATACTTAGGAAATATCTCTAGGGATCTCACTAAAGTTTTTGCATCCTAGTTTCCAAAGGTTAATTAATCTTTCACTCTGATACCAACTATAGAGACCCAAATCCTTAAATACATGGACTTTATATTATATTTCCATAATTCATAATACATAAAAAACAGATGCCCAAAGACCATATTAGTTTAGTATCTTTTGAAACTCAGAACATAATATTCTAATCATGTTGAAAGATCTTCAACATCTCCCATAAAGACCATACCCTTTTGTTTTCCTACCTAAAACCTTTCTTTATATCCGGGGGAAAAGAAAAAATAGAAAGGGTGAGCTCAAATGCTCAGTAAGGGTAAGCATGGAGAACATAAAACAAACCATAAACATTTGAACGTAAAAACTTAAACATAAAATCAAAACATCAAAATATTGTGCAATGACATAAATCATGAAAGTAAGTAAGGCATGGATAATAAAGAACCATTAATAATGATAAAATAGCATGGAAATAAAACATAGAGTTATGTAAAACCATTAATCACATAATATGATTTCCATAGTAGCCAAGGAATTGCTGCCAAGACCATCATAGTGGACGAAGTCCATTGCTGAACCGGATTTTCTTTTCATTCTAGCCCTGTATTATTGAACCAGATTTACTTTCCATTCAATCCATTTCTATATCATGAGATATAAATCTTTTCCCAATAAATTGGAGGGAGATATAGGTCCCACCCATCTCATAATGAAATCATTTTTACACATGCCACAAAACATAAATCATTCATCGTATCATAACCCAATAAATAATATGGGTTTTCATGAACATAATTCCATCATAACATAATACATATAAAATACCATTCCATACTTAACATAATAAAATCATAAAAAAAAAGTTATATAAACATAACCCTATTTAAAAACTTCATCTTAGATGGAAAATAATTTTCATAAAACAATTGAACTTAGTTCATGAGGAAAATATCCTTTCTTCTTCAAAAACATTTTATTTTCTCAAAATGTCATGAAAATTTAAAAGAAAAGAAGTTAATTGGAAATAAACATTAAAACTTGTAAATTAATATTTATTTAAATAATTCTTTATGAAATCATAATAGTCCTTTCATTCTATATAAGTCAAAAAAAATTCTCCTCATACTTTTATTGGAAAAGTCAAAAATTATCACTTATGGTTAAAAAAAAGATTCTTCCATAACTCATAGTAAAATTAAAAAAGGGTCAAACGTGACTTTAAAAAAATATGTAATAATATTAAACACTTTATGAAAACATTTTTAAAAAATATGGACATGGATGATAAATATAACCCCAGTAAATACTTACATATATGCAATTTCGGATAAAAATGAGATTCCATTATTATCCCTTACTTGAGGTCCAATTTCCTCTATTTATGTATGAAACTCATGTATAGTGGGTTTAAACATATTATTAACTTGTAAAATAACCATTATAATATTTATTATATCATATATGATTCACTTATGACTTTATATTACCCGTTCATTTGTCAATTCCATGTTAAAGCAGTGTTTTGGGTAAAATTATTTCATTTATCGTACGTGTTTTAACTTGTAATATTTCATATGAATACTTATATCATGATTAATTACTTCTATAATGTAAAACATGGTTTATATATCATATATATTCAATATATTAATATATATAATCGATTGATAAAAGGAATTAAATACACCGTTCATAGAGACGGTAGGTCGTTTGTACGCATGAACACTATTTTCGTTTCCTTGTTAAATTGAATGAAATTAAATGACATATATATATACATAAATACAATATTATTATAATGTAATATATATCATTATTATTTATTATAAATACTTTATAATCATTCTTGAATGGTTAACATGGGGAATAAATCTCATCGTGTCGTGGAGACGGTAAGCCGTACGTACGCACGGGCGACAATATCATTCACATGATTGTGGAATTGAATTGAAGTGTGTGGTGTATAATATTTTGGAATAAATATCAATTTAAAATAATCATATATAATTATTTCTTCCATTATTATACCCATATAATAAGTTTGGTGATGAACAACAGATTACACCACGACTTAGAGACGGTTGGCCGTACGTACCCATGCGTGGTGATTTCATTTTTCATAGGATGGATTGAAGATGGAATATGGTTTTTTAACATTTATAATAAAATATAAGTATTCAATTGATAATTGATTTATTTCCTAATTATTAAACAACTCATATAGAGGAAGTATAAGAACAAATAAGTTTGAAAGAATCGGTAAAGAATATTACCACTTCTTCGACGTGCCTCTTTTAAAGCATCTCTTGAGGAACTAAATTTTGTCTTTGATGAAGAATAGGACATTTATAATGTTTATAGGGAAGTTGGGATGAGAAATTGTCAGGTTTTGGCTGATTTTGAAAGCTCAAAATGGTGTGAAGTGGAGAGGGAGGAGGTTCCCTTTTATAAGAGATGAGATGGGCACATTTGGAAACCTCTAAAATATTAATATATAATAAACTCAAGAACTACCTAAAAACATCCAAAAATTACTAAAATTAGAATCTTAGATGATATAGGGTTGCAATATCATCATCTAATAAAATTTAGACATGTTTTTATATTACTTTAAACCTTATCATTTTGATTTATTTTTATTTAATCTATTTTATTTTATTTTTTCTAATAATATTCTAATTTTTAAAATGTTATAAATACTTACTTATGTGCTGTTAATTTTACATAGTTAGATACATTATTACATTTTCAACCATATAATTTTCAATTTGTAATTTTTAAAAATTTTGTGAATTTAAAACAATTTAATAATATGTTATTTTTATAAAATATTAATAGTTTCAATTTTGACACTATTCAATTATTTGATTTTAAATAAAATAAAAACATAAGATATATTCCAACCAAAATATTAAATATATTCCAAACATCTCATATTAATCTAAAAAAATCGTGGATCACATTAATTAGTTTATATAATATTTATTTTAATATTTTTAAACCCATCTATTTGATATTTCTCTTAATAAAATAATTACTACAACATTTTTGTATAATTATTTAATATACATATTTTTAGCATAAAAATTAAAAATAATAAATATTGTGAATATAAATACAATATATTTCATAAGAATACTTTTAGTTAAATTTATCTTCTAAAATACCTAACTTTTAAAATGATATGTTTATTAAATTATAAAGGTGATAACTTTGAAATAATTTTAAATAAAATAATATAAATGTCATAATCTGTTTTATAAGACTCCAAATGGACCAAAGGTAGACACATTGATTATTATGGTGTATATATACTTGACCGATAAGTTTTTATAAGTTTTTGGGCCTTTATGGGTATTATTATTTTAATAAAATCTATATTATTTATTTCTCACTAAATAAATAATTTTTGAATCATTAATGTATAAGGTATTAAGGTAATTATATATTTCTTAAAAATTAAAAATAAATTACCATTATAAATAAAAACATTTTAGCTTTCAAATGAGTATTTATAATTGAATTTATATTTTGTTTAACCTTATATTAAAAATAATTTTATTATTAAAGTTTGAGTGAGACATATTTCACTTTCCTTTAAATAAAATAAATTAATGGTCTTAATCACATCGATGTGGGTTCCAAAAGATAGAATTTAAACCCAGGATTATTTTAGGATGAAATGTAATCATCCAATTATATTTAGAAATTTGTTAGGGTAATTTTTTAATATTATTTTTACCCTTAATTACCCTATTTACTTTTCACTATGGTTTACCGTAGTTACTCTTCATAATAGAAAAAAATAAAATTAGCCTATTAACAAAATTTTTACCTACTAATTCCAAATATGGAATCCATTTTTCGAAATTCAAAACATATAAGTTGCAATAATTAATTTAAAATTAACCCCATTGTTAAGAAAATGAGTTTTAAAATTTTAAACTTTGAAAAAGATTGAAATGTTTTTACCTGTGAATTCAATTTAAACATAATGAAAATGACATAAATTATATTAAATGGTAAAAATATATTCTATTTATACTTAAAAAAATTCAATATTATAATTTATCCCTATAAATTATCTCGATGAAAAAAAAAATTTAATTAAAATTTAGCGTATTTTTACTATTCATCAAAATATAAAGGTTATCATAATAATGTCAAAAATTTATCCAATGTAAATTTTTAAATCATGATTTAAAATAATAAGATTAATTTATCTTATTTAACTTATAAACATGTAAAAAATTATATTTAAAATGGGTGCGCCATCAAAAGGCAACAAAACTGCATTTTTTGGAAAATACTTCATTAATCCAAAAAATCAATATTGTTCTCGTACCATGTTCTATAAAATATGTAAGATGAATGATAATTTTATAAAATTAAATAAAAATTAATACTATTCATAATGGCTAGTTCAAAACAATATTATAATAATATATTGTTGTTTAGTGAAACTCAATATTGTGTACAATGCAAGCCATCGAGGAAGGTCGCTTTTGCGTGTAATGAAATTCTAGCCAGTGTTGCTTGAAATATTCCTTTGGTGCTGTGTATAACACAATATAATATTATTTCATTGAACAAAATCTATATTCATTGTTTAATTCTATCAAAAGAACTTGAAATTGTGCGTAAAAAAAAGCCAACAATAGTGTTGCATATACTGCAAGATAATATGGTGTTGTGTATAGCGGAAGCTAATTTTTTTGTAGCATACAACACAAGACATCAATAAAATTAAAAAGAATATTTCTCATAAAATTTCAGGGTGTTACACACTTTCACTCCTTATATATATTACACACACATCTATCTGATCATACAAAACATCAGTATGTTTACGAATTGGGACTCTTACATGATCATTGAAATCACCCTTAGACACATACATGATTTGGGGTTTGATGTGTAAGGGAATCATTTATGTTTTCTCTTAGGAATACATATCTCTTGGGGATAGAAACATGTTTATTTATAGAATATTTTTTAGGTTGAATATTAATTAGGCATGATTCTTTTAGTCAGTTTGGTGGACATTATTGTTTTATTTTTATTAATAGTTTGATATTTGTACTAGATAGTGTTACAACTTGTATATTTAAATTATTATGTATGTTATAAAAGTGTGAATTATTTTAATTCCCAATTATGTTTTGATTTATAATATAAATTTTTTTACTAATTTATATTATAGTATGTGAGGCCCCTCTAGGATACATGTTTCTTGTCTGATGGAATGGGTTATTAAAATATATGTATAAGTCATGGTGATTTATTCATATACTCAATTATGACATGTGTGATTATTGTTTTATGGAATATTTTCTTGGTTAATGTGGTAAGACCTCATCTATAGTAATTATCCTTTGGTATACAAGTAGGTGTGGATAAGGTCATATAACTTCACCCACATAGTTTCTATTCAGGTTAATCAAGCCACAGTGTTACAAATTTATACTATAACATGGTTTGGTATGGCTCAGTGATAGTTAGGGGTTGATTTGTGTTTATAGGACTTAGAATGTAGAATAGTAGAATACCAATCCATCATGGATTTTTTTTTGAATTCCAAATTGATATAGGATGTCTAGTATTGGGACTAGGTACTCAAATATGAGTAATTTGTTGGATATAGAAACACAATTCAAGGTGGATTAAACTCATATAAGACATAGGGATCATCAAAGAGGTAGTGAGGTATTCATGCATCATGATTGAAGAATGCTTATGGCACAAAACATGTACCTATGTGTGGTGTTATTCTACATTATTCCTTATCGATATCCACTATTAATTGAAGAAACATATAATAAAATTTACAGTTTATCAAATATATTCTAGGTAAAAATTCAATTAATAAAGAGTGGAGGGTATTGTTTAGTAATTATTGATTTTAATTGTTTAACTACCTTATGGAAATGATTTTTGGGATGTTTGGTTTTTGATAAATATAAGTTTTAATGAAAAAAACCTAAAGGGAATATAGTACGTGTAAAATAATTTTAGAATATGTTTTTATGTGAATTGGATCATAAATAAGGGGATATTTGAAATGATGTAAAATTTATAATATTTAGGAATATAAGGAAAGGTTTTTTGGAATTGTATTTCAGAGGTGTTTTTGAAAATAGGGTATGATTTTAGAAATTGAATCGGTTAGGATGATGATTTTTTATATTTTATTTATTATAAAAAAATATGTATTTCAAGGGAAATTTGAGAATTTAGGATAATTTTTATTTTATAAAAAAAATTATCTAGTTAAAATAAGTTTCTATTGAGTTTGTACTTTGGATTTCATGAATTTTAGTATTTTATTAGAGTAAACTTGATGGATGAATTTTTTATATATCTATTGTTTTTTATTGTTCCTAATTATCCAAGGAAAGTTAGTGGGTTTAAATTATTTTAATTTGAGTTTGTGAAAAATAAATCAGTGCCTCTATATACCAGGATTACCTGGTTTCTAGAAATAAACCATGGATGACCTGGATGATTAAATAATTCTTTCAGTGAGTATTTCGTGGTTATTATAAGTGATAAATATCTCATATTACAATAGGTATAGGATTGAGTATTATTTTTTTATATTTTATTGGGTTTTATTGGAATTATTGATTTTTGTTTTGATAGGTGATTCCTATATTAGTAAGTTCAATTTGTCAGAATCCACCTTTATAAAAGGATTATTGTAGAGAGGAGAACCAAAATCCATTGCATGAATCATTTTTCCCCACATTAGTTTTTAGGATTGATATATTTAGTTAATAACATCCCAATTTTTTTGTGGTGGTATAGGAGGGGAAGTTATGTTCAGTCATTATGATCAGTATTAGATGGGATTATGGATATTGTGGATAGGTGTTTTTGTTTAGAATTGAAATGATATAGATAATACTATGGTGGTAAAAATCAAATCGGTCATGGAAATATGGCCCTAATATTGTAAGGGTCAAGGAGTTAGTTAATATTAGATTTAAGATTATTTGATATGGTATTGGAATATTAGCATAAATATATATTTTATTTACCCAGTTCCATGGGGAATACTACATCTGGGTTTATATATACTTAAAAATGAATCATGTGTGGTAACCTTGGGATTATGGTATAATATTGATTAATTTGATAGTAATTCATATCAGCTATATGTCGATACTCATTGGTGGATTGTAATGAAATTTTTTGGGATGATTATCTAACATTGGAAGAACACCATGTGTCAGGGTCAAACATCAGAGTGGGTGTTTTATTTTTTATTCTATGATAACTATAAAAATTTGGACATCACGATCTAGAATGGTTTATTTAAATAGGAAGGGGGGATAAGTTTTTTTGAAATTCAACCATAGGATCCATGATGTCTTTCTGTGGAAATGAAATGTTATGAGGAACCCTCATTTGGGTAACTGTTCAGGATGAGATATGTTAAGGGGATAAAACAACAATTTTTGGAAATGATCAGTGTATCTGAGTTCAATACATGGGAAATTGTAACATTCCAATTAGATTTCATAATAAATAATTTCAGTTGGAATACAAATTAATAAATTGATAGTGGAAATAATAATAGTTCCAAGGTGATTCTTTATTATGGGAAGCATTATTGTAGGGAGTTTGTAATAACATGAAAATTTATAGATATTTTTTCTAGTGAAATTTAAATATTTTATACTTGGTTATGTTACATCAAAAAAAATTGTTTTTAGTCATGGGGTATTATTGTGGTAAGACTCATTCTATGACTGATCTGAGGGTTGCAAAGATTGAGTACTCTATGCGTTATAATTTCAAAACTAACTAGCCATGTGAAAATCATCATGATGTTATGTGTTTGATGTAATATAAGATGAGCTTCCAAAATATTATTTTTTTATTTTTGATGATAATAGGGGATTGGTTTAGCCATGGCCATCAAATAGAGAATATTCCCTATAAAAAATATATCTAAAAGAAGTACATATATAGGATGAAGATCCATTAGAAGATGATTTTGGTATGAAGGGATCTGAAAATGGATATATGCTGAATCTCCCAGTATATGAAATTCTTTGATCATGTGGATATTTTTTATTAGATTCACAACTAGATTATATCACATTCATAATCCTTACATATATATGTAATTTCTTGGGGCATATGTAAGGTTTTTGTTAAATTGTATACTAAAATGTTTTAATGGTATGAACCAAATTTATAAGGAAAATATTATAAATATTTATTTTATTTAAGTGAAAACACTTATATATGATGAATGTATTACATTTCGGTTAGTCAATATTAGTCAAAACACATATATGTGGGTAAAATATTAAATATATGTTTTCTTTCTAAGTGAAACCCCTTATATATAATGAAAATATTACATATAAGTTTTTTTATCTATGTGAAATGCCATATGTATTAGAGAAAATATTATAGATATATTATTCTATCTATGTAAAATATTTTACTCATGAATAATATCATATATATGGGGTTTTTAGGTCAGGGGAAAAACTTATGTATAAATAATTACCTACATATTTGGACAAAATATTACCTACTAAGTTTCTCACCAAGGGAAAAAATAATATGGTATGGAAACTCCTATGTATGATGATCTAAAAGGATTTTCTCTAGGATGGATAAGGATTGCATTAATATATATATTTTTCAAAAAGAAATTGTAATGAATCTTTATATCTCAATGTTATATACATGTTTAGTGATAGTAATTATTTTCAAGTTTCCAAAAATAAAATCTGATGAGTTTTCTTGATTGTTATAAAATATTAATAAATTTAATTATTATAAGGAAATAAGAGGGTTGTATATTTTTTACTAAGGTAGTGAAAACAACCAATTAATCATTATACATTATTCCTTTATCCCAAAGGGAGATCATCACCAGTTGATATTGACTATTCATGGTGTTTGTTGCAAAGAGATATTTCGAGTAAGGGTAACATCCCTTATGTGTTCATATTGGTTTATCTCAATATTTTATAGTTTTATAATTATTTTTCCCTAACTCATTGATTTTTTTGGATTATGATAATTCTTTTGATTTTTTAAAATTAAAATATCTTTTCTTTGTTTGTATAATTGGGTTATTATTTAATGAGTTATGTAGACTTTAAATTCTAAACCCATGGGATTAGCCAGTGATTTTATGTTCATGTGATATCACTATAGATATCATCAGCATGTTACATTATTTTTTTGATTGTGTTCCATGAATTAGGAATTATTCAAATTGGACTAATATTTAATAAGGACTACATAGTTTATAATATATTTTATTGGCATATTAGTGGTCACACAAGTGTTAGTGGCCCACTTTATGGATCATTTTGTGACATCGGTTGTATTTTAAAGATACATGGATTATAAACATTGATATATGAATTTTAGAATAGTTATGATAAAAAATTGCTTCAATTTATAAAGGTTTTAAGATATTATTTTATTTTAAAATTTATGATTCAAGGTATTTCTTTTTAAAATAAAGTTTCAAATAAATTGTGTGGTTTTCCTGATAAAATGTTAAAAGAAATTTTTTTCAAGGGAATAATGTTTTTAAAAATGAAAATTGGTGTATTTTTATAATTATTAATAAAGAAGATCAAACATGGGTTAAATATAAAAATGGAAGGTCTTCAATTAATATTTGGTTTGGTCTGTTTAACCTCATAAGAAAGATTCCCTATTTTATAAATCAGTCATGTTTTTGTGTCTTTTAATATGATTTATTGACATTTTATTTTATATTATGATTCATTATTTTAAATAATGCATGTATAGTTTTCTATGATTCATATTCTCTTTTATAAAGTATTACACTAATGCGTTGATAAGTTTTGGTAGTAATGTAATTTTATTGGAATCAAAGTTTCTAGGTTTTTTGAATTGAGATAATTAACCCATTAAAGGATAGATGTGGTTAAAATGGATTGGTTATCATAGAGACATTCCTAATACAATGAATATTTTTATAGTTTTAAACATTTTAGGTTATTCCATCATTGAGTGGGTTTTGTTCTATTGAGTTATAGTGGACCAATAGGATGGGCACATTGTTTGGGTAATGAAACCTACAATTGTATAGGTGTTGAGTGAAATGTTTTGGTCGACGTGAGTAGCCATGATAGGTTGTAATGTTGATATTAAGTTAATACCTTATGGTTTTATTATTAATGTGATGTATAGTTAGTATAGTGTTTTCATATTTTTTATGTGTTAATAATTGTTCCCACTATATTCAATGTATTTTTTATTAGACTCAACCATGATTCTTAGGATGTGGTGTGGGTAGGTAATTAATTTAATTTTAATATGACCCACCAAGTAATGGTTTTATTTGATATTTTCCATGGGATCTTACTAATAGTGTCTTATTTTAAATGTTTTATAGGTTGACTATTGAGATTCCTCCTCAAATAACTAATTTCTATTTTTTATTTCAGATGTAGTCATGGGATCTACCTAATGTTTGTGTGGTTGGTATTGAATAATAGG
Organism: Viscum album; assembly: GCA_963277665.1. NCBI lineage: Eukaryota > Viridiplantae > Streptophyta > Magnoliopsida > Santalales > Viscaceae > Viscum > Viscum album. The sequence goes on from OY728166.1 coordinate 532,051,243, forward strand.
TTTCCTATTAAGATACCCTACTATAATTGGTTTTTTATAAGAACTAATTTAAATGATACGTGCCATTAAGACCTTTCCTTGAGTGGATGGTTTACCCTTTTTGGGATGTTGGTTACCAAGATTCCCTCCTTTGACTATTTATGGATGTGATGGGTTTTGATATAATAGGGAATGAATATTGAGAATCCATTCTGGAAGATATTTTTTATAATTTTTCTATAATGGGTATATTTCTATAATTTTCTGAAGAATTTGAGGTTCAGTTTCATAGATTCCTAGTTAGCACATAATGATTTTACATATATGAGTATATTTAATTTTTTTATGTTTCTAGGTGGGTGTATTCTGTGAGAACCACCTTCAATCCTTATTTATATTTCATGTAAATCATTATTTTCCTCAACATTATTTAGTAATGTGAGGCATTGCAGGTTCCCACTAGGTCATTAGAGTGACCTTAAAACATGTAAAAATTATCAACTTTGTTGTATATGGGTATAAATTCATGTGTTATCTCAAAAAAAAGAATCACCATGACCCAGAAAAATGTTTTTCGATTAGTAGGTTTTAGTGGATTATGTTTTGGTAGGGATGATTATGTGTGCTAAGTCAGAAGTCAGTAATGTTTACTTTTCGTTTGTTGTTTTCATCTATACTGGACAATGTTTTAGTGTGTTTATTAACAAAATTGTGTATTTAATATATAAGTAATTTCCAAAACATTCCTATTATATTTTAATGAATCATATGGGATATGTTACTTCTTTCTATTCTATAATACATGGGGCATCATGTCTCCCAAATATTCTTTTTTAAATTTTGTGTTTTTCCATTATATGGATGGTTCTTGTAAAAGTTACCATAGAAATAGGAATGATATCATGTATTTATTTGATTTACCAAGAATTTTTAGGTCATCCCCACTAATTAGAATACCATATTGTTTGGATTTTCATTCTTGATTTCATGTAGTGTCCCATATTAGGCACCATTCTAGATATTTGGGTCAATGATTTATAAGATTTGTTATCCCTGGAATTTATGTAGCTTGATTAAATACTCATAGTCCAAATTATTGGAGTCAACCGCCCATATGATCTACCCTTAATCTCGTCCCTCTCAAAAATAATTTCCTAGATTACAAATTTTTAATAAAGTTAAAAATTCTATCATATAACTAAAAATAATTCATTAGTACGTCCTCAAAATTCTGGAATCCAGCCAAAATATCACCCTCCATCATGGTAATGAACCAAAAAAATTGATAAAATGAGGGAGATAGTTTAAAATTAACATTCCTCCTACTACAAGATACATGAACTAATTTGACATGTATACTAATAGATTATTAATGAAAAAAAAATTCTCAATGAAACAATGTTTAAAATACATAAAAGTTAATACTACATAATGATATGATTAAAACGGATCACCCCACTTGTTATTGTTAATTTGGAAAATCATATATGTTGAAATCATTACGATCTACTATTTGTGTGTATCCACCTAATAAAAAATATTTTATATTGACTATATATAAAATTTTATGGAGGATGGTACACCGTCAGCTAAGAAGATAGGTGGATTATACAACATAACATCTCACACCAAGAATGATATGGATATCCCATATTTCATTGTATCATTCCATATTGAATATATAATATATAGAAAAAATTATCGAATATACCAATTGATTATAGGTACTTGTGAAATAATAGATATTTTAATTATTATTGGTTGGGTATGATCATTGACATCCACTTGGAATTCAATGTTAGGTAGTTGTAGAAGAATATCACTATAATTCCAACATTACAACTCAGAAAAAGGAAATTACAAGTCATTATATCACTATTTAAAAACTATAATAATAATAAAAACATACTCTCTTAATCTATATATATGTTGTATTTGATATAAGTGTCATAAAAATCATCTCAAGGATATCCTAACGTACCCACACTTAGTCTAGTCATTATCACTCATGGGAGCACATAACTAGTCATCATATATTGGAGGAAAACCCTAACATCCATGGGTCATCTAACTACAGTTCCACAAAGAATATATATATATACACTCTATAATTTTATTTTGAAACTTTTAATAATATAACCCAATATCATAACCTAATTATCAATAAAGAGAGTAAAATTTCTTTGTCTGTATAACATATTAATAATTATTCATGAATGACTCCCCACTTGAATATCTCATACAAGAGTAAATAAATAAATTATAATTCACATTTCATAATCTTGAAAAAAATGAAATTGTTATAGTCAAAACCTAGGAATAACAACATAGACCCTAATGAACATGGTATTTTTTATATGTGGGTTAGATACTCCAAGGAATAAGGTAATTCCAAAGAATAAAAGACGTATTATCTCTATAAATTGTGTCTAAATAGTAAAAACCAAGACTCTGAGGAAAGTTTATGATATCCCCAACCTGACATCCCAAATTTTCCAAAACAAGGGTGTGCTATGTGACCTAAATAACACATCCATGTATGCCAATGGATTATAACTATCAACAAGCGCTAATGGAAAACTTGTAGGGAGACTATACACTATATAAGATATTGTATATCCAAGAGGAAGGAAAATAAAATTATATATCAAAACAACATCATGATATGGAATTACATATACATACCAACTATGAATTAATAATAAACACATTATATAAAAAATAAACTATACTAAAAATTCACATGATCATAAAAAAAATTAATATTTCATGTGGGAAAACCATATGAAAGGTAATATATAAATAAAAAATCAAGGTGACTTCTATGAAAGCATATCTTTAGTCCCATCTCAGTTGCATATTCTAACTCTAATATAGTTAATCCCACTGACCCCATGCCCAAAGAAAAAACAATTAACTTATTTTTTTCTTTAAAAAAATATTTTTAATTAAAAAGGGTCCCAAACAACTTTTATTTTATTTTATCAAAGTACTAAAGAAACATGAGTAAATTTATATACATATTTAATCAATTTTTATGAAATAGAACATATATTTCCAAATAATTCATTCACTATAACATTAAATTTGTTTTCATTTAATGTTAGATAAATATTAAAATTATTTCATTAAAGATATTCCCCATATCATATAAATTTTCTTCTTCTAAAATTCCATTTATATATATATCCAATATAGAACCTTTCATCATAACATGAGGAAATGTAATCATAATAAGGGGGAGATCAAAAGATCAGTAAGGGTAAACATGTGATATATTAATTATTGATCATAATTATGAATAAAATTACCATAAGGGTTTATTATAATAATAATAACTTATAAATAACATAACTAATCTTACATAGATGAAAAATCATTATTCCTAACATAAAGATTTATTATTTAAAAATATATGAGTAATAATAACAAAGAATCTTCATTAATTAATCATGATCCCTGAGAGAATATCATAAGAATAATATCATTTAATTGTATTTTTGGGAATAATAATAATTATATAAAATCATTTCATTATCCAGAACTCACTACTAAGACCGTCAGCACATTGTGTAAAAAGTTCCATATTGGGTTGGGTTAAATTCCCAACCTCTTTTCGTCCCTGTAATGGTTTCACTTTGTATACTCTTTATATTATTTTATAATATATAATTCATTACCTAATTCAATGTATATATTTAATTATCTCACTCTCTTAATACAGAAAAAAACATATGTTTTTCAAAAGATCATAATTCATTCATCATATCATAACCCATTAAATATAAAAATATACGTATAATATTTAATCATCATATTATCGTAGTTAATACAAAAAGAATATTTATTGTATCATAAGATAATATAACCAAAAAATAATATGGGACATCAAAGGTCATTTAAATTCATAAAAATTCCTTTAAAATATAACATGAACATTTCATTGAAAACATAGTAACTTATATATTTATTTTAGAATATTTAAAATATAAATTTTTTTGAATATTTAGAAAATGATATTTATTTTTTTTAATGGAAAATTGTTATTTAATATTAAAATAAAATATGTTTCATGATGATTTTAAATTCCATTTTTGTTATAAATGATGAAAATAACATTAATTTAACACATTAATAATATAATCTAAAACAACCCATTGGAAAAACACTAAAAATATTTCTATTTAAAACCTTGAAAAAATATGTAATTATAGTTTAAAATAACTTTACACAGTAATTAGATAATATAATATAAAATTATTGGATCATATTATAAAATTTCAATATAGAAGAAAAAAATTCCTGAATGAATAGAAGAAATAAGGTTGATGTTTCTTAAAAACCCACCTTTATGCCTTTGAGGGACATTTAGAGAAAAATATTGAATAAAAATGAAACCTAATAAATAACTATAGTATATTAAAATTTATGGTGTTTATTAGAAAAAAATATTATAATTTTTAAAAAGGAGACATATAAAAAAATTATGATTAAAAATGATATTACAGCATAAACCCTTACATCAGGTATTAAATTTCATCATATACACTATTAAGCTCATGTATAATATATTTAAATTTATTATATATTTATATATATCATATTATAAAAATATATTCATAATTATATTATAATATTTAATTCCCATATATTTTTAATTTATGATTTTATGAATAATTATTCAATAAAATCTTCATTTGGGGTTTTAATTATTAAGTTTCACATGCATGTTCTGGAATGATGGTTCTAGAACATTCATATTTTTTATGGATTAGTCATATAAATAATATTTATAATTTTATATTCTTCATATTTTTCCATTATATACACTTTTATAACCATTCATATAAGTTGGTGTGGTAAAATAAATAACATCACTTCGTGGAGATGTTAGTCCTCATGTACGCATGAGTAATGTTTTGATTTCACAATGAATATAAATAAATAAAGGTTTGTACCAATAATAATAATTATAACTTAAATAATAATAATAATATCATATATATATATATATCATATATATTAGTTATACCAATCCATATCATCACAATTGTTTAGAATACATTAAAAATGAATCGCATCTCATAGTGCATGTGGTAGTCCACACGTATGAATGAATGATGTAATCATTTATCATAAAATGGAGTGGAGGAGGAAAATGGATTTTTCATTAATATAAAAAATTTAATTATAATTATTATTAATATTTTCTCATGTTACTAGTTTTATATAATATATTCAATAGGTATAATAATAAATAAACATGAAAGGATTTAGTGAGGACAATTTCATATTCCTTTAGAATATTCCTTTTGACATCTTTTTAGGTACCCCTAGGTTGGTATTTTATGAATAAAAAACATTTATTGCAAAGATATTGAAGTTTAAAAATAATTTTTCCAAGGTTTTCTCAAGGTATGTGGCTCAAGAATGTGTGAATAAGAGAAAAGGGTTGAGCCCTTTTATATGTGAGGTGTTTGGAAAGGTTGTACATTCATAAAAACATAAAATATAATAAAGTCATATTGAAGTGAATGTGGAACCAATGAATCCAAAATTTATATATAATATATTATAATCTCTAAATATCTACAATTATAAATATTTACAAAAGTTAAGGTGATAATTATAATCCCTCTATTTTTGTTCAACCTGTCAAGACCCTTTTTAAACATAACCATGGTGACTAGTATTTTGTAGTTACTATTCCATATGACCAAAATTAAATGTGTGGTCATTAAAATTTTGGGAAATTATTATTTCATATATGGAAATTTTTTTGAAATTAAAATTTTAAAATATTCATAAATTAGTTTTAAATATGTTCACAAAAAGAAATGGAAATGGTTTTTCAGAAAATATATTTTTTAACATAACATTGAATTTAATCCAAATATTTTCATAGTAAAAATTATCTCATGAATGTAAAATTATTTAAGTCAACATATTAACCTCTCATATAATTAAAGTAATTTGTAAATAGTGATGAATTTAATTTAATAAGATTAATATACATTGCATGCATAAAAAGAATTTTTATAAAAAAACATATCTTATTGAATTAACATGCTATTATTTTTATTTCAAACCATTTATATAAAATGAATTAATTTTATATATGTTAAATTATTATTTTAATTATAATACTCAATGTAAATTTTATTTAAAAACATATATGATAAAAAAATCTCCCAAAAAAATTTCCAAACAACTCATTCGAATTGACAGTATTTCTCAATTGAATTATAAATTATTCCTGACAATTATATTTCATTTAAATACCATATACGATGCTTAATTTTTTATGTTAAAAATATTATTCATATAGGTTAAGGGATGAATAATTAAAAATATATTAAACATATTTAGATAATTAAATATAAAATATATTCTAAAGCATCATCATATTACATTTTCAATTAGTATAAGAATTTTTTATTCAAAATTATATCACTCTATAAAAAAACTAAGGGTAAATGTACCACCTAAAATCCATGGGATCACAAATTACTTAATATAATTTATTATTTCTCTAAAAACCATAACGATATGATTTTTCTTTTTTCTGTAACATGTTATCTCTGTTATCTAAGATTTCTATAGGTTATTTTTTCTAAGAATGATCAACCTCTAGTGGTATAACCGGTGAGTTTAGAAAATGTTATTGATTGTGTATGTAATTTCACAAAATTGATACATGGATCACATATTGAACATGGGATAGGGTTATTGGAAGTGTCAAAGGATAAGATAATAACCTGATGTGATTAATAATATCATAGGGATAGATATACATAGGGCTCAACATCATTTTCATTCCAAATCTCATATCGTTCTTCTATAGAGATGTTTTTAGGAACACCTTTTCCCCAAATTTGAACACCAAATAGAGGTTATAGTTATCAAATTAACTCATCCATGGTATTTGTTCTATTTTTATTATCTACTGAACTGATCAAACATTATTTTATAGTTTATTTTCTATCACTGGTCCAAATAAATATTTTTCTCAACTTCACCCAAACATATACGATCCATACACATTCTTCCAGATAGGGCTTCATAATAATCCATATAAATAATCAAGTAAAAGTTATTATTAAATGAAATTTTTTCTATATTAAGGTATTAATCATATAATCCATTTAAATACACAACTAAGGATCTCATAATATCTTCTAGGTTTTTTATGGTCTAATAAGACTGAACATTTATTCATATTTGATATTAAATGTTAAATATTAACATAATATTCATATATTTGTAAATAATTTACCTAAATTTGATGTAAACATCAGAAATTTAACATATATTATTTAGAGTTGTACTTTAGAAAATATGGTAAAAAGATAAATATTCTCTAATAATAATAAAATATGTTAATTTCATAACAAAATTGACTATAATCCAAATAGAATTGTTCCATTTATATGACATAGGGAGTCCGATGATGAAATCCATAGTGATGTTTTCCCTTTTAAATTTATGTACTAAGAAATCATAATGTATAATTAGTTATAAACATCTCATTTGACCCATATTCAACTCATTCCATGTGAATATTAACATAAATATTATTATATACATATATATATATATATATATATCATACCATTTACCATAATGATAAATCCTCCATGTCTTTATCAAAAAAAATTCTACATCCAATTCCAAATTATTTATTAGGTATTTTTTTCTCATAAAACATCAATTAGAAAGAGGAATATTCTACTACAATACAATTCTATATGACAAGAAATACAAGGCCTATATTTGATTCATAAATGTAAATCAAAAACCCTTCCCTATTTCTAGTAGTTAAATAATAGGTCTAGTAACCAACATTCTCAATAGTTCCTTGATTTTATTAGACATTAAGTATTCAAAAAAATGGAACCCTTTCATTCCAAAATAATTGTTAAATGATATTCAATTGATATTTATCAAAAAAACATTGGTAGTATCTATCCATCCTAAGAAACCTATAGATTTTTATTACTGTGGTTGGTATGGACCAATTATCAATAATGTATATCTCTGAAGGATAAGTTGATATCCCCTAATTTTTAAGTATATAACCCAAGAATTATATTTTATTGGTGATATATAGGAATGGGAACCACCAAATGGTGCCCTAAACCAGGGGCCACATGGCCTCAATATCCCCTCTCCATAATCTAGAGGCTTCTGACTAGTACAGAGGGCCAAGGTGTTTCCATGGGGCGAATATGGCCCCATAAACAAAGTGGATAAATATAATAACACAAATTAAAAAACTGAAACATGATAATTGTAAACAAAACTATTCATGGGAGTAATAAGTAAACATTCAATGGAAATAAACAACTTGCAATCTATAAAACTAAACATATAAAAAAATTTGATAACATATGTAGTTTCTCTATAAATTAGGAAAAATGGTATACATGCAAGTAAGAAATATATAGCACATCAAAAATTAAAATGAAGAAAAACTATTTAATAATCCTCATATCATTTTGGTTCAACTTCAACCATGCTCCATCCAATGAAAGAAATCAAGTCTGCTTTCCAAATTGGGATGCTTTCCCTTATCAACAGTTACGTACATATTACCACCCTCGGTACCCATGGAAACCTAGATAGGGTGTGAGATAAATATCATTAGGCAACCACCAATGAAATTTATACCATCCAGTATGTGAATATTAATTGGAATAATGTGCATGTATATATAGAAGTAAAAAAAATATTCATATAAATACCCCAATTCCTTCTTGGAGACATTTTGGGAAATCTCTCAAAACATGTAATAATTTAATTATTTAATATATGTTTAGTTAATATAATTATTTCATGTGAGTTTTACAGTATTTAAAATGTTACCTAAAAATAATAATGACAAATGATCCATGTTTTAATAATGAATCCTATTAATATGGTAATAATTAAAATGATTAATGTTAATAACCAAGACATCCTTGACCTCAGGGTGGATGATGACTCATTAATAACATACATCCTAGTTATAAGGGGTCTGTGTGTAATTCAATGGGTAGAGCCCAATTCATTCCACTCTAAATAGTTCTAACTGAGTCCAAGGAACTCGTCCATGGTAAAATGGGTTAAGCTTTACTGGGCCCAATGGGGTGAATCCATGGTTCCATGTATCCTAAGACATCAAGTTGGATCCAAGGAATGTAGCCAAGTAATCATAATATCAAGAAGGTAGTGATGTGATCTAACAACATCATGAAATGAATCAACTAGAATACATGGATTATGTTCTAAGGTGGGAATATCCTTAGGAAACTTACACCTTGAATCATAATAGTATCCTTTGAGTTCTCAAGGAATTGCCCCAAGAATACAAGGTTGAATCATGTTTGAAAACTACTATAAAGATAAAAATTCCATATGAAATAGGACCCTTATACATATTTTGTTATATAATTTAAGCCATTTAATAATCATACCATTTATTAATTCAATTATTTCATTCCATTTCCTTTTATACTAAGTGAAAAGGATAAATAGGATATGCAACCATGTGTTACATTTATTCCATATTTAATTATTTGGTTCATTCCATACTTATGAAAAGCATAATTTTGTGGGATAAGGACATTCCTACTTATAAAATATAATTATATATAATAAGACAATGTGTTACATATAATATAAATTACAGTTAAAATTTAGTATTATTTAATATATTAAAACAATTAACTATAGAGGGAAAAGAAAAACTATAAAGTAATAGCCATTAACAAATCATTCATTTAACTAAAACACATACCTCATATAAGGCCCAGTCATATCACACCTAAATTGAGGTGCAGAGAGTCTTAAAAACCCAATAAATTATAAAAAATAAAACACCCTATTTTGGGTGGTTGACATTAAGGTGATAAAATCTAACGAAGTGGTGATAATATATGGAATGGGATCCAGAATTTAATTATATTGATTACAAGAACCACATGTTAATTTAATAGGCAAAGATCGAGGAAATTGGCATGTGAAAAATAATGACAATATATAAAAATATAATGGTATAAAGTATGGGTTATAAACCACATCACATGATACAATATAACTATACTCATCTATTATCAATGATTATTTTAAACTATATCAGAAGAAAGTTAAGAAACTTATCAACTACATGAATATAATGAAAATGAACCTGCATCAGAATTCGGTCATCAAGATAATAACAAATGAAGAATCATTCCAAATGATTATATAAAGTACTATGATGAATTATATTAGCTAATAAAAAGTTTAATCGGACTTTTATTGAGGATATATCTAAAAACCTAGGTGAAGATGGTTTCAGAAATTAAACGAGAGGAAGAATTGCTCAACATAGTGTAATGAAGATATATGGATATGTACAAAAACATGTAACTCATTAATGATGTTTTTGTTATTTTACAAAAAAAATTATTGGTTTCAAGATATTTCTACATGGTTGGAAAAACCATACTCTAATCATGATTGGATTACTTTTTACGTAGGGTAACTTCATATTTAGGATGCATAGTTTTAGGAAATGTGTTCCGACTATAAAATTTGTATCTACTAAAAACATTAGATATTTTTCATGGGTGTGAAACACTAGGAACATGGTTTTATAAAACCATATGTCCACCTAAACTCCCATATCTATGCCCATATGTTTATAAGTATCAATGTGGCTTATTCCACAGATTTTCTACTAACAACGCAAATAGAAATAATGTTTCGGTAAGTGGGGTTCCAGCCTCCCAAGAAGTCCCATAAACCTTTGAGAATCACATGACCTCATTAGGTAACGATAATAGACTAGAAAACATCTGATTAGTTTGAAAATTAAAGGATCTATACCTCATAAAAAACTAGGTTCTTACTATCACCCACTTTAAAGAAACATGCCCCTAAGTTCACCATACTAGTGTGGTGACACGCCACATGAGAAAATATATGGCCACTGATCATGTACATCTGCCTCCCACTATAAAGACCTGTAAAATTCAAGGAAATTTTTTCTTAATTTTCTTTGGAATTTTCAAGAACGCAGTTTCTGACGGCACCTGATTCCGAGGCCCGGTGTGCCCTGAATCATTTTCCGAAATTTGGCTCGGGTATGTTCAGTGAACGAACAAGTGGGTTTTTTCTAACTTTTTAACTGGCGCTCAGAATCGAATTCGGAGGGTACCTATGGAATCGCAGCGCCGTTTGTTTCTTAAAAACTCCTTTTTCGGAGTTGCGTTTGCTCGGGTGTGGTTTTTAGTTTTTGGGGGTTAAGTGAAGAAAATAAAATAAGGTGGTGCGACAACTTTATTTTATTTCACTTAAAGCCACTTAAAGCCACTTAAGATAAGTTGAAGCGGATAGGGTGCAATCCAAAATATCCTACCCACTTGGTAGGATATTTGTGAGGTGGGGCCCGCACGAGCCCCACCGTTTCTTTTCCCCTAAGTAACGCACCCGCAAACCCCCTCTTTATGAAAGTCAACTGACGTGTTTTCTAAATTCTTAACGCCCCTATTAATTGGGCGGTTATTTCATTGCAATTAATTCTATGAATTAATTTGTTCGTTACTTATCTTTGAAATCAACTGTTGGCATAATAATAAAATAAGACCAACACCCTATTTGTTGATGGGTTTCTTGTTGAGAGGATTTGGAGAAACTCTATCTTCATCCTCCTTTGCGAAGAACGCGAAGAACGTGAAGAAAGAGAAGAACACGAAGAATGTCGGCCTTCGATGAAAGGCGAGGAAGAACGTTGAACCCTTGGAGATCGACGATGCGACGCCGTGTACCGCGACGCCGACGATTCTCCTCCTGTGACATTCTTCTGCGACAATCCTTCTTCCGCGACAATCTTTGATCAAATGCTTGAGGTAGTAGATTTCAGATCTTTTAAATTCCTTTGTGGATTTTATCCTCAACATCGATTTAGTTCGTGAAATTAAATCTATGTGTTTTCTTTAACCCTCGGAAATCGTCGACGCGACACCGTTTACCGCAACGACGCAATGCCCCTTCCACGACGTGACGATCCTCTTCTTCCGCGACGGTCAATCCTGTGAAGAACGCACATTCGACGATAACGACGAGGTAGTTGTTGTTTCTTTTTAAATCTTTGTGATTTATATCCCTGGTTGTTGAATATGATTGTTCTGAGACTTTAAAAACCGCTAACGTGGTGGGTGCGGACCAACGAACAAGTCCGAACCCACCGCCCTTTTTGTTGTTATGCGTGGATTGGCGGGCGATGACAAACAGGGCCACAAGTAAATTTTGAATGCTTTTTAGTGGAGAACGAGTCCCGGGATGAGCACTAGCGAAGACCGCGCGCAAATCGGACCACCGGAGCGCGTCCGGTGGTCTGCGGAACCCCCCGCCGGCGCGCCCCGCCGGCACGGCGGCACCAGCGGCCAGAGGAGGCGGCCAGCAATGGCCAGCCACCAGGATGCGGTGGCGCCGGGCGCGCCGCTGGGAAGACCCGCCGAGGCTGAAGTCGCGGTGGTGCTGGCTGGTCCCACGGCCGCACAGGACCGCGGAGGAGGGAGGCGGCTTAAGCCGCGTCCGGGTGTCACGGAGCGGCCCCCGCGTGGGGGCCGCGACTGCCTTGCACGGTGCCTGGCCAACACCAGAACGTCGGCCGAGCCGCCCTTCTGGACCGCCGCGCCGGGCCGCGCCAGCCGGGTCGGTCCAGGCCCAGCCCCCCCGTTTTCGGCCCCTTTTCGGTCTTTTTCCCATATCTTGGGATACGGACCTCTGATCGACGCACCATCAGCGGCGATGCGATCCTTATATTCAGATGGTCGTTTTGGTATATTAAACTAAAGCTTTCGAAATACTTTGTGTTCGGCCGGGTTGGTTCGTACACGAAACCAACCGGGGCCTCGGAGCAGAAACGCTCATAACTTAAGCTCTGGACGTCCGATTGACATGTCGTCGACTTGGTTGGATCCCACTAAGTGAGACGGATCTTTTGTCTCACTCCACCTGAGGTTTCGGCACAGGTGGAGTACGGTCGGGCTGGTTTTGACTTAAAAACCAAACGGGCCCCTAAAACGAAAAAGCCGATAACTTTCAGACCGGGAGTCCGATTAACGCACCATCTGCGACGTTAAGATCCTATTGACGATACAGAACTTTTGGATACATCAACTCTAGACTATGTTTCAGTTGATGTATCAGCCTCTCGGCTCATGGATCGGACCCTCTCGAACAAGCTTGTTGTGTGCGGGAACCCTAGAGCTGGCTGCGACTGTGACGACGACGACGACGATTGTGCAGAGATCCTCAGTGGATACGACGTCTACGACTACAACACTCAACGATACTACGTGGATCAGTGCTACAGATCCTATGTGGATCCGATCTTGTGTGGGTCAGCGCTCAGCAGTTCTGTGTGAGCCAGCGCCTACAGATCCTGTGTGGGTCTGATCCTGTGTGGGTCTTTGTGGGGGTTAGTTACCTATCGATCTTGTGTGGGTTAGACCCTTCCTGGGTCATTGTGGGGGTTAGTACCTATCGATCCTTTGTGGGTCCGACGACTTAGATAAATCAGGGGAAATATCTGATCATCTCTATCGTCATTCGAAAAAGTATACCTGTGTGAGCTGAATCCTGTTTTTCTTTCCTATGTGGATTGTGTTGTGCTATCCTGTGTGGATTTACGTTTTTCTTTCCTATGTGGACCGGGTTGTGCTTGGACTCGGATGTTGGAGCCAAACAGGAATTGATGAATTAGGTATATGTATGGGCATATACCTAAGCAGTGTCGGATGTTACTTCGTGATTTTATATTTCCTTTGTGGTTAATCCTTTCTGGATTTTGGGAGACCTTTGGGGGTCTCGGGGTCCCTACTGGGTAGCTTATACTCACCCTTGCACGGTCTATGCCTGCACTACGTTGTGTTGGTTGCAGACGACAGACAGTGCTGATCGTGGTCGAGGTTAGCGGAGTAGGACGGTACTTGGAGGTGGACCCTGAGTGGGGTGTACTCGGAGCGGACGGCTAGACCGAGGAGCTGTGGAGGCTATCTGTACTCATCCTTCAGGTGGTACTTCCAGTGGATGGCTCGACATTGCAGATTTACTTTTCAGTTGTTGTTTTCCCTTTCGCGTTGTACTTTACTTTTAGTTTGGGTTTGTATTCTGGACCACTTACTTTCCGCACTTATTGTTGTACTCCGTTTTTACTTAGTGTTTACTTCTTCTGCTTGCTTTCTCTGTGGTGTTTGTTTACTTTACAAATGTATTGCCTTCCCTTTTTACCGGGATTTATGCCTTGGTGCAAGTCGCCAGCCCCTGGCCTATGGAAGGCGGGTTTGGGGTAGTCACGGCACGGGCCCCGAGGACGGGTCGTGACAAATTGGTATCAGAGGAGTTCGGTTCTACCGCAGACTCTGATCTTTCTTCTATATGAAGCAATAGTGTTGAGCATATTGAGTGTGGTTATCAGTCCAGGGAGTCCAGTGTTGGTGCGGAGGCCGACGTATCCGTACACCTGGACCCTGACTTCTGATTTCCGACTTAATGCACGAAAACATTGATTGCATGTGTGTTTCAAGTTTTCTTTGTGATTACTTATGTCAGCTCACCAGGTATACTATTCTAACCATGGCGCACCAGTTTCTTTTCAGGATGGCCCCACGACGGTAGCCAGCTAGGTTTCTGAGAGTTGAGCATGATGACAGCCCGTCGAGCGATGAGGCCTCGATACTGGGCCCTTTGATAGTAGAGGCATCGGCGGTACCACTACCCGCCGAGCCACTGATGCTTCCAGCCTCGACCACTGACGATGCACGTCGCCTTGCAGCTCTGCACGAGTTATAGCGCCAGCGACCGCCCAGGTTTCATGGGGAGACGGACCCCCAGGCATCCGAGGATTGGCTGGAGGTAGTTGTACGAGTTTTCAGGCTAGTGAGGACACCAACAGACCTCATGGTGATCCTCGCAGTGAGCCTACTGCACGTAGAAATGGGCCGATGGTAGAGCTTGATGCTCCAGGTGCACGATGAGGCATCTCTTCTTTGGTCGTACTTTGAGAGCCTCTTCCGCTCAGAGTTCGTCCCAGCCACCCTCCATGCGGTGCGCATCCAGGAGCTTCTTCAGCTGCGGCAGGGCAGCTTGACGGTCGCCCAGTACTCAGTGAGATTTACCGATCTCTCACGCTACTCGACAGACATGGTACGGGACCCATTCTTTCAGGCCCGGACCTTCGAGCAGGGATTGAGACATGAGATCAGGGCATCTTTGATCTCCCTTAGCATCCCGACTCAGGCAGGAGTATTGGAATGAGCCCTTTTGATCGAGAGCTTTCTTGTTGAGCCTTCTTCAGCACCGAGACCCACCGTAGGGCGGCATGTAGCAGAGTCTTCTGCAGTAGGCATTCGACGGATGACGCATGGGTCCAGGCAGACCATACCCTCAGGCAGACGACCTCAGTACACTGGCTCAGCAGTGCGGGGAACATAGCACGGAGCCAGTCTTTTGAGAGGCAGGTAGTGCTACGCATGCGGCGGGCTGGGCCACATGGATCGTGACTACCCAACCTGCCATGCTGAGGAGCAGCAGACGGTTGAGGGTCCACCCAGGCAGAGGCAGAGGGTCAACCATGGCGGTCCGCAGGGAGCAGGCGGACGAGGGAGAGGAGCTGGCCGAGCAGCAGGTGGTGGGCGACACTTTGAGGCTCTACCACCTCCACCACCAGGAGGTCCACCCCGGCCACAAGGTGCTGGCGGGCAGAGACAGGCACAGCTCCATGCAGCGGAGGCCTATGACCACGGCGCGCCCGAGATGATTCGAGGTACTATCTGTGTCTATTCCACCCTTGCTACAGTTCTTATAGACACAGGAGTGATTCACTCTTTCATAGTCGCTACCCTTGTTCGGAGCTCGGAGATTCCGACAGAGCCGTTGGCTCGATCCTTACGGCTAGATACTCTTACGGGAGAAGACTCGATGATTACACACTGGTTCCAGCAGTGTGAGCTTACTCTAGGAGGTGAGAGCTTCAGCTAGGATCTTCTTGTAGCGGCGTCGAGGCCTTACGACGTTATCTTGGGCATGGATTGGTTATCTACAGTCCATGCTCAGATTGACTATATTAGGCGCAAGGTGCGATGTGTACGCACCGAAGGGAGCAGGTTCACCTTCACCGGCGAGAAGGGAGCCTTAGAAGCACAGGATGGACTCACGCAGAGGATAGAACAGCCCATCACTCATCAGTTGGCTAGCCTCATCCTAGGAGCAGTTGACGTGCAGAGTCCTAGTTTTCCTGCAGTGGTGGATCAGTATGCAGACGTCTTTCCCGACGACGTTCCAGGACTACCTCCTCATAGACAGGTATACTTTTATATTGATCTTTACCCCGAGATAGCCCCGATATCGACTTCAGCATATCGGATGGCTCTCGCCGAGCTTCGAGAGCTACGGGTACAGTTGGAGGACTTGTAGGGCAAGAGATTCATCCGACCCAGTGTTTCACCCTGGGCTTCCCCGATTTTGTTCGCCAAGAAGGAGGACGGGAGCTTGCGACTATGTGTCAACTATCGTCGCCTGAACCAGGTGACAGTGAGGAACAATTATCCGCTACCGAGGATTGATGAACTCTTCGATCAGCTCAAGGGAGCACAGTGGTTCTCGAAGATAGACCTCAGGTTAGGCTATCATCAGCTCAGAGTTCGGGACGAGGACATGCAGAAGATGGCCTTCAGATGTCGTTATAGCCACTATGAGTTCTTGGTTATGCCATTCGGCATAACCAATGCTCCAAAAGTGTTCATGGGCCTCATGAATAGGATCTTTCAGCCATACCTCAATCGATTTTTCGTTGTCTTCATCGACGACATTTTGATATACTCAACAACTGAGGAGGAGCATGCAAGCCACTTGCGGGTTGTGCTGGACACACTCTGAGAGCACCATCTCTATGGTAATCTCTTGAAGTGTCGGTTCATAATGCATGAGGTCTACTTCTTGGGACACGTCATCTCTGAGGTGGGAGTTGTAGTGGATCCTGCGAAGATCGAGGCAGTGCTAGCTTGGGAGCCACCCAGGAGCGTGACGGAGGTGCGGAGTTTCTTGGGACTAGCCGGATACTATCGGAGATTTGTGCCAGACTTCTCCAGAGTTGTGGAAACACTCTCAGCTTTGAAGAAGAAGGGGAAACCCTTTGTGTGGTCAGACAGAAGTCAGTAGAGCTTCCGGGAGTTGAGACAGAGATTGACCAGCGCACCTATCTTGAGGTTACCAGAGGAGGGGATAGGGTACATAGTCTACTGAGATGCATCAAAGACCGGACTCGGATGTGTACTGATGCAAGAGAGGGAGGTGATCGCCTATGGATCACGTCATTTGAGGCCGCATGAGCAGACCTACGCTACCCATGACCTGGAGTAAGCAGCAGTGGTCTTCGCTCTGAAGACATGGCGATACTACATGATGGGCGAGCACTTTACAGTCTTTTCTGACCATCAGAGTCTCAGGTACATCTTCTCTCAGAAGGACCTGAACTTGAGATAGCAGCGGTGGCTTGAGTTCCTCTAGGACTATGACTTTGAGATAGTCTATACTCCTGGGAAGGAAAACATAGTAGCTGATGATCTCAGCAGGAGGACGGGCATTCAGCTACTTGAGGAGGCGAAGGAGCAGCTAGCCGCTTTGCAGATTTCCTTCGTGGATAGAGATGGAGCAGCCTTCCTTCAGTCACTCACAGTCACTCCTCCACTACTACAGCGGGTCAGAGAGGCCCAGCGGGGGGACGTTGACTGTGAGACGCGGCATGCACAGATATCCTCAGGACAGGAACCTGATGGTTTCTCCCTTGGAGTAGAGCATGACATCCTTTTTAGAGGACGTAACTTGGTACCAGTTGCATTACGGGAGGAGTTTCTGAGAGATTTTCACACTTCTCCCTTGGCGGTACATCCTGGAGTGGCGAAGATGTACCAGGATCTCAAACGACAGCACTGGTGGTCGGGCATGAAGAAGGTTGTGGCAGAGTTCGTTTCTCGATGCCTCACCTGCCAGCAAGTGAAGGCAGAGCATCAGGTACCCGAAGGCTTGGTACAGCCCTTGGAGGTCCCAGAGTGGAAGTGGTATAGCATATCTATGGACTTCGTGACTCTATTTCCATGTACTTCCAGAGGTCATGACTCCATCTGGGTGATTGTTGACCGGCTCACCAAGTTGGCACATTTCTTACCCTTCAGAGAGCAGGGCACAGTGGAGAGCTTGGGACGTCTCTACGTTCAGGAGATTGTACGGCTTCACGGTGTGTCATCGTCTATCATCTCCGATCAAGATGCTCGCTTTACTTCCCAGCTTTGGAAGTGGTTGCAGGAGGCGTTCGAGATGCAGATACGTCTGAGCATCGCCTTTCACCCTCAGACAGATGGTCATACAGAGAGGACCATTCAGACTCTCGAGGACATGCTCCGCGCATGTGTCCTCAACTTTGGTCGCAGCTGGGAGGACCACTTACCCTTAGTGGAGTTCGCGTACAACAACAGCTACCACTCCACCATCGGGATGGCACCATACGAGGCGTTGTACAACCAACCTTGCAGATCTCCTTTGTGCTGGACAGACCCTGGGGAGTCAGCACTCGTGGGACCGGAGATGGTCCAGGCCACGACAGAGAAGCTCCAGGTCATCCAGGAGCGGATGAGGGCAGCTCAGAGACGACATAAGTCTTATGCTGACAGGAGGCGGAGGCCACTAGAGTTTGAGGATGGCAACCACGTCTTCTTTCGGGTCTCACCTCGACGTGGTTTACGGAGATTTGGCCGAGGCAGAATGTTGTCTCCGCGCTTCATCAGACACTTCCAGGTCCTCAGTAGGATTGGCGAGGTGGCTAATCGTCTAGCTCTACCACCTCTGTTGCACCGGGTTCATGATGTCTTCCAAGTATCCCAGCTTAGGAGATATGTGCAAGACCTGACGCATTTCATTGACCATGGAGAGCTGGACTTTGGCGATGGGGAGACTTTTACGGAGGTCCCGGTGGAGATCAAGGATCGACAGGAGCGGGTCCTACGTGGATGGTCGATTCCTCTTGTGCGCGTCAGATGGCATCATGGGAACCTCCAGGAGACCACTTGGGAGTGGGAGGCTCAGATTCGTGCTCAATACCCACTTTTGTTTACCTAAGTTTATGATGTATCTTTACGGGGACGTAAAGCCCAGAGGTGGGAGTAATGTAAAGACCCATAAAATTCAAGGAAATTTTTTTCTTAATTTTCTTTGGAATTTTACAAGAATTCATTTTCTGACGGCACCTGATTCCGAGGCCCGGTGTGCCCGGAATCATTTTCCGAAGTTTGGCTCGGGTACGTTCAGTGAACGAACGAGCGGGTTTTTTCTAACTTTTGAACCGGTGCTCAGAATCGAATTCTGAGGGTACCGATGGAATCACAGCACCTGTTTTCTCTTAAAAATGCCTTTTTCGGAGTTGCTTTTGCTCGGGTGTGGTTTTTAGTTTTTGGGGGTTAAGTGAAGAAAATAAAATAAGGTGGTGCGACAACATTATTTTATTTCACTTAAAGCCACTTAAAGGTACTTAAGCTAAGTTGAAGTAGATAGGGTTCAATCCAAAATATCCTACCCACTTGGTAGGATATTTGTGAGGTGGGGCCCGCAGGAGCCCCATCGTTTCTTTTCCCCTAAGTAACGCACCCGCAAACCACCTCTTTATGAAAGTCAACCGATGCGTTTTCTAAATTCTAAAAGCCCCTATTAATTGGGCGGTTATTTCATTTCAATTAATTCTATGAATTAATTTTTTCGTTACTTATCTTTGAAATCAACTATTGGCATAATAATAAAATAAGACCAACACCCTTTTTGTTGATGGGTTGCTTGTTGAGAGGATTTGGAGAAACTCTATCTTCATCCTCCTTCGCGAAGAACGCAAAGAATGTCGGCCTTCGAAGAAAGGTGACGAAGAACGTCGAACCCTCGGAGATCGACGACGCGACGCCGTGTACCGCAATGCCGATGATTCTCCGCCCGCGACGTTATTCTGCGACAATCCTTCTTCTGTGACAATCTTCGATCAACTGCTTGAGGTAGGAGATTTCGGATCTTTTAAATTCCTTTGTGGATTTTATCCTCAACATGGATTTAATTCGTGAAATTAAATTTGTGTGTTTTCTTTAACCCTCGGAGATCGTCGACACGACGCCGTGTACCGCGACGACGCGATGCCCCTTCCACGACGCGACAATCCTCTTCTTCCGCGATGGTCAATCCCGCGAAGAACGCGTGTTCGATGACAACGACGAGGTAGGGGTTGTTTCTTTTTAAATATTTGTGATTTATATCCCCGGTTGTTGAATATGATTGTTGTGAGACTTTAAAAACCGCTAACGTGGTGGGTGCGGACCAATGAACAAGTCCGAACCCACCACCCTTTTTGTTGTTATGCGTGGATTTGCGGGCGACGACAAAAGGGGCCGCAAGTTAATTTGGAAGGCTTTGCAGTGAAGAACGAGTCCCGGGACAAGCACTAGCAAAGACCACGCGTAAATCGGACCACTGGAGCGCATCTGGTGGTCTGCAGAACCCCCCGCCGGCGCGCCGCACCGCCGCGGTGGCGCTGGCCGGTCCCACGGCCGCGCGGGACCGCGGAGGAGGGACGCGGATTAAGCCGCGTCAGGGTGTCACGGAGCGGCCCCCGCGCGGGGGCCGCGGCTGCCTTGCGTGGCCAGTTGCCAGCGCCAGCGCGCCGGCCGAGCCGCCCGGCCGGACCGCTGGGTCGGGCCACGCCTAGCCAGGCCGGGCCACGCCGACCGGGTCGGACCCGGACCCGGGTCGGGTCGACCAGGGGGGTTGGGCCGGGTCGGTCCGGGCCCAGACCCCTCGTTTTCGGCCCCTTTTCGGTCTTTTGACCATATCTTGGGCTACAGACCTCCGATCGACGCGCCGTCAGTGGCGACGCGATCCTTAGATCGAGATAGGTGTTTTGGTATATTACACTCAAGGTTTCGGAATACTTTGGGTTCGGCCGGATTGGTTCGTTCACGAAACCAACCAGGCCCTCGGAGTAGAAACACTCATAACATGAGCTCCGGACGTCTGATTGACGTTTCGTCGACTTTGTTGGATTCCTCTAAGTGAGAAGGATCTTTTGGCTCACTCCGCCCAAGGTTTGGATGAAGGTGGAGTACGGTCGGGCTGGTTTTGACTTAAAAACCAACTGGGCCCCTGGAACAAAAAAGCCGATAACTCTTAGACCGGGCGTCCGATTGATGCACCGTCTGCGACGTTAAGTTCCTGTTGATGATATGGTAGTTTTGGATACATCAACTCTGGACTATTTGTCAGTTGATGTATCAGCCTCTCGGCTCATGGAGCGGACCCTCCCAAACAAGCTTGCTATGTGCGGAAACCCTAGAGCTGGTTGCGATTGCGACGACGACGACGACTGTGCAGAGATCCTCAGTGGATTCGAGGGCTACGACTACAGCACTCAGCGATCCTACGTGGATCAATGCTACAGATCCTGTGTGGATCTGATCCTGTGTG
Organism: Viscum album; assembly: GCA_963277665.1. NCBI lineage: Eukaryota > Viridiplantae > Streptophyta > Magnoliopsida > Santalales > Viscaceae > Viscum > Viscum album. The sequence goes on from OY728166.1 coordinate 532,072,741, forward strand.
GGTCAGCGCTCATTGGTTCTGTGTGAGTCAGCGCCTATAGATCCTGTGTGGGTCTGATCCTGTGTGGGTCCTTGCGGGGGTTAGTTACCTATCGATCCTGTGAGGGTCAGACCCTTCCTGGGACATTGCAGGGGTTAGTACCTATCGATCCTTTGTGGGTCTGATGGCTTAGATGAATCAGTCGATATATCTGATCATCTCTATCGTCATTCGAAGAAGTATACCTGTGTGAGATGAATCCTGTTTTGCTTTCCTATGTGGATTGTGTTGTGCTATCCTATGTGGATTTCTGTTTTGCTTTCTTATATGGACTGGGTTGTGCTTGGACTCGGATGTTGGAGCCGAACGGGAGTTAATGACTTAGGTATATATATGGGCATATACCTAAGTAGTGTCAGATGTTACTTCGTGATTTTATCGTTCCTTTTTGGTTTATGCTTTGTGGATTTTGGGAGACTTCGGGGGTCTCGGGGTCCCTACTAGGTAGCTTATACTCACCCCTGCACGGGCTATTCCCACACTACGTTGTGTTGGTTGCAGTCGACAGACAGCGCTGATCGGGGTCGAGGTTAGCGGAGCAAGACGGTACCTAGAGGTGGACCACTAAGCGGGGTGTACTCGTAGCGGACGGCTGGACCGAGGAGCTGTGGAGGCTATCTGTACTCATCCTTCAGGTGGGACTTCAAGTGGATGGGTCGACGTTGTGGCTTTACTTTACAGTTGTTGTTTTCCCTTTCGAGTTGTACTTTACTTTCAGTTTGGGTTTGTATTCTGGCCAACTTATTTTCCGCACTTACTGTTGTACTCAGTTTTTACTTAGTGTTTACTTCTTCTGCTTGATTGCTCTGTGGTGTTTGTTTACTTCACAAAGGCAATGTCTTCCCTTTTTACCGGTATTTATGCCTTGGTTCTAGTCACCGGCCCCTGGCCTATGGATGGCGGGTTTGGGGTAGTCACGGCACGGGCCCCGAGGATGGGTCGTGATACCCACTCCCAATTCTTATCCTTCACAGGATCACGATACTATATCACCTATACAAAATGTATATATCATCCTTGGAGTGCATTCACAATCTAGTCAAACATGGTTATGGGATACTCCTCAAAAGAATCATCAGCATCCAGTTCATCATCTAAAGCATCAAAACTTTGAGATGGGTTGACATGATAATTATGAACCTAGGAATAATGGAATATGTCATGCATAGAATAGTACCTATGAGCTAGCATCAACATATAGGATACCATCCAAACATAATCCAATATTCAAAACATCACAATATAACAAGGTAAAATATTTCATTGAATCTGTATCTGTCTATTCCCAATATTTGGTGATACCTAAAAGAATATGATCCCTATCTTAAAACTCTACATGTATTAAATAAAAAAATTTATAATACATATATCTATACTGATAAGTATACAAAAAATTCATCATCAACTAAACCTACTATGATATATCCTATACAATATAGTGACCTAGTAGTGATACCTCTTCTACCTCTAACCATCACAAGGGTGAATGACATAGCCAAACATACAAGTCTTATAATGTAATTATCTGAATCATGACCTAAAACCTATTATTATATGATAATTCTATGATGAGGATATGCTTCTCTAAGGAACAACAGAATTCAAGTACACATGATTGATGGATGTCCTCTGAAACTTGTATCTTCAATTTTGACTGGACATCAGTTTGAGGGAGAATGGTTATTCTCCAAAGCACATGTGTTCCCATAGCCTTTTTGAAACCCTATAAGAATCTCAATGTGAAATTATTATCCACATATGAAATGATAGTACAAGGTATCCTAGGTTTCAGTATGATCTCATAGACATTCAGTCTTCCTAGCTCATCAACCAGGAGAGTATCTCGGAAGGGAAGGATGTCGGATACCATTATTAGTCACTCGAAAACTAACCAAACCAAATCACTCCCTCGAGATGACCTCGGTAATCCATCGAAAAATCTATATCATCATCTTCCCATTTTCATTCTAGGAACAATAATTATTATAAAAATAAACCAGGACACTAGTGCTCCACCTTCACCTATTGATCGGTGTAACACCTAGTGATAAAACCTATTTTCTAACATTTTATCCCCGGCTACCAATACTAGATCCAAATATCTCTATAAAACATTGAATGTTCTAGATTAACATCCCATTGAGAAGTATGGTACTCTTTCATAGTTCCTATCTTATATATGTTGGAACATAAAAAATGATGATTTATATATATGATGTCATCTCCATACACAAACCAATCCGGAGGTGGGTCCTCAACATAAATAATATTCTAGGGAACCAATCCTTTATGATCTGAAAACTTCCAACTTTACCCAATCAAAAATAGATTTAGTAACTTCCAGTTTTTTAAGAGAATACATTTCATACCTCTCACAAAACTCAAAATTAATATCTGAATGATAGTCCATCATCTTCCATTCATCACTAGAATCATATATTTCATGTTACTAGATTTTTTAAATCAACAAATCTACTATCGCATTACATTTTCTATCTACATAGGTAATCTCCAAGTTTATGGATTAATAAAATTTGACCAGTATTCATGGTCTGATATCCAATTCATGTTGTGTAATGATATATTTGAGGCTCTTGTTGTCATTATACACCAAAATACAATAAAAAATTAAGTAGTGTCTCTAGTGTCATAAGTTATAGATAATAACTACTAGGCCGTGTTTGTGTGCTGGTTAATTTATATCATATGGTCACAACAAGATATAACCATATGCACTGATTCTATCCTCCTATATCATCATTATTCCCAGCCTAATTCCAAATGAATCACAAAATAATGTACAACCTCTTCCAGCAGTTGGAAAATTTAGAATAGGTGTCAAGATAGTTCTTCATCTCAGGTCCAAAAATTCCATCTATAATGCTTCGGACCATAGGAACATTACACGTTTCATTATATGTCTAGTAAGGGGTTTATGAATGTGCTATATGTCCCTTATGAAATTATTCTAGTATCTATCAATCCCTAATAAAATCAGAATATAAGACTCATTTCTGGTTTGTACCTAGGAATCCAAAACACTCACATTCTCTAGGTCAGTTTATACTTCTGGTTCGGAGATAATATGACATAGTAAATGAACTATGTTGATCCAAAAGTTTAACATATCAATATTAGCATAAAACTAGTTATCTCTTAGTGTATTAGTTATGAACTCAATTTGTTTATCAATGTCACTATGAGTATGAGAATAATAAAAGATGACATCCTTGAAAAATAAGAAAAATAAATCCATATAAGAATGAAATATCTATTCATCAAGGCCATGAAATTTATTAGTAACTTAATAAGACTGAATTGTGTAACCTGATATTCATATAAACCATACCTAATTTAGAGAGTGGTCTATTTTATATCGGAAGTCCTAAATCACACCTGATGATATCCTTATATTTGGTCAATCTTTGAGAATAATCTAGCTCCTCAGTCCTAGTCCAATATATCATCTACGAAAGAATTTGTACATCATTTATAAATAATAATATGGTTTAACTATATATAATCCACAGATAGATTGAGGGTTCTGTCCACAATCACTGAAAAAAATTAAGGTGAACCCTAGTAAGATGTATTGGGTCTGGTATGACCTATAGATTACAAATCTTCCTACAGTCACTTGATCCCCTATATCATAGTAGGTGACATCATGTATGGTGGAATAGACATTGGTTCTTCTTCTCGAATAGGATCGATCATTATCTCCAACTCTCTATCAGAATTTAATCCCACAAATTAATTTTGTATGAAGTAACTAAAACATTCTTTGTTGGAGGAAAATATGCAAGATATATTCCTACTTCTCAATGAAGATACAACCAATCTGGTTTTTCACTCCACCAAGCTCATGTTTTTCTAGTCTAGCTCTACAAGTAAGGATGTTTTACTCACACTTATAGGGATATTTTTTGTCATATGGTGATGTGAATGACACTAGAATGATTGAAGTCCACATAAAAGTGATATGAAACCAGACAATCCATCATGTGAATAACATTGATTCTCGTCATCTTGATGATAAAGAGGTTTTGTAAGAATAGATAACTTCCTACATCAAGGATTTAGTCACTACATTTTCATACTTCCATTGACTGCACTCCAAGGGTCATGTTGATGGTCATGACCCAAAAATAATAATAAATATCAAACTCAGCATGTTTAATCATTTATAGGGAGATATAATAGTGATCAAAAATTATATTTATTAAATAAGAAACAATAGTTGAGGCTACTAGAATAGTACCTTATACTTTCGATGATCCTCCACTCTAATTCTTGAGTACCTTCTATAAGGCATTCAATGGGTCTTTTGTAGGGCCCCACTCTATAGATGGAATACAGTGAGTAGGTCTGCTCTGCAGGCTCTGATAATCAAGAAAAATTCAACATTGGTCATGGCCTCATGCTCAACCAGTGCTTCTGATGCAAGTCCAACTCCCTTCATGATGCAGTATAACTGATCTTTCTCTTAAAGGTGGAGTTAGTGTAGACTCTAATCCATTTTAATAAGATGGAATGGTCTGATAGAATCTCTAAAGATGTCTGAAACAGTCGAAGGCATAACACTCAATATGGTCTCTATCACACTAAGACTTCAGATTCCCCTACCATCCATACTGATCGAATATAATGGAGTTGGAAGTGCAGATAATCTAGCCTCCATTACTCTGATGATTATTCCCAGGGGAACACTTATTTCTATCAGAAGAACTACTACCCAATCTAAAACCTGGTACTTTTCTTCTCAGTATTATCTACTTCTATTAGGTTATAATTAGGGATAAGATCCAAATTTAAATTATTTGAAAATGATAGATGTTAAAAGGTATAAACATGATTATGGATGGAACACATAAGCATATCCTTGAAGCATCTTACATGTGACATATTATTACTATCTTGAAGTGGTGTAAAGTGTTAAAACACTATAAAACATTCCATATAGTCTGTAATAGACATATAACCTTAATCAAGGTTCATGAAAACTTAATCAGGATAACCACTCAAGTTGTGATGAATGATGTACTCATATATTATAGTTAATAAGTTATCATATACCATTCCCAGAAAAGATCATCCTGGGTTGTCACATCCCCCCAACGTTTTTCAATATCAAATGTCATATATGTGGAATTCATTACCCATATATCTAGATGTGTCTCCATATCCTCAAATATTGATATAATGGATTCTATGTAGGACTCATCATCTTATTGACACCCATTCCACAAAAAGTTTGGAGGATGTTGATATTAGAACTTGCTGGTTGTTGAACCCTGTGTATGTACTAAATCATACATAGAAAACACTATATAAGATGAACATTAGTTCTGAGTTTATTTATAGTAGGAGGTTTCTCATGTGGAACTACTAGAGGGATCACTGGTTTCTCATGGCCCACCACCTCTAGAGTGTATTTGTCTCCACCATCATGACACAATGATGTCATGGTGGCATAGCTCTATAAATGACTAGAACACACCTAAAATCAATATTTTATGCACATAGAAAGACAATACGAAGTATATCATCGGAAAATAATCTCACTACCCAAGTCAATACCCTACTTACTGACATAAAATTCAAACTTATTGGTAAGTTATCAGGATTAATTTATAATCGTTCATATAGGTGAAGGGTCAATTATACCTTTCCAGTTCATTTACCTGCAACCATTTCATTTTTATATGTCAATATCAACATTTTATTTTTTTTTATTTCTTTATATACATATATCTATGATTAATTTTAAATGGATAACCTTTCTAAATGAAAAAATGGCACATACAATATTTGATTGAAATCAACTACCATTTAATATTTATTTTTCCCAATCTACATTCGGTAAAAAAAAAATTGGTATTATATGATAGATCCACTTAATAAATTACGCATTCATGTAAATGAGTGTCCATACCCCTCATGAATTGAAATTATTAATCACTAAATCATTTTCAAAGAGAATATATTTTTACTGGAGGTACATATATGACATGGGAAAAAACATATATTTAAGATGGCACCATAAAACTATATAGGAAAAACTATATAGATTTATATGGAAATTGTAGAAACCAATTACCATACCCTGTAAAAAATTTGTTTCAACATATAAATATATATAAGAACCATAGAACACTCACTAATCACATGAAAGTAAATAAATGAAAGTACTGAAATGAACCTATATAGAAAGAAAGATGAATGTATTTTTAATATCTATGTTCTTATAAAGATGCATGATTGATGATTCCTTTCACTGATCTCATCGTTAAAAGGATAAAATGAAATCCTTAAGAAAAATAATAATCATAATAGCCATCACATCACCTATATGTAACCCAACAGATGAAGTATATCAACTATGATAAGAGAAATGTAGAACAAGATTTCTCATTTTAGAAAACTCGATATATTAATTGAACATGTTTTAGATACTCCCAAAAATAACTTATAACCATGTTCCAAAGAATTAATAATCTTCTTTCTATTTTCTAAAAATTGTATGGCCATAATATATTCTCTAATAACACTTTTTAATGTCTCGACCCTGGTGTCACTCAATTGTTCCACGACTAGGGGTGAACATGGTATCAATAATGACTCCACATATGAAAGAGGCTTCTAACTAGTATCTAGGGGATAGGGTGTGTCCATATGAAATCTATTCCCTCAGAACTAGAAAATAGATTATCTAATAAATGTAATAAAAATTATAAATAGTGTAATCATGATAATTATAAAAAGTAATAAAAGAGGGATTATGAAATAAATATCCATCAGTAATAACCAACTAATAAGTTGTAAAGTAAATCATATATATAATGATTATAATGTATTTCATGTACCTATAATGTAGATAAATATATAAACAAGTAAATTACAAATATAATCTATGAAAATAAATCAAAAAGAATACAACAATTATTCAAGTATCAAGAGCTTCATCCCAGAAATCTACTATCAAGATTCATCCTAAGAAAGTAATTAATTCAATTTTATAAATAGGGAAACTTCCCCATATCAACACGAATATAAATATATTCATCCTAGGTTACAATGTTGGTCTATATAGTGTGTGAGATAAATCTTTATAGGCAACCACCAATGAAATCTATATCATCCATTATAGAAATATAAAATGAATCAATGTAAAGGTATATAAGGATGTAAAATACTAATGTAATGTAAATTACATAATACCATATTCTTCCTTAGTTATATATTTCTCTACACATGTATTCATTAAATTATTTCATTTGATTTCAGTTTATATATATTTCACATGAGGTATAATAAAACTAAAAATTTAACATAATAATAAAAACTATAAAGGATTGTAGTTGTAACGTGACATCCTATAGATTTGTAAATAATTTAAAGTATGCAAGTTAATAACCAAGGAATACTTTACCTCAGTGTTGTGATAACTCAAAAATAACACGCATCATAAAAATAACGGGTCTGAGTGTAATCCTAGGAGAATATTCCAAGGAATTCCACCATAAATAGGTATAATAGAGTCTAAGGAACTCATCTAATGTAAAAAGGGTTAAGAATGAATGGTCCTAATGTATTTAATCCATTGAGACACATTTCCAAATACCTCAACATAGATCAAAATATTATATACAAGGAATCCTAATATATGTAATATTGTGAAGGGATCTTATGGATTCAGGTTGGGAATCCACTACAACACAAGGAACATATTCCATTGTGGGTATCTCCCTTGAAAATAGGATCCTTGAATTGGAATTCCTCTATATGAGTGCTCGAGTAATTATCTTGGGAATCCTTAATTGTATCAAGTCTTAACACTCTTATAAAGATAAAATATACTATATGTAATAGGAACCTTATACATATTTCATTTTATAATATGGGCCTTGTAATACTCATTCCATATCATAAGTCAATTGGTTTATTCCATTTCTTTTTATACTAAATGAAAAAATAATAAATAGGATATGAAACCATGTATATCATTTATTCTATATTCAATTATTTGGTTCACTCCATCCATATCATAAGAAAGATGAGACTAGCTATGCACATGCAACTATATGTAGTTTAATTATAAATATTTTGTCCAAATGTTTCACATGGAATACTTTCCATAAAAATTGGACTTTCATTTTATATTTAAATATAGTTAACTCATGAGGATCAAATCGTACAATAATGTAATATAAATTTATAATTCATTCATTTAAATAAAACCTTTAACATCATTAAGTCCAAGTCATATCACACTCGAACAGTGGGGTATATATTCATACAAAAGCTCTAATGGAGCAAAAAAGGAAACACCCGACTAGGGGTGGTGGACATTAAGGGAATAACTTCTACTTATTTTATGAACATAAATGGAAATTGATCTCAAATTTGAGAATATGTATTACAAGAATGAAATTTTAATTTAACATGAAACCAACAATGAAATTAGAATTCATACAATAATGATAATTTATAAAAATATTGTCACATGAGGGATAATTCATAGACTATGTAACTTGATCTAATAAGACTATACTCATCAAGTATCAACCCATTTTTACCTGGAATTGGTTGAAAATAAAGGAAAAGAAAAAATCCATAAAAATATGGTAGATCTTTCTTCATCAAAATTGAAATGTTTAGGGAATGATGAATGATGAATGAAGACTAAGGATTATATAATGTACCTAGAGGAATCCAATAATGAAATCAGAAGATGAATCGTACTTCAGTTGGAGGATATATTGACGAACCTGAGGGAATGAATTATGGGAGTCCATATTGGGGTATGAAGCCCACTACATGCTATAATGAATAGAAAAAGTGGAGGAAATAAGCATATAAATCATTAAGGTGGATTTGGTAATTTTACCCAAAAAATTAGGGGCAGCATGGTTGGATAAACCATGCACCAATTTTTGATGTCTTCCTATCAATGGAGGGTACCCACACAGTTAAGCTGCAAGTTTTGAGAAACAATTTTCCAACCATGTAATTTGGTTCTACTAAAAACAAAAGAATTTTTTCATGGGAATGCACTCTTAGTTACATTTTTTCCTCAAAATGTATGGCCTCCTACTTTCCTCTATCCATCCACAAATGATTAAAAGTAACCATGTGTCCGATACCATATGGATTCTACTACCATTATTTCTCCAACATATTTTTCTAAAAAGTAGGGACCTTGGATCCAAACAAGCCTGGAGAAGACCTGAGGCTCTATTGACCCCATTAAGCATCACTCATAATTCAAAAAACATAGGATTAGATCAAAATTAAATTATCCACATCTCATAGAAAATATATGTTATTACATTTTATACCATAAATTCACATTTAAAAAATATATCCAACAGATTATATTTGTTCATGTTCTTCAACAAAATCCAAAAAAAAATCTTTATTCACATCCTTTCTCTTGGAATATATTAGAATATAGTATATAAATACTTCTATAAACAATTCAATTTAGTCTCTAAGACCAAATGGAATCCCAATAAATTCATAGCATCTATAGATCATATAGAAGACTATCTTAGACATGTCATCCTTTTTGAACCAAAACAAATGATATCTTGATTTGTGTTTATTCTTTAATAAGTACTGACCTCCATAAATATGATCAAACAAATAAACAATATGGGGTATTGTATACATGTTCTTGATAGTAATATTCATATGTTCTATATAATTAATGAATAGGCACAATAACCCACATATTTCGTAAAAAAGACAATTTCACCCCATGGTAATTCACTTTTATAAATAAATACCATATTAATATTCACTTGTTTTTTCTTCATTAATTTATATAAATATTTTGTTCCAATTATGAATGGATTTTTTGAAATTGGAATATCTCTTGGAATGAGATCTATTTAAAACTCAACTTCATGATTCATGGGAATACTATGAAACTCACCAAGAAATACATAACTATATTCCATTATAATATGAATATCATTAATTTTGAGATTATCAAAAATAAAAAAAAATATAACTCTTCGTTAATAGAAACTAATACACATATAATGGATATAGATTCCATTGGATTTTAACAATCATCCACCCACCAATAAAATATTATTGGTTGATTTGGTAAACCAAACATGAATTGCCACCATTATCATATGATATGGGTTCTATATTGAGATAGATTGTAAAGATTCGATGTGTAGAGACCCTGATCCAATTTCTAATTGATGTATTTTTGATTTGGACTTACAAGGCAAATTTTAGACCTTTGGGTCATGTTTCTCAATGGTTTCTATGAATCTATGCCATGTAATGGGATACATATTTTCCTCAATTTCAAAAGTGGAATAATTTTTTATGTTCAATAAAGAAGGTTGGACCCTCAAACTATTTAGAAAACGAATCCCAAATAATTGTACAGTTTAATAGTCTTGAATAAATATACACACAAATGATCCTAATAATACACTAAAAATATAAAATACATTACATAAGTGAAATTTATCCCAATGAAAAATTATTCATAATATCCCTTCTCATATCTCAGGGATAGGAAAAAATTTAAATAATGAGTTCATAATCATATTAAGGTTTATATAGTGGTGATGTTGTCATTAGTAAATAAACATTAATCAATATAGAAAGGTATGTAACAGAAAACACATTACATTTAATCCCTAAATTCTGAAGAAAAAAAAATGTATCCATGTGGGATATCAACGATGTAATCTCATAGATGATTACAAGTGAATTAAATAAAGTAAATTTGTAACATTAGATGTCGTGATCTAGAACATCCTGATATATTTGTTGTTATGGACTTATGAAAAGATAATTTAATCAATTATTAGGTATAAACCAAAAACCATTTAATAAGGCTAGCTAATTTCTTAGTATCGTGAGACCAATCAATGCATATATTGTAAATTTATAATTATTCAATTCCCGTCACTTTATTAAAAATGAAATCCTTATATATTAAATGAAAAATTTTATTCATAAACTAAATGAATTATCAAAAAAATATATGTATTCATTAACAAAATACATAATGTTTATATTTTCCAATTTAGTCAAATTACATCCATAGTGATAAAAGATATGTGAGATAGATATTCTATTTAGAAAATTAGAATATCTATGATATAATGAATATGGATATTTATGGGAATTTTAATTTCAATTTAAAATGATCTTAAGAAAGAGTGCATATAAAGAGAAAGGTACAAAACACAAGATTAATAAGCAATAAAATATATCCATGAATTAATTAGAAATGTTTGTTTTGAAATAAAATCATTTCGTATGTATAAATAATTAAAATATAAGTAAAATATTAATGAAACAACTTAATATTTTAAAAGTGGAACATTATGTTCAATAACATATTCGACATGCAACACTGAACTTAAATAACCCTCAAAATATATGGATATTATAACCTAGTTGTTAAATGGTTAGGTATTAATGTTATTAAATAAATTAATAATTATATAAATAAATGTCTTAATTAATATAAATTAATTGATAAATTTTTGTTAATAATCAATCAAATTTTATTAGTGTAATTTTATTCATAAAAATATTTATTCCATCAAAAATATTTTAAATGTTTTAGGGAAATTATTATAATTAATTTATAGAGATTTTATTAAATTTATTTTATAAATTGAATTTAAAGATTAAAATTATCATATCAGAATTATCTTATTGTAAAATTTTGTGATTTTTTGAAAAATATTTTTCCCTTAAAGAGTGAAAAATACAAATCTTTGTAAAATTGTCATTTTTCAATAAATTCATTAAGTTAAAGTCTCTATTATTAATTAATTTTTATAAAATGTCAAATAATTAATATTTAGTTATTTTTTCTAAAACTATTTATCTTTTAATAATTTTTATACTAAATTTTCTTATATGATAATTTCTTTAAAAAATGGGTTTCTCTGAAACATGTTCTCAATGTGCATAATGATTCCCCATTTTAATTAATTTAAAACATATAATAAGAATGATTTAAATGAAAATTATATTTTATAATTAATTTAATATTAAAATAAATTCTAAAATTATTTTTTCTTGTTATAAAGTTAAAAAATCATTTTATACTTGAAATATATATATCCTGATAACCCACTTTTTCATCTGGATGGGGTGTTTTATTTTAAATTAATTTCTACGATTTATGTGAATTGAATTTGGTAAAATATATTCCACATTTTTTATTATAATATTTGAAATAATATATTATGGTCAACATATTTTTTTCATAATAAATACTGAAATGGGGAAAACATTCTACCGAGGATAAGGTGAAAAAAGATTTACCAAGGGTTAAACTAAAAAGAAAAATGTTAAAATAACTTGGAAAATCAGATAAATTCTATTTTTACACATATTTAGACCCTAACTGATATATTTATCTTCAAAATTATATTTCTTCCATTATTTCAATTGATGAATATGTGTGTCACATTTTCTTTTCATAAATTATAAGTATGCCACTCAACTCACTTTTAAAAGCCCACCCCTCTCCTCTACTATTAAAACATTCAAAGCCTTTTGGTACCAAAAAATAAAAACCAAAATCCCTTAATTAATTCTATCACACATAAATTAAATACCTATTTTTTATTATAAATTGATCATATGATGTCTTTTAGTGCTAACCTAAGGAGGTTATCTGAAGAATAAGTATTGTGCATATCCAAAAACATTTATGTTATTTATTCTTACAAATACATAAAATATTCTTAAAATATGATGATATAATAACACAATTAACTCCCATAAAATTATATATTATTATATTAATGGAATAAATCAAATCCATCTCCACTTCCATCGAATAGAAAACAAAACCAACAGTCATGTGTACGGTGGACTGTCGTCTCAGAAATCAGTGTAACTATTTTTTATAATAACCTATCACAACATGTTATAAGGATATATTTAATGTATAAATATTATATATTAGAAATGTTTAACATAATTTAATATTTATACCACATATCCCTTCTATCATTTTATTTTTTATGGGATATGATAATATCTCTCATGGGTAATACAAAATACCACCTAACAAAATGATGTGATTCATTTCTCAATAACAAATATCAGAGAAGGTAATAAGGATAATGATATTTAATATATGATATATATATGAATTAATTAAAAAATTACTAGAATAATCATATTTATGATTATAAAATATATCATTTTCTTTCATTCCATTCCGCTCAATGAAAAATGATAATGGCATTCATGCATTTGTGTACACTACTGCCTCCATAAAGCGGTGTGTTTAATTTTTTCACCACTATATATGATAGATTATATATATAAGTAGTTTTAAAGAGATAATTTGAGATATACTATATTGTTATATTTATTAAAATATAAATTATTAGTTAACATCTTTTTAAGACAATCATTGAAAAATGTAAATTTTCAGTTAACTTCTTTTCATCACCAATGTTGGTTTGAAATAATAAATCGAATGTCCTCAAATCACTCGACGTTGACATATCTTATTAATTATTTTAATAAGGTATATAAAATATGTAAATTAAATTATTTAATTCTATGTTTTATAAACTATAATATTTTATTAATATATGTAATTATTGATATGTATTTATTACATTGCAGTGGAAGGGAATGCATGGAATGCCTGGAGTTGATCAACGGGACTTCATCTCAATTTTTATTCATTGATGTATATTCTAATGTTATGCCCCTAATTTATTTTTTATGGTGTATTTACTTCCCCATTTACATTCAATATAATTAATTATTCAAAAATAATTTTATTTTATGGTTAAAGTTGAATTATTTTATTAATGGTAATTTTACCTTAAAGATACCAACTTTAATTAATTTCTTATCCCAATTTATTTTATTTAGGTTATATTACTTATTCATGGTTGTTGAAATTAAAATATTATATATGTAATTGATTATTATTTTCATTGTTTATATTTCATCTTGTTTTTTATTAATTTTAAATTGATACACATAAAAAATTTATTGATTAATTCTCACATCAATTTAATGATTATTATAAGGGTTTATCATCTCAAATGGTTTTCTTTGGGAAAAAAATTGTTTGATACACCTATCTTTCTTTAATAGGTGTATCAATAACCCCATTTTTATGTTAGATCATTATTTTTCATATTTTCATAATATTTAAGGTTTATATGTAGTTATTATTTTATGAGTCTTACAATTGATGAGTTACCAATGTTTTAACATCTTTATGATTCAATCACTTTTCTTTTAGAGATGGTTTATGTTGAAGGTTCATTGGGAAGAAATAATATGAACTTATTTACTTAAACCACATATATTTTCTTATCCTATGTTTATTAATGAATTTTTTTACTAATAGTATAGTTTTTCTCTCTTCATAACTTAAAATTATTGATAGACCATTTTTATAAAAATCTAACTTCATTTCCCACTTTGGTAGAAAATCCTTTTTTACAAATCTAGGTATTCTAAATCTGTTTTCAAAAATGTTTTACTATGACTATTTCAGTTAATTTTTACAAATAATTTAGTTTTTAGAAGAACATTTAAATGATTATTCCAATCATTTACAGAACAATGTAATTTTTAAAATTTTACATAAAATGTGAAATGAATCTTCATTAGTAGTGTGTTTGGAATAAAAGGAACTTTCCACCATCATGACCTCTCAAATTTCTAAACATATATTTTAAGATTCAAATTTTATTTTTAATGAAAATATATCTTTTTAGTTTGAGATATTTTTAGATTCTAAATAACATTTTTTGAATTGTTAGCGATATTTTCATAATAAAATGTTCCAAGTTATCATTCAAAGTCACTTCCCATCTAAGATGTCATAATTTTATGTTACTGAATATGAAAATTTTATTTTCATCAATAATTTTATTAATAATATTTTATGGTATTTACATTAATAACAATCCAATAAACATGATACTACTTACACTTCATTGGGAATATGTTGTATTAATACCATCCTTATTCGTTATATTGATGGATTATGAAATTTTCCATGAACCCGTATCTTTTACATGGGGTAATTGAGCTAATAATGAAGATTGGATATTATTATTCATAGAAAGGAAAATAATATAAATTTTTATTTCAAAATGGTACTTGAGAATTATTAATGATAAATGGGTGAGACCAATACATCTTATACAACAGAGTCGGCTGCATAATACCTCATCAGTGAGCCTAAAATAACTTCTATGAAGGGAACACCCAGTTAGAACTGGGTTAGCTAGATATATTATATATAATGGTTGTTTTCAAAAAAATAGGTGATATCGATATTCTCTATATGATGGGATCACCCAGATAGAACTGGGTGAGTCTGGTTTCTCTTATTAGATGGGTGCATGCATATAGAGCTCCAATGCATTGGGTAATGATCATTATCCTTAAAAAAATAAATAGGTATTTAACTGGAAATTTTTATTATGGATTTTATTGGTGTCCATTTATTTCGAAAATGTGTTCTAAAAATAATTTTCCTATGATAATAAAACAATTTTGGTTTGATTTTTCTCGGTTCTTATATAATCTTTGATCAATATTTACATCACATGGATCATGATTATTGATTAAAATGACAATTTCATTTATTTAGTATTTATACCATGACACATGTTTAAAAATATATGTTTTATGGGTATGATTACTCTTATATTATTTTCATTCATGTTGATTATATCATAATACCCTTCTGTTCATTTTATTATTACTTATAAAATTCAGTTGTTGATATTATTGTTTACCCTTACTGAAAATTATATCTCACCATTATTTTATATCCTTTTCCAAAAGTAATAAACAATGATATTAAATGATTATATTGTTTAATTGTTTTATATAAATGGTGATGATGATGATGAAATAATGTGAAATAAGAAAATATGGGTGTTGGAGGAGGAAAAATCAATTTAATATATCGATGTTATTTATTCAATATTTTTTCCTATAACGTTAAAATTATAAACCTAAAAGGCCATTCAGTATGTAATTAATAATTTATTTACATTTTATGTTATTATATTCTATTAGAGAAAATTGTGAAACCTTTATTAGTATGAAATCTAAAAATTTAAATATGTTTTTTTATCACCGGATCTTAGAGTGTGGTTTTGAGGTTGTTATAATTGGTATAGGGTTAGGTTTTTGAAAAATTTGGAGATTGTGAGGTTTTCATGATATGTTTTCTTAAGTGATATAGATATAAAAATGTGATTATGAGATTATGTTTTATCATATTTTTTAGGTATTGGACACATGTTTGGAGGTTTTATGTAATTATATTTTAATGTAACTAATGATATTTTAGGAGCCATTTTATTGGGTTGATGTATATGTAATGATTTGGGGTAATGTAAGAAATTACAGTATTTTTTTTTGGAAATAATTTATAAGGTGTTGATAAAAATTATAGATTTTTATTTTTGATATTTATGTAATCATGGGAACACATGTTTTATTGTATAGATAGTATTGAGGTTTAAAAGTGTTTGAGTGACTAAGTGATTAATTTTATTTATGATGAATATCACTATATTTATGGTCATGTAAGTTTAAATTTTTGAGATAACATTTCTTGATAAAATACATTATATTGTTTAGGTAAATGTGGTTATGTGGGATATATGGTTATTTATTTATGGAATTATATAGATTGATCTTTGGGAATTACAGTCGTATTTTTGGGATTAATGTATTATTTTATCCTATGAAGGTTAATTTGTTTTATTTAATAATGTTACCATATAAGAAAAATTAGTTTTTTTTAATTTAAAAAATATGATAAATATCAGGTTATCATTTTTAGGTTATGTGATACTTTAGTTGTTTATTTTAGGTCTTCGAGAATGAAAAATTCATCCAATATAAATGTCATTTGTAGAAAAAGATAATATTGGGTTGGAAATTGATTAATGAATTAAATTTAACATTTAACATAAGTATATTTACATATAACATTAGTCTAGATTTTTAGTAATTACTAAAATCTCATAAAAGGTTATTTAAAATGAAAATTTTATCATATTAGGTTTAATTATGAGGAAACAATGATCTTTTTCAGGCCTCTTTGTTTTATGGTTTGTCAGTTGCTAACTTTCTCATAATCATTCCCTTTATTTTGACCAATGATCTCTGTAAATATCCATATTTACTTGGAAATTATGTTCTATTTTATTTCCCTTATCCTCACATCCAACTAAGGTTTTCCTTTATGAAAACTAAGTTTTTCATTCTTCTAAAAGTCCTTTATACTTTAATATCACTCTTTTCAAGCAAATATTTTTTTACCACTTATATGATATGGGTTTTTGATAAAAATATTTTAATGCTTCAAACCCTTAATTATATAGATAGATATAAAATTTATATGAAACTATTTAGTAAAGGGTGGGGGAGGATGTAACACCCCATTATTTTAAAAGTGGAACATTATGTTCGATGGTGTATTCAACACGAAACACTGTTCTTATACAACACATGAGATATTTTACAATTATAACCTATCAATTAAATTCATGGTTACAAAGAGTATTAACTAATTTATGAAATATGTATAATAAAATTTAATATAAATTATGAAATTATTGATCAATTAAATAAATTATAAATTCATTATTTGTAATGTATTTTTATTCATCAACAATATGATTTCTTGAAAAATGAATTTCATTATTTTTCTGAAAAAATACTTAATTAATATTATGGGATTTAATAAAATATAATTGATAAATTAAAAAATATTTTTGAAATGTTAATATCATCAATAAATTTAATTGAATTTTTTTATTTTTTTGAAAATATTTATCTTTCATTAAATAGAGAAATATGCACATTTTTTTAAAACAATTATTTAATTAAAATAAATTAAATAATTTAAATACCCCATTATGATTTATTTTGTATTTAAAGTAATATAACTACAATTTAATTTTATTAATCTAATTTATTACATTTGAATCATATTTATATTGAATTTTATTATAAGTTTATTTCTTGGAATAAAAATGTATTTTTCTCCAAATTGTTCTTAATTTTTAAGGCTTCCCCATTTTAATTAATTCAAAGAGAACATAATGAAGAATTATTTAAGTGAAAGGTATATATTATATATAAATAAATACTAATTTAAATTAATATAATTTTTTTACTTTTCAAATATTTAATATTAAATCATTTTCTTCTTCAAAAATATATTTCTTTAAAAACAACATTGTCATCATGTTTGTGTGTTTTATTTAAAATTTTATTCTTAAAATTATGTAAATTAAATTCATTAAAATAGATTAAATGGTTTTAATAAAAAAATATTTATTTCATAAAATAATGTGATCATAATTTTTTTCATAATTAATAGTGTAAAGAGTAAAAATATTTTATTGTGGTTAAGGTGAAAACATATTTATCTAGTTTTATCTATGAAACTAATGGTAAATATAAGATAAAGTTATGAATATATATATTTTATGGAAATATTTCAACCTTATATAATATATTTCTAAATAATTGTCTATTTTTAAGCCTTGTATCATGTGATAAAAACTGTAATCACTTTTATTATTCAAAAATTACAAGTGCGCCCCTCACCTTACTTATAAAAGGACTCCACTATCCTCCCCACATCACAAATACAAAGTATTATGGTTTAGAAAATACATTATAAAATGCATAATTAATTCCATCCACACTACCTAAATCCTCTAGTTTGATTATAAATCTAACATAAGAGACTTGTTGTCCTAACCTATGGAGGTTATCTGAGTATAAAGTATCATTCTTACTTTATAATTTTTTTTTAGTATCATTCCACCTCTATAAAATATTTTCCTAATATGATGTTATAATAAAACAACTATCTCAAATATAAATACATTTTATTTTTTTAATCCAATTACATAAATCCATCTCGTCTTCTATTAAATGTGAAATGAAACCATCATTTATGTGTATGTAAGACTACTGGATCATGAACCGATGAAATTGTTTTCATCATTTCCCATAATTAATTATTGTTATATTGAATTTAATTAATATATATATATATATATTATTTTAAAAATAATTATAAAATATTAACTAAAATATCACATATTAATTCTTACATTATATTCAAATGGAGATATAATAATGTTGATTGTGTGTATGTCGGAATACCACCTTCTGAAGAGATGTGATTTTTTTCCCAAATACTTTACATGGATGGTAATAATGATATTTTGAATTAATATATGTGATATAAATGAAATTATTATGATATTAATGAAATATTTATAATTATTAAAATATATTATATCATTTTATTTCTTACCTTTAAACATACTAATAAATGAAAATGTTGTTCATGCATACGTGTGAACTACTACTTCCACAAATCGATGGGATTATTTTTTCGTCATCAAATAACATTAATCATATATAAAAATTTATATAAATAAATTATATAATATTTGTATAATGATGACACTTATGAAATTATAAAATAATACATAACTTCTTTAAACAATGATCATTGAAAAATTGAAATGTTACTCATGAATATGTTCGACATACTGTCTCAATTATTATAAGATATTTTATTTTTCCTATCCATATTAGATTATGGAATTTCAAAGTATAATTTTTGAATAAATATTACAAATATTTCACTATTATAATTCTATATATGTTTAAACTATGACCAATTTTACTATAATCAACACATTGAAATTGTTTAGAAACAATAAACCGAACTTCCTCAGAAAACATGGTGTGGATTTAACTAATTAAGTATTTTAATATTCCATAAAAATAAATAAAATTATATAATATTAAGATATTATTCTAGGAAATTTTTCATAAGAAATAAAATAATTTATATAATTTTATAATATAGGAGATAATTTGCATACATTGAATGTCCATACATGTGGTAAGGTACTTCGACTCAATTTTCCTTCACCGAGGAGTTTTTTAATTGTATGCACCTAATTTCATTTACATAGTATATATAGTATAGATTTAACATGTAATATACTGAATCCTTAATAAATCATTGTATTTTATGTTTCAATTTTAATTATTTCATCCATGGGTATTTTAATTGAATGTTACCAAGTGGTAAATAATTTCATAACTAAATTTATTTAAATCAGGTTATATTAATTCTCTATTGTATTTAATATTTAAGGATTATGTGTGTAATGAATTTGGATTTTATTATTTATAATTTCTATTTGTAATATGTGGATTTTAATTTTATAAACACAAATATTTCATTTATTAATTATCACTTAAATGTTGATCATTATATGTTTTTATCATCTCAAATTGTCTTCATAACGCCATATGTTATAATATAAACCTATCATTCTATATGATTTGTATGTACATATCACATGATATTTTATTTCATTAATCTCCTTATTTTCATGATATTTACAATTTTTTTGATGTTATTCATTC
Organism: Viscum album; assembly: GCA_963277665.1. Taxonomy (NCBI): domain Eukaryota; kingdom Viridiplantae; phylum Streptophyta; class Magnoliopsida; order Santalales; family Viscaceae; genus Viscum; species Viscum album. The sequence goes on from OY728166.1 coordinate 532,093,264, forward strand.
ATGGGTCTTGTGATTGAGGAGTTACTATAGTGTAAAAGTCTTCGTAGTAAAGCCTCATTTATTTTATAGATTTTTCATGTTGATGATTATTTTGGAGGAAATAATATTATATTATTTTATTGAATCACATATCATTTAATCTCTTCTTTTTATTCCTTACATTTTCATGTAATAGTAACATTTTCCACTATTTGGTAGTTAATATAATTTGAAAAAGGTTTTTATTAAAATATCAATTCATTTCTCTCCTTAGTATAAAATCAATTTTGATTCAAATCAATTTTTTATAAACATATTTTCAATAAAAATTTAGCCTTATTGTTTAAATTATTTTTAATCCATGATTGGATCTTTACAAAAAAATATAAATTAATATTCCTATCATTTTCAGAATAGGGTATATTTTTTATTTTTCTTACAAAAATTGGAATCGAATCATTTTTAATGAAATTTAGATGAATGAAACTTTCTTCTATCCCAATTAATCATTATTTTAAAGATTATTTTTTAATTTTACAATGTTATTTTAAGCTAATATGTCTCTTTAATATTTGATAATGTTTTAGATTAGAAAAAAATTCTTCCAAAATAGAATCGATATTTTCCTTAATATATGTTCCAAGTTATATTTCATAATCATTTTCCATCAATAATGGAATTCACTATTGATACTCAGAGTGAAAAGGTTATTTTACTTGAAATTTTTTAATAATATCTAGGGGTATTTCCATTCATCAACATCCACAGCCCAATATTTTTCTTTTAATCCACTGGGGATATTTCGTATTCATACTATCTTGGGTTGATTATGATATTTTTAGGGAACCCATTTCCTTTCCACTATTTGATAATGATATCAAACAACATTTTTCATTATTATAATTTTAAGGTGAATTTATCTAAAAGTGTTATAACTGAATGGTACATGAATATTATTAATTATGGTTGTGTGAGACTAATACATATTATATGATGGTTGGATCCACATTATAGAACTTGGATTGGACTGATATAGATTATATGATGGGTGCACCCAGATTGAACCTAGTGAGATATATATACCATATATTATGGCGACATCCAGATAGATTTTCGTGAGCCTTATATAACGTAAATGATGGGTTCACCAAGATTGAACTGGGAGAGTTTGATATAGCTTATACAATGGTTGTGTCGAGAAAGAACTATAATTCAATGGGAAATGTTTCTTGTCATAAGATAAATGGATGATGGAGTTATCATAGGGTTTATCCCATCAATTAAACTTTGAACTATTTTTTTATGAGAAGGGTTTAAAATAGCATAGGAAGTAATTGTACTAAATGTAACAACACATTTTTTTATGCTTTCTATGGGTTTTAATTATATTCATTTATCTAGATTGACATCATAAGTATCATGATAATAGATTCTTATGATTATTTCCATTATTAATGCTTTATTCCATGCCAAATGTTTAATGATATTGGTTTGAAGCATATGATTTATCAAATGTTATGCTCGTGCACGTTTATAATATCATCATACAGTTATGATCATCATATTCTCACTAATTAAATTAATTTTATAATTATTATGTTAAACTTTACTGGGTATTTTATCTCAACCTTATTATGATTCATATTTTTGACGTTGTGAGGAATGTAATAAAATTAAATATTTCTAAAATGGTTTTCTTATTATTATTATTATGACATAATGTGAAACAAAAAATTAGATTAATTTAGTTAGAGAAACACTAACTTCAAGAAAAAATTTATGGTTTTTGTAATATTTCTTACTCATTTGATAAAACTATAATCCTAAAATTCCCTCGAGTATTTATGTGGTATAATATTTCATTTCAATGTTTGAATTTTTTATGGAAAAAATTTGGTCACCTTCATCAGTATCATAGCTATAAATTGTAATATTAGGTTTTTATTACTCTTTCTAGGAATGTGTGTTTGGTGATGTTATAATTAAAACTATATTTTTTTAATATTTTTTTTTGTAAAACCAATAAAAAGATATAGAAGAATTAATATAGAATTAAATAATTATTGTGGTGTGAAAACATGTTAGCACCAAATATGATAAATAAGTTTTCCTTTTGAATTTTATAAAGAATGTAAAAACTGAACCATTTGAAAAAAATTGTAATGAATCCATTATCATGTTTAAAAAATCAATGATAAAATATAATGTCTTTAATTAATCACTTGAGTAAATATAAATTAATTATATAAATTAATTTTAAAAAATATGGGCTTGGTAGAAAATATACCTTGTCAAAATAGAAATAGGATCATCTTTTTTATTTAAACATTTCTTTACATTATTCAAGTTCTAAATAGAGGAAAACTGGGAATAAAATTTCATAACTCCTTAAATATTTAGATAAGAAGAAAATAGATGGATTTATGATAGATATATAATAATATTTCTTCAATGAAAACAAGATCAATCCCATAAAATAAGGATGAAAAATAAAATATTACCTCCTAAGTAACATTCTAACTGCAACCCCTTGAAATGGTAATCATGAATTAATAAATTAATCATAAAAAATAAAAATAAATATTTGTTAATTACATCAAAGTAAAAATTTATACACCAAAATAATGTAAATATTTCTATTATTCAAAATATGTTGAAATGTAGTAGATATTGAGAAAACATTTCATACCTCATGTTTGAGTTTCCTCGTTAGGGCTTGTAAAATCAAGTATTTTATATTTAGATTTATTATACATATATAATAGAAAAATATACATTTATATAATATTATATATGATATTTTTATAACATCTTATCAATTATTTGTTAATAATATTTTATAACTATCGTTGTTTCATGGGTTAACTACTTTGTTTCTAATTAGAATTTTCATTCTGTAGTTCTGATCCTTCTACATTAATTTTGGTTCCATGATCTCTATAATGTTAGTTGGGATATAAATATTATATATATATATATATTCATCTATTAAATGTAGACATAGGAAAACGAATTACACTATTCATGGAGCCAGTATGTCATACATATACATTAATGTTGTTTTTTTCATTCCAATATATAGTACAAGAAAAGGGTACATAAAAATTAAAATTTAATGAATCTTTATTTTATCATATATATCATATATATTCATTAAATTTTTTATAATTATTTTTTATGATAGATAGAAATGAAAAATGGATCGCATGTTTTTATAGAGGTGATGGTCGACTAGTACAAATGAGTTACATTTTTGTTTTTCATGTGATTACAATCTATAAAGGTATATATGATAATATAATTTCAGGAGGATAATTAAATATTAAATATGATATAATTTAATTGTTTTAATATTTTTAACAATTTAACTTATGTGGTAATGAAAATTTAAATACATCACTATGTAGAGACCATAATCTCTACATACGCACAAGTGAGGCTTTTACTTTTTTTAAGATGGAAAATATATTAAAATGGGTTGTAACATAATCAAAATAAAATATGAGAATATTTATGATATTGGATTTATTATTTTATGATGGGTTCAAAATATTTCTTGGAAGTATAAAAACAAATAAATTTGAAAGATTCGTTAGAGGCGATTACCTTTTCTTTAAAAAAGAGTAGTTAGATCACCCCTTATGGAACCTAGGGTTGGACATTTTAGAATAAGAAAACCTATAAATATTATATATAAATTTTTATAAGAGTTTTTTTTAATATTTTATATATCTAATTGGATCTATATTTTTTTATTAGGGAGGATAACTGGTGCCTTTTTATTATGAATGAAATGACATAAAAAAGAATTAATAAAAATATTAAAATATAATAAACTCATTTTCAAGTGAATGTGTCCCCATATTTATTTGATTTTCAATATAAACTAACATAAACTTTAGATAAATTCAAAAAATAAGAATTTTTTGAGTTTATATTATATTTTAAACATTATCTATTTGTTTAATACATTCATTAAACAATTTTAACCTTAACCCCAGTAATGACAAATTCAACCATAAAGGGTTATAATTTTTATTATATGGTATAAATTTTATCATAAATGAACAAAGGATGATTTTTTTGGAACATATATTATCCATGTATTCCTTATTCATGATTTTTATGAATCTTACATTATGTAATAAAATTCAATTTTCATAAAATATTATTAATAACATATTTGATACTATTGATTTAATTTTTCATTAAAAAATAAAAAAAATTAATTCAAATATAATACTTCCACACATGCATAATATGATATATTAATCTATAAAATTCACATAATAAAATATTTCATTCAGATTCTATTAATTTTAATATTTCTAAAATAATTTTTTTTTTAATTAAATTAATACAACATTCATCTTACATAAGAATATAAATAAATTATTCAATCCAAAAGTTTTTGGAAAATTTTACCATGAAAAAAATTAAATATTTATTTATTAATGACATTTATAACCAAATAAAATATCATTTTATCCTTTGAAACATTATTAAGGATTTTAAACTCAAGGCTATGAAATTTACTTTATTCTTTCTTTAAATAAATATTAAGGTCAGCATCTAAAAAAATGGGAACAAGTGGTTGAATATTCATGAATTGGAATGAAATGGATTATCTTCATACATAAAATATGATAAATTAATGTATTATTGACATTTTAAATCCTTATCCCAATGTTTTAATTCTATTTTATATGTTTTACACTTATTGATGTGAAAAATATTCACCAAGGTTATTATTCTTAATGATAAAAAATAATAGGGAAATATTGAACCAGCACATTCAAAATATGGAATAAATTTTATAAAATTCAATTCATATATTTGGCAGGAATTAATTTATTATAAAAATGAAAAATGTGATGACAAATAGTTTTTTAGTAAAATATGTTTTTATATATGAAATGAACACATACCAAAATTAGGTATAATGATGATTACAATGTAATTAATTATATTATTTATAACATAAGTTTAATTATGTTTATTTTAAAATAAAATAAAAGCATTATAGTGATTTATCAAATGATAATTTTAAAAAATTGGTATTTTTTTCAATCATCACTAAAAAATCAATATTTTTAGAAAATCCCAAAATTTCATCCTAAGATAATATTATCCTAATAAATTTACAAAATTGTATAATTTTATTATAATATAATTTCAATATTTTTTCTCATTTTTTTTAAAAGTTTTGATTCATTTAAATAATGTTATTAATTCAATTTATTTGAATGGGAATATATCATAAAAAATTGGGCTGTTTCAAAGATTATCCATCCCCAAAATCACATTAAATTAAATTAGAGGCAGAATAACAATATTTATTTGTATAAAATTTAAACAAAGTTGTATTAGATAATGAATATTTTATAAAGTTTGAATCATAATTCCATTATGATTTTTCATCGAGAGTTCAACATACAATCTCTGAGGTGGTGATATGATACTCATGGAAAACTTTCATATTTGAAAGAGTGTTTAGAACCCTAATTAATTAAGAAACTTATAGTTATAGAGTCTATGATAAGTTCACATTCCTCCAATTTTTTCTCAAAACCCACTTCGGTGATTATGATCGCATATGAGTTCCTGTTGTCTCTTGGATTAAGTGGTTTTTGACACTGATTATGATCATTAACCATCATATTCATACACTAGTTAGAATAATTATCATACTCTATATAATTTTAAATTAGGATTTTGATTTGAACATTTAGTTGTGATTTTACCATATTAGTGTCATTGGATTCAATCTATTCATCTATTTAATAGTTAGTTGTTTGATGACCTTCAATTCCATAACTGAAAAATTTACCAATACCATGGAGAAAAATCCCTCAGTGTTTTTTTTACATTTCAACCATAATAGAAAATTAATTTTATTTCCATTATAGGTTTTAATATCAATTTTTTTAAAACCACCATTCTCTTCTTATTTGAATCATGATAATGATTATAATATCCATTAACCATTTCAACTTTGAGAGAACATAGACATATTTCCTCATAGATATTAAAGTCCATTAAAGAAAATACCTTTCAGAGAATTGGTTTTTAATCACTAAAGAACCTATAAGTTTTTTCATTTTGGGTTTAAGAGAAGAAAAAAAGTGTGCGTAAACAGTTTTTTAGATATTTACTCATATGTACCAATAGATTCATTGTCTTCTTTCATAAGCTGAATTAATTCTCTTTGCATTTTAATGTGATAAATTCTAGGAAATTACATATTAAAATATAATAAATTAAACTCATTAAGTTCTGTGGAGTCAATTTCATCCTCTTACCTAATATTATGAATAATATTCCCACAATTTTTAGATTATCCATCGAAATAATAAACTATTAATGAAAAATAAATCATTAATTTAGTACTAGATGAGATAAAATATATTCTAAGAGGTACTGATCAATTTCATAGAAGATGGTGGATTATAGGTCCCACTAAATGAATGATGTTGTAGAATCATTAAATAATCCATGGTGTGTTGGTCACTCCAATGATCACATGGAATCTCGGTGTGAATAATTTATTGAGTGATAATTGAGAGAATAGAAACTAGACTAATTATTCGATCCCTTATTCAATTTTATTACCTGATAAGAAAATAATTTCATTGTAAACCATATTCATTACCAACACAATTCCACCCAATTCATCCCATTGACTGCAACAAGAAATCATAGGGTAATAATTAGTCTAAATTAAATTCTATGAGAAATTAAATAATTATTAAATTCATTCTTGAGATTTACTAAATTATAACATATTGATATCAAACTATTACACTTCTTGGTTAACCTTTTAAAGCCCCAGAATTTCTATATAAATTTTATTTAATTATATAGGGATTTTACAAGACCGAAAAATTTGACTGAATGTGATTATAAGGCCCAGTGTTCCCAGACTGAATTTATGAACTTCTTTTTAGGTACGTTCAGTAAACATAGAAGAGGGTTTTTGTAACGTTTGAACTAGTACTCAGAATTGAAATCCTAGAACACTGTTGAACTCACAGCGCTGATATTTTCTTAAGGACACCTTCACCTCGACCGTAATAGGATGAGGGTGAAAGTTAGTTTTCATGTTTTTTGTGTAAATAAAAATAAAATAACGATCAATATTTTATTTTATTTTTAAAACATCTCTATATAAGTTATAGAGGTGGTGACCAACCAAATTAGAAAACGACCATATTGAATTATGGTGGTGGGGACCACCCAAACCCCTCTTTCATGTGGGGAAGTCTCTTGGAATCCTCACATTTAATTGTACCAATTCAATGCAGTTAAATGTGCAATTAATTATGCTAAATTTATTTTTTTCCAACGTAAATTAATTTGTTAAACTTAATTTAATTTATATTGGATCTCATTCACATTTGAGAGGATTAGTTAGAAAAAGGGTAATTGGGGGGAGAACATTGGAGGAACTCTTCTTCTCCAACGAAGAACACTTCTCCAATAAAGAACGTCTCTCCAACGAAGAATGAGGAACCAACCCCAAGCCTGGATCGCAAGCTCCTTGAAAAAGCAATGAACACTAACTATTAAATGAATCTGTCTTCTTTTTCTTTCCTCCTCCTATAGAACCATCAAGTTAGGGTTTATTGTTATTTCAATACCCCCTTACCTGTTCTTGACGTTCTTCATGATTCAAGATAAAATAAGCCTATTTTTATTATTCTAACATAGAGAGAGTGGGACAAACAAAAACAGACCGACCTCTCTATAACATTTGAGAATTTTTATGGGCTTGAAACGATGGTGACGTCCCGAGACAAGTGAAAAAATATTCTGAATGAAGAATGGGCCATTGAGGCACAACCAGTGACCTAAGGAATGTCCCTGGTGGGACTCAAGAACAGTGGCTGGAACACTGGCCAGCTGAGATGAAGGAGGCGGTGCGACCACGCCGTCAGAGAAGGTCCAAGGCCCATCGGCTTCTGTGGAGCAAGGGCGGTGGCCAGCGAAGGACAACCACATGATGGAGGCGGCGGTACGTGTCCGCACTATCGGGCGTGTGGAAGTCGCAGCACAAGGTCGTGGCCGTGAGGTGAGGGCGGACAGCTCACTGTTGGCCGCCAGAGATAACACGTCGTCTGACCGTACCACGCAGAGGAGAGGCTGGCCATCCGGCCAGCTGGGGCCGCCCAGCAAACCGCCCACCATAGGCCATACCGCAGGCCGCCACCACAGGTCACACCGCAAGCCAGGCCGCACTAGCGGGCCGCACAGTGGGTCGTGCCGGTGGGCTAGGCCAAACCCAACAAGTCGGATCAGACCCTAGACTGAACCCAGGTCTGACTGGGTCAACCCAAACTGGGTCGGGTCCGCCCAGGCCAGGTCGGACCAGACTCGGACCAACTTCAACCCTTTTCACTCTTTCGGCCATATCATGGGCTATGAGCATCCGTTTGACGAACCGTCTATAGTGTTGGAAACCTTGGATTGAGTTGGACCTTTTTGTGTACCCCAATTGAGTTTTGGATTAGTTTGGGGTACGTCCAGTTTGGATCGAACACAAATTCAATCGGGCCCGCGGGACTAAAATGCCAATAACTTACAAACTGGGCGTCTGATTGATGCACCGTCTTTTGCATTGAGACCCCCTTTTATGTTGTGGTCCTTTAGGATACATCTTCATGGGAATTTGTGGTATTTGGAGTATCAACCTATAGATTGAGGAGTGGACCCACCCAGAATCAAGCGAGCTTAGTGCAGGAACCCTGTACCTAGCTGTAACATGAGAAAGCGATCCTATGTGGGTCTCTACTTTAGCATCCTATGTGGGTCTGTATTTGAGAGTTCCACTTGGATCCTATTTATAAATCCATGTGGGACTACTCTAGGATCCTATGTGGGTCTTCTATACTAGGATCCTTCATGGGTCTGTTGTACTAGGATCTTATGTTGGTCTGATGATTTAGGATCCTATATGGGTCTGCCTATTAACAGAGTAATATGATTCAGTAGTTACATCTAGTCATCTTTACCAATGTACCTATGTTATACATGGTGTGAGATGAGTCATTAACTTTGTGGTAATATTTTTTGTGGCGTACCTTTTTGGTACTTATGTTCGTGGTGATACCTTTATGGCATTCTTCTATGTGGCATACCTTTTTGGTACTTACCTTTCTGGTGATACCTTTGTGGTATTATTATGTGTGGCTTTACCTTTGTGGTACATACCTTTATGGTGTTACCTTTTTGGTATTCCATCCTTCTTGGAATAGTTGAGCATGTTCTAAGAGTTGTTCCTTGTGTTACCTCATGAATGTGATGGGTATACTTGATAACTTAGGTATATTTATGGTCATATACCTAAGTAGGGTTGTCAGATGTTTTCATGATTTTTGGTTTATCCTTTGTGGGTTTTGTAAGACCTTCGAGGGTCTCGGGGTCCATACTGAGTATCGTTATACTCACCTATACATGGGATATGCCCGCAACTTGTTGTGTTTGGTGCATACGATGGACAATATTGGCTGAGGATGAGGGTACCAGGACTGGAGGTCGTTTAGAGGTGGACCTCAGATGAGGCGTACCGCATAGATGACCGTTAGAGAGCCGTACCTTCCCTTTAGGTAAGATCCTTTGCGGGTGTTCACAAGAGTTGTTCCAGTTTACTTGTACTTTCTAGTTTTCTTGTACTTTCCATTTGGGCTTGTATTTTGGTCCCTTTTTCTTATTGTATACACTCTTTTCACTATACAGTTTACTTGTTTTTGTATCTTATTGTGTGCTTGGTTGTGTGTGTTTATAATATATAAAATCAATGCCTTCTGAGTTTTAGGGAATATGCCTTTCGGTGCTAGTTGTCAGCCCATGGCCTATGGAAGACGGGCTTGGGGTAGTCATGGAACAGGCCTCGGGGGACGGGTCGTGACAAACTCTGTATCACATTCAGTAATTCATAGGTTGCATTAATGTTTATTCTAATTTTCCTCATAACCAAATATTCAAAAAACTAAACACCTCTTTGATAAAAAATAGATGCAACTTGATAAAAACACCCATATATATTTCATCATTTTAGATGAAAATATAATACATTAACAAATAATTCCAGCAATGAATCAAAAAGAACATTTTCATTGAATTATTTATATATAATCTTGTTTTTCATGATATGACTTCAATATTTCCCCCAATTGTATTCTATAAAAGTAAATGTATTATATATATCTTATTTATAACCATCTTTCATAACCTAATGAAATAGAAACATAATAAAGGGTGAACTCATATGCTCAATAGTAGTAAACATTATAGATATCAATTGATTATCACATAAAACAATTAGATAATAATAAGGCTATCATGTCATGATAATATATTAAGAATTTATAACCAAATCAATATTATATCATAAATCAGGAGCCATATAATAATGATCTTTCATTTCAAAATACTTGGGCTATAAGAGTGATGAATCATATTTAATCAATTATGATTCCATGATACCATATCATAGCAATTAGAACCATTCATTGGAATTATAGATAACAATAATTATAATAGAAAATAATTTCATTTTTCAAGGTTCATTTCTTATACCATTATCATATAGAAGACAAAGTGCTATAATGGATTAGGTTTACTCACTAACCTATTTTTATCCTTGTAATGGGTTCACTCGCACCCTATTAATATTATATCATGTTTAATCAGTAAATACCCAATGAATTTAAGGTATTTAATGGATACACTTGTCATAGAATAATAACCATTCATACATGTTCAAAAAGATCATAAAAACTTATCATTTAATCTCATAATAATTATTGGAAAATAAATCTGTTGCATAAACATTTCTCTATAACATAATCAAATGTAATTAAAAGTAATAAAATATATGTTATCATGTAGTAATATCATTATTTATATATAATACACATCAATTTATGTTTATATTAATTAAAAATATCATTCAAAGACCATTTTATCATTTCATTGAAAGTAGATAAAACTATAAGTTTTCCATTGGTTACATTAAAAGTACAAATTTCAAGAATGATGAGAAAATTATTTTCATTGAAAATAACCACAGAATCATATAAATAAAACTTCAATGAAAATAACATTCCAGAGAGTGTGGAAACATTTTGATACCTTATATATTGAAAGGAAAATTTCTTTCTCACTTATGTAATGAATGTGGAAAATAAATAGTTCAAAAATAATTAAAATTATACCCTTTTAAAGAATAAAAAAATTGAATATTTATTTATGTAATTTAAAAACTAATTTTTGAATAAAAAATAATATTAATGAAAAATGTTTAAAAATATCAACTTGGAAAAAATTATTTCTAACCCAAAAGAAGAAATAATTTAACTTTTATATAAAAAATACCCCTTTTCCATTGAGTTCCATAATTTGAAAATTTTGGAATAAACAAATTAAAAAACCTAAATGAATATATTATTAAAATATATATTTCATTTAATATATAAATATAAATGAATTCCCTAAGTATATTAAATCATAAAAAATCATGACTAAAAATGAGATTAAACATAAACCCCAGTGTCCGGTCTCAAAATTCATCGAACACGATCTTATGATCTTGGGTATTAAATTTAGATTTATTATAAAAATATACTAGAATCATATTAATAATTATCATATAATATACAAATCTCTAATAATTTCAAATTATGCATTTAGTAATTACTCTTCATTAAAATCAGCAATCAGGGTGTTAACTATTTTGTATCCCAAGCATGTTTGGGTTCAAGGGTTTTGGTCATTTCACTTTGGTTATGATTTCATAATATCTAGATTATTAATAATTTTATAATTATAACATTTATTCATTAGATTAAATTTTTAATACATTCATATGTGGTGGTTATGAAAATTAATGAGTTCTCTTCATGGATATGGTAATTTATATGTGAACGGGATTAATGGTTTCATTTTCTAACAAATGGAATAAAATAAAGATAAATAATTATTCATTTTTATAGAATTTTTATAATATAGTATATATTAATTTATTTCAACCATATTAACTTTCATATATATGGGATTTAAAAAATTAATCACATCACTTTAGTGAAGGCGGTAGTCCACATGTACAGACTTATGATGTTATAAATTTTTATAGTATTGAAAATAGGTATAAAATATATTTACTATTAACTTAAAAACATATAATTATGGTAATGAAACAAATTTAATAATTTTACATTATCTATAAAATAATTTTATATCATAGAATCAAAAATAAATTTAAAAAGGATTTGGTGAAAATTATTACAAGTTATTTAAAAACCCTCTGTTATATATCATATAAATGGAACTTGGGTTGGAATTTAAAAAAAACAGCCTAAAAAAGTTTTTATGGAAGGATAGAATGTTTGTTTTGGTTTTGGTTAATATAATTGGCCCATGATTTTGTGAATATTAATGGTGAAAAGGTTCCCTTTTGTAATTGATGTTGGTGGAAAACAGATAAGTAAATACAGCATTAAAATATAATAATTCCATATTCAAGTTCAATTGGAACAAATGAAACCAAAAAATGAATATAAGATAATTCATTGGTGATATATATTAAAGTAATAAAATTTATATAAATTTATGAGATATTTTATTCCTAATCATTGAGTTTAACCCCCTTGTTAATCTATTTTTATCCTAAACAAAGATATTTTTTTACCAAAATATTATTCATTATAACAAATAGTTTAAGTGGTCCCATTAAAAATTTAGGAAAAAAATATAAAAAATTGTAAACATTTTATCATATTCAATTTATAAAATTTTCTTAAATTAATTTTAATAATAGTGTGAAAAAAAAACACAAAAAAAAATTTCAATAAAATAAATATTTATGCATAAAACTGAATTTAATCTAATTACATGACTAGTAAAACCCCATTATATGAATGATATATTATTTTAAGTGAATATATTATCTTTAAATTTATTTAAAATAATTCATCATTAGTTATCAATTTAAATTAAAAAGTTAAAAAATATTATGTTCAAAGAATTATATTGTTATAAAAACATATATTTTTAGATTCATATGTTTTTACCTAAATTTATAACAATTTTATAAACAAATTTTTCATTTAATACTAGTATAAAAACACTTCTATTTGAGTTTAATAGTATATTTTTTAAAGAAAACATATATGAATAAAACAATTTTCATAATAAAAATAGTTTTAAATAGTTTTTCATGATCGAAAATATTTTCTATGTGAAATGGAAATTATTTTCTGAGAATGACATTTAATTTAAATATGATATAATATTATTCATTTTCTTTAGAAAAATAATTAATTAGATAAAATCATAATTTCATGTTTTATATGATATAGAACAAAACATATATATGTTATAGAATATATATTATAAAACATTGGGATCTTACATGCACGTATAATTATGTCACTAGAAAAATTCATTAAATAAATGATCATCACTGGTATGTAATGATAGAGAAGAAGTAAATAAATATTACATCACATAGTAATGTTCATAGAATCTAAACCTTGTGGGCCATAATTTATTTGGCTAGTGCCAAAATGTGATGATTCCTACGTGGTCTAAACACATCATGGGATAAAATAACCAAAAACCACTAGACTAATAATTCCATGTTAAATTTTTATTTTCTCCACATCACATCAGTGAATGATTTATCACCACTACATTTCCCTAATGAATTATATTTGAAAACTACATTTAATTTTTAAACTAGATATCACCACTAAATGTACTCAATTAATGAGATGTCACCATCATGCCACCTTAGTAAATGATATATCACTAACATATATTATCATCACATGGATTTAGTGAATGATATATCCTCACTACGTAACCACGAAAAATGGTTCTCTAAATATAAAATGTGAATAGTGAATTATCTATCACTAACTATGACTTCATTATAGATGATTATCCACTATGATAAGTATCCAACAATAATTAAATATCACCAAATTTATATCTCTAGGTCCACCAACATAATATCAGAGGTGTGTGTGGAACCACTGATTTTTTTAGACTCCACAACCATTATGGTCAACACACCACTAACCAAGCATAATGGGTGAATTATTTATTATCATTGCCCAATATTATGTTATTTGTTCATCATGAATTAAATAATTTATGTGAATTATATATCTTAAATAACCATCAAACATTTGGAAGCATAAAAATAGGTATTATAGAATAATTAATTAGATATCTATTTTAACAAACTAGATAACAAATACCAAAACCTAGATTCACCTGTAATTAAAATCCACAAAATTTATGTATAGATATTGAAAATGAAACTCTACATCATTTATTCATTAATCCATGTTGTGATCTACTGGTTATTTCCATTTTATAGCTAGAATAATCACAAAAGGGATACCACTATATTATCCACACATGAACCATAACCCCATAAACTATCCTTTTTGATTCATATGTCCATGAATGGAATATTAAAAATGATTTATATCATTCCTTTGATCAAAAAAAGATCATGTTACTGATTCACAAACATGGAATGGAGTGTTATTGATTATCCTTTTAGTTTATCTCTCTAAAGAATTAAATAGGTGGGGAAAATTTTAAATCATGCAAGGGTCTATCCTTTATATTCAATTATGTAAAATATCACTTCAACTCTTAGATAAGTAAAAAAATCTTAAACATGCCCAAAATGACACAAGTTTAAAATTTAAAAATGAATTTCATGTCAAAAATATTACACCATTGATTTTTAACATTATAAAATTCCACTATATGGATTTCACTACATTAACTAATCTCATTAATCCAAAATATGGTGAATAACCATGAATAAATAATACTTATATTCATAAATACTTTTCTCTTATTCAATTATATTTACATAAATAATTATTTAAGGTCGTATAAAAATAATTTCAATTATCATTATTCTAGTCATTACTAAATAATTTAATTAATTTAAATGTAATCATTTAAACCTCGAAACTCATTGCCACCGCACATGGAGACCACTTCATCTGATACTCCACTTCGTTATAATTGGATGAAATTGTGGATACACTTTTTGTGTTACCCTTTAGACCCATGTTTTTAGAAAAAAAAAGTTATAGTAACAAATCCATACTGATATAAAGAAAAATATCATGACCCATGATGAAAAAATTATAATTCATGCCTATGATAAACTCCTCTAAACATGTAATATTTAATATTATCTCGATGTCTTCTGATATCTCATGAACTATGATATAAACTATGTTTCATTTTGAATTAATTTTTTAAAATTATTTTATTTATTGTATTTTATGGGATTTACCTAATTTAACATTTCCATGTTTTTAGTCAAGCCACAATTCTATGAGTCAAATTCCAAAGTTATTTACTTACTATACAAAATATTTTAATTCTATATTGACCATTCAATCAATTCCATACCACCAGTAATACACCCAATGTATGCTACCTTTCCCCAAAAATTAATTTCATGAATATATGCAATAAAATGATACATTTTGATAATAAACTCATGTTTATAGGCTAATATACATGAAAATATATTGGAACATTAATCGATACATAAAACATATGGTGTTCATATTTGTAGGTTTGGCCTCAAGATATCTACTCTAGATCCCAGATTGAAAATTTCAAGACAAGAAGTCTCAATTAATTTATTCCCCTAAAACTATATAGTCACACTTCATCTATGTCCTATTAATATGATGTATTTGTGCCATATACCATATGTTTTAGATAATTATCATATCATCTCTAAGATATAATTATAGATGGGAACGAATATAACCTTTTGATAAGAATATTATTAAAAGTATATTATCATTAAAATAGTGTATCTATAAGTAATAAAATTATTATGGTAAGAATAAATCATGTATAACTCTATATATAAAATATATGGTAATTGGAAAGTAATGCCTAACAAGGGTATAAGGAACTAACTTCTTATGTTTCATTATCGATTTTTTTCATTGGGAAGGTCATGTTTTAATACATGATTAATCTATTAGCTATAAATTTAATTTATTTAAAACAATATAATGATATCATATCCGTATGTATATTTCTTTTCAACATGTCATGTAAGGTTCCACATAAACACAATTAAAAATGGGATTATCCAGAAAAAAAATATGTAGGCACATTGGGATTTTATATTACTAAATTTTTTAATATTAATATCACAGTATAAAATGAGCTTCACTAACATGTT
Source organism: Viscum album (assembly GCA_963277665.1). NCBI lineage: Eukaryota > Viridiplantae > Streptophyta > Magnoliopsida > Santalales > Viscaceae > Viscum > Viscum album. Next base: position 532,109,489 of record OY728166.1, read on the forward strand.
AACTATTACTAACTATGAAAAAATAATAAATTTATTTGTAAGAATAATATTTTTGTTTTCTATTATGGAAAATATTGTTTTCACTACTCAATTTACTAGAACATTACCCCTCATACAATCAATGAATCCCATCGATTAATCTCAATTGATCATTGTTTCCTTTATGATGGGAAAATAAGTTAAGCCAATCATTTGAGAAATATTTTTGAACAGTTATTAAAAAAATATAATACTAATAAGCGTCTTACATATGTTATTGACACATATGGTTCATATAACTATATCTCTCTTATTAAACTCTTATAGACACATGGAAAAATTATCATCCAATGATTTAATGCTTTATTCTGATCAATAAATGTAACATTTAATTATGGGAATTATATTGAACAATTTTGATGAAAAAAAACCATACAATTATATATTATATATATTATTAAGTAATTTCTTGTTTTTTAATGAAATTGAATTATATAATAATCATGGTAAACTATTGTGGTAATATGTAATTAAAGAAATAATAGAATCCCAATTGGTGAAACAATTTTAACAATGTGAACGCCCTTATTAATCTTAATATTTTAATGTATATATTTCTTCATGGGTAATAAATTTCACATACATGTTAAAAAATACAATTAATAACAATTATCATAAATATGTCTACATATAAAATGGATAAATTACCAAAATTCAAACACAATTTTTTCCAAAGAAATATGATTTTATAAATTCATATTCACTTGTCATTTTAAATTATATTTCATTTTTTAATTCGTAATAGGATAAGTATTTATTATTAATAATGTATAAATTATCAACTAAATCAATAGTTATAAAACCAAATCCCTTGGATTTATATTATTATATATTTTTTCTGTTACTAAAAAATTTATTATATTTTAGATCATGTATATATTATTCATATACTAAAGATTTTTGAATTATAACCTTGACGTTATCAAAATTCATCTTTCTCCCAAAATCTAAAATTGAAATTTCACCTTATTATATAAATATAATATTTAACATTAATATAACTTCTCTAATTTAGGTCTATATTTAATATCTTTTGAAACCTTTAAGATAATTAATTGAGATTATCTTTTTGTTTTTATTAATGTAAATTTGTTTATTGACCTGGAACAGAAAACACCATTCATATAATCAAATGAATTTTGGAACATAATGTGTTTATTTTATAACATTTTTATGTTATGGGTATATTAAAGATTATATATCATTTGAAATCAAATTTTCATATAATTTTCAAATGGTTAAATTTTAACATTGCTATTTATGACGAATGATTTAAAGATAACAAATGATTTTGAAAATTTTGTATGATTAATTATTGATCCTCCTTTTACTATAATCATCAATGTGTATAATGAAATATATGTTTTGGAATAACTAAAGTCTAAATTCCAGTGATTAATGTATACTTAGTTAATATATTAGTCAACTCACCCACCTGATGCATTTTTTATCTTCTTACCATGTTGATTTTTTTACTTCTCATTACATTAATTAAACATGTTAAAGGTATCTCATGATATGCATGAATTAACATCTATTTCATAATTGAAATAGCTCACACATATCTTGTTAAACTAATAATAAAATAGTTGTGGATTTATCACCGTTAAAACTTAAGTATTTCTGTTCATTATATCTTATAAAAAGTGATTTAAACTACCTTGAGAGTATTAAATAAAAGTATTATAATCAGCCAACATTATGTATCATTATATTTTTTTATGTGTACCAGAGTGTGTTTTTATTTCAACAAATGTGTTTTTTTAGTATTAAATTTTATATTTATCATTAATCTTCAACAAAATATATCTATTAATGATGTTTATTTATAATTTTTCATTTATTTTACACCATTAAATTTTATTTTTATATTGAAATAAAACCTCATTATGAATAAACTCAACAATTATATAATCATTTTTATAAACCAAGATTCATAAGAATAGTTTAAAAATAAAATAATATTTAAACATATCAATATTATTATGTGATCACCTCTAGATTGAATTTGAGTAAAGCACCATAATCAACATGAATATCCACTTCACTGTCATAATTTTTCTGAAATTCTTTATTTCCTATCATGGGAGAGAAATGTGTGACACACATATATAATCTAATAATCAAGAACTATAACCAGAAATATTATAGGTAGAGGAGAATATAAATGATGTATTGGCCTCTAATTAATTATTCATCAACTCATTGTAGTTCTTCTCCTGGTGACCTTTCATGGAACGTGAATAAAATTTCATCAACTTTAATTCTATACTAAATATGATTAGGTTTTTTAAAATGAATTTTTAAATGTTCCTTTCGAATTACACATTCCATTTGTTATTTTTCATATCTATATTAATTTTCATAATAAGGTATAACGATTTATCATTATTTATGTTATTTTATTCTTAGTTAACCATATCAAAAATATTTTGATGTGATTTACCCATACAATTAGTTTTATAATGGTTACATAAACTATGGAAACTGTGATATAAATATGAGATAATAATATATATTGAAATATAATAATTCTTTTTGAATCTAAATTATACTAACCAATCAATATACTCTGCCATCATTAGTACATGTCGACTAGTTTTAATTCCATATTTTATTCTAGATATATTTGTCTAAATGATAACCTCATTAATTTAATGATACAATTTCACATAGAAAACTTCTTAGTGTTGATAAATTATTCTCTAAAAACATATTTACACATGTTTCCTTTACAACTCATTAGAAATTGGTGACAACAAAATTATCTTATGGTCATATACATGATATATGTGTATCTTTTAATATTTCTTATCACCATCAATTTCTTCATGTGGTGGATCATCAATCCATTAAGACTACAACATAATAAATTTTCATTCATTTAATAGTATTATGAATATGTGATTATACCATTATTTAAAACTATTTCTTGTATGGATGTGTTTATAATAAAATATAGAATATTGGACCATTTATCTTGATTACTTCTTGTTTAGACATTATTGACTTTTAAATTACAAATATATCCCACTACTTAATTAAAATCCCAATATTCATCAACTAATAGATTTTTAATTACCAATTGTAATGTCTTGTATTTTTCGTTTATTATTGTTAAATATTATATGGAATTATTTCAAGACCATGCTTTTCAGCGGTGTGTGATTCTGAGGCCTGGGGTGTCCGGAATAATTGTTTGAACTAAATTAAACATTTGAACAGTGTACACAAGAAATATTCCTAAAAAAGTGGAATAAATTTTAAACAGGTGATCATATTAGTAATCTGAGGGAACCATTACATTCTGAGCAGTGACTTTACCTTAGGTAGGGCCTAACATCGACCGATGCAGGTCAGCTGCAAAAGTTAGTTTTTGGATGTTTTAATTGAAATAAAATAAATTAATAATTTAGTTTATTTTAAATTTTTCCTTAAATTAAGTGACCAAATATTCCCCTATTAATTCCTAATTATGGAATGTTCTCAAGGTTATTTTCATAGCCCAGCAAATTGAGGATTTGACATTAGAGCTTTGGAGGGGAACCCGTTGGCAAACGACAAGGACGCAATCGATCGATGCATCTCAGATTCGATGAAGCTTTCTAATGAATGTTTTGTGGATATTTTTATTTAATTTAATCAAGGTAGGGGTTTGTTATTTTTATTTAGTTCTTCCCTGTTCTTCAATTAATCAATAAATGTGGATCAACCCATGAACAGGTTGATCTACGGATCATATGTTCTTGTGGGAAGGTTATTATTTTCTATTTCTTCAGGGTTTCTGGTTTGGGCAAATCAACCCATGCTATATTATTCTTCTATTTTGATTTTTCTTCATTTTATCCTACTAATGGTAGTGGATGAACTCTGTGACGAATGATGGCAAAGGTTTGTTTCTCAAATTTCTTTTTAATTTATTCCTCCTCCACCCTACATTCTTCACCTTCTTTATGGGCCAATGATAAACATATGGTTGTGCATCCATTTTTCTATTCAATGACCCCAAATTAAAGATTCAACATCAAGATGACTTAGAGAAGTTGTGATGACGATGGAGAACGACGAATCGGCTCAGATCGGGAGAGACTGTTCTTCAAGCATTCTTTGCGCTGGTGGATTGATACACATTTTCAGGGCCGATCGGAGGCCCAAAAACCACTGAGATGACATCAGGATGTCGGGGTAATCTAGACCATGGAGTTTCGTGGAAATCGTATCACCAGAATAAATTTCACAGAATCTATGGAGGCGCATAGTGAATAACCATCAGTTCTGGAAAACACCGAAGAACACGTCATGTGGTACCAGTGGTGGTGGATAGGATTTTGGTTGATAGAAAGGTTCCACACAGCATGTGACCCATATCACATAGTGTATGGGACCTTCCCTGTAGCTCTGCATGTATCTCGGATGATACACGGACACGTGGTAATGTATAGGCCATGTACTCCACCACACGGCCATTGGAATCTAGTAATATGGGTCACCTCGTGTACCGATCACACGAGTTGGCATAAAAGGGTTGAGTCCGTGTACGAGCACATGGCTAGTGTACATGGAGAAGACCCCAGATTCCATGAAATATCATGTGATCCTTCCTACACACCATGTAGTTGTGTTTTACAAGACTAGCCTTACGAAATGGGTTGTTGTACACGGGCAATACATGTGGTCAGAATACACGGTGTGTGACACTTCTACATGCCATGTACTTCTCAGTATATGTCTTGATCTTCCTGTCCACCATTCCTTGGAAAAGTGTCGTTTTGGTTAGTTTCCCTTTTTTTCATTCCTCTAAAGGTCAGGTATCATTTCCATTCACAGGAGTATGATCCCTTTAGTAGGAAATTCCAATATAGAGTTAGGTATCCCTCCAAGAGGCCCAAAGTGAGATCCTCTATCCATTATTGAACCTAGGTAGAGGCAGGTATATAGGTGAATATTCCTACATGATGTTGATCCTCTACATAGCAGGTGAATCCGAATGAGTCGTGGTATCCTCCAAGGCCCTAGCAGTGATCCTCATATGTGTATTGTGATATTTCTCTACTCATGAGTGTGTTCTCCCAGAATGAGTGTATTTATCTCTCATGACTTTTCCTGATGGACAGTACATATCAAACAGACATCATCAGAGCTATCAGACTTATGGAGTGTGTTCTCTCAGTTGAGTGCTTCGTGGAGCCTTCGAACTAAATAACTAATGGTGGAATGTGGTTTTGTGACTTGTCTCAAAACCAGAGATCTGGTTTTGGAGTATATATGATTTTTGTTTCTCTTGTTATATGTTCATTAGACATATACTGTGTAGATCTGGTTGTACCTTTACTTTGTCTATTTCTTTGTGGTTTTTGGGCCTCTCTACTGAGTATTGCTATAATCACCCATGCACAGGCTTTTCTCGCACGTGTCGTGTCCTGTGCAGACGATCGGCCTTTTGATGGAGTCCAGGGTGGACCATTATAGGACCAATATTTATGATTTCACAATAGGCCGAGTTTTTTCTAATAGAACAAGAAGAGTCCCAGTACCACTTTGTGGTTACAGGATGGACTTTGTAGTTTGCAGACTCTTGTTTTTGTGGTCTTGTATTTTGTCCCAGTTTTTCTTTCTGCACTTTACTTCATTTGTACTCTGTCAGTTGGTTTTAGTTGTATGCATGCATTTTTTTCCTTAGTTGTTTTACGTTTCGTAATTTTTGGTCTTGGAGATGTGTGTGTGTGTGTGTGTGTGTGTGTGCAGGTACTTTAGGAATGCCTCCCATATTTCTTATATGCCTACTCGGTGCTAGTCACCAGTCCCTGCCCTATTTGAGGAGGGCTTGGGAAGTTGTGGAACGAGCCCCACTAGGATGGTTCATGACAGAGTGGTATTAAAGTTGGTTGGTTCTACCTTAGGACCAAGAGTATTTGATATTGTTTTGGGGGGAAAAGTGTGAAGTGTTTCGAGCTCGGATTTCAGGATAGAGACTATAGTGTTGGTGCGGGCGTCCGACGTATCCATACACCAAGACTCTGATAACCGTCTTTTCAACTCAGTAAATGAAAACACTATTTGTGGGGAAGTAAAAGAATGGTACATGCATCATATAAGAATGGGTTGTGTTTTCCATGTCATTTGTGTCAGCTATCCAGATATACTCATTAACCATGGTACATCTCATTTCCTTACAGGATGCCTCTGTGAAGCATACCCACTAGGATTCAACAGTGTGATCAAGAGGATAACCTCGTCAGTGATAAGGCTTCTATATAGGGACCAATTCCCCAAGTGTTACCTCTAAGTGGTTCACCTATTATACTACCACTGGTGGAGAAGCTCGTGGTACCTGCTGTACCGAAAAAGGAGGGGTCCCGACTGAGCATGCTCAATGAGTTCCAGAGGCAGAGACCTATCAGGTTCTGAGGTGAGCCCCAACCTCAGGAGGCTGAGCACTAGATTGAGGTGGGAACCAGAGTTTTCTGTCTAGTGGGGACTACAATGCACCAAATGGTTATCTTGAGAGTGATCCTTCTTCAGGTTTCAATAGGACGATGGTGGTGTCTGACCACACAGACTCTTGACGATGAGACACTTTCATGGACAGAGTTTTAGAAACACATTTGGGAGGAGTTACCTCTGGTTACGCTGAGAGAAGTGCATATCCATGAGCTTATTCAGCTCATGTAGGGAAGTTTGATGGTAGATGACTATTCATCAAGGTTCACCAACCTCACCAGGTACTCGATGGATATGGTCAGGGATTATTACATCAGAGATCGGTTCTTCAAGAAAGGTCTATGATGGGACATCAAAGCTAGTATCATGCCTCTATTCATTTCAACTTATGATGGAGTGATCGAGAGAGACAAGGTGATCGAGAGCATTCTGGTGGAGCAGAGACCGACGATGATACTCAAAAGTAGGAAGACAGGTGAGAAGTCCTTGGCAGTTGGGAGCCAACATTTGGTACAGTGATCAGGACATGGGAGACATCCTAGGAGGACCCAGGATAGGGGATCAACAATCCTGGGCTCTCAGGCTGGATCCAGTCAACTTATGGAGATTCGATACTACTCATTCAATGGTAGTGGACATCTCGCTAGGGATTTTCCGACCCGCCAAGCTACTAATAGGGAGGTGGTGGATGGACCACCAAGGCAAAGGCAGAAAGTGGAGAATATAGAACCTCTAGGTGGAGGACGTGGAAAAGGAGCAGGGAGACCTACAGGTGGTGGTAGACACTTCGATCTACTTCCACCACCACCCCCAGGAGGTATGCACCAGGCTTAGAGAGGTAGGGAACAGGGGCAGGGACAGCTGCATGCGGTTGAGTCATATGACATAGGGACTCCAGGTATGATCCGAGGTATACTATATGTCTTCTATGATTTAGATTTCATACATATAGACCTATGTGACAATTATTCCTTCCTTTCCACTTGTCATGTGAAAAACCTTGAGATTTTTGTAGATCCATTCACTTGACTATTCCTCTTGGAGACACCTATTGGGGGAGACTCAATGTTCACACACCTTTGTAGATAGTGTGATCTCACCATTGGAGGTGAGAGTTTCCGTTGTAACCTCTTAGTGGTAGCGTTGAGGCCTTAAAAAGTCATTCTCATTATGGATTGGTTATATTCATTCCATGCCTAAATTTACTTATTTAGGAAAAGAGTGTGATGTGTCTACAATGATGGGATGATGTTTTCATTTGTTGGTGAAAAGGAGACCCAGGCAGTACAGAATGGTATCTTTCATATAAGGATGCAGCTGATCACTCATGAGTTGGATAGCCTTGACCTCGAAGAAGTAGACATTGTGAGCTTCTAGTCCCCAATAGTAGTGGTGGAGTACAAGGACACTGTTCCTAAAGATATCCTAAGACTACCTCACTGTAAAGAGATTGAATTTTGCATCAACTTACACCCTTGGATGGCACTGATTTCATCACCATCATCTAGAATGGCTCTCATAAATCTTTTCTAGCTGAGGGTTCATCTTGAGGATCTACAAAACAAGTTTTACGTAAGACCCAGTGTTTCACCTTGGGTGGCCCCAGTTTTTTTCCAAGAAGGAATAATGGAGTTTGAGGTTCTGCGTGGATTACAGGTGCATGAAATAGGTGACAGTGATGAACAAGTATCCACTATCGAGGATTGAAGACCTCTTCGATCAGCTAAGAGGAGAACAGTGGTTCTCAATGGTTGACCTTCGATCAGGTTACCACCAGTTATGAGTACGGGATGAGGATATACTAAAGAAAACTTTAAGATGCCACTACAGTCACTATGAGTACTTGTAGATGCCTTTAGGAGTGATGAACGCCTCCATAGTGTTCATGGGACTTATAAACCAGCTCTTTCATCCATACTTGTACCTATTCATAGTGGTCTTCATCGAAGGCATCCTTGTGTACTCGGTGTTAGAGGATGAGCACGTGAGACACCTACAGATGGTTCTAGATGTACTATGAGAGCACCAGCTTTATGGGAAGCTTTCAAAGTGCCAATTCTGGATTCAGGATATCCACTTTCTAGGAAATTTCATCTTAGCATATGGATTAGTTGTATACCCAGCCAAGGTGGAGGAAGTGTTAGCATGAGATCCACCTCAAAGTGTGAAGGAGGTGCAGAGCTTCCTTGGGTTGGAAGGATATTACCGAATATTCATTCCTAATTTCTCTCGGATATCAGCACTGATAATGGCCTTGAACAGGAAAGGGAAACCCTTTATAAGTATGGAGAAGTTCCAGCTAGTTTTTGAGCTGTTGTGAAAAAATTTTAGGAGCGCCCTAATTTTGAGATTTTTAGAGGAGGGTGTCGAGTACTTAGTTTTATGCGATGCTTCAGGTACTAGGCTTGGTTGTCTCCTGATGAAGATATAGGAAGTGATTGCTTATATTTCATGCTAACTTAGTCCACATGAGAAAAACTATGTGAACCATTATCTCGAGTTTGCAGTGGTAGTCTTCATGTCGAAGATGTGGTGACATTACCTTATGGGAGAGCGGTTTATCATCTACTCTAAACACAAGAGCCTCAAGAAAATCTTCTCGCAGAAGGATATTAATTTGAGACAGAGGCATTGGCATGAGTTCTTCTAGGACTATGATTTCATGATCATCAATACTCTTGGAAAGGGTAACAAGGTGTAAGATGCTCTGATCAAGAGATTGAGCTCGCGGCTGATGAGTGAGGCAACAGAATAGCTGGCCTCATTAAAATTATCCTTCGTGGACAAAGTGGATGTATCTTAACTTCAATCGATGGTTGACACCCCTCCACTCTTACAGAAAGTTAGGGAGGCACAGCTTGGGGATGTCAATTTTGAGGATTTACGTGATCAGTTATCCAGGGGACCTACTCCGGATGGATATTCTTAAGGTGGGGAGCACGTAGTTCTTTTTAGAGGATGCACTGTTATACCAGTGGCATTGTGGGAAGACCATGGGATTTTCTCACCCCCTGGAAGTTATAGAGTGTAAGTGGGATGTAATATCAATGGACTTCATGATGGGTCTACCATGAACGTCCAAGGGGCATGATTCCATCTGGGTGATCGTTGACCGACTCACCAAGTCGGATAACTTCCTAGATATCTGGGAGATGTGTTCCCTAGAGAGCATGGGAAACCTCCATGTGCATGAGATAGTTAGGCTTCATGGCATCCCTTCGACAATAGTATCATATTGAGATGTCTGCTTCATGTTCTAGTTGTGGAAGGGATTGCAGGAGGCTTTCGGGACTCAACTACGCTTGAGCACAGCGTTCCATCCACAGACAGATGGTCAGATGGGGATGACCATTCAGGTTCTAGAGGATATGTTTCAGGCTTGTATCTTTGACTTTGGTCACAGTTGAGAGGACCACCTACAACTGGTGGAGTTTGTGTACCATAATAGCTAACACTCCACCACTTGAATGGCACCATTTGAGGATTTATATGGGAGACCATGTCGGTCACCGCTTTGCTGGACTGACCCCAGAGAGTCAGCACTCATAGGTCCAGAGTTGGTGTGAGCTACAAATGAGAAGGTGCCAATCATTGAAGAGTGGATTTGGATTGGACAAAGCTGGTAGAATTCTTATGCTGGAAAGTGACAGAGACCTCTGGAGTTCGAGGTGGGAGACCATGTCTTCCTCAGATTCTCACCCCAACAAGGGTTACATAGATTAGGATGAGGATGCAACCTATCTCTAAGGTTCATCAGACCTTTCTAGATACTACATAGAGTTGGTGAGGTGTTGTATCACCTATATCTATTGCCAAAGTTGCACCGGGTACATGATGTCTTCAATGTGTTACAGCTGAGGAGGTATGTGCATGACCCATCGCACGTCATCAACTGGGTCAAGCTGGAAGTCGGGGAGGGAGAGGCCTTTGCTGAGTACCCGGTGGAGATTTAGGATCAGTAGAATAGGATCCTTCATGTGTGATCAATTACCTTAGTGCACATCTGATGGTAGCACAGGAATCGTTAGGAGGGAACGTGGGAGCAGGTGGCCCAGATCCATGCCCAGTACCCACATCTTTTTTAGTATCTCTTGTTTTGATTTTTCAAAGATTCCCAAGGTGGGAAGAATTTAATGTCTCAAATTTTCTGTGTATTATTTTTAAATATTATATGGAATTGTTTCGAGACTAGGATTTTCAGCAGCGTGTGATTCTGAGGTCTGGGTTTCCAAGAAAAAATGTTTGAAATAAATTAAACTTTTAAACAACGCACGTGGGTGTTTATCCTAAAAAAGTAGAATAACATTTAAATGGGTGCCCGGATCAAAAATCCAAGGGCGCCATTGCATTCAGAGCAGCGAATTTACCTTAGGTAGGGCCTAACATTTACTGACACAGGTCAGCTACAAAAGCTTTTTTTTAGATATTTTAATAGAAATAAAATAAATTATTAATTTATTTAATTTTAAATGTTTCCTTAAATGAAGTGACCTAATCATACCCTATTAATATCTACTTATGTAATGTTCAAAGGGTTAGCTACATAACCCTTTGAATTGAGAATTTTCCATTGGATCTTTGGAGGGGAACCCTTTGGTGAACGACGATGACACAATCAATCAATGCATCTCAGATTCAACAAACCTCACCAATGAACGTGACGCAGTGATCATTCTACAACTGGATCGAGGTAGGTGTTTGTTATTTTGATTTATTTCTTCCCCATTCTTTGACTAAATGATGAATGTGAATCAACCCACGCATAGGTTGATCAGTGGATCATACGTTCTTATGGGAAGGTTTTTTTTTCTATTTCTTCGGAGTTTCGGATTTGGGGAATTAACCCAGGCTAGATTATTCTATTGTTTTGATTTTTCTTCATTTTATCCTACTAATATAAGAGGATAAACATCTTGATGAATGACGGCATAGGATCGTTCCTCGAATTTCTTTTGAATTTTTTCCTCCACCACCCTGCGTTCTTCATATTCTTCGTAAGGTGATGAAAAATGGATCGTTGCGCATAATTTTCACAACGCAACAATCCCAAATTATAGATTATATGTCACGATGACCTAGAGGATGTGCGATGACGTTTCTAGATGAAGAATCAGCTCAGATTGGGAGATATTTTTCTTCAAGTGATCTTCGCGTGGAATGATCGATACACATTTTCAGGGCCGATTGGAGGCCTGAAAACAACAGAGACGACATCAGGATATTGGTGTGACCTCGAACTTGGAGTTTAGTGGAAATAAAATCATTATAAGAAACTTCAGAGAATCGATGGATGCACGCAGCCAAGAATTGTCGATTATGGAAAATCACAAAGAACACATCATGTTCTCCCGAAGAACACATCGTGTGGTACCTGCGGCGGTGTTTAGGGTTTTGGATGACCAACTGGTGCCACATGGTGTGTGACCCCTTTCACATGTCGTGTGGACCCTTCCTCAAATCTTGGCTTGTATCTTGGATGATACATGGAAACGGGGTGGAGTACACACCATATACTATATCACATGGCCATTGGAGGCCAATAATGAGGGTCACCTCATGTACTGATTACACAGTTTTCCATACGTGGGTTGAGACCGTGTACAGGAACATGGCCAACAAACTTGGAGTAGACCCCGAATACCTTGACACAATGTGTTATCCTTCCTACACATCATGTAGTTTCATTGTACATGACAACCCTTACGACATGGTTCCTTGTAAATGGGCAATACCCGGGGTCAGAAGACATTGCATGTGAAAATTATACATGTTGTGTACTTCTCAGTATATGGCTTGATCTTCTTTTCCACCATTCCTTTTATAGGTTTCATTTGGGTTAGGGCCCCTTTTTCTCATTCCTCTAAAGGTCAGGTATCATTTCTATTCAAATGAGTAATATCCCTTTAATTGGAATTTTTGATATACAATCAAGTATCCCTCTGAGAGGCTTAGAGCGAGATACACTATCCATTATTGACCCTAGGTAGAGTCAGATATCGACGTGACTATTTCTACAGGATGTTGATACTCTACTTATTAGGTGAATATAGATGAGTTGTGGTATCTTCCAAGGCCCTGGAAATGATCTGCATCTGTGTATTGTCATCTTTACCCATTCAAGAGTGTGTTCTCCCAAAATGAGTGTATCTATCTCTTGTGACATTTCCCAGCAGACAGTACTTCTCAGACAGATGTCATCAGATCTATCTGACTCATGGAGTGAGTTCTCCTAGACGAGTGCTTTGTGGAACCATGGAACTAAATCCCTAGTGGCATTATGTGGCAGTGTGACTTGTCTCCAGACCATGAGTCTGGGTTTTGAGTGTATATAGTCTGTGTTTCTCTTGCTATATGTTCGGTAGACATACACTATGGGGAGCTGGTTGTACCTTCACTTTTTTTATTGCTTTGTGGTTTATTGGGGTCCTCTAATAAGTATTTTTATATTCACCCCTACATGGGATTTGTCCATATGTGTCATGTCTTGTGTAGACGGTCGGCCTTTTGATAGAGTCCAGGGCAGACCAGTACCAGACCGAGCTTTCTGAGGTCCCTATAGGCCGAGGTGTTCCTATGACTATGAGCAGCAGTTCTAGTACCTCTTTGTGCTTACATTTTGGAATTTGTAGTTTGTAGACTCTAGTTATTGTGGGCTTGTAATCTGACCTAGTTTTTCTTTCTGCACTTTACTTCTGTCATACTCTGTCGGTTGGGTTTAGTTGTATGAATGAATTTTTTTCATTATTGGTTTTTAATTTTTAACATTTGTGGGCATGGAGATGTGTGCATGTGTACAAGTACTTATTCAATGCCTCCCATGTTTCTGATATACCTTTTCGGTGCTAGTCACCAACCCCTATCATATCGGAGGCAGGCTTGGGGGTCGTGGAATGGGCCCCACTGGGATGGGTCATGAGACCAGTCCCTTTAGTATTCTATGGAAAGGGATCCATAAACCCACTTTATATCTCGATCAATGGAATTTACACTATTTTAAGAGTCTCTATTAGCATTTTGGGATGATTACCACCATAAATTTTAGCTCCATCATATGTTGAGTGGCTTCAAATCACCTATAAATCCTCAACATATATTTGATCAATAAATGAATCTAAAATTTCACTAATAAATTTATAACAATTTATTTGGTTCCAATTTTATTTCATTCATCCCACCACTATTCGTAGAACTCCCTTATAAAAGGTGGAAACTTTTACTTTGGATGATGATCACCAAAAATTATGGAATCAATTTAAAATAATTGATGTATGGTGTTTGAGAACACGGATTTTTATTGACGGATTTTTAATGTTATATTTTTTTTATAAAATAAATATTATTCACTTTATATTATATGTTTCAATTTGATTATGATGTCACAGACCCAGATGTAACATAATAGGTGCCCCGATTCAGGTGGGACACATGGCCTCAAGTGCATCTCCTCTAATGATAGAGGCGTCCGATTAGAAGTAAGGGATTTGGGTGTGTCCATGGAGAGATTATACCATCTTTACCAGAGTGTATCATAGTGGATAAATATAAATAAAAGGTAAATAACTAAAGAAATATATGGAAATAGTGGTTGAAAAAAATTAATAGATATATTAGGATGACAATAACTAAATCTAGTGGAATAACATATGAAAATTTATGATGAAATATCATATATCTAATGATATGGAAAAGTTGGATTCAATGTACAAAAAATACATAAAAAATGTATAAAAAAGGAAATACCTAAACTATCTAAGGCATCATGAGCTATAGCTGGGTCACCTACTATGATATCCATCCTCACACAACATTTAGTCAAGTATTTAAAGTAGAATGATTCCCCTTACTAGAACCTGCAATCATGTAGTCACCCCAATGTAATAAACGTCTCCTAGAGATGGTGTGCTAGAAATAATAGTGGTCCACCACCAATGGTGTCTTTAAAATTAGTATCATGTAATTGTAATGTAATAGTGGCTAAGGATTCATATATAATGTAAAGTAGAATAATTTAACTAAATAAAAAAGTACCATATTAATCCCTCAGCTGGTTTCTGAACATGTAACCATTTCATTATTTTATTGTTACCAGTTTAAAAATAAGTCACATGTCATCAATAGTGAAAGTTATAATACATAATAAGGAATCCTTTATGGATATTTAATTGTGAATTTAAAGGGTAATATCCATGTAAACATGGACCTCAAGGGTCACCAAATCAGTAATGAATATATCCTGGATAAGGGTAGTAGTGTAATCTAAAAAGAATAGTCCATGTAATTCCACAATTAGATGCCTACAGGGTCCATGGAGTTCATCCAATGTAAAACATGTTAATAAATTGATTGTCCCCATTGGGATTTTACCATGTAACCAACTTGTATATGTTATATCCAAGGAGTTTCACCTTGGAATACTGTAATATTATTGAAGGGATCTTATGGTGTTCTACTAAGAATCCATGAACAAACAGGGATTGAAATCATAGTGGGTCTCAACAAAATCAAGCTGTAATGTTAAATCAGAGTGGGGTTCTTATGTTATCGATGCATTCAATAAGGAATACACAGAGAGATCAAGTTATGACACTCGTATTTTTATAATGAAGTCATAAAATATTTCATTCGCTTCAGGCCTTGAATTTAATTTATTGTTATTAGGGAAATTATAATGAAACCCCTTATACAAGTCATAATTAATCGATAAATCCATTTTTTTCACGCATTTCCTTTCAATACAATGAGATGGATGAGTATTATGCTACTATTAATTATATCCAATTATGGAATTTTTAAAAAACAAGTATCTGCCTAAAACTAACAATTTTCATGTTAATTGGTTCTACATACATTCAACCTATTATTCAATTACATTAAAAAATGTCAAGTCATAGAATTAGTATACATGAAAATTTTTATTTCACATTTAATTATCAAATTGAGTCCCTTGCCTGATGTGGGTCAATTGGTGACCCTACAATTTAATTTCATTTATTCAATTCAAAATTTAAATCAAGGCATTTAATATGGAAAATATTACCCACAGAAAGGTCAATCCAATGAAAACCTGAATGGTGGATCAAACGTGTCAAAAAAAAACGAAAATTATGGAAAAAAATCAAACATGGGATGGGCAGAGTTATGTGAGTAACCACTAAAAAATAATCACATATTTGTATATATCCTAACTATATAGTTCTAATGATTATAATTATGGAATATAAATTCAATAAATGACCACCGATGAAATCGGTGAGCACCACACGTAATTTCCAAAATCAATAATCTTCATGGATGAGTTATAGACCACCCACCAAAGGCTTATATGACTCTCCACATATAGTATTAGCCTATAATTCATCATGGAACTGAGTAGATCTAGGAATAATAAATCCACTCACACCTTGATAATTAGTTTTATGGAATGAGATATGGGGAATAGATAAAAAGGACTCGAGTACTTACCGATCCACATCTATTGTGATGAAAAAAACGCTCGAATGGATCTTGAATGATGGAAGTATCTAGATCCATATGTAAGTCCATAAAAACAAGCTTCAAAATGATAGGAAATAGTGGTTCTACCCATTATAAATCATCTTAAGGAAGAATAAGTGCTTAATTAGATTATTAAGGGTAAAACTGTAAACTTTACCAAAACTTTGCCTATGCCCAGTTTGTTTGTGTGGTTTTCCAAATTGTGTTCACCCCATGCACTGGTACATGGAGAAAGGGGTGTACCAAATGGTTATTTTTCAAGGTTTTAGAAACCCTATGCCAATTGTGCGGTAAAATGCTTTTTAAAAAAGAAGGTGTCCCATGTGGTTTTGACTATCCATTCTTCCTTCCCACATTGTTTTCTTTAACCATGCAATAAGACCATGTTTTCCAAAAAAGGGTTCTAGTCCCTGAATAAGCCTCATACACCCCTAAGACCTTCTTTAACTCATTAGTAATCCATATTAGGTATAAAATAATTAATTAGACTAAAATTTAAAGGATCTATATCTAAGTGATAATTTCATTTCTTATATTCTTCCCCACTTGAAAGAACTTATCCCCAAGTTTTCCATAATTGAGTGGTGAAACATTATATAAGAAATACTCTATCCACTGGTCACATTCATTGGCCTCCTCCTCCGATGTATCTTCTATCATAATTTCATACTGCCATAGCACTCTTACTCTAAGGACAGACTATCCTTAGAGGGAATTAGTGCTCCATTCAATGATGTGTACTGGATACTCTTGAAAGGTAGCATTGACATATAACTCAAATTCTTTGGGGTAAAAGGTTTGAGATGTGTCAACATGAAATTTAAAAATTAGTAAACCATGGATGATGTCATGCGGGGAAAAATACCTCTAAGGTAGTAGTATTTAATAGGCTATCAGCCTAAATCTCTCAATAATCTCAATCAAACCAACGTAACTAGGTGATGACAACCCTTTCTTCTAAAATAATCTATTTCCTAGCCTAGGTGATACCTGAATAAAAACAAAAACCCTAACCTCAAACTCTATAGGTCATCGATGGAGATCAACATTAGAATTCTATCTAGACTGAGTAGAATTCATAGACTTCCTGATCAGAAGAACAGGCTAGGAAGTATCTAATACAAGATGAAGACCTTATAGGGATGCATCACCTACCTCTATCCAGCATAGGGCTGAACAAAACAACATAATATACAACACTTCAAAATGATCTATCTGGATTGATTCCATAAAGTTATTTTAAAAGTATAACAATATGATAGGGATATGATTCTACCAAGAACCATCAAAATCAAGGACACATTCTCAGAGAATATGCTCTAAAACATGTATTGACTACTCTGATTGTCCATTAGTATGATGGTGAAAATATATGCAGAGAAGTGCCTGTATACCCAAAGATTTTTGGAAACCCTACCAGAACTATGATGCGAAATGAGAATCCCTATGTGAAATGATAGTATGTTAGACTATATGTTGTATTATGATCTTACAGACATATTTTCTTCCTATATCATCAACTGATAAAGTCTCCTGAATAGTAATGAAGTGAGACACTTTCATTAGTCAGTAAAAAATTACCCATATAGCCTTGTTACCCCACACCGACCTTGAAAATATAACTATAAATTCCATGGAAACATCTTCCCATTTCCATTCAGGGACTGTAACAAGCCTATAGATCTCTGGGTCTCCACTTTCACCTGCTAACTAGTGGAACACCTAGTCATAAAATATTGATATATAATGTTTCATCCCTGGCCACCAATACTACCATCACTTATCGAGATAAAATTTGGAGATTCCAGGATTAATATCCCACTATGAATCATAGAATGCTTGGATCGAAACCTAAATCATATTTTTAGGAACCAAAACATGCCCATGAATACAAAATATGTTGTCTCTATCCATAAATTAATCAACATTTGGGTTGTCTCATGATATACTCTCATCAATAACCAAGCATTTAAGATCTCGAAATTGCATACTCTTTACCATATCAATGAGATTATAGGTAACTAAAAATAATGAGCAATATGGTTTCTCATGACTCTCTTGAAACTCTAGATGAAGCTCCCAAAATGGGGCCATTAACTTCCATTCTTCATTGGCTTCTCATACAACATATGTCTATGTTTTTCGACTCACCACATTAGCAACTATGTTTCCCCTTCTAGGAAAATAGGAAAGCTCCAAACCAATGAACTAAAGATATTTGACCCATCTATGCTATATTAGGATCATGTCACACTATGAAAAGATATATTTGAGGAAAGTTTGGTCTATGTACACCGTAATGCACTCACCAAATTGATTGTTTCTCCAACAATGTAACATATGGAAAATGACTGCTAGATCATGGTCATGTGTCTTACAGTTTCTCTCATGAGGCCTCAACTAATGAGATCCATATACAAAGACTATATCCTCCTACATCATCACTTATCCTAGGATAATTTATTATTCATCATAGACTATGGAATCACTTTTATGTGGATCTTGAAAATCATACTTGGTGTCGAGACAATCTTAGAATTCATCTCATGAAATTCATTCTCACACTCTTCTGACCATTGGAAATTAATACCATTCATGGTAAAACCAATGAGAGGTAAAGTAAGTTGGGAAATGTCATGTATTAATTGTAAGTAACATCCAGCTAGCCTTAATAAACTCATTATATTAAACACATTCTTGTTACTCTCCTAGGAAACTATAGCACTACCCTTTTCTACGTCAATAGATAATATGAATTCCAATATGATATGACCCAATAAATGAACTTTTTGGATCAAGATGTTGAACATAGAAAGATTACCATAAATTTTATGCTTAGTCGGTGTACTCAGAATGATAGTAAGGTTCTTGACATGATCATTGTGATATTAAGAATATACCAAGATGTTATCCATAAGGACTTTGTCAAAGGAAACCAAATTATGATAGAAAACCATATTCATTATATCCATGAAGATAATGGGAACATTATTATGACCTAAAGAAATAAAAAGGTACTCGTATAGACCATACCTAACATGGAATGTTATAAAAGGTATGTATGACCTCTTTACTCCAACATGGTGATATCCTAACCTCAATTTGTTCTTAATGAAGACCTTACCTCCTCAGAACTGGTCGAAGAGATCCTCTATTCAAGGAATTGGATAACATTTCTTCACCACAAAACAATTCAACCTTTCTTAATATACACATAAGTAATAGGTTTCATCATCCTTCTTGGAGAAAAGAATGGGAAAACCCCAAGAGGATGCACTGGATCATATAAAACCATTGCCTTAAAAATCCTATAAACTGCCGCTGGAGCTCCTGAAGATCTATTGGTTCTATCATGTATTTAGTAATGAACACTATAGATTTTTATAGAGAATGATTGATCATAAAATATACCCTTATCTAAGGAGGTAATCCAGAATATTTATTGTGAAAAAAATCCCTAAAATGATCTACTATAGGAGGAAATTCATCATGGACTATATCTTGATCCTCTATGAAGGTATATTCAATATGGGGAGTCATTCCACCTTGCCCATGATTCTTTATCCCTTCTATACTAGCCTGTCAATCCAACACACCATTATGTAGGTAAATAATTCACTATGGGGATTTAAAATATACCATGTGGTGATAATAGTATACAAAATAATGATACTGAAATAACCAATACATCCATAGAATGACATCATTTCCTATCATCTCGAGACAATTCTCTACCATCATAGGAAATAATGGCCTACCATGACATTGATCATATATTCCATGCTCTATTTTTTTGGGTTTCACTCAATGATAAGATCCCAATTGACTATTTTGGAAAATTAGGCTAGAAAAATACATTCAACTTTGTATGGATGGAGTAAAAAATCCCATCCTCAATTTGTGTTGCACGTGAAAGGTTATCTATGGATAGAAGTAGTGAAGAGCACTCTAACTCCGTGAAACACACTAGATATTCCATAACTGACATAGAACCCTACAAGAGATGAAAGAAATATCTAGTTCTGTCAACACTCAGTGTTTGAGGAAAGAAATGATCATTTAAGTTAGTATTTAAATCATCACATACCATGACCTGATAGAGACCATCTTGCATAATCACATCCCACAAATGCTTTGATCGAATCCTGACCCATGTATATTGTATTTCTGACCCTCAACATTTGAGGTGTTTCTAGATGCTCAAATATAGAAACTTTAGCCTCTATCCAAGACACAAAATCGTTTGGGTCACTAACCCCTAGAGAAGGTGTAAGGATGATGCATCTAGAACTCATGACTCAACTCAAACATCATAGGAGTAGCTCAAGCAGCACCATGTATAGATTTCATCATAAGTAGAAAACTATCATGAACATCAGCGTCAGTTCCAAAATTAGGAAAAATATGTGGTGCCTCATGTGTAAATACTAGAGGTAACATTAGAAGCTCAGGACCCACCAAATTTGATGTATATTCATTGACACCCTCTTGGTATATAATACAAGTATATCGTGCCAGAATTAGTCTACATATTCCAAGAACACGACCCAAAACAAACTTTAAGAAGATAAATAGATACACTTATGGAATCTAAAAAAGGAAAGGATCACTACCAAATGTATTCTACCACCATCAACATTATTAAATGGTTGTTCATTGGTATGTGCTCATGTATTATTTTTAGGGTTTCCAATATAGGAATGGTAAATAGTACCTGGCCTCATTATTTATTAGAAACCATTTCATTCAATTTTATATTTAATTAATATGTTCACTCCTTAAAAATTCTTAAACATTATATGGAGGGATAATGACATGCAATAATTTCATTTAATATGTCTTTTTTAGTATATAATTATTAGTAATTATTAGTGAATTAGTTTGAATACACATTTTCACTAAAAATGAAACCAATTTGTTTATATTGTAATGGGATGACTCTTTAAATTACTCATCTAAACCAATGAGGGAAAATACACCTCATTAATTGAGAAAGGTAATCACTCAAATGAAACCAAGGAATATCATAAGAATAAGTTAACTACCATAGCATGACTCTGCAATTACATGCATATCATGAAATGGATTGTAGTAAAATGCAACTATATGGCATGACAATATGAATGACATTGGACTTCTAGGTTCCTATAATGATAAATGAAATATTCTACTAGCCCTCAAATAATTTGGAAAAGTATAGAGTAAACCCTCAATTAGAGTACTAATAATAACCACAACACAACATGTGTGTCCCTCAATAGTGGAATATTTTCCACCACAATACGAACAATAGAACAACAATTATTTTTGGATAACATGTACTTTACCCAAAATGTGGCATCACGACACCCAATAACATTTTATAAACATGTCCCATTATTTTCCAAATCACTAATGTATTGTATCCAAATATTAAATCAGGAATGGAATCCATGTGTTATCACATTGTGATGTCCCGTATCGAGATGCCACTTAATAGGTTCCCCAAGACCGATGGGAAACATAGCCTCAAGAATATATCTCTAAACATCATATCCTATCAACTAGGAGTGAGGGTTTGGGGTGTGTTCGTTGGGAGAAAATTCCCTTATTAATTGATTATATCATAATATATAAATATAAAAAATGGAAAAAAGATGAAGCAATATATGTAAACCACAGAAGTAGACAAAATAAATAGATATAAATGGATAATAATATCGGAATCAACTAGAATAACATACAACAAATGATATTACATATCATGTATCTTGTAAGCTAGAAAACATTGATACAAGCTAGAAAGAAAACATTAAAAACCTAATATAGAAAATAAAATACATAAACTACCTCAAGCATCCTGAGCTACATATCTATAATTTTCTACTAGATCCATCCTAACATAGTAAGAAATAAAGTGTTTGAAGTTGCATTCTTCCCATTATAGCACCTACAATCTTGTAATCCTCCTCGGGTACCAAATAAAACCCAAAGTGGGTTTGAGATAAATATAAACAGGCCACCAATAATGGTGTCTATAACATACAACCCTTGTAGTGTAATTGTAACAGTGAGAAAGCATACATATGTAATGTAAATCAGTCTAATGTTACTAAATACCCAAGTACCAGCATCATATTTCTTCAATTGTATAAAAATGTATTCAATTCATTATTTTATTATTACCAGTTAAACAATACGTCACATGTTATCAAAATGGAAGGTTTTGTGATGTGATAAGGTGACCTATAATGATATTTAATAATTAAGTTACACGGTAATAACCAATGATATGTAGTCCTCAGGGGTCTCTAACTTATTAATTAATGTATATTGCGTAATGGTAATAGTGTAATCCAAAGAGAATAGTCAAATTTATCCTATAATAAGATTCCTACTGAGTCCAAGGAGTTCATCCAAGGTAAAACGAGGCTAAGTAATTACTAGGATCAATGGATTTTAACCATCGAATCAAATTTTCAACAATTCATTGAAAGATTATATCAAAGGAATCCTATAATATTACTGAAGGGATCCTATAGTTTCATACAAGGAATCAAAGAACATATTAGGATTGGGTTTTGAGGAGGGTCACAACCAAAGAAACCTGCATCCTTGAATTCGAATGGGGTTCCTGAGTGCTCAAGGCATTCCCTATGGAATCCAAGGCTAGTTATAGTTTGGACACTCCTATTTTGATAAAACATTCATCCAATATGAATTTTTTTATTTCCTCGCCTTTCATTAGTGTAACAAGTCCATGTATCATGCCACCCTTTAATCAAGTTATAATTAATCGATAAACCCATTTGGTTCAATTCTTTTCATTCATTTATGTGATAAGGCCATATAACATTAAAACATTCATTTAATCCATTTAAGTCATTCCCAGAAATCAAGGTTCACTCTACTACTTTCAATTAAAATGGTATGTGGTGCAACAGAAATGAAACATATTATTAATTACATTTAAAAATGTCAAGTGACATACAAAGTAAACATTCCAATTTCCATTTCACATTTAATTATCAAATTGAAGCACTTACCTTAGGTGGTTCAAGTGGTGAGAATACATGTTACTTTCCATTTTTAAGTTCATAATTTATATCAATCCATTTAATATAGAAAATATTACCCATATAAAGTATAACCCAAAGAACACACAAATGATGAATCAAACATGTCAACACACTAATATGGAAAATTAGTAAAAATATCCTACATTGGATGGATGGAGTTGTGGGAATAACCACTAAGAACTAATAAGATATTTGTAAATAGAATAACCATACTATTATAATGATTAATATAATGGCATGTAAATTCAATAAACAAAACCCGATGAAATCAAGGAGCCCGGCATGTGATTTTAAAAATCAATGAACTTGAGGGGAGAGTTATAGACCACCCACCACAGGCTTGTATGGCTCTATTTTTCCACTATTATCCTAAAATTCATCTTGGAATAGAGTAGATAAATGAAAATAATAAAAATGATCACACCTCAAGAACTAGGATGAGAGTTAGAGATATGAGGAATGGATAAAAAACCAGATTAATTATCGTTGCACATCCAACAAGGCAAACAGAATCTTGAATGGATCTCGGATGAAATAGATCTATTGATACCTAGTTTATGACTTCCAAAAGATCCAAAATGGGATGAAATTGAGGTTCTGATTATTGGAAATCATATTATGGAATAAAGAAGGATTAATAAGATCATTAAAAGTAAAAATGAAAAATTACACAAAATTTATCATATGAATTATTTTTCCATACGGTTTTCTATTTTGTGTGCATTCCATGGAGTGGTACCTAAAAAACAGGCATACCTCATGGTTAGGTTGTATTTTTAGGGAAACCCTTCTCCAACTATGTGAAAAGTCTCAGTCCAAAAATGCTTTCTACACACTAGGTTTAGACTAACCATGCGTCCTCCCCACACGGTTTAGTCTACCCATGTGACAATAAATTTTTTATTTCAAAAAGTTGGTTTCTCATCCCCAAACGATCCCCAGACACCCATGATACCTTTACTTACTCAATAGGTTTCCATATTATGTCCAAAATAAAAAATTGGAAATAATGATAAAGGATTTGTTCCTGAGTGATAGACAGGGTTCTTACATTAATCATGCACCAAAATTTATCCATGAATAAATAGAAATAAATCATCACATTTTTATTAATTTTTTTATTTTCAGGATAACTATCATTTTTATTTGATCGTATAACAAAAAAATGAAAAATAATATATTTATCCTTGAAATAAAAAAGTAAAAAATAATGATGTCATCATGAGCTATATTCCATTAATAGGACCCTTAGGTGAATGACATATCTTCTAAGACCCTAGGGGAACCCCCATGATTTAGGGACCGAATTTAGTTCAAAAACATGTATTCTATAATTTAAATGAATTTTTTAGCATTTTAAATATCACCTCAAACCATATCGCAATGAAATACTCTTATCATTATAATTCATAGTCATGTGTAGTAATGGGTAAATGTGAATCACATGATTAAATTTTTTTTAACTCAAATGTGTACAAGTAGTCTATTATTTATTTCTTTATGGAGGGTTGATGAAAATATTATATAAATTTATATTTAATTATTAATTATTATGGATCAATTAAATATCATAAATATTATTTAATTAAATAAATACATTGACATAAATGGGTTGGTCTCAATTTATTATCACATAATATGGATTAATTCGATCATTGAGGTACTATAATAATAAATTAAAATTATTTTATATGTTATATATATATATATATATCATACTGAATAATCACCAATTATATCTTACTATTAGGTTATGGTGATTATAGGCATTAAGACTTATTATCATGAAGGTGATCTAGGGTAGATGAGTTCATCGAATCTAATCTTCCATTAGAAACAGTACCTTTTTTGGTTGTCATTGAGAATATCTATTGGCCTATTCACATGAAATAATTTTGAATGTATATCTTTTGATTGATTGATTTTATACAAGACAAAAACTATGACATTAATTGTTGACACGTGGTAGCTGACATCAACTGTGTCATTTGTTTTATGAAATTTATTGAATGATCAAGACAATAATTTTAACTTCTACTTCAATATTAGATAATTTTAGGCATTTTAATGGGATAATATTTCTTGGAAAAAAATAGTTTTCATGGTAGAAGAATCTAATACTATCAATTATATTCGATAAAATATTAGTGATGTGTTAAAGGGTGATGAAATAAATTATTCATCTTGATAAATGATATATCATAAGATAATGTAATTATATTGTATAAAATGTATTCATAGGTGGTATATAGTAGTATTTTTTGTCATTTTATATATAGGGGACAAGATATTTATCTAAAAAAATTCTAGGTCTATGTGTATGACACATTTTTATTGGTATGGGGGTATTGAGGGCCACAAACAAATACTATATACATGTTCCACCAATTAAAATTAATTAGAGTTTATGGAAAAGTTGTATCCATGTGTAGGGGCTGATAAAACACTATGTGTGAATGATCAAATGTCAAATAATTAAATTATGTTATTAAAGGATAGAATAATTATAATTGAAATCATTACTCAAGGTATTAATGAATTATTTCTTTAAAATAATTGAATATTATAAAAATATTTTTTCAAATGAATGTTATTTATTATAGTTTTGATAAACTCATTTGAGAGGAATGGATTGAGTTAATCTATCATAATTCATCAAATGTAATTTCATAATTTCAAAATTTAGTGGTGAAATATTTGTGACATTCAAGACATATTTAATATGTTATTTGAGACATTATGGACTTGTTTAATTGGTTTAAATTGTATAAGGAATTACGTTAAATTATGGAGAGTTAAACCAAACTATTTATTATCTTTTTGGAGACTTGAATATAGACAGAAACCAATTTCATCATATTTTAGTCACTTTCTCTTATCTGTCACATTATAGAGAGACAAATCAAAGCCCATTATAAGAATTCCTTAATCCTAGTTCATTGGTCGATCATGTGATCTTTTGGGAATCGAAGGAATGATGTAAATCACATAGATATTATGTTCTAGCACTTATGAATAAATAAATAGAGTTTCAAGGGGGTTTCAGGTGTGTTTTATCGATATAAATTCTATCTCCGATTGATTAATCTACGATACAATAAATATGAGTCAATCACATCACTAGCTTGTAATTTAATGAGGTAGTGTTTCATTTTCATTCTTTATATATAAATTGTTTTCACAAGATCCATGGGAAAATCAAAGGGTTCATTTTCCAGATTTAGTGTTTTAAAAAAGATATGGATTGAAAAATAATAATTATTTGTGTCCTTCTATATACTATCATGATACTTAAAAATCACTTTTCTATCATTAAAGCTGAATGTTTATCCCTATTAAAGATATGTCTATAGATATAGATAAATCTCCACCAGTTTATTTCAAACATAGACATCCATACCCTAAAGAATCATCTAGGATTCCTTTAATGGTTTCTACGACCACATATTATAATAACTTCCACCCTTTATGGGATTTAAGTAATGTTTTATGAATTATTTATACAACAGTTTTGGTTATTGGATACCATGGTTTGGATGTATATTACAAAAGGTCACCTCTTGACATATCTAGTGTTTTGTAAACTATATGAAACCAAGATATAATTAGGAAATGTTTTTAGAGAGTTCACACATAATTTTAACACCTTAAATATTTTAAAACATACAAAAATATCATAAGAACTAATGATCAGTATTATGGGCCATCTAGATCATCTTAGTAGAACCTCTCCTATTGGATTTCATTAGATTATTCAACCTCAAATCAAAGGAATAATGAAACCTTACATGAACACCAAATTTAGAATATAATTGTTGAATAATTTTTAAATAATAATATACTACGATATTAGATAGAATTGGACTAGTTTCCTTACCTCTAGTAGTATACCAGGATAAATGGATCTTGATTTTTTGAACATTAAGTAAAAAATAATAGGTGATTCCTTGAGGCACAAATGAGAAGGGTATCCGGATATGGTTACTAGGGAATTAAATGAAATTGAAAATTTTATTTCTTTTAACATTAAATCATATTTAATTAATTTTTTAAAAAAGGAATAAGATGTAAATTTTTAGTATGATCTTGTTGGACATGGTTCAATGCCCTAATCAGTGACATGACACGGTGTGGTACCCAATGACACAACAAAATTCCATCCTCCATTATGGAATAAAATATCAAACCAAAAATACCTAGGCCACATTGTGTTATACTCCTTCCCATCATAATGAAATTCCCCTATCAACCGAAGTTTCAGGGAATAAACATCGTCACTTTTTTAGGACATCTCTCCATTCGAGTGGGCCATCACGTTAGATTTCCTTCGTCGCAACACAAACATCGACCTATGGTTGACATTGTTATTAAAACCCCATTAATAAGGTTTAATAAACTATAAAAGAGAATAAACATCATACTAAGACTTATTTTCTTCCCAAAACAAGGATAAATTCCACTAATACCATATCTTATCCTCAACCACACCTCCAACATCCCAAAACCATAAAATTTAATTTGGTATGGAATAAAATATTATAAAATTTAAAACATAATTTTTTATAGTGTTATAAGATTCAACTCTTTCACCCTTTTCACCATTATATATTTTTTAAATCTTATAAAAAAAATTTCAATTATACATCCCACTACAAGAATATATATGTTATTTGAAATTTATTTGAATAAATAATTATGTACATTTACATAGAATTGAACAATTTTTCTTCCTTATATGATAATTTCATCCATAAAATAATGATAATTCAAAATATTTCATAATACTCTCTATGAAAAAAATGTCTCTAGTAGATTCAACATGGTGTTACCTATCTCTAATACCACATAATGAAAACATAATATATATATATATATATATAACACTATAAAATGGGTTCTGAATTGGGGTGTTTATATCATTTTTATATCCAACAACGTATTATTCTTCTACTTTTAATAAAAAAAATAAACCACTTAGTTTCATAGTCACGCATCCATGACATCTTTATAAATAAAAATGAATGCATGGACATGGAGATAATACTTGGTTCACCACTATAGAATACTTTAAGAACTATGAACCGTCATTATAAAGATATACATTAGGAAATAACAATGAAATTTTTTTATTACCGTTTTTTTAATGAATTGATATCAATCCAAGGTCCACTCCATCATCTAATTTCTCAACACATTATTTTTAGATATGGAATAAATTGTTGTGATGAAAACTGTTTCATATAGTGATATAAAAAAGAAACTATAAAAAACAAATTAGTTGGGTTAGTTTCATTTTTATTTAGATTACTTTGTCAAAATATGAATTGTTAATGAATAATTTTTTATTATTCCTTTCGTCACTATGTTTTTTCTCATTTATCAGTTCCTTTCTCTAAAAACCCATCATCGTATTCCTCAAAAGTCTCCCGTTTAAAACTTAAAATCCTTAGTACTCTTAGTTTCATGTTTCAACCAAATATATGAAAATATATAATATATAATTAATAAAATTAATTTTTAATTTGACAATATTAAAAGAATGATATCTATAATTCTATGATTTTTTATTTTCCTACAAATGTTGGTGTTATGAGGCATGTATACACCTCATAACACCAACATTGAGGTCCAATCCAGATATTAACTATTATCTCTAATACACAAAATCATCCAAATTCCATTTTAAACTTATTCAAACATCAAAGTACACCACCTATAAATTTATGATAACATAAAAAGCTCTTCAATATAGTATAATTCATTTCTTGGAAAATACCTTCCAAAACAGCAACCTCCACACTCACTTATTTTTCTCCACATCAACTATAGAAATACCCAATTCATAAAATGTATTTGGACATAAAATAGAAAATTCCAACACTTTAGTTTCCATATTAATATGTAGGTTTCATAATACCTCCTAAAACGACCAATTATGGGCTTTTAGTTTCATAAAATTAATTCTTTCAACTCAAAACGACATCCAAAATGCCAATTTTTCCTCATTATCATGTTTTTTGTAGAAAATTGACTTCCATGTATTCTATTTAACATTTCAATAAATTAAATTTTCCTTCTATTATAAAACATAAAAATAATATCCACTATGGTGTTGATTCCAATTTGTTTAAAATCAAAAAATTCCTTCCACAACACATGGAACAATATCCCAATAGCCAAGATGACCTATTCATTTTCTATCGCCACCATGGAATTTTCATTATCACCATACAATGATAAGATAAGCATTTTCTGAATTATTTTTCATGACTGATCATTATTTCACCAAACTTCTCTAATACTTTTGAAAATTTAATTATCATAAAGAACACTTAATCCCAACAATGATTTAAAAAATACATCAATTCACTAAAAACTAACTTCTAGAGTTCAAATAACCATTAATGTAAAAAAACATTATTTTAACTATTTTTAACCCCAAACTGTTCACATTCAAGAAGTTAAATTAATATTTTTTTAATATCTTATATTTTTAACTTTTATTTCACTTTCAATTTTGGGAAGATACATTGAATATTTATTTTCATAAATTTTTTGTTTATTATAATGTAATATAAGAATATATCCTTATTCAAAACCATGTGATTATTTGTATTAGAAAATATATCTGAAAAAGCAAAAACCTTATTGTCCTATAAATATTCACATTCATTAAGGCATATAAAAAATACAAATCATGAGGTTATTTTTTTCTAACATTGATAGTTTTATATTTTACATTATATATTATTGTGGCTATTAATCCTTATTACATCATATAAAAATATATTATATAAGAAGTGA
The DNA here is from genome assembly GCA_963277665.1 of Viscum album. Classification (NCBI taxonomy): domain Eukaryota; kingdom Viridiplantae; phylum Streptophyta; class Magnoliopsida; order Santalales; family Viscaceae; genus Viscum; species Viscum album. Next base: position 532,139,326 of record OY728166.1, read on the forward strand.
TTCGTTCATGTATACTCCACATCTATATAGTGAAATAAATTTTATTTTATCAAATTAAGGGAGATAGATACTTGTATATTGAGCTATAACATACAAATGTTCTAGTTGATTGTTTAAATTTATGTTCTCTAAAATTTAATAAATTTTAATTTTAATTTTTTTCAAGCTTTAGAACTATGTTACTATATATTTAATAAAATTCACTTTATTTATTAATCGACCATGTCATGAAACTTGTGGTGGTGAATTTAGTTTTTCTAATTTCCTAACATATGTGTCACTTTATTTTATTATAAATTTAATATATGAATGAAATTTTGAATCCCCTGTCAAATTAACAAGTATGTGATATTGAAAGATTAAAATTTTATTAAAGGTTAATATCAATGTGTAAGAATTTAATCGGTTAAAGCATAATTATGATCATGTTAAATAGTAAAACAAAAAAATAAAAATTAGAAGAATATTTTTGAAAATTTAATGTTTTATTTTTGTAGTAACATTTTGGATATCAACTTTTCATATCAGTCTTGAATCCTACTATATTTTATGTAAATGTAAAACAATAATTCATTTTTTTTAATTTTTTTTAAAACTTTTATCACTAGCTATGATATTTTTTTTATATCAATTTTTTTACAACTATATATGATAAAACATCAAATATTTTGGACGAAAATCCAAGCAATATTTTTAAACCTCGAAGAATTTAAAAAAAAAATTGTTTGATCCATAGAAACATTATTATAAAACGTGGGAAATGTTGTATGAAGTTACCTGATGAGTATAAGATCATTGATCGGATAAGGGGGTTATCAATGATCAATTTCTATTATGAATTATTCTAAAAAACTCAACCTAAAATCTTATTATAGTTCTGATATACTCCAAGATATCCCTCATCTGTACAACATATGAAATAATATATAATGATAGATCAACACACAATATATATAAGGTTTTTTACAGTGAACTACTTCTTTATTTTTTATACAGCCTCCCTAACATGAAATCTTTTACTAACTCTTCTCTGGGATACAAAGGTACATACAATAATAAGTTTTACACCCCATTAAACTTTTAACCACCAAACTCAAGATCTACACAATATTAACCAAATATTTTACCATTGTTAGTTATACCCACCAACATTCATTCCTGTATCAAGTTCCTTCTCAACAAGTTATACACCACAGCCACATGAATTTTTAGAAAATGGTTCAACTCCATATATATAGTTTATCCCTCCTTATTTTTTCATCCTAAATATAAATATTTTTTTCATTAAGTGTTATTTCTCCATAATCAAGTTAGGTCATCTTTACCTATGGACAATAATAAAGATATTCAATACATCCCTTAATGATATAATAGTCTTTAAAATTATTCCTGATAATGGGAATACCTTGATTATTAAATCATAACATACCGAAAATTTTATGTAAAATTGGATTGTCCATGTCAATCTGATCATTATTTATCTTATGGGTCACAATCTATTTTAGTTATCTCTTTGTCTGGAACTTCGTAATTCAATGTGCATCATCCCATTGTTCTCTGTATAATGAACCTCTATTTGAATATATTTACTATATACTTATATATTTGATGAGGAATGTTCAATTATATGGTCCCCTATATTTATTTGAGGAAACACAACCTGATTAATCTTCTTGCACTATGTATGAAATCAATCAGAAATTATCAATAGTCTTCTTTTTCAGCTAATTAAACTCATTCTTATTAAACTTTTTCAAATATATTTAATCCAAGTATCCTTATAAAACCACATAACACTTTGGTTAGACACTCACAACACAAATCCTTCAACAATTCTTCTCCCCTATGTATGCATAGTGTATAAAACTTATAATGTTTCATACTCTTTCTATATGTGTGTTTCCCAAGTGAATAGGTGGGAACTCAAAATTATTTTCCCAATCAATAAAACTCAAATAAATGCCCCATTTTATTTTAATTTCAATGGATTCATCTCAAATATTCTATATCATTTTAGAAGTATATTATAAACTCACCATATGAAACCTTCTGTGAATTTACATAAACTCAGTGTTAAGGAACATCATTAAATTTAAATAATCATAAAATGGTAAAAAGCATTGAAAATTCATCTTTTCTAAATAATTTCTATGTAATTTACAAATTTTAGGTAAATTTATATAATTTTTTTCATAAAATGTTGTTCTGGTTTACATTTAATAAACTCCACTATCAAAAGATAAAACATCAAAATTCTCCATATTATTGAATCAAAATACCAATATCTTTATGAAATGTATTCAAATGGGTACACATTGTTATTAACCCTATATATGTTGGGATCAACATATTTATATCTAAAATTAATCATCTTTATCTAAAAAATTGTACACCCTTACATGAAAATAGTGCTTCTATTCGATGGTGTCCCTATTCTCTGTCCGATGTTATCATAATACTACTTCAATTAGATCATTAAAAAATCTATTTGATTGAATTTAATCCAACTAAACTTCATAAATTTTTATATATTGTGATATTTATTGGGTTTTTACATCAAAAATAATTTACTTATTATCCTTTAATAAATATTTCACTCTTTACCTCAGACTTTTTATAGACATCATAACATCGAACATTGTACATCTTGTAACATTGACCTTGTAGAATGAACTTTGTACAAACTTTCTATATATTCTAAATCAATTTAACAATCAAATATTTTTTATAGTATACTTTCATTTGGTATGAAATTATTTATGGTTGTCTATTAAGAATTACATAGCTCTCTGGCTGATACACTGCATGGTTATCTTATATCCTATTAGTATTCATTCGATAGTGATAACATCAGTAATCAATCATTTTAAAGTCACAAAATCATAAATCATTATCAAGAGAGATGTTTATTTGAAATTTATAACATTGGATATATACATCTATATAAATTTACATTGAGTATGTACTTATGATGCTATTTTTTAAATTCATACAACCTATAACAAACGTTTTCTCTAGAAACCTATTTATCACTCTTTTTTACAAACTCATAAATAATTAGTAATTCCATATTTTTAAAAGTTTGTGTTTGATAACAACATTCATGATCTATCTTGTAACTTTTTAAATTCTCATCTTTTTTAAAAACTCGGATGGGCTCATGAGTTTCTTCAGGTTATTAAGAACATGATGATCAGTAAATAATCATTTAACATTATAGTGAAAATTTCATAAACAACTTAAAGAAACAATCATAACCTTCACAAGGAAGCTTTCATAAACTTCATTATAAATGTTTTATAAAACTCATATATAAAAATTATATAAATTTCTTAAGTAACTTTTAAAGAAACACGTATTAATATATAGAAAAAAATGGAATGAAACTCACACATGAAGAACAATCTTTCACATTGTTTTTTTCAATGTCCATATAAACCATCAATCCTTTTTGGATTCAATATGTATTTTCAATAATTTATCCACGTGTGATGACTTCATTTTAATTTTCATCCTATGTTATTTCCCCCCTTTATTAAAAATAAAATGTCTACAGTAACATAATGATCATCTTAACTCATCTTCATTCATCTCAAAAAATTATAATTTTTAGTTAATTAAAAAATAATATCATATGATTTTCAAAACAAGGTTCCCTCAAATAAAAAAATCTAGGCCTATATGGGTTAACCCAATGTAGAAAAAAATGTTTATAGTCAATGTGATCAAAATTTTCAACTACATATCAATCATGTAATACATTCCTCATGCTCATTCCAATATATTTATATCAGGTAAAATTTGAGTGATCCTACTAAGATATATTCGGAACCCATCTCAATAAATATTCAAAAATTTATGAAGTGTATAATTAATACTTCCATAATATCTTATAATCCTTAAAATCATGAATTCTTATTTAAGAAATGTAAAATACTCAAGCCTCAAGATCATATTTGCTCCACTATAAGGGTATCCCACTATTCCTCTCCATGGTTGGACATGTTACATGATGGGTGAAACGTCTTAATGAAAATTTTTTATAGAACATATACTACATTTCAATAAATTCTACTTCAATTCACTTCATGTTTCTACAAATAACCAAATATATTGGGAATATAGAAAAACCTTAGTATTTATGGGAAGTAGTAATCAAACAGAGAGTCATATCCTAGTTTATAATTAATATTATTATTCTTATATTTATAATGGGATGTGATTTCTTCATTATGATCAGACATAACATATTTTTAATGGTATTGTTTTCATATATGGAATATTTAGATGAAGTTATCATCTTATCCTTATATTTTATAAAATATTTTTATCCTTGGTTTTGTAATATCATTTTATTATTTTTTATTATAAATGTAAGATATTAATAAAAAAATTAGTAACTTTCTCAAGTTTCTCATATCTCTCAATTTTTTGAATAATCAAACTACCATCTATTGGAAACTTGTATTAAATTTTTTTATCATCTCTTAAATCATGTTTCATCGTATTTTCATTAGAAAAGGTTTGTACACCCATAATATTTCAAGCCATTTCAATTTTTTATAGATATATAACTAATTAGCGTTACATAATTTTCTTATAGTTCTTAAGATCCTTCACTTGGTCAACTTTTTTAAACATGACATATTCTTTTCTCGAGGTATTAGTATTCTGTATATCCTGAACATTTTTTTCTGACAAAAAATTAACGATTTTTCCATTTTCTCTTATTTAAATCCTCCTTGACTAATACCTTTTTCATGGTAGAGAGATATTTCTAAAACCTAACTATTAATTATTCCCTGGTACTAAATCACATCCATAATGACCACTATATATCTATCTTTAACACTAATAGTAGTACATCTCAGAGGGTTTTTTTATGTTTCATCACAAAATGTAGGAAAATCGTTTTGGAAAATAATTTCTTAATAAATTATAAAATTTCTTAGTGAATAATTATTTCTTACAAATAATATATTTCGAAATTGAATTTTTTATATAATAATATGTACATTGATATTTTTTGGAAATAGAAACAACATCCTTCAATGATACTATCTTTTCACAATGATGATAAGATTCACATTTGTCCTAAAATACATCAGTAATATCTTATATGACCATTAATAACTCATATTATGTTGTAATAATTATTGATTGTGTTTTTTGAAAACTTTTCCACTTTATCAACCATAATTTTCTAATGAATATGTATTATCTAATCGATTTAACCCAACTTCATCATGTTCTTCCTATATTCCTCAACATGTGTTGTTTCTATATTGTTGAGGTTCTTCACATTGGTTAATGTTCCATCATAAAAAATTATTTTCCCTTATTTATCATCCACAATAATATTTTTACATATAATATCATTATGGTTTATTATAACCTTTATGATTCAATCACCATTCTCAAAAGTTATATCCTTAACTTCTTAGTCAACATATTTCATTCCATATTTATTTTTTATTTTTTTAATACAATATTCCAAATTTTATTTTAGAATCAATTCAATTACTATTCTATATTCTCTATCATCATCACAAAATGATGAATAAACTCATTTTATAACACAATATACTAAGTCGAAATTTCAATAGGATGCATTATTTTATAATGATTGATCTTTCTCTCTTCATTAAAACAAAATTTTATTCTCCAAACTATGTAAAATTTTCATATGTTTTATCCACTTATAAATTTTATAATTCTCATCACCTTTTTATAATTATGAATAATCAATATTATTCTTTATAAAATTTCCAACAACAAATAATCTCTCACTATAATTACAATATTTAATATATTCCCACCATGTGATAGGTCACATACTCCATTTTGAGTGGGTTTGTCCGATACTCCTCAAATAAATGTAGTTTAATCTGATGTGTTATATATCATGAACCTTTTTATGATTATTTTCTATCTGATGCTTCTATTTCTGATAATAAGGGATATTTTAGATGCACCTCCTTGTTCATATGAATAAACTCATCCCAATGAATATTATTCTATTTATTAGGAACTCACTTATAAATTATCATTATGCTTCTTCTTCGACTGATGAATTTTGGTCTGATAAACCATATTATAATCTATTTAGCTTGATACTTCTTCAATTACCATGTCAAGCTTTGGATTGATAATGTTGGTCTGAATCCTTAATCACTTATGGTCCTCCTTGTATAAACATTTTACGTATCGCATTCTACTACACCCCCTTTTTATAGGTTCTAATCTCATGTGAATAGGTGGGAATTAAAAAGTGTCTTTCCATTCAATGAAACTCAAATTACAATTCTCTCACTCATTTTAATTTCAATGTACAACTCTAAAATCACTTTAAACAATGTTGAAGGTTCTTAAAAACTAAATTTTTTAGAATATATGAGGGTAATTCTATTTCATTATTTCCTTTTGTTCCCACATCCCCTATGAATACTTATGTTTCAATTAGAACATTTTGAAAAAGTTATTTTTATTATTGTGTATAAATTTTTTAAATGATCAAATATATCCACCAACTACTCCTCATAAGAGAGATCATTATCTAGTTGTATCACCTATGGATTCTTTCAATGTGGGTGATCAGGTACACACTTCCTTATGAGATAAATGTGGAACACATCATGAACATGAGCCATATTTGGTGGAACTGATATCTGAGATGCCACTACTACTATGGAATAAAGGATATCATAAGGGAAATGTATCTTGGGATGTGATTTCCCTTCTTTAAAAATTGCATAACTCTCTTCTATGGTGATATTCTAAGGAAAACATTTGTCTCCCCATCAAACTATAAATTCCTTTAATGGTTGTCATCATAGCTATTTTTCTAACTCTGAGTAACTTTTATATACTATTTTATGGCATGAACCTTATTTGTCATATCTTCCACAAGATTAGGTTCATGTGACATTTCCTCTAAAAAAACATCCAAACATGTAGGATTTTAACATCAATTCCCATATATAACTTCATATGGATCCATTTGAATACATTATTGGAAACTATTTTTTATGATAACTAAATTAGTGGGGGTATTTATTCAATCCCCCATTAAATTTGATCTAGTGGGCTCATAGAATGTACTAATTCATATGAACATTCCTTTTAAATAGGACATTATTTTCAGGGGTGATAGGTCATACTGAAATTCAATTCTATATTCAAATCATATTGAAGAATTATCCACAATTAAATGTGAACCTTGGATCACAATCATAAATTTTTAAAATGGGAACCACATTTTGACTCATCCCTTGCTTTACATATATCAAAGCATGTTGTACTAGTGATAAATACTCATGAATGGTGATAAAGTAAAATATTGTGGTAAGTTAATCCACCACAACCCATATTGTATTATTTCATTTGTATGTCTTTAGGGGACTAGAGATTAAGACCGTATATATATTCTACCTTTAACAAATGGGTATAGGAAATGCATACATAATTCCCATATACTTCTATCGCATTGATTTAACTTGTTGACATACTAATCACTTTTACGTGTACTCATCAATCAACTTATTCATGTTGTCCCACCTAAAGCCTTATCAAAGATCAGTGTAAATCATAGTTCAAACAATATGGATGGAAAATGAATATATATGTGAATTGTACAATATTTAGTTATTTACGACATTTTTTTCCACACTGGGTCTATTTCAAAATCAAATTACACTATCCTCATTGATGTGGATCATGAGAATATTTCCCTATTATACTGCTTCCACCTTCTTCTAAAGCTCCAAATCATTACATAGTGAATCATTAACATTAAACTAGATAGATTATAGTGCAATAATTTACACAATTTAGGGTGTAATCCATTCCTTTATGTGTCCAAATATATCCTTTTCATATCCATAAATATAAGGTTTTTATTAATCAACATCATTAATAGAGTTGAAGGTTACTTTCTTCAAACATCATTAACTACATTGTTCTCCATTATAGGGTGGTAGTAAATATAGCAATATTAGTCCTTGATCATCCCTAATGATATTTTTTGACACATGTTGATCTCATTTTATTTTAATATATATTTTATTCTCTTCTGATATGTATATATATCACAATTTTAACCATATTGGTTATTATACCAAATCCATAGAGTGAAGATCATAGTGGGTAACTCCACATCATGTGTCGGGTAGTTCTTATCATTGATCGTAAATTTCCATGAGGCATAGGCTATTATTAAATCATTATTCATGGTTATGAAACCCAGAACATTCTTTGAAGCATCACTTTATATCAAAAATCCTTCATATATTATTCAAGGTGTGAGTACATGCATAGTGATTAGCCTCTTCTTATGTTGCATAAATCAATTCACATATTCTTATATCCATCCATACATTAACACTTTCTATATTAATATATTTATTTGATAATAAAATCATGATATTTTACTCACAAAAAGTAAGTATTTCATAGATTATCTATCAAAAATAGGGATTTCTATGACACTAGTGGGTCAATGACAATACTCAATTTCCTTTGTTTCTAAAGGGTCAAGATAAATACCATAACTTATGATCACATGACCCAAATAGTTGACATGATGCAATAAAAAGGAACACATGATGAACTGAACATATATTTTTTTCCTTCCTTAATATTTACAACACAATCCTTAGATGCTCTTTGAGTTCCTCTTTACTATTACATTAGATTATAATATCATCAATAAATAAAACCAAAATTTATTCAAGATATTATCTAAATAATTTATTCATATAATCCCTGAATACAGGTGGGGAATTATTAAGTATGGAGGGGATCACTATGAAATCATAGTGTCCATACCTTGTATGGATGGTTTTATTCTGAATATCATCCTTCTACACATTCATTTGATGAAATCTATAATGAAGGACCACCTTTGTAAAAACTACGCTCCTCGATATTCATCGAGCACATAATCAAAACTTTGTAGAGTATACTAGTTCTTTAAGATGATATTTTTGAACTCTTAATAATCAATACACATCCACATTAGACCATCCTTATTCATGATAAGGTGTGTTAGTGCACTCTAGAGTTATACACTAGGACATATGATACCATTGTCGAAATTCTAATCTAACTACTTCATTAATTCCACTAATTCAATCAGAATCCACTTATAGTGGTATTTGGAGATATCAGTGGAAATGGGTAAAACTTTTTTTGAGAAATATTCCTCATAATATAGGGGAAGTATATGTAACCATTTGGGAAATAAAACACCATATTCCCTCACAATTGGAATTTCCTCAAAGTTGGTACTTTTATTCTAATCAACTATTTGGAATTGGTATGCTTCTTCATGGGTTATCATTACCAAAACCATTGATGGATTATCCAAAGGATCCTAATGATATTCCTTTAATTTGGATTCTAGTATTGGATGGTTCAAAATATAGAAATATATTTCCATTTCTTGATAGTTGATGTGAGAACTATATAGCAAGTGTTAATCAATTCACACTATAACATAAAATTAATCAAAGGGATGGATTACAATATTCTCAAAAAAAATAATTCCATAGACACCTAATAGCATAGAATTCCACACTTAGATTTCATGGTTTATTCCACTATACTTTTTTATGAATATTTTCATGTTAGGGTACTAGGGATATGTTATAACAGTTTTTGACATATTTCTGGATATATTGAAATCTGTAGAGAGAGAAAAATTGAAAATAATTACACTATTGATTGAATAGTATGTGCACCTTGTATGCCTTCACATTCATTCTCCACCTTAACTATTTTCAAGACTTATGATTCCCCTTATCTTTAGTCATTAGTGATTTATAACCTAATTGCCCTCATGGACTCATGATTTACTACACTGGCTTGTATAGTACCCTTGATACCTAGAGTTGAATCAATGAAACAAGTCTGGTTATTTCCATTACTCTATATAATAGGAATGAATCTTCATGTATCTTAAATAATCTTAATCTTGGTGGACTTCTCTCCCACACATTTATCATTTCCATGTCCCTTTGAGATAGTTCCAATGATGATTCTTCTGACATTTTGGACATGTGGGTTGTTGAGCCTTTTTTCCACCATTATAATTAGATCGTTTAGATTAAATCTCCTTCATTTTTTTCTTATCTCCAAAGTCATGGGACCATTTTTTAAACTATATCTCTGGTTTGAGAACACATTAAATAACCACTTCATAATTCCCAAAGTCTAGGATAGATAGATCCTTATAGAGGATTGATTTTAGGCCATAGAAGAATCTAATTGTATTTCTATCATTACCATGAAAGTCTGTCAGAGGTAGGCCCCTGACTATTTATTAAAGAAAAAGAAAATTACAGCAAACACATACAGCAAATCAGAAGCCGATTATATGTCATAAACATCAAACCCATCACAACCCATATTAGAGCATCCTTCCACAGTGGTCGTCTCTCATTCCGAGCTTTCATAGTGTCTTAGGATCTTGGCATACTTCCTTATGAGGTTCAATTTATCCAATGAGATCAACTCCTATGGAGATTTTTTGAAATACGATCTAGTGGACAGTGGCTTCGGCAGCTCAGAGTAGTCTTTCTTCATCCTTCGGCTTGTTGTGGTGGACACCTCCTTTATAGATTTCCTCTTCCCATCCTTGAGAGCCTCACAATATGAAGGTTTCACCATAATATTTTCCTTATCACTGTCCAAAACATCCCCCTACATTCCAGTAACCAGAACATCATGAAAATCATCCTCCACACCTCTGGTCTGTTCATTGCGCCTGTTATAGTCAAGCATTTCCAAACATGGTGGCTGCCCTCCAAACTCCTAGCTATCATCCACCTCCATCAGTGCATTAGTCAAGACAAGCTATATATTGTTACTTTCCTTCATTGAAGCACCCACCTCCACTTGATAAACTTCTGTAGTTTTTCCCATTTCACCAATCACTTCATCCTCATTCTGAATATGTGTGTCGGATTCCACACACTCAGTCTCAAATCCTTGAAAGTGGTTCCTCGTGGACACCAAGGAAATCATCTCAATAGCTCGTCCACAAACTCCTGACTCCTCCACTAGTAGACGAACTTCACAATCAAGGCCTGCAACACAAGTCCTACCATCTTCAGTTTCGGTCGAGGATCCCTACCTCACATTTCTCACCTTTCCACTTCTTCACTCCCACACCACAGCAGCAGCTCCATCAAATGATCCACCTTCCCGACCATGATCAAGAGGAGAACGACCATCATCAATGACCCCTGGATCCTTCTGTCTCTCCCCTACAGCCATCGGTATTCCTGATGCCATTCCAATAGTAGTAACACTAATGTCTGCAGCATCCTGGACACCATTCCCCCATTGCAGGTCCTGTTTCAGCCGGTTTAACACCATAGACACCAGAGGGTTTGAAGGAATTTCACCTGGCTTAACAGCTGCATCTCGGGGGGCCAAGTCCTGCATTTCCTACCCGATCATCTATAGCAGACATCCCCCTCCTATCACATTGTTTGCCTAGCCTTTTCTCCATGCCTGGCAACCTCCTGCTAACACCTCCACCCTGAATCCTATCATTTAAATGCCCCAACCTATTACAGGTAGTGCAGTAGTCAATCCATGACTCATACACCACTGCCTGCTTCCATCTGAATTCTTGGCCCACCGAAATCTAGACCCAGTCAACCGGCGGTCTCGATATATCCACCTCAACACACAACCGAGGATTTATCGGATGAGTCGCCATCATTGTTTGAACATCATAGCACAAGAATCTCCCAACTAGGTTCCCAAGAATGCGTATAATTGCATGGTTTTGGAAAGGTAAAGTCAAGTGAGGGAGACTTACCCAAATCGGGATGGTGGTCGGATCACGATTCATACAAATATCAAACTTCCATCGAAGGAGAAGAAATTTACAACCATTGCATCGCCTGGGAGCACCAGAACATGCACGTATCAAATCTTCCTCTAAGGAGAAACGAATCATCAAATGCCGACTGTCCAGGAGACCAACGACCGCATGATCTTGCAGGTCCCATTTTCCAAAAACGAACCGATCAAAATCACCTAACGATGGTCTACGAAAATTTAATCTAGCCACTAGAGTCAGGTCTAGATAGGTCATCGTGTTAGAGAATTCTGACACCGAAATCGGGAGTTGATGATTCCCGAGATAGAGATCTGGCACCTTCGGGCTCACCGCTACCACCAATTTTCTTATTCTTTATGAACTCTCCTTATAACATTGTTCAATGAGTTCAAGGGAAATACATTTTATTACATTAATTATAAAATTCATCTAATATAATTTCTTGCATTTCATCCTTTATCTTAGTATTATTTATCTGCAGCCACCACTGATCAGAATTTCTTTTTAAATGATATATTTCTAGAGTAACCTTCTTTTTTATTGAGAAATGAAGAATAGAAAATATCTTAACTATTGATCTGAAACATTATTTCATATTAATTTGATCTTATTATCCAATAACTTTTGGTGGTAAATATTTCATAAATGATTGGATATATAGTTTCTCATTACTATGTAAAGGACAATAGTACACATTTTTTTAGTTTATTTTTTTATCATGGGAGATAGTAGGGTACGAATCTGCATAATGTTTTGAACTCCACCTCTCATTACATTAGGTGCGTCATTTGGAAAATCATTTAATTATCCCTCACAAAAGTTACTTTTATTGTTTATCATGGTTACCACCATTATCCAAAATAATACAAGGCTTGAACATATGTCAATAATGATTTATATTATAATTTATTATTTTATGCCATTAATTATAAGGGAATATGTTATGGGATCACTTGGTTTATCCTTATTCTATAAACATTTATCCAAGGGTCATGTACTTTAATATTTCCATAGAAATAAAATGGGTTAATTACATAAGATATTAATCCTTAAAAAAATTTCTATAGTGTTTGGGATTTACTGAACATATCCCACATTACTGTTTAACATTGTGTGAAACAAATCATGTTATCACGCCCCGGTTCCCCATTGACTCAAGCTCAATAATATGTTTTTGGATTAGCTTGCCCTTAGTATATCTTTTAGAGATCCATATCCAATTTTAGTATATAAATTTGTATTTAATTTCATAGAAACCACTAACTCTAATAAATTATAGTATCATAGGACATTTATCTTTACATAGACTTATCCCTAGGATTTTCCAATAATTTTTTCTAAACATAATTCTCAAATTAACTAAACTATTTTATGAGAAAAACAATAGAGACCTTTATTTTTCATTACATTAATGTTAAATAATTTTTATGATAAATAACATCTTTGTGATCCTCACATTCTCCTTAGTAAAAATAATCACATATGGATATACATCAATGAAATATGTAGGAAAAACTCCCAATAAGAGGATAAATAAGGGGCATGAGTCAATAAAATATGGGTGAGAATAATAATAATAATCATAATAATATTATCATCATAATCATTATGAGAGAAAAATTTGAAAATGGAATGAAATGTGGAATAACATTATAATGAAACAACATGTGTCATTTATCAAATACCACAATTATTTGTAAACAATGTTAGCATCATGTTCACACATAACATATATGAATAAATCATAACATCACCATCGGGAACAATGATAACATCATTTTTACACATATTTCAAAAAATATAATGCAATACATCAAATTAAACAGTACATTTTAAGGATACATAATTCTAGGCTCACCCATTGAATCATAATATTTACATAACAATGCATGCCATATATAAAATTTAGCAATCATAATCCAGAAATAACTCATTTAAAGGAATGGGTTTCACAATGATTTCATAAATAATACTATTATTAATAATAATTAGGGTTCCCAAAAAATAGTGGTCATAATATGGAATAAAATATTATTTTTTATTTGATTAGACACCACACATAAGGATTCAAGGATTTGTTTTCAAAAAAAAATTGGAAAATAATTATATTCAGATTAATAATAAAGGTGGAAAATATGTATCTATACCAATGTAAAGGGAGGAATAATTGAATGATATTTAATTATAATTTAAATGAATATACATATTGAAATTAATTTTAAATGGTGAAAATATAAAGAAATAGAGTTGGGTTTGAGAATCCATATACCATAAATCATGGTCTATATTGTCGCTTTTCTAAATCATTAATAATAAATTTAGGATTATTGAGAAATAGTTAGAGAATTGAAATATTTTCATCTGTTCTTTTATTTATCCATTAAAATTGGGATTCTACTTCATAAAAATCAGGGTAAAATATGAATTGTTTTGATATAACGTTTTTATTAAATTTTCTCATTTTGTTTCAATTTCACTCTTTTAATTCTATGTCATGGCTACATAAGTATAATTAACTCTATATTATTAGAAAACACATAATTAAATATTTATATATTATATATAATTCACAATATCAATTCATGCATGTGTTTATATGAATTGACATGGAAATGTCTCTGTACTTGGTTAACTGAACTTTGGTGGGATATTAACCAAAGAGAGGGAAAGGGAAATCTAAAATTTATATATATAGTAAATATGGAACTTATAGTAGGATACTATAATTAATTTAATTTAAAATTATTTTCTAAATAATATTATAATTTTTTTAATGGATGGTGATCAATGAAATATACGAACAAAAAAAAAGAAGTGATAATCAAAACTTTCTTAATCCTTAGTATAGTTTCACTTGTACGAAACTAAAACTCCCTTGATGTTTGGAGATAGATTACATCATAAAATCACTAATAATTTTATGGGGAATGAGAGGAAGTATTTTAGTAGATTATATGATTTGAAATGTTAGGGATGAGTGGTTTTCCAAAGTGAGGGATGGGGTAATTTATACCTAAGAGGGGTATTTTTTATTGAAATATAAAATAAAATAATTTATCAAAGGTAAAATGTGTCATATTAAATTTTTTACAATAAAATTGAATATAATGGGTTTTCAAAATATAATACTCTTTATCATTCTCATTAATTACTTAAATAAAAAATTATAGTGTAATGAATGAAAGATTTTTATTTTAAGGGGCCCATTATGACTTTAGGTTTTTAGAAAATGGTTTTTTTGTTTGGAATTTTTGTTCATTTTATTTTAATGAATAATAAATGATATTAAATATTTCATAGCCAAAAACAAAGTACAATAATGTATTAGTTCATTGTTACATCATTAATGATGTAATTTAAGATACAATTGTTATTTTTAATACTTTAGTTGTATTATTCACCCGAATGTTGAATTATTACAGAAGATTAAAAAAAGAACCCTTGGATCATTTTTAGTTTTTGATTTCAAAATTCATATTAATTTAATTAAAATAAATTTATAACATATGTAAATTAAAATTTTAATATAAAAATTATTATATTTATGAAATAATTTAAAATACACTATATAAAAAAATTATTTTATTTTCCTTGAGTTTTAGTATCACTATTTTTAATTTTTTTTGTATCATAATATTTATATTTAATTAAATTAATCCTGATAAATATTATTTATATCTTAATTGATAATTTTGAGGAAAAATTAATATTCCATCAACCGAGTTATTATTCCCTATAATCATGTTAATTTTCCAAATGGTTAGGTTACTATTCCAAGGGTCATATTGCATCCTATAAATACCACATATTTTTTTAAATAAATATTCACAAGAATTCCTCCCAAGGTTATATATGATAATCCTATAAAATGTTGATTTTTACTAATATTTGTTTTTCATTATTGATAGTCTTGGTCGTGGGGGTGATGATTCTAGAAGAATAGGGAAATCCATATTTTCCCAATTTAGCTTCACTTTTTTATTTTATATTTCAAATGGTAATTTAAGGAATTTTAGTTGTCCTAGTAGATGAATCATTTAATGATATTTATTAATGATATATTTTTTTATATTTCTCTATATGTTTATAATATTATATAATATAACACAACATATATTTATTCAAGTTAAAAATATTAATAATAAATACTAGTGAAATACATCCATTTTTTTAATAACCCACATTTAATTCAGATCAACATATCTATGTGAGATATAACTCAACACTATCCTAATCATTATATGCACTTATTTTCATGTAGTGCCTCCATCCAATGGAATCATAGTTCTTTATGTGATGTAATTATAGTACACTATAAATTTGATATATCTAGTATATATCTAATGGATCCTCATCCAATAAAACCAAAATGATTTATCATTATAACGACATGGACTAGTTATTTAGGTATGATTTAACTTCCATGTTTTCCTTTTACTAATACATCTTTCAACTACATACTTTTAATTTTATATATAATTCATAATTTCAGCCATTTTTTTGTTTTAAAATCAAAATTATATCATAAACATTAGAAAAACTATCTATGCATTGTAATTCCATTGATTCATATGATATAATTGTCTAGTATAATTATTTTTATATAAATTTGTTTATTACCATCTAATATGCTTCATTCATATCCCTAACTGATGTACAACATGGGTTTCCCCCATCTAATTATTCTTATTCTGATCATGATAACATCAGTAATAAAAAATTATATAATCAAAACATCATAGATCATTCTCATTATAGTTTTTTCTTATGATGTTTTATCATGGAATAAATATATCCCAGTATGTTTAAATTGATTCTATCTATATGATAACATTTTTCAACATTTTACAACTTACAAACTGAAACATTCATCGAAAACAATTTCCAGCCTTTATAAAAACTATGAAATTCAATCTTTTTAAAATTCTCTATACAATACAAAAATCCCTATTTTTTCTATTAACATTCTGTGTTCTCATTATTTGGATGAAATCATTATATATTATGAGTTTCTTCATAATTTTAGTAATAAGAATATTAGAAAATCATCATCTATATTTTTAAAGAATCTTCTATAAGATTCATAATGAAACATTAATAAAATGTATATGTAAATTTCCCTACTTCATTTATCTCAATAATTTCCAACATTATTAATTATATTTCTATATAAACTCATAATGATATATTAAAAAATAAAATCTCACCCTAGAGGAACATTTTCAATGGTAACCACTATTTAACATGTGAATTATTTATAATTCAATTATAAATTACATAAAAAGTTAATTTATTATTTATATTTTTATCTTATATAAAATTAAATTATAATTTATTTTATATATGGGATTTAATTATGATTTTCAAGTAAGTTACCATAATAAAATCCCTATTTTGAATTTATTTTTCATCAACAACATCATAAAACATAAATTAAACCATTGAAATAGGAAAAATGGTTTTAGGAGCTCTTGGAACAAAATTTTAGCAACCAAAACATTTCATACACAAATATAAGAAATCATCAGATTAATATTCATTATATATCAATATAATATATTTATGAATTTTCAAGTTTAATTGTCTTTAAAAACATGGATATATAAAAATCTAGTAAAAAGAATATCTGTATCATTTCTAATAATTCTTCTCAAAACTATCACTCTTCTTGGACATATAATCTTTAAAAAATTCTTCATAAACCGCAGAAGGGTAGCATAAGAAACGGTGATAATATATTATTATTAAGGGTAACCAAAATAAATATCAGTTAATGGTCATGAGTGAGTAAAAGATACACATAATAGTATGAGAACATGATCATGTATAATAATAACCATACCAAATAATTCAAATGTCTTTAATCATGCAACATGGTGTTGGGTTTCTTTAAACAATAGACAAAATACATTATTGTGGGGAATCATCAGAAATCAATCATGATCCATGTGAACACTATATAATGAATAAGGTATAATTTTGTGTGATATATATAATCATATAGAATAATACCCATAATCAATGGTCACTACCATGATTATTATAGTGGATTGGGTTCACTCTCAATTACATCATTTCATCGATCATGGTTCAATCTGAATTATATCATATTGAAAATAGTCTCTCATAGAAATAGGTTTACTCTCAATTTGTGTCCATATTATCTTTATAGATATATGGTATTACCCAACGCATAAGAGGGGTATTTAATTCTAGGTATACCTTTCACATAATGATATCCATATATATGTGTGCCATAAGTTTATAAAACATTCAACATATAATAATATCATAACAATTGGAAAGGATATGGGTTACATGAACATTTTATATTAATAATCATAAAAAATACATAAAAATAATAAATATTTTAAAATAGAATCATATCTATTTTAGATCCTAAGAAACATCAAGAAAATATTGTTGTTGTTCAAAATACCTAAAAAACACCACAAAGAAATTTCTTGAGTATAATACCACTTTCATTTTGAAAACACATATTTATATTCGAAAATTTTAAAAAGTAATAAATAAATAGTTTTCCTTGAACTTATATAAGGAAACAGAATCATCAAATAATTTACTTTTCAAGTTTTTAGGGAAATCCATCCAAGTGGTGTGTGCTAAATCATAAATTCCTTTCACAATTTTGGAAAAACAAAAAAGTGCCTTGTTCAAAAAATGACAAGAAGGTTTATTTAAAAAATATTTATAAAAATTAAATAATTGGTAAAAATTCATTTGATAAAACATTAGGGAATATTAATAAAATTATTGAAAACATATTGATGAAAAATAAGGACATGAAAGAAATGATTCCCAACTGAAGAGAGAATCAAAGTCGATTTTCCTTAAAAACATTTATTCATTATTTTGAGTATATAAAGATAAAAAATTTAATTTAAAATATTTAATATCCATAAATAAAAATTATAGAACAAAACATTTAATATTTTTGAGATATGTAGCATATAATTTCATCTTCTGAAAAATTAATCCTAATCAATCCATTTAAAAATGAGATTGTAACAAAAACCCATTTTTAAAAGTTCATCTTCCTTGGTAAGTACTCTAAAATCCTATATAATAAATATAAAATTATTATAAATATATAACAAAACCATATTATTATGTTTAATATTATATTTTTTACCTATAAATTCTTATCATATTTTTATTAATAATCATTCATTATCATTCTCATTTTGGGTGTTAAATACTTTGTTTTCATGTGTGTCTTAGATCAAATTTTATTGTCCATAAATACATGTCATGGTTACCTCATATCTAAAATTTTAATAATTATTTCAGTATCATATATTTTCATTTTATTCATATTTATCACCATTCATATAAATTGATGATGAAAATTAGTTATATTAATACATGAAGAGGGTAGTCCAGAAGCACGCATGAAGGATGTTAATATTTTTTGATGGATGGAATGAAATAAAGGTAAATAATACTTCACCATTGAATAAAAATTATTATTTCATAAAAAATGATATATATATATATATATATATATATATATATATTAAATCTTACATAATAATTAACCATGAAACTGGTGGTAGAAAATGAATCATTTTTTCGGAGGGGGAAGTCCACTTATGTGCACAAGTGATACATTCATCTCCCACTTGATGAGGGGAATGGTGGTAAATTTTTGTTTCACCATCATGATAATATCATTTTATATGTATTAAAAATTATATATCATTTTTATGGATACAATAATTTTATGTTAAGAAGAAGAAAAAATAAAATTGAATGATATTGTTTAAGATTTATGCATCTTCATTGAAGGACCAATTTTTCATTAAAAATTAATACTTAAAGGATTTGAGTTAGGAGAATAATAGAATTTATATTATTAAGGGAAGGATTATATGAAGGGTATTGATCATATATTGGATGAAATATAATGATACAATTTTTTGAATAAGTGAGGAGAATATGTTTCCTTTTTTAAGTGAGGGGAGGGATACATAAGGAATTTCTTAACAGATTTCAATGATAGAAGGTCACTATCATCATAAAGTATCAAAAATGGACAATTATTAGAATTTAGTATAAAATAAGGTTGAATTATATTAAAATAATTATAGTTAGGAATATGTGTGTGTAAATACTACCATTTTAACTTATTTTAACCCCATATAAACTAAATTTTACATTAAAAGTGGTAAGTAAATTTTTGAGTTTTTTACTATTTATTATGAAAAAATTATATTGACTTACGCACACCTTTCATAGACCGTGTAAAAAAAATATCTATATTATATCTTTTGAATAATTGCAACTATTCAGGGTCTTCTCTCATTAGGGGCTTCATAGTTGATTCTCTTACTTAATATAATTTCCCTAACCTACTTGTATTTTTTTCTATTTTTATCATGTTTTCATAAAACATTGATATTTTGGAATTTTTATTAAATTTTAAAATAATTAAGTGACATGAAATTATAAATTACCTTGACATAAAAATAAAATGAATTATAAATGAAACTACTTTTCCTTATGTTTTTTATGTATTTTATCAATATAATTTATTATTTAATTAAATTTAATTTTAAAAATTCAGTTTTAAAATATGACACTTGAAATAAATATCATTATTTAGAACATGTAAAATATTTAATTCCTAGGAAATATGAATTCCTACTTCTCATATAATCATTATTTATAACACACCTTAATCAATAGTGTATAATCTTCCGGTACATGGATCCATCATATGTTGTTTCATCCATTAAAGGTGTGAATTTTTTTATGTGAAGTGAATATCATCAATGGGATGGAGGGAAATATCATAATAATAGAATTTAAGTAGACATGAAATTAATATTATATCATAAAATAACAACACCTATGAGTTTCAATCTTATCTTACACACACATAATGAAACATTATTAATTTAATACCAAAATCCAAGAACCCAAAACATCAAAAAAAGGGGAATCATTGGGTCAGAAATACATTATTGAGAGTAAGTAATCACAATGGTGGAATAAAGAGACAATATGTTAAGAATAATAATAAAAATAATACTGAGATATATATATACATATAACAAAATATCTCAAAATAGTGGGAAAGGGAAAACAAAAGAAGAAGAAGGTGGAGAACTATAAAGATAGAGATGAAAATATTGGGAGAAACTCGTGAATAAATTTAAAATGAAAAAAATATAGAGAAAATAGAGAGAGTAGATGAAGTAAAAAATGTATGTGAGAAATAAAGTTAAAAACAATAGTGGTTGAATTATTAAGATAAAAAATATTCACAAATTAATTACAAATAAAAAAATAATATTTAAATAAAATACATGATTGAATGAATAAAATAAAATAATCTCCTAAAAATAAAAACAACAACACATCCTCGACTAAACCACCCAACATGAGGCCTTATCCAATCGGTCAAGATCCCCTTTATGGAAGAAATTCCCCACTATTTATAGAGGGGTACTACATTTTGTCCCCGTTATTCTTAAAATCCACTATCTTCTCTTTCTTTATGTTCAAGATCTAACATAGATAATCAAATATCCCCTATAGATAATGGGGGTTTCCATTTTCTCCCGGTGGTAATGAAATATAGAATTATAGAATTATACTTTTAATTTTTTCCATAGATAAATCATAGTGAAACACAACATACATGGACGTGGTCTGATAGTAGTGAAACATCATCTTCTTGGTAGGTGAGACAGAGGTAGCTCCTCAAATCATCTAGCATTTACAGTGTCCAAATGAAGCTTAAAAATTGATATAGCTGATGTTTTCTAAGGACCCATTGGTTATCAATGGTGTTCCCAAAACTTTGTGGATATCATTCAGATTAAGATTGATCTTCCCATAACTATACATGGTGGTTTTTAGTGTGTTTCAAATTTCATATGGAGTATTCTAGGGTTTCATGCAGCGATGATTGGGGGAATGGTGTGTTTGAGGGTGAGTGTGTGAAGTCAAGGAAGAATGGTTGAATAATTTTTATGGTTAAAAATACCTGAGTGGATGTCATCCTGCATTGAAAATGAGATTACACTCTATGGTCTTTTATAATCAATTCAGTGGTAGTGTTCAATTAAAATATCTCTCTAGGGATGGGCTCATTGTTACACTATACACACAATGAGTGGACCATACTGAACATGTGTGGTCTGTGTGGGATTAAAGACACATTATATACACTATATCCTTTATGGGAGATCACTCAAATTATTCTAGCTAGTAGGACTCTCCCTTAGGTTCTACATGTCTTCCGACCCATTAGGGCTAGATATGTGTTATGCAGGGCCCTTAACATTGAGGGCTCTCTAGTTGGAAATGTTTTTCTTAAAAAACATTATACACCATTACTGAGATTCCACAAATTGTTATCAAATATAGTTAAACATTTAAGAAAACATTTATATTATTTATATAATATTTCAATTAATTATTTTATAATTACCACATTTGATATAAATAATGAATTGACTAGGAATTTCTAGTAAAACCCATTAAAAATAATTTTAAAAGCACTTAAAATTAGGTATAAAAATAAATGTGTCAAATAACAGCATACTTTAACAATTATTTTCCTAAATAATTATATCTAATCATTGAATTAAATAGGTCTCTAATTCTATAAGTATTTAAATTTCAAAGCTATAAAATAAAAAAATCATCAATGATAAACCAAAATTTATTGTCGCACAAAAAAATATCAACGTGATTTCTCATATTTTAATGAAAAAAACAATTCTAGTATTTTATTTTATCCCATTGAAAATAATTTAATCCATTATATATTCACTAAATCATATAAATTTATTAATATTATACATGAATGGTCATGATTTACCTTTCTTTTGAATGATTTCTCTCATCACTAATGGTACATATTTAGGAATATTTATTCACATGTCATGAGAACATGATCCTTATCCATAGTCTAGAAATAGAAATTATTTCACCACATTGTAAATATAAATTTCCCCTAAAATTAGTAGGTCTTATCAATTATAAGTTCTAATTAATCTAAGGATTAAGGTATGTAGGAATTGATATTTTAATAATTGCAGATCAAATAAATAAGCTTATCTATAAATTTAAAAGAATCATATAAAAAGTAAAAGTGAAATTTTATTCCCCCATAAAAATTAAAACTAACACATTCAATTCATGAAATGAGGTTGTGGTCAATATAAAAATAATGAATGAATAGTACCATTAGGAATTTTTCTATACCATTATAATTTTTTTCAACTACTTCTTCATAATTTTTTGTTTTTTTAAAGTCATGTTTGTAAATAAAATCACATACACCAAATAAACACACATGAAATAAACATATTTCTAGTAATGGTGATTTTCTATTCTTCAACATTATAACCATTTCCTTTTTTTCAAGTGGTGAAATTAATAATGTATAATGACTA
Source organism: Viscum album (assembly GCA_963277665.1). Classification (NCBI taxonomy): domain Eukaryota; kingdom Viridiplantae; phylum Streptophyta; class Magnoliopsida; order Santalales; family Viscaceae; genus Viscum; species Viscum album. The sequence continues at coordinate 532,162,612 of OY728166.1, forward strand.
AATCATTGAGATTTCTCAATACCCACATTAGCACCCTAAAAATTTTTTCTATAAAATTTTATTCATCACTTTCACTGGGACATATATATCCCCTCACTCATATTTAATGTTTTATGAATATACAAATATAAGTGAAGGAATTAATAAAATTTGATCAAAATGGGGCTCATTCCAAATAAGGTCTTTCAAGTCCTATATCAGATAAACCATGTCTAGTTTATATGGTGGTATTGATGATATGGTATTGATTTATAAAAATTCCTCAATCATTTTCAATGTGTTTTTGAAAATTAATTATATTTTAAATGATTCAATGCATGATATAGTATGTGGCATGTCCCATGAATACAGAATAAATATTATTAATATAAGTAGTAAATAATATGTCGATAAATACTCGTAGGAATGGAACATATGATTTGGGAAATAAATCATGGTATTAATAATAATAAGTAACCAATTTACATAAATTTTATAAATTCAATGTATAAAAAGTGGGATGGAAAATTTCATTTACATGAATCAACCAATTCCCTCAAGTTATGAGTAATCATTTTAATATAAAAGATTCACTCTAGTCATTATATTATCCATTTTATTGATTCAATATCATTATAATTGAATTCTAAATCATATAATCACAATATTCCTAATAACATCATTTATCCTAGATTAGTAAAGTAAAGAATTAATTCATATCATGTACATGAAAATTATTTTTTAAAGCATAAAATATGTATTAAAAATATCCAAGAGGTTTATACGATAAACATAAATTATGAAATCAATTTTCTTATGAATCATTAGTTATCCCATCCACAACTTGTTGGGGGATACCTTATTCCATTATGGTCCAATAGAATTAAATCACTCAATTAATCACATAGATCAAGTAATTAATGATCATTAATGATAATATATTTATGTTAGTTGTTAAACTAATCCTATCAAATGAAATATAATTTTTATAGAAATATTTTAAAGATAAATATTGATTTGATCCACTAAGTGGGTCCTAGGTATTGTAGTTACACTATATGGTAAGTACCATATGTTATCCATAACCACTATATGGGTGTAGATTCTTTGATTTTAACCACTACATGTGGATTTACCCATATTATAATTCATCAATTTCTTTTAGGATCCCCTGGATAGTATACACCATATCTATCCCCATTATAATTTTTATAACTTGAATAGTGGGGGTAATATAATGTATGGATAATTCTCCTTTTTCTGCTTATACTTGTGCGACCACCTTGTTCTTTTCATGTGATTTCTCAAAATGAGATTCAAGAATTGATATTTCAAAAGGAATGTATGATTGAACTTTTGTTTGGAAAGAATTTAATCATGAAGAATGAATACTAGAGTTTGAACATTAAATATGAGCAGCCACTATATTGTTTTCCTTGAGATCAGCTACATGGATTTCCTTATAGTTCTCCTCTAAATCATGTTTAATAAAATCATGGAGTTTTATCTCTTCATCAACTGGTGTATATGCATCTTCTTCTTCCTCATCCAAGATAAAACATGGATGATCCCATTATGAAAACTAAAAAATTGGGATTTAATAATAAATACGGATTAAAAAATATTAACTAAGAGATATTTTATAATATGATCAACTCCCATTATAATTTTTTATTTAAAATCTTCTTCAGTGGTACATGCTTCTTAACGATGGATTTTAGTTAAATGAGGTAGATAGTTAGGATCCTATATATTTTCTTCAAACTCCATCACTTAGGTAACTTCATCAACTTTGAGGATAGATATTGGTATATGAGTGTTGGTGATTCTACATTATAGAGGGGTAGATAAATTTTTATTTCATCATCTACCTAGTTATTTAAAAAATAGACTTGATATTGCTGATCTATCATGTTCACATTTGTGCATGATTCCTCATTATAAATTGTTAGATCATCAGGGTAGAATTCATTCTGGATCCCCAAATGGTTGGGATGTCGATACTCCACTGTAAAGCCTAAAACTCTTAAATCTCATTAAAAAATAATAGAAGATGATGTGAACTTCCTCTATTTGTAGTTCATATTTCTTGTGGGAGGAATCGAAAGACTCAGTTGGCCCTTTTATTTTTTCATACATATCTTGTATCATATTCTCAATTTTTGGTAACTCATATTTGATATTATTTTTAGCATCTTGTTCCCAATATTTCATTAATATAATTTTACCAGATATTCTAGGAGTAAAAATGAACACTCTACCTTTTCCCGTCCATTTCATAATAAAATTTTGAGAAATCCTCTTGGTGTTCAGTTAAAACATTATCCAATCCATTATGATTTAGTAGTCAAGGGAATCATTAATTTTATTGACAAGATCATTGAAATTCTCATCAATGAAATTTTTTCTTTTTTCCCCCTGATCTGTCTAGAAAATAAAGAGACCCCATCTTTTATAGACCATGGTGAGTTAGTTCCTTATTATTTAACTTTTTGAATTATCAATTTATGAAGAATAATACTCACTTGAATACATTATGGAAAAAAGAATTTTTTAAAACTAAAAAATTATATAGAAGGTCAAAATAGAAAAAGATTCAAAACATTAATTGGAACACTAGAAACAAAACTAGTTTTTATTCATGTGTTTCACAGTGTGTGCAAAACAATAATTTATATACTTTACCTACAATGACATTTTAGCTAAATGAGGTAAGGGTAAAATTTGAGTACTTACATATGAAGGGATGTGTAAGGCTCAGTGTTTCCCTATGGGCATCCTTAGTGTTTTTTACCAAGAAGGAGGATAGAATTTTGAGGCAATGAGTGTACTTATAGTGCCTATACTAGGTGATCTTGAACAATATGTATCCACATCTGAGGATTGATTATATGTTTCATTAGTTGAAAGGAGAGAAGTTGTTCTCGAAGATAGACCTTATATCTTGGTATCACCTACTCAGGGTATGAGATGAGGACGTACCAAAGACAGCCTTCAAGTGTAGGTATTGCCATTACGAGTTTTTGGTGATGCCTTTCGGTGTGACCAATTCTCCAGTAGTGTTCATAGGGATCATGAACAGGATATTCTAGCCATACCTCGATTGCTTTTTGGTGGTCTTCGTTGACGACATCTTAGTGTACTCAGTGTCTAAGGAGGAGCACATTGTACACTTGAGGATTGTTCTGGACACACTCTGGTTTCAACTATTATATGGGAAGCTCTTGAAGTATGAGTTCTAGATATGGAAGGTCCACTTCTTGGGACACATCATCTTAGAGGATGGAGTTGTAGTTGATCCAATGAATATTGAGGCAGTAATTTCTTGGGAGCCACCTAGGGGTGTTACTGAGGTGTGGATATTCATTGTATTAGCAGGATACCATCAGAGGTTCGTACTAAAATTCTCCATAGTAGAAGCACGTATTAATACCTTGAAGAAGTATGGGAAAGCCTTCCTGTGGTCAAATACATGCAGAAGATATTTCTACAGTTGAGGCAGAGCTTGACCAATGCTCCCATCCTGAGGTTGTCAGAATATGGCACTGACTACATGGTTTACTGTGATGCATTAGGGACCAGACTCGATTGTGTACTAATTCAGGGTGATATATTGATTTCTTATGGCTCATGAATGTTGAGTCATCATGAGAAGAATTATGTGACTCAAGACATGGAGTTGGATGTAGTAGTCTTCACACAAAATATGTGGCGGCACTACTTGTTGGGTGAGTGGTTCATTGTTTACTCAGACCACAACAGTCTTAGATATATCTTCAGACAAAAGGATCTGAATATGAGACATCAATGTTGGCTATAGTTCCTCCAATACTATGAATTTGAGATATTCTATACTCCTTGGAAGGAGAATTTAGTGGAAGATGCGCTTATTCGGAGATCTAGTTCGCATCTATTGAATGAGGCTTCAGAGAAATTAACCTCGCTTCAGATATCCTATGTGGATAGAGATGATACATTCTACCTCTAGTAGAAGGTAGTTATCCCTCCAATCCTTCAACAAGTCAGGGAGGTGCAACTCGAAGACAACAGCTACAAGACTACACGTGCTCAAATATACTCAAGGAAAGCACCTAATGGATATTTTGAAGGTGGGGAGCATGCTATCCTTTTTAGAATATGTACAGTTGTACCAGTGGCACTATGAGAGGAGTTGCTGATGGAGTTCTATACATCCCCCTTGGAAGTATATTTGGGCATTATGGAGATGTATCAGGACCTCCAGCATCAGTACTAGTGGCCAAGGATGAAGAAAGTTATAGCAGATTTTGTTTCTAGAGGCCTCACTTTCCAAAAAGTGATGGACGAGCACCAGGTACCAGCAGGCTTGACCCAACCCCTCGAGATACCAGACTGAAAGTGGGAAGGGATATCAATGGACTTCATGAAAGGGGTTACCACGTAGGTCCAGAGGGGATGATACCATCTGGGTGATCATTTACCGACTCACCAAGTCGGCCCACTTTCTTTCTATTCGAGAGAAAGGTTCGGTAGAGATCATGGAACCTCTCTATGTTCAAAAGATCATGCGACTTTATAGGGTACCTTTGATGATAGTCTCAGACAGTGATACACGCTTCACATCCCAATTATGTAAAGGATGGAAGGACTCTTTCGAGACTCATCTTCGCTTGAGCACATCTTTTCACCCACAAACAGATAGTCAGACTGAGCAGACCATCGATAACATGAACGACATGCTTCGTGCATCTGTCCAAGATTTTGGTCACAGTTGGGAGGACTAACTACCCTTGATGGAGTTCACGTACAACAACAGTTATCAATCCACAATTGGTATGTCCCCTTTTGAGGTGTTTTATGAATGACCATGAAGAAAATCCTTATACAAGATGGATCCAGGAGAGCTAGCACTCGTGTGTCCAGAGATGGTATAGGATACCACTGTGAAGTTGCAGGTCATCCTAGAGTAGATGAAGACTACACAGAGCCAACATAAGTCTTATGCTGATAGGCGATGGAGACCACTGGAGTTCCAGGAGGGGATCCATGTATTCTAGTAATTATCTCGTCGATGAGGACTATAGAGATTTGGCCGACGCGGAAAACTCTAACCAAGGTTTATCAGACCATTCCTCATAATTTGGATTATTTTCAAGGTGGAATGACTCTTGGAACTTCCACTACAGTTAGATATGGTGCATGACATCTTCTATGTATTTTATCTAAGGAGATACGTGCATGACCCATCTCACATCATCGACCATGGAGAGCTGGAGATTGACGATGGGGGGACTTTTTCAGAGTTCCCAGTAGAGATAGAGGATCAACATGAGTAGTACCTTCTTGTATGGTCAATACCTCTGGTTCATGTTCTATGGAAACACTAGAATCTCTATGAGATCACATCAGAGCGAGAGGTTCATATTCTTGCCCAGTACCCCTCTTTGTTTGTGTAAACTTTTTTGGCTTTTGAGGATGTAAATCCCTAAGGTGGGGAGAATGTAAAGACATGTAAAATTCCATGTAATTTTTTTAATTATTCGGGATTATTATGATTTTGAGAAAATTGACGGCATGTGATTCTGAAAACTGGTGTGTATGGAATTAATTTTTGAACTTTTTTTAAGGTATGTTTAGTAAAAGTGTGGGCACTATTTTTTATCTTTTGAACTGGTGCTCAGATTAAAATATGAGGGAACCATTGAATCCATATTTCCTTGATTCGTTTAAGGGAAGCTTCACATCAACCGCAGTTGGTTGGGAGAAAAAGATAGTTTTTGGGACTTTCAAAGAAATAATAAAATAACATAAATTGTTATTTTATTAATTTTTTATTTCCTACCACATGTTGAGCGGTAGTGGTGGGGACCATTGAGGTGGTCAGACCATTAATTATGGGGTGTTAATTGCATGGTTACACTTTGGTTGCATAACCACCCCTTACATCAATTAATGAGGCACATTAATTACATTAATTAATGAAGCACATTAATTATGTGAATTAATAAACGTCATTAATTCCTCAATACATTACTCGCCTTTCTCTCCTCTATTTATATGGAGCTTGGGTTTAGTTTTTGGCACGTCTTCATAAACTGAGGAACCCTTGATGATGTGATGCCACGCCTTCCACTAGTAGAGAATAGAGGATTGAGGATGCTCGTTGTAGGATCGATCCAAAGGTCGACGGACGATGAACACCAACGACTACGATAACTCCTAAGATAACTCCTACGAATCAAGGTAGGGGTTTTTGTTTTGATATTATAAAATTCCTCCTTCCCCATTCTTGATTTATACGATGAACATGGATTAACCAACCAATTGGTTGATCTATGGATCATTATTTAAACATGAGAGGTTGTTGTGGGATTACAAGTTGGGAGTTATTTATAAATTCTCTATTTGTTGTCAACACCCCTTGTTAAAACGCTAACATGGTGAGCGCGGGTCAATCTGAACAAGGCCTGGACCCTCTGATGATCTTGTTATTCTTTTGTTTCCCATGAGCGGCTGAGAAATGTGACAACAAGGCAGAGATAGGGGTCACACAGTGGCAGCGGTGACCCGAGAGGCTCATAGGCCTAGACGGCACCAAGAATGGACCAGTGGAGCACGGCCAGTGGCCTGCGGAAAGAACCGTCGGCAGCAGTAGCCACAGCCAGTGGGCCATGAAAGGAGGTGGCGGTGAGGCCCCACACCACATTACATCGCGCTGGACAAAAAAACACTACATCCATAGGGTCAGCTGGGTGGAGTGGTCCACCTTCAGGTGGACCGGTCCGGACCCGCAGTCCAACGGGCCAGCACGGGAGGGTCGATCCCCACCCAACGGGCTAGGCCAACCGCGGTCTAGGCCCATGATCTAGCCAAGACAACCCCAAATAGATAGACCCAGTGAACCAGGTCGGACCTGGGAAGGGTCAAGTAGACCCCGAGACCCATTGTATTGGGCTGGCCTGACCGAGTCGGGTTGGGCCAAGACCCAACCAGCCCCCAAATAAAGAAACTATTGTAACTGAAGAACGGGTGTCCATTCGACACATCATTAATGGCATTGGGACCCATTTTGGGAAGTGGTCCCTTTTCCATATTTCGGCAGGCCCGACCGAGCTGGGCTGGACTGAGGTGTGATCACCCCCATTTTATATAAAGTTGTGTAACTGACAGATCAAGCATCTGAACAACGCGTTTTCTATGGCATAAGGACCCTTGTGACAAGGCGGTCATTTGGAGATACTCTAAGTGAGTTTGTGACATAGTTTTATGAGAAACCTGTGTTGGATCGGACATGAATCCAACCAGTCCCTTTTTACAAAAGTGATCATATCTTACAGACCAGGCATCTGATCGACCCGTCGTCTGTCACATTTGGACCCCTACGACGGGGCGTTTCTTTGGATATGATTTCTGTGGGAATTAATATAGAAACCCAATCCTTTTACATAAAACATTTCATGATTTTAAGCATAATTAATCATCAAAGTACAAGCCACGGATCGTTAAGTCTAGTGTATTTGAAGACTAGGTACATATAACATAAAACATGGGACTAAAAAATCTTTATTTAATCTCAATAAAGAGATTATAACGTCCTTTGAGCTCTTACATCTTCATAGGGTACCCTAAGGAACACATGGAAAAAGGGATGAGATAAAAAGCTCTGTAAGGGAAATGAACTTAAGGATACATCTCAAGCACATTAGTTAAGAGGCATGACATTATGATATCCAAGGAATGAAACTTATAAAATCATTTAATATAAGCATGGGATCATATAAACATGGAATCATAAAAATTAGAAAGAATCATAAATCATATCTTTAGTACGGTTCAAGGCTAACCGCCAATCTCGTTTACCATTCCTGTACGGGTCAAGGCTAACCGCCAATCCCGTTTCACATCGCATCTCATGAGACTTATCCTTACCCAATGCATTGGAGTGCTATCTGGGTGCACCCATCTCAACATTTTCATGAATATTCTTTCTGCATAAATAATCTTTCCACATAAATAATAATACATAATCAACCATACATAAACATAAGGTTACCCATGGAAATAATTGGGTACCACAATCATGACATAAATATATCCAATGGGCATATCACGAAACTGTCCATGAAAGGAAGGGAATAGAACATTCATGGACATTCATAGGGTAAATTAGGCATATATCATGGTAATTTGTGTCAAATATAAGTGAAAACATATAAAAAATGTATTTCAGAAACATTAGCATTAAAACATTTTTGTGCGGTTTTAAGGAAAACACTATAGAGATTTTCAAATAGAAAAGAGGACATTCTTTTATATAAAACCAGAATTGAGACAAGAAGTTTTTCATAACAAAAAATAATTATTTTATAAATAAAATGGTGTTTTAAAATAGAGAATATATTGAACTTGAAATTTGGGTAAAAATTAGGGAAGTCCCCTTAAAACAGGTTTTTTTATCAGAAAGTTCTGAGGAGGGAATCTTTCAAAAACATGTATAACCCCGAAAGAAAGTAATGAAAGGGTATTGATATTAGAATATTTTAAAAATATCCAGAAGTAATAATACTCACATATATAGATAAGATAACACCATTTTGAAAGAAATATAAGGCAACCCGAAATAACAAAGAAGGTTCGGGTAGAATTCGTTACGATTTTATCGGCATGGTGTCAGCTGTGACCAAGAGGGATTTATGAGAGAGAAATGGGGTTTATAATAACTTATAAATCTATAAGGAAGTATGGGGGAGGTTCTTAAACATACCCTATCATTTTCTAGTACACCTATAAAGGCATAGTATAGAGGACAATCTTGATTAAGAGACAAAAGAAGAGGATCCCTTACCTAAAATCTGGTGGTGTTCTCCACTTGTTATTAATGGCCTAAATAAACAAATTAGGATCATTAATTCATATGTCCAGAACCAATTATATATGTTATTGATTTATTATAACCCTTATTAGTTCATTAAAATCCTTTTTGATTAGTTGTATGGTTCAATTTCATTGTTTGGGCTCGTTTGTTTACTTGGATTTAAAAGATTGGTTCACTTATATTCAAGTTTGGATTATATGCAAGATGAAAGTGGTTGTCCAGAATTGAAGTTATATTATTTATTTCATGTCCATGAGATTATATGGTTTTAATTTTAATTAGGTTACTTATAGTGATGTCAAATTATTATATATATAACCATAGTGATAACCGTTTTTGTTAATCGGTGAATTTGGTTACAAAGAATGTGTTTTTCATTATAACTTAATTCCATTTGTACCAAAAGATTACAGAACCAAAAATAGGATATATTAAATATATAATAATCTGGTTCAACCATAACACAAATGGTTTCATGACCAGAATTAAATATAATAAAAAAAATTGATAAATCATTGTCCTTGAATGTGCTAAATTAGCACATCTCAAACGGTGCTTTCATTTCATTCAAATAAAAGGGTGGGGAAAGAAGAGAAGATAATGAAATTTACCACTAGAATGAATACATTAAAGTAAATGTATGATACTAGATTTATCATACTATTATGGTTAAGGGAGGTGAGGAAAGAAATTAAAAAGAAAAGAACTTAAAAGAAAAGAAGAAAATTGGGAAAAGAATTTACCTCTTGAAACTTCCTCCTTTGAGAACCTCTTAAGGGGAGATGTTTTGGTATTTTGAGGAGGATGATAGCTTTTAGACGTGGGATAGGAACATGGGTAGATATTTGGGTAGAATTTAGAGAAGTCTTGGAGCATGAGAGGAGTGGAGAGAAGAGGGAGTGAAGAACATTTTTATAGTGGAGGAGAGGAGGGATTTAATGATATTATAATCATTAATTTATTATTTCTTCACAAGACAAATAATAGTAAGTATTCCATGACCAAGAATAGAAAATGGGCCATTTTAATTCGAACCAAGGGTGGTGAAATAATCCATGATGCTAGGAATAGTCTATTTATCTTATAATGTACATATACGGTAAATTACCATATTTTACTATTCATCAAAAATTCAAGTATTTCAGAAAAATCCCAAAAATTCACCCTAACCATTTTTCGACATGAGAATCCAAAAATGAATTCCATTTTTCAAAAATAATTTTTTAAACATGATTATTTTAATATTTAATTAAAATCATAATTTATTATCAAAAAACCAGATTTAAAACATGCATTAAATCATTCTAAAACATGAATATATTGTACTTCCAACTTGAATATTATTTTTATACTATAATAGGTGAGGTTACTATTCATTAGGGTATATCACTATTCATAAGGTTATGTTACTATTAATTAGCGTAGGTTACTATTCACCAAATATTATTTTTATTTTATTAGACTCCAAAAAACTTCTTGAACACAACCGTATATGTCAAATTTTCAAAATTCCAAGCACAGAAGTGACAAACTTATGTTTAAAGGTCACTTATAACTTATTAGTTCATTATTATGTGATTTTATGCCATATTTATAAGTTATAACTTATTAGTTCATTATTATGTGATTTTATGCCATATTTATAAGAAGGGAATTCGCATTAAAAACATTGGGTCGTTACATTCTTCCCCCCTTAAGAAATTTCGCCCTCGAAATTTCATTTTACATTCTTGGACAAAAACAGATGTGGGTACTTTTCCTTCATTGCTTCCTCCAGCTCCCATGTTGCTTCCTCAAACGTATGGTTCCTCCACAACACTTTGACAAGATGGGTTGTCTTGTTGTGTAGAACATTATCTCTCTAATCCAGAATCTTTACTGGCTACTCCTCATAAGAGAGATCATCTTCCAGCTGCACCACCTCTGAGTTTAGTACATGTGAGGGATCCGGTATGTACTTCCTCAAAGTGATGTGTGAAAAACATCATTAACTCAATCCATATTAAGTGGAAGTTCGAGCCGATAGGCCACGGATCCTATGTGGTCAAGGATCTCAAAGGGGCCAATATACCTTGGGCTTAGCTTCCCTTTCTTCCTGAATTGCATGACTCTCTTCCATGGAGATATTCTATGGAAGACTTTATATCGAACATCGAACTCCAAGTCCCTTCGAAGGTTGTTAGCATATATCTTTTACCGATTATGAGCATCTTTGATGTGTTTATGGATGACTTGAACCTTCTCTGTCATCTCTTGAACAAGATCATGTCCAAGTAGATTTATTTCTCCAACTTCATCTCAACAGGTTGGAGTTCTACATCACTTTCCATACAGAGCTTCATATTGAGCCATCTGAATACTCGAGTGAAAGCTATTGTTGTATGAGAACTCAACCAATGGGATATTCTGATCACATCCACCTTTGAATTCTAGAGAGCATGATGTAAGCATATCTTCAAGCATCTGAATAGTTCTTTCAGACTAGCCATCAGTTTGGGGGTGATAGGTCATGCTGAAATTTAATTCAGTACTCAAATAATGTTAAAGGCTCCTCCAGAATTTATATGTTAACCTTGGATCACAGTCAGAGACAATTGAGAGTGGAACACCATGCATTCTCACCACTTCCTTCACATATAACTTTTCAAGTTGTTCAAGGGATAGATCTTCTCGAATAGTGATAAAATGGGATGTCTTGGTGAGTCATTAAACCACAACCCATATCGCATTATTTCCCTTCAATGTCTTCAGGAGGATCATGACAAAGTCCATAGTAACATTTTCCCATTTCCACATGGGTATAGGCAATGGCTGCATCATACCTTTAGACTTTTGTCGCTCAGCTTTAACTTGCTGACATACCAAGCACCTTGATATATATTCCGCAATCTCCTTATTCATGTTATCACACCAGAAGTGTTTTCAGATATCACGGTACATTTTGGTACTCCCAGGATGGATAGAGAAGGTCGAGGTATGTGCATCATTCAATAGATCCTTCTTTATCTCTGTATTTTATGGTACACATAATCATGTCCCAAATATTACAACTCCTTCCTCATCAATTTTGAAATCAGAGGATTTACCATTTCTAACAACTTCCACCCTCTTCAGAATTTACACATCCTTTCTTTGAGTAACCTTTATTTTCTCCATGAGGGGTGGTTGAGGAATCATTTGAGAAAGGATTGATGATGTTCGTCCCTTAATGATTCCCATTTACATCCTTTGCAAATATAAGATGATCGTATCCTTTTAAATTCTCATCATCAATAAAGATGCAGGATACTTTCTACTTAGAGCATCTGTCACCTTGTTGGTCTTACTGGGATGGTAGTGGATTGAGCAGTCATAATCCTTGATGATCTCTATCCATCTTAATTGGCACGTATTAAGCTCTTTCTGTGTGAATATATATTTGAGACTCTTGTGGTCAGTATATATCTCACATTTTTCCCATAGAGATAATGCCGCAGATTTTCAACGCAAAGATCACAGCCACCAACTCCAAATCATGCATGGGATAGTTTTTCTCATGCATTTTTAGCTGCCTTGAGGCATAATCTATCACATTATAATTTTTCATTAGCACACAGCCTAAGCCTTTCTTAGAAGCATCACTATACACCCCAAAGAGTTCTCCACTTGAAGGGAGTGTGAGTCTCAGCGCAGTGATAAGCCTCTTTTTCAACTCCTTGAAACAGTCTTCACATTCTTGTGTACAGATGAACTTTACTCTCTTCCGTATCATCTTGGTCATTGGGTTTGACAATCGTAAAAAGTTCTTCATGAATCGTCGATAATACCCAGCTAGACCTAAAAATATGAGGATCTTTATTATATATGTTGGCCTTGGCCACTCTTTAATTGCCTTCGTCTTGGAAGGGTCCACAGATATCCCTTTCCTAGTGATATGATGCCCCAAGAATGATACTTCCTCCATCCATAACTCACATTTATTGTACTTTTCATACAATGTCTCCCTTCACAATGTATTTAACACAGTTTCCAAATGCTCCTCATGTTCCTCCTTTCTCTTCAAGTATATCAAAATATCATCAATAAAGACAACCACAAATTTGTCGAGGTAATCTCTAAAGACTCTATTCATTAAATCCATGAAAAATGTTAGAGAATTAGTGGGTCTGAAGGGAATCACTATGAACTCATAGTTTCCATACCTTGTTCAAAATGCAGTCTTCGGAATATCTTCCTTCCTCACCTTTAGTTGGTGATATCCCGACCAAAGGTCCACCTTAGAGAAATACCTGGCCCCACAAAGCTGATCGAACAAGTCATCTATCCATGGAAGGGGGTACTTGTTCTTTATAGTGATTTTATTGAGCTCATAATAATCAATGCAGAGGCGCATTGATCCATCCTTCTTCTTGATGAAGAGGACTGGAGCACCCCATAGTGAAGCACTCGGGCATATAAAACCCTTCTCTATGTTCTCCTGTAACTGCTTCTTAAGCTCTTCCAGCTCTACAATGGCCATTCTGTAAGGTGTCTTTGAGATTGGCAGAGATCCAGGGATAAGTTCAATTGAGAACTCAACCTCTCGGTCAGGGGGAAGACCAGGTAACTCTTCAAGGAATACATCAGTGTAATCCATCAAGATGGGAATGTCTTAAAGCATGATTCTCTCCTTTTTCTTAATCATTCTATCTAGGTATGCATGCTCATAAGGAAGCAATATCCAAACTTGAGATGAGGATTATAAAGGAGAATAATCATCCTCCTTTCACTTGTAATGAATCGGAGGATGCTTCGGGATGTGAAGAGTAATCTCCCTTTCCCGGTAGTCGATATTGGATTTATATAAAGATAGCCAATCCATGCCTAAGATAGCATCAAACTCCACCAATGGAATTATGACAAGATTTTCTGGGAGGTTCAGTCCACAATCATTAATCGGGGAGGAGTTATAAACCATGGATGCAATGATTTCCCCATTCTCTATTCTCAAAGATAACTTTTCCTCCAAATTTTGAGGTGGTGTTTGAATAGTTCTACTAAACTTTCAAGATATAAAAGAATGTGTAGAACCAAAATCAAATAGTACATTCTCTATTCTTGAATGAATAACTAGAATACCTATCACCACATCATTTTTCGGCTCTAACTCTACAGTAGTGATAGAATAAGCCCTTACTTATTGCCTTGGAGGTTGTTGTTGATTGCCTCCAACAACCCTAGGCTTAGGGAAATTGTTCGCATAATGCTCAAGCTCCTTACAGTTAAAACACTGCACTGTAGGATGAGTGTTGATCTGAACCTTCTTCTCTTCTTCAAAATTAGTGGGATTTTTCATATCCCTTTGGCAGTTCTTGGCCAGATGACCAAACATTCTGCATTTGAAGAAATTCATGGTTGCCTTGAGACAGTCACCAAGATGCTTCTTCCCCCAATTCTTGCAAAGGGGAAAGTGAGGCTTCTTTCCATCATGGGATTTGTTTGATGAACCACCCATGTTGTTCTCAATTTTTTGCTTCTTTTCACTAGGCCCATGAGACCACTGAGAGTCTCCAATATCCATTTCAACCTTGAGGGAACAATGGACAATCTCCTCATAGCTGTCGAAGTCTCGAATTGCCAACACTTTTCGTAGACTCGACATTAGTCCGCTAAAGAAGCGATCCAACTTACTTTCGATGTTCAAGACAAAGCCAGAGGCATACCTTGAAAGCCTTGTAAATTTCTCTTCATACGCCCCGATGGACTCATCTTCCTTCTGCTTGAGTCCAAGGAACTCTCTTTCCATCTTGAGACGGAGGGTTCGATGAAAATATTTGTTGAAAAACATCCTCTTGAATTCCTCCAAATATATGGAATCAATTTCCTCTTGGGACTTTGTATTCTTGATCAGTTTCCACCACTGATCAGCTTCCCCATCAAAAAGATAGACTGCCAGTACAACTTTCTATTCTTCCGAGCACTGGAGGACAGAGAAAATATTTTCAATGGAGTTAATCCATTGTTCTATGAGGAGGGGATCAGAAGACCCGCTAAACATGGGAGGCCTTTGCCGCATGAAGGATTCAACAGCAACTTTCTCTTCCCTTAGAGTAGGGGGATGTTCCACTTGATTCAAGTTATTATTCATTACTCGAGCCAGCTGAGAAAGTACTACCATGAAGTTTTGAGCACCCGCTTCCGTCACATCAGGCATGTCATTAGGGCAATCCTCACGTTTCCAATTACATTGGTTGTTAGAACGTGTTCTTCTATTTCCTTCCATTAACTAAGAAAAAGTACTAATAATTAGAGTTCTTGAATACTTAGCTATTCGACATAAAAAAGAAAACTTTGAACATTAAGGATAAACTTATAAAGAACAAGTACATCCTAACTTGTGATTCTTTAGGTTTATATCTAGGTTATCCTTGGTCTATTTCTTAACTTATATTCTTATGGGATTGTTTTCCTTAATAATGGTTTGTACTAAGCTTGTAAATCTACCAAAGAATATCCCCTGGGAGTGTCGTAACCAAGAGTGCATCAAGGCCCGTTATCGTGCACCAGTTCCTGTTCGAGTCTAGCTCAAAGTGGTGTTTTTGGGTTTTACCCCTAGATACATCTGTGCCAGAGCTGCCTCTACCTGCTCGTATCTAGACAGGGATGTATTTTCTTGATAAACCACTTACTCTATACTCACTAAATTTTAGGACCGTTTCCTTATACTTAGTCTCATCCTTAAGGTTCTCACAAAGGTTCTCTATTCCTAATCTCCAAAAATAACTAGACCATACTTTGATACCAACTATAGTGACCCAATACTTTTACATAAAACATTTCATGATTTTAAGCATAATTAATCATTAGAGTACAAGC
The DNA here is from genome assembly GCA_963277665.1 of Viscum album. Classification (NCBI taxonomy): domain Eukaryota; kingdom Viridiplantae; phylum Streptophyta; class Magnoliopsida; order Santalales; family Viscaceae; genus Viscum; species Viscum album. The sequence continues at coordinate 532,178,279 of OY728166.1, forward strand.
CATGGATCGTTATGTCTAGTGTCTTTGAAGACTAGGTACATATAACATAAAACATGGGACTAAAAAAACATCTTTATTTAATATCCATAAAGATCTTCTAACTTCCTTTGAGCTCTTACATCTACATAGGGTGCCCTGAGGAACACATGAACCAAGGGATGAGCTAAAAATCCCAGTAAGGGAAATGAACTTAAGGATACATCTCAATCATATGAGTTAGGAGGCATGACATAATGATATCCAAGGCATGAAACATATAAAATAATTTAACATAATCATGGGATCATATAAACATGGAATCATATAAATGTGGTAGAATTATAAATCATATCTTTAGTATGGGTTTAGGCTAACCTCAAATCTTGTTTCCCATTTCAGTACGAGTCAAGGCTAACCGCCAATCCTATTTCACATCGCATCTCATGAGAATTATCCTTACCCAATGCATTGGAGCGCTATCTGGGCACTCCCATCTCAACATTTTAATGAATATTATTTCCACATAAATAATCTTTCCACATAAATAATTATATATAATCAACCATACATAAACATAAGGTTACCCATGGAAAGCATTGGGTACCACAATCATGACATAAAACATATCCAATGGTCGTATCACGAAAGTGTCCATGAAAGGAAGGGATTAGAACATACATGGACATTAATAGGGTAAAATAGGAATATAACATGGTAAGTTGTGTCAAATATAATTGACAATATATAAAAAAATTATTATAGAAACATTAGCATTAAAACATTTTTGTGCGGTTTTAAGGAAAACACTCTAGAGCTTTTCAAATAGAAAAGAGAACATTATTTTATATAAAACCAGAATCTAACAAAGAAAGTTTTCATAAAAAAAATACTTATTTTATAAATAAAACAGTGTTTTAAAATAGAGGATATATTGAACTTGAAATTTGGGTAAAAATTAGGGAAGTCCCCTTAAAACAGGTTTGCTTATCGGAAAGTACTAAGGAGGGAATCTTTCAAAAACATGTATAGCCCCGAAAGAAAGTGATGAAAGGGTCTTGATATTAGAATATTTTAAAAATAACCATAATTCATAAGACTCACATAGATAGATAAGATAACACCATTTTGAAATAAAGATATGGAAACCCGAAAGAACAAAGAAGGTTCGGGTAGAATTCGTTACGATTTTATCGGCATGGTGTCGGGTGTGACCAAGAGGGATTGATGAGAGAGAAATGGGGTTTCTCATCACTTATAAATCTATAAGGAAGTATGCGGGAGGTTATTAAACCTACCCCATCATTTTCTAGTACACCTATAAAGGCATAGTATAGAGGAAAATCTTTATTAAGAGAGAAAAGGAGAGGATCCCTTACCTCAGATCCAGTGGTGTTATCCACTTATTATTAATTTCCTGAATAAACAAATTAGGATTATTAATTCATAAGTCCATAAACTATTATATATGTAATTTATTTATTATAACTCTTTTTAGTTCATTCAAATCCTTTTTGATTATTTATAAGTTTCAATTTCATTGTTCGAGCTCGTTTGTTTACTTGGCTTTAAAAGATCTGTTCACTTATATTCAAGTTTGGATTATATGCAAGAAGAAAGTGGTTGTCCAGAATTGAAGTTACATTCTTTAGTTCATATCCATGAGATTATATGGTTTTAATTTTAATTATATTACTTAGAGTTATGTCTAATTATTATATATATAAACTTAGTGATAACCGTTTTTGTTAATCGGTGGATTTGGTTACAAAGAATGTGTTTTTCATTATAACTTAATTACATTTGTACCAAAAGATTACAGAACCAAAAATAGGATATATTAAATATATTAAAATCTGGTTCAACCATAATACAAAGGGTTTCATGACCATAATTAAAGATAATAACAAAAATTGATAAATTGTTGTCCTTGAATGTGCTAGATTAGCACATCTCAAAAAGTTCTTTCATTTCTTTCAAATAAAAGGGTGGGGAAAGGAGAGAAGATGATGAAATTTACCAATAGAATGAAGACATTAAAGTACATTTATGCTATTGGATTTATCATAATATTATGGTGTATGGAGGTGAGTAAAGAAATTAAAAAGAAAATAACTTAAAAGAAAAGAAGAAATTTGGGAAGAGGAATTTACCTCTTGAGACTTCCTCCTTTGAGAACCTCTTAAGGGGATAAGTTTTGGTATTTTGTGGAGGCTGAGAGATTTTGGACGTGGGGGAGACCTTGGGGAGAGATTTGAGTAGAATTTAGAGAATTCTTGGAGCTTGAGAGGAGTGGAGAGAATATGGAGTGAAGGGGGTTTTTATAGAGGAGGAGAGGAGGGATTTAATGATATTATAATCCTTAATTTATTATTTCTTCACAAGACAATTAATAGTAAGTATTCCATGACCAAGAATAGTAAATGGGTCATGTGAATCCAAACAAAGGGTGGTGACATCATCCATGATTCTAGGAATAGTCTATTTATCATATAATGTACATATATGGTAAATTACCATATTTTACTATTCATCAAAAATTCAAGTATTTTAGAAAAATCCCAAAAAATTCACCCCAATCATTTTTTGATGTGTAGAATCCAAAAATGAAGTCAATTTTTAAAAAATAATTTTCTAAATATGATTATTTTAATATTTAATTAAAATCATAATTTATTATCAAAAAACCAGATTAAAAACATTCATTAACTCATTCTAAAACATGGGTATATTGTACTTACAACTTGAATATTATTGTTATACTGTCTTAGGTGGGGTTACTATTCATTAGGGTATATCACTATTCATAAGTGTATGTTAATATTCATTAGGGTATGTTACTATTCACCAAAAAAATTGTTTTATTAGACTCTAAAAACATCTTGAACACAACCGTGTATGTCAGATTTTCAAAATTCCAAACACAGAAGTGAAAAAATTATGTTTAAAGGTCACTTATCACTTAGTAGTTCATTATTATGTGATTTTAAACCATATTTATAAGAAGGGAATTTCCATTAAAAACATTGGGTTGTTACACTTCATACTAGTTGAAATATGATTGATGGCTTGAAGAGTAGAGTCTTCCGGAGATCTGGTGTGCTTCGTTCCGAAATATAGTGGCTAACTTTGACATGAATAACAAGAGAGACCAATGCAGGTCAGAATCAAAAAATTTATAGTGGGATGATCTAGTTGTACAACTAATAATCCCTACCACTTGACTGGCAACCAATACGGTTCAGCACTAGGGACTAATACAGGTCAACGCCAGCGACCAATACGGGTCAACACCAGCGACCAATACGGGTCAACACTAGCGACAAATACGAATCAGCATCTAGAGACTAATATGGGTCAGCATACAGTGACATATACGGTTCAGTAGTAGAGTTACTACGGATAGGATGATCTGGCCTTATGACTAGTCATCCATATCTCAATAACCTTTAAGTTATATTATTAGAGTGAACTTTCTCTTTTTCTTTGTGCTTTAAGATTTTGATCATGCTTGTGATATTACCTTTGTGGTATATCTTGTAATGTTTTCCTTTGTGGATTTTTGAGAGACCTTCGGGGGTCTTGGGGTCCCCTATTGGGTATTGTTATACTCATCCCTTCACGGGCTCTACCCGCACATGTGTATCTGGTGTAGACTACTGATGCTCCGAGGCAAACATTGTAGGTTCGGGAATAGGTGGAGCTTAGTGTGACGGAAGTAGTCAAGATCCTCTTCTTCGACTTCACACTTACAGCTATTACCCTCTAGGTAGAGCTCCAGGGCAGATGTGTCAGTTGTTTACTTTCTTTTATGTTTCAAGGGTGTGTATTTCGGAAAACTATTTTCAGTTTACAGTTGTAATTATATTTGTACATTACTCTCATAGTAATACCTTACCTTTTTTTGGTTTTTTACTTCATTTTCACTTTTTGAGTCTGTATATATCTCTTAGTAAAAGCCTTCCCTAATCAGGAAAAGCCTTCAGGTGCTAGTCGCTAACCCTTGGCCTTTGGAAGGCAGTCTTAGGGTAGTCACATTCAGGGCCAATGGGACGGGTCGTGACATATACCATATTCATAAATAATTAATGATTAATTTTTCATCATTAAACCATATAAAACTATTTTAATCTCATATGAAAACCCTTTTTTTATTTTTGAATGCTAATTTCATTTGAGACCCATTTTCTATTACAAAATATGATTTTCATTTAAAACCCCATTTTCAATACCAAAATAATAAAAAAAGGGGAGAGTTGTTTTCTTTGAATAAAACATGTATGATTGTAAATTTTGAAAAATGATCAAAAATAGTTATGGTGACGGGAAAAGTCATTGTTACTGAAAATGTTAAAATAGAGCATTCCTTTTATCTTTTGTAATGAATATCAAGCATTTCGTATAAAGAATATATTTTTCTGGAAAAAAATAGATTTAAATAAAAAATAATAATTTATAAAATTATCATTTCTATTTAATTACAATCAAAAAATAATTTTAAAAAAATGGACATAGAAGGGAAATGTAGTTCTAAGGAAAACCTTAAATGATGGATTTTTAAAAGAAAGGTCCTCTACCACTTTGGAAACATTCTCATCATAAGACAGATGAAATAATAAAATAAAATAAATCTAAAATATATTTGGAATATATAAGTTCATCATATAACATGAAAAATGGTTTATATATACACCTCATTAAATAAAATAGGTTCTTAATAGTAAAATATTCCTCAAAAAAAAGAAATTGAGATGAGGTTTCTTACATCGAGTTCAATTCATCTTGCAAATTATTCATCATCCAAAATAAAAAACATATTTAAATTATTTATTTTATTAGTAACCTTTTTCATGATTATTATTCCTTTTATTTCACTTGTTACCAGTTTATATACAATTACTTAATCATTTAATTATGTGTTGTATGTTTTGATGATACATGGACTATCTATCCAAATGTGGCTTAGGTAGGTTGATAATGGTCAACAATATCATTATTTTAACATCTTGAGAATAATAATCATGAAATAATTTTTTTATATAAATTTTTCTATTAAAAATAATCATGAAATATGGTTATGAAAAATGAAATATGCTACAGACATATAGACGGTCAGTCATATATTTGCATGAGTAATATTTCCATTTCTCAGTGATCATTATGGAATGAAGGTAAGTATTATTTTATCATTATATAATTATCATATTATCATAAATAAAATATTATTTCTTTAAATATACTTTTATATATCATCCATTTGATTTAGTGATGAATAAAGAGCCACATATCTTCATTGAGGCGGTAGTCCAAATATAGGCATGAATGATGTTATTATTTTTTAGTTTAACAAATAAAATGATACATTATATTTTTGGAATGATAAATATGTAAAAAATATCATAATTTTTTTACCTATATCACATATATTGATAAAATATTTCCCTATTACCTTCAATTCTATGTTTTACTGATAAACGGATTACATTAGTTCACGATGTGGTAATTCATCGCACACACGAGTGATGTTATCATATCCTACATAGAAAATAATTTAAGATGTTATATTTGATATTGTAAATAAATAAGTATATTTATGTTAAAAATATCATATATATAATTTAATTTCAACATTCTAAAATGTTGTGGGGGTGATGATCAAAACTGAATGACATCGGTACGTGAGAAGGGAGTCTGTCATACATAATAATGATGATTTTGTATCTAATTTGTCGAAATATGAGGAAGATTTATCTTATTTAATTAAAATAATATCATCTAATATTATGGTAGATAATTGTTTTATATAATAATAATTTAATAATATTTTACGTAGCTAGATGATGAAGTAAAATACTAGCTAATCACAATATCTATTCTTCAAACAACCTCTTTACGTACGCACAAAAAGCCTTATTAAAATGATTTTATGATCACAATAAGGGATATAGGTCTCAAGGAGGTATTTGAGGAAATTATTTTGTTCATTAAGGGAATATAAAAGTGGATTTTTGTTTTGATGTGGGGAGGGGAGGGGTGGAATTGTTTATGTGACATGAGTGGAATACTTATAATTTTTTAAATGAAATAGGTGTACCCTTGTTTTTCCCATGAAAAATAGATCCCAAAAATACCATTATTGATAATTATAAACTCTAATGTTGAAATATTTCATTTCAATATATTCAAGAAATGTTTTTAGGTTATTTAAATGGTTATATTTTTAGTTTAACATCCCAATAAATCAATTTTCACTTTAACCAAGATAATTAATTCCTATTATTTTCACTATTCATTACGGTCAAAAATTTAGTTTAACTTATTAGATAATATATCATATTCTGATTATAAAAATATAATTACATTTTACCAAATTATATTCATATAATTGGTAAAATTTATTTTATAATTAAACTGACAGACATGATGAAAACACTTGTTTTCAAGAATTGTATTCTTCATAACAAATATGTTTTTATATTAACTAGTTGAATAATAAAAATCATTTCATGAATCAGAATTTATATTTGATGATATATTAAATATTTAATTTAATTTTAAATATTCTTAAATGGGGACTATTTTAATTAATTAAATTAGAGAAACATTATGCACATTAAAATAGTTAAAAAATCTATTTTAAACACAAAAATAAACATATAATAAAATAAAATATAAATTTTATTCAAAATTAGATATATTAAATTACACTAAATAATATTTTTTTTACTCCAAAACCTAATAATTATATTTCTAAATTGCATAATTTATTGAAAAGAAATTACTTTTTCAACAAAAATTCATATTTTTCACTATTTATCAAAAAACTAATATTATTTTGTAAAATTTTCATATCTTCCTGAAGATAAATTTGAAATTATTATCTTAAAAACAAGATAATTTTTTTTAATGAAAATTATGAAATTTAGAACACAAACTTTTAAATAAAAACCATATAAAAATGAGTTCAGTTATAACTATTTCCATTTTGGTATAAATAATAACGAATATTTTAGTAATGAATATCATTATATAATTAAAAAATAATTTATTCAAGTATTACATGGGATTTTATATTGTTACCCACATTTAAAAGTTGCAATCTCACAATTTTATTCACATATTAAACAATTGGTGATATTTTTCCTTCGTAACATTTTTAGATTCACATGGTTCTTCATCAACCACATGGTCATTCCATAAAACTATAACATGGTAAATCATCTTATTCTGCAACACATTCTCTATACATTCAAAAAAATGAATTTTTTGTTCCTAATAAGAAATATTTTATTCCCACTATACAACTTTATGGCTCAAAATATGTGATCCATATAGAACATATATTACTAACATTGAAACATGAAATATGATATCTACCCAGGATTAATATAAGTGAAAATCCACTCCGGGGGAAAATGATCCAAATTTCCCAAATGTTTCATATTTTTCAATAAACTATTATTGACACTGAATTTTAGATAGGTCCATGAGTGGGTACTTTTAAAGAAACTAAAGGCAGGTAGAGAATCAACCAAAAATTATGCGACATCAGAGGGAGTTGTGTGCATGAATTAAGGGGTTCTTGCAAGATCCCTTGTGGTGTGAAAACCTATGTGCGCCCAATGCGACGTCAAATGAAGTTTTGTGTGGAAACCATCTTAAAATATGCCAAGGCACTAGCGCGAAGGAAGAACGGTGGGCACACAAGATTCCCTATGGAGCGCAAACCCTTTCACGCCCAATGCGGTGTGAAATGGACTTTTGCGCGATGCTCCTCTTGTGCCATGCTGCCAAATTTTTTTTCTATAAATAGAAGTGGAACCCCTCCCTTTGAGGATGGTTACAATAGATGATCTGACACTCTACTTCACGAATGAGACCTCTTTTGAGCTCATGAAAAAAACACCATGGCATCAAGGTATTAGATCTTATGTGGTAGGTCTCCATGGGGTCCTCCTTCAGGTGGACCCAATTAGGCTTTATCCTCACCTATATCCTTTCACCCTTAGGTATTTTCATGCAAAATATCCATATTTTGTGGAAGTTTCTCCTTACATAGGCACTATTTTTCACGCATTTATTCATTGTGCGCTCAATTATCCCATATTGCACTCAACCCCCCATCTTGCGTGCTCCCCTCCTCATGGGTTCCATGTGTCGTCCTCACCCTATAGAACCAGTTTTATGCCCCTTTTATATGTGACACCCCTATCATGCATGTGCTTATCCCATACAACCATCCAGGTTCGTACGAAGTGATTTTAATGTCCCTTGGGTAGTGCTTCATGTTTCATTGCTTTGCCTCATGCTTCTTTTCATAGGAATACTAAAAGCTATAGATTCTTCAAATTTATATGCTAACATTATCCCCTCAATGGATCACTCTATAACACCACTGCACTAATGCATTGATGATGTCTTCCCTTCCTCAAGGGTGGGTGGGGATCATTTATGTAAGTCCTAGGGGTGTGGAGTGAACCTACCTCATCTGAGATATAAGATGTTAAACTTCCAGGCACCATCATCCTCATCACATGATGTTAAACTATAGCCTCACCCCATGAAATATATAAAGGTTTCCCCATCTTGGAAATTCTCCATGCCCTCTTGTCTCCATGGGAGTTAGATCTTCCTCACATAGAATGAGATCCTCTTTGTTGGGGTGGCATCTGTCCGTGGGTAAAGGAAACCATCCATGTGTAATCCCCTAGAATTTTTTGTGGTAGGTAGCATCTCCTCTCCTCCTTTCATCTTCGGTACACAAAGGTCAAAGGAGATATGGGCACCTGGACTATCGTTACGATATTCCTCTCAACCTAGGCATTTTCACCATTAGGCATCCATCTTGTAGTAAGTCCCAATCTTCATCTTCATGGGCCTCAAACCAAGAGTAAGCCTCTATTAACTCTCTGGGATGCTAACCAAGCATAATACCTTGTTTCCTCTTTGGCCACTAACGAAGTGTAATCCCCACTCTATTCCTCATGAATGCATCTGCCATGATGTGATCATTAGGTCTCTACTGACTCTTATTTCTCACACCAAGCATGAATCACATGGGCTTAGAGTAAGCATCGAACATGGAATCCTCCTTGGTCTTGCTTCTATGTTTAAGCCCCAATCCTACCTTCTAGACTACATGGACTTTGATCCTTGTCTTCTAGATAGGGTACGTAGGAAGCCTCCATGAGCTTCAAGCCCAACCCTCATCCTACATGACATTAAATTGTACACCCCATTCCGTCCACACAACATTAAACTTTACCCATTAAAACTATGTGGACATTGATCCTTTACCTTTCCATGAAAGGTATGTAGGAAGCCTCTCTAAGGTTCAAGCCCAACGCCAACTTGTCCTGACCACTCCACATCGGTTCACCTTCTTCCCGCATGACATTAAACTATATCCTCCCTTCTAAACTATTCGGTCTTTGATCTTTGTCTCCCAGGTAGGGTACATAAAAAGCATCCATGAGGTTCAACCCAAACCAGTAGTAAACCATTTTTTCCTCCAACAAGTTGTAATCCATTGTAGCCCAAAACCAAAAGCAATCCATTATAGTCCCCTTTGTTGGTACCCACATCTCTAGTCCACCCCTTTGGGCATCAGACCAACTCGGGCTTCTAACCACCTGTAAGCCCCAGTGTGTCGTTGGGTTGTTGTCCTCTGTGCACACCCTGATTCTATGCCCCACCCAGAACTATGTGGACATGGATTCCCTGCTACAGGTATATGTTTGAAGACTCCCTAATTTTCAATCCCAATGCTCATGTATCATCCTAGTATCTGTTCTGAGCCTATGTCTTTGGGGAAGGTCATTCCCCAACATAAAGGTTCAATTTCATTTGGGTCACATCCATGTGTCCATTCTCACAGGCCACCTCCTCTGGTGTCCCATCACCTCCACCGAACTATGTGGACTTTGATTCCCTTCCAAGGGGATACATAGGAAGTCTCTTAGAGGCTCTAGCCCAACATCACTATCATCCTCGCATCAGTTCTATCTCACTCTCCACCTCTATATCCATCTTTATTTTTACCCAGGCTGCCACATCCCAGTGAGATCATATCACCCACATTCTCACTAGTCCTAGAATCAATTGGTAAGTTAACCACGGATAAGACCCATATAGTCCATAGTCATTAACCCAAGAGCATCCCTATTTCGATGGGAAGCAATCCATGCATAATCCCCAGCATCATCTCTAGTTCACTGTCCTCTAAGCACACCCCGATTTATCATCCCTTCGAACTATGTGGGTTTTGATCCCCATCTCTCAAGACAAGGTACATATGAAACCACCCTGAGATTCAATACAAGAAAATTGTAAACCATAGTGTCTTGTTTATTGGGACAAAAGCACCCTCGTATCCATATTCATTAAACATAAGTTGTTATCTAACTATCTAATAGGACTCTTAGGTGCTCTCATATAGGGATTCACCCTTCTGATCCACTCTTATCAGTGTTTCAATCAGTGTGATCCATCTCTGCTAGATGTTAAACTCATGACATACCCTTTGTTAGATGTGGAAAACTAAGGGAAACGTCAGAGACATGCCTATGGAATATAATTCCTCACACCCGACATGGGATGCCTCAGGTTTCCATGCCCTCGATAAGCCCTATCATAAGGGGAAAAATCCCAGAAGCATCAATGTTCCAACATCTAGACATGCCAGTGATGTCCAACGTGGATACTCCTCCAATTTAATGATAGTTCCCTAACTTGACCTCTTGGAATTTCTAGACAGAAGAATTTTAATTAACTGACATCCACAAATATATGTCTCTATGATGGTTTTCACAAAAAAAATCTTAATCTTTAAGGGAGATCCAGACTAGGTAGCAAGTTCTGAGGAGGAATCAACGGAAGGATAGACCGACATCCCATAATCTCATTTCAATCTAGGAGATAACATCCCTAAATAAGTGATGGATTCCACCCACCTTTGGAATGTAGGAATTCAGGTCAACAGATAAGTGTGTCCTCCATAGATGGATGTTCACCCTAGAAAAAGCTTCGGAAACATAAATGGTGAACCTAACGTTAATCTCTTCTCTTGAATGTAAAGATTAGTAATGTTCAAGACAATATTTTATTAGCATGTCACCAAATCCATGTATCTGGTGCCAGGTTCCATCATGAAAATAGTGGTCATGGTGTGAAACTCATCAGAAAATAGTTTTGTTGAACGTTGGAAATCCCGGTATACGACGTTGTCCGCATGGATCCTTTTAACAACCATGGAAGAAGGAATAGTGTTGGGGTACTGGATGTCACTTTCCTTTATTCATCATTAAGGGTTGAATCTCTCTACTTTGTAGGACCCAATATACTATGACAATAAACCAATCATCACCAACCCACCGACGCAGGGGTTGGGGAAACGTCAACACAGCATTCCCACATTGCGTCATCTCTTCCACTTCAAACTTCATATTCACATCTTATGGGTGCCCATGCCCCATCTACCCATCTAAATTCATTCAGAGAAGGGTGCTTAATGAACTTTCCTGTTGATATGATAAAGAGGATATTATCCCAACCCGTGATATGGCCCGACGAGATCTACAGGCTTTTGTGACCCATCATCACAATTTCCCCCAAGGTCCGCACAGGGAGCCACTGCTCCCCACTCTTACGTATAATTGATTTGGGAGCCTCTCCCTAAAACACCTTGATGAATCCCTCCCCTACGCCAATGAGGTTAGGGAAGTTTGGGCCAGCCTAGCTGTAATCCCACACCAGAGGGCGACAAGAAGGGCTCCCACTAGGCCATGTTTGTGCCACCACCCAGCTCCAGCAGCTGAAGATCATGTGAGTTATACACATGTTCCACTGTCCTCAGTTCATTTAACCCGATGACAGCAATAGGTGTAAGTTGAGGAGGATGCCCACCACAGGGTGTCAACATCAATGGATACCATGCCTCGTGCCACCACTGACACATACCATTAATCACCTATTTATGCTGAACAAGGGAACTCATACGCCCATCCCAGATTGAGTCCCCAACCACCCCATTGGTAGGTTGGGATGACTCTCTTGGTCACCGACATAGGTGGCATCCATCGCGGGCCGAACTGCATCAATGACATCTAGTGTAGAAGTCCTCCCTATACCAAAACCAATTAGATCATAGGTTCTCCCCTGTCCCAAGCTCGACATGGATGCCCTACCAATGCCACCATAAATTTGTGCAATGGTCCTCCCCATTGTGTTGACAACCAGAATGGAAGACTCCTATGCACCCATGACCTCCGGTATAGAGTCCTTCCTCCTGTTATAGGTCGCTGATGTAAATATGTTATCTGTCTAGTCAAGAATCACCATGGGGGTCTTCCCCAAGTTCTTACAGTAGCCGAGGGAGGTCCACCTCATTTCAGTAATCAGAGAAGCGGAGGCCTACCTTGCTTCATTGGCACCAACACAGATGTCCTACCTGTGTTCATCTCAACTAGTACTAAGGCACTTCTCATACCATCACTGCTAAGGGGAAACGCATGAAGGAACTGCCCATGCTGCCACCAGCTCCAGCGAGGGTTTTACCCTCTCCTTCACTTCCTATGGATATTTCCTCTGCATGTCATCAAGTGGATATACAGGTCATCTCCATGTTACCTTTGACATTTTTCTAGGTGAAAATCACACCCCAGATCACCCATGAGGAATTCCTCTCCACCCCAGCATCAGTTTGACCAGAGTTCCACCTTGAGACAAAAACCTACCCTATCCTTAAGAACCATCCTAGGGTAAGAGGGAGGGTCTTAAATTCCATAGGAAGAATACTCAGATGTTTTAGACCTAAATTAATCCAGTCTTATTCACATATTCAAAGGAATAATATGATTCACCAATGGAACCCTCACCCCATTCCTCTGTGTAAAGGGATTAGGTAGGAACGAGGCGTATCAGTCTCATCCATTTGGAATGTGAGGTCCATCGGATTCCCACCTCCCTCTATAGATACATCTAGGAGGAGGAATATTTGGCCTCTTTCTAGGGACTGGATGTGTGATCCTCTCTATTGTAAATAGTTTCATTCTCTAAATCGACCATAGATCATGAAGAGTTATTCTGGGGACCGGTAGAGGATGAACAATAGCATGTCCCACCACAAATAATCACAGCCCATGAACTATAAATTATAGTTTCATGTCTGTATTACTGGGATGTGGTAGCTCAGATGTTCATTCATCATGGGATAACCCAATATTTGGTGTTTTGTCATCCTGTTCACCGTATTCTCTAGCAGCTAGTTTACCATCTCAGTGGTCTACTTCAGTTCTATTACCAGTCCCACATCCTCCATTGCTGATGAGTGTGGAAACTAAGGTTGGATCTAGAGTCCGATACAAAAACCTTTTGGGACATCCTTGCAATGGATCACTTCCCAGAGATGTTCAGGCTAGTCGAAACCCCAAAATTCAGTGCACCAGAATTGCTTACCCAGGAGGAAGTCACGTGTTTTCACCAAACCCTCTAGGCGACATAATTATGGCTCCATTATCAGTTAGTGTCTTACCCCAAGATTCTGGAATACATTGAAGATATTGACCAATAATTTTGTATGGTCGACATGGCTTCGCTCCCTATGGCCAAGTGCCATGAGTCACCCGATTATCATTGAACCCTCCAACAATGATGCATTCAGATATTTAAAGTGCTCCACATAATTATCAAGGAGGCTTACCCCCACGTTCAGTTATATGGTAGGAGCAGTACGTTGACCTCCATTTTAGCTCTATCTAGCACCCACCCTACTTCCTAGGCAATATTGAGGATATGCCCCCAGGTAGAGTCTCGATTAACATGGCTGAACTAACAGAGGGAGAGAACGATCTAGAACTAATTGATGAGAACTTACCCTCCAGAGTAGTGCCACACCTATTAGATACATGGGGAAGGGTTACTTGCTAGTAGAGAAATATATTGTGTCTTCCCATGCCCACTGAGTCATTATTCCTCGACCAGAATCCCAATAAGATCAATGAGTATCTTAGGGCCCTCAAACCCTCTGACCAGTCTGGATCAGTGGAAAAGATGGAAGATAATCCCAAAAAGGATGTGCTATGTCAACATCCCACTCAATAAAAGAATATATTCAATGAACTCCTTGATGAATGTGTTGTAGAGCGGCTACCAAACTATGGTGATCCTCAGCCGGGGCAGTAGGGGCATTTACAACTTCCCCCTGGCGAGTTACCTCCGAGTGACCCTGACCATCCTTCCCATATAGACAGGATAGAAGTTGGAGCTTATGCAAAGAGGGAATTGTTTGTATCAAAAAATCCACCCGAGTGGTGCAATAATACTCAAGACCCAGCTCAGGTTCCCCCAGTCGCTCCCCATGTTGTTCCCCCAGTAGTCCCACAGGTCATCCCACCTACCGCTCCATGATATGTCGGGCCAAGTTATCATGTTGATGAACCTGCCAATGAACCAGTGGTTAGGGATCCTTGTCAAGAAAGGAATCCCCTTCTGTATGATCCAACGGAAGAACTCATCACCCACCTTGAGGCTTTGGAAATTCGATAAGTAGAAATTTTTCCTGATGGAAAGCCATATCTGATATGGGTGGATGATATCCGAGCACTCCCTGGTTTTGGGAATGCAACCTTTTTCTTATTTAATAGGACGGGTGATCTTATGTCGCATTTGGACCACTTAATCTCAAGGTGTGGACCCATGATGGGAACCCCAATATAGAAAGAGGCTGACAAACTCTATTGTTTTGTATAAACATATGAAGGGCCTACGATTTTCTGGTACAACCAGCTACCCATTGGGTCAATAGCCGAGTGAAAATATATTCATAGGAAATTTCTTTACCTATTCATCTCCACCACCCAGAAGATGATTATTGTAGACCTCTTCAAGTGTAAGTAGAGGTCAGACAAGCGCGTCGCAGACTTTGTCTCCTAGAGGAAAGGGCTCACTGAATCCCTAGATATTCCACTGACTTGGGAATAGATTCTGACAATGTGTGTGGGGAATGTCAAAACTAAAATGGTCCCCTTTTTCATCACTCATAATTACCTAGGAGGATTCCAGGATTTCTCTAATAGTTCCCAACACCTAGGGTAAGCCTTGTAACATGCCAATAAGGTGCGTCTGTTGCCTCATGTAGTTCCCACGAGAAGAGATGATAAGGTCGAGCCCGCCATGGTAGAACATATAGAGGCTCCCAATTAGATGGATTTGTTACCAGTGGAGCCACCTCCACAGCATCATAAGGGCCCATCACCTTAGGAACAACCTCCAGCCCAGCAGCGCCCACCTCAGAATTAGCAGGATCCCCCCATGTAACATGCCTCCACCACCTAAGTGAGATAACAAGGTTCCACCTCCTAGACCAGATCATTCAGCCCCTCATCAGGGACAGGCTCTTAATCCCCCTTCTAAGATAGTATAAATTGAACCTAATCATTCAATGAGGCTCATGTCTTTGGTTATTTTCAAAGTGCCTTCAAAAAGGGAATTCTATAGTTGCAAGAATGAAAGAGGCCCAAAGAGGCAGATCTCACTGATCGCCTTAACTACTGCCCCTATCACCGGATCCTAGGGAACAACCATAAACAATTCAATGTGTTCAAGAGATGGATTAAAAACTAGGATGATAACAACATATTCAGGTTAGGCCCAACTTCAGAATAGGTGGCTTGTGTGTTAATTATGCACAGCAGAAAAAGTGATAGTGAGGGTGAGTGGAATCAGGTTCCTAAATGTGGGTTTTAAAAATATGATGACTAGATGGTTCATAAGGTAGTCACCCATTCCCATGTTATTATCTATGCACATATGAATCAACCCAAGCCTTCATAAGTCACTTCTTCATCCATATCCAGTACTTCTGTGTCGATGTCTCTACCTTCCTCGTCCCTAAAGAGTAAGCATCGACGACATAAGGGAAAAAAAATCCCCCCACTAATACCATCATCATCATATACTTATAGTGACTCAATGCCCCCAGAGATGGTTATTTCCCCCATAATCCTTCTATTGTTGAAGTATTCTTCATGTGATGGCCAAGGGTATGATTTGGTTAACACCATGGAGCTGGTAAACCCCTATATGGTTCCCAACGACTTGGAGTGTCATACAAGTCCTCCTAACATCCCCAGTCATCGCCAATGTCGATGGAGAAGTGGTTATGTGAGTTTTTATAATGCCTCAATAATTTATTCTATCCAGGTTGTGTATTACACCAAAACCAGAAAACAATACTAGCATATATCTCACCATGCACAAACTCCGCATCTTGTTTCACTAGGTTTTACATCACTTCTATTTCTACTTCTTGATCAGGAGGAGCCACAACAGCCATGCTATGAATAGATGTGTTCTATTTCACATCATCCAATGTCATTTATCCCTCATCTAGTAGTTACTATGCATGTTTCCACTAGTGAACAGCGGTATATTTCTAGCACCAGTTGGCTACTTTTTCATCCATAAGGTCCCAGCATACCTCCTGTCATAGAACAACCTCTTGTATGTAAAAATTCACACTTTTCCTAGAAGTATGATATCCTTAAGAATCTTTCAATCATTCATATGAGGCTCTATATCCTTGAGGCTCTTCCTATGTCAACGGATATGCTAGAATCCATTTCAAAGAAATTTAGAATCCCCCTCTATTTTGAGATGGAGTTAGAAGCCATAGAAGCCTACCATGATGAGATAGTTGAGCATGCACAATGTCTTAACATCATCTCTTTCTCTGGTGAAGATGAAGTTTATCTCATACAGGGGCACATCCTCCCACTATAAATCACTTTCCATTTCAATTGTGTGGAGGTTCATCACTGCCTTATCGACATAAGCTTTGGGATCATCCTTATCCCAGCCTGGAGACTTTGGAAAATGTTACTTTCTAAGGATGATATGAGTCCCTCTAACCTAAAAATTCAAGGTTATGACCAAACAGAACATAAACCAGTAAAAAACATCTTCTTGAATACCAAGTTCAGTATCATAGTGTCCACCACTGAGTTCATGGTTGTCTCACAAGAAACCGCCTACAATGCGTTGATGAGTAGGCCATGGCTCCATCTACATGTGATGGTCTCTTATTAGTATCACCAATTCCTTAAGTAATCTATTAATAGTCGAGTTTCAATACTCCAAGGAGATATGTCTCCCTTTTCCTCTTGTGAATCCCTCTATCCAAATGTTGACTATTACAAGAGCATGGAAAAGAAGATATAGACTAACGAGGTTGAACATGATATGGCTGTAACTGAGCCTTGACAAGACCTATATGATGCCTAAATTTTCCTAATCCACCGATTGGAGGCTATGACCACGGATCTGGGACAATGCATTATAGTTTATAGAATTAGGGGGAAACACATTCCCAAGTCTAGGGGATGCTATAAGATCACCTAGTATTCCAAAAAAAAAATTGTCTCAGGTGATCCTATAGCCTCATACTCTCATAAAGTATCAAGATGTTCGCCCCATGGAAATGACAATACATCATACTTGTTTGTTTTTCTAGTATTGAATAAACTGGATCAAGATGATGCACCACTATTTCTTTAACATCATCAAGTGTTTCCCCTTGGGTCACAAACCTGATGGGATTGGGTCAATAGCTTTCTTTGTTATGGTTTCAGTAGCACAAGAGTCCCCTGGTGTAGTGTCCATCATCGCTCAGGTTGGAACCATTGTCCTGTCAAGATATGTTGGCTGAGAGTAACGACATCTCATTAAGTATCCCTCCTTCGTGAATGAAGAGGAGGATTTGGAGGATGCTCCTCCAACCTTTGAAGAGGGTGTCTCTACCAGAGTTAATGAATTGGTACAGGTGAACCTCTATGGTGAGATAGAACTAAAAACTACATTTATCAGTGTCGATATGCCTGTCAAAAAGGAACAATGATATGTGGACTTCTTGAATTAGCATCATGATGTGTTTTCCTGAAGATATGATGAGATTAATGTACTAGATCCTTAGGTTTTTGTCCATCGCCTCAGCCTTCCTAAAGTAGCATCATGATGTGTTGATTGATGCCACCACTAGGTTATAGTATCTCTCCTTCATGGATGGGTATTTCAGATATAATCAAATCTGAATGGCCCTCGATAATGAAGTGTTTATGGCCTTAAGGGCACCACAAGGTACATTCTTCTACCATGTAATGCCTTTCTTTATAAATAATGATGGTTCCACCTATCACTGTGGCATGAATTGCATTGTTAATCCTATTATTGGTACATTGGTGGAGTTCTATGTAGACAATATGGTGGTCAAGTCATTCCATTTTCAGGACCATATCAAATATCTCGTGAAAGTGTTTATCTTTATCCAGTCTGTCTATCTCAAGATGAACCCATTGAAGCCTGAATTTGGGTTCACCTCCAGAAATTTTCATGACTTCATTATTAGATATAGTGGCATTGAGATCAATCCAGATAAGATCAAATCCATCACCTAGATTTCTCCTCTAAGATACATTCGATATCATTGGGGATTTCAAGGCCAATTATCCTATATACATCAATTCATTGCGAATATGGCTGGAATGTGTAATCCCTTTTCCCAGATCATGAAGAAAGGTTTAGATTATAAGTGGGATGAGGAATGTCAAACTAATATTGAGGAAATCAAGTTGTACCTATTACAGCCTCTGGTTCTGATTCCACCTATTTATGGAAAGTTGGTGGTCCATTATGTGATTGCTCTGGAATGATCTCTCGGAATCCTTCTCACCTATAAGAATAACAAGGGAACTGATAAAAATCTATACTATCTTATCCACATGCTCCTCAATAAAGAGACTAGATATTCCTCTATCAAGAAGAACTGACTTGTGCTGGTATTCACAGTGAAAAAATTGTGAAACTACTTGAAGTATCATGAGATACAACTAGTTTCCTGAGTGTATTTGCAGAAGTACATTTTGAACCACCCCATATTGACAAGTCATCTAGCTTGGTTGGAAGTGATTCTCCAGTAGTTTGACATATGATTTGTTCTCCATAATTCCATTAAGGGACATACATTGTAATATTTCCTTTCCACCCATCCACCTGCCACAGACCAGTATTTGGATCTTGATTATCTAGATAAGGCCATCCTCTCAGTAGATCAAGATATTTGGTGTTGAAAGATTATTTTTGATGGTGCTTCACAAATCCCAACTAGAAGAATACTTAATGATCCCAGACTCAACATAGTGGGCTTCGGTATCATCTTCATCAAACCAGCACAAGTTGTTATAACATTAATTCCAAGTGTCAGATAGTTGTACGAACAATGAGGTAGAGTATCAGGCTCTCATTACTAGTCTTGAGTTGTCCCTCATGATTTATGTTCCCTAGTTACATGTGAAAGGGGACTCCAAACTAGTCATCAAATAGCTCAAAAATGACTACGTAATCTGGAATTCTGAGCTCCTAACACTGTTGTAATGTGCCCACTAGTTGATGGCCCAGTTCCCATCTCATCCAGAAGTTACTAATGTCCCTCATTCCTATAATGGTAAATTTTATGCCTTCTCTATCTTAGATACCTATCTTATAGAGCCTGATTAGGATTAGTTGATTATCTATGTAGTGCATCATAGATTCATCGCTCTCGTTGCTCCAGATGACAATGATGGCTTGTAGGTAAGCCACCTTATCGTCGGTGCCTCCACATTAGGATCCCCAGGTCCCCCTATCACAGAGCTAGAGGTGATTCCCAACTGGAGGACCCACATTATCGAGTATCTCTAACACAGTAATCTTTATGAAGATTGAGCTGAGCTTGAGTGAATCTGATGGCGTGCATTGTAGTTCACCCTCCATAGTGGAATAAATATTGAGAATATCCTATACATATTCCGGTTTGATGGGTTTCTACTCCATTTTATTCAAGGAGGATATATTTCTCAGTTCATTCAGGAGGTTCATGTCGGTTCCTGTGTGGCTCATCAGACTGGGTAGAATCTATCTCATCATATTACAAGATTGAGATATTTTTTTCCCACCATGATCTGTGACTATATCAAGTTCTCCAAGAGGTGTCATTCATTCCAAACCCATGCTAACTTTGTGAAAAACCCGCTAGATCCTCTCCACACTACCATTGTTGTTAGCCCTTCGCGGTCTGGGGAATCGATGCCATGGGACCCTATCCACCAGTGACAGCCCACTAGGGCAGGTTCATCCTAATAACTACAGATTTCTTCTCCAAGTTGGTGGAGGAAGTTCCACTCAAGGATTTCATGGATAGTTCTATCATTGAATTTATAACCAACAATATCATCTATAGATTTAGAGTCCCTCACACCGTTCTCACTAATAACAACACCAACTTCCAGGTAGCCTAACTAAAGAAGTTTTATACCAAGTACGAAATCCATTATAACCATACCGCATACTGTCACGCATAGAAAAATGGGAAGATCAATGAATTCAAAAAAACCATCTATAACATTCTGTAGAAGATGTTCTGTCAGAACAAGAAATGATGGTCGGAAAAGCTCCCCAATGCAACTTGGGCCTATCAGACAATGACTCGCAGTTCCACTAAGGTGAGCCCATATTTCTTGTTGTATGGGATGGAGGCAGTCCTGTGCATCAAGATTCAGTTTCCTTCATTATGCATAGATGTCTACAATAAGCAGACACCCAAAAAGGTGGATTAAGTCAGTCTAGATAAACTGAAAGCGCTTGACGAGAATATGATTTGTGCCCTGTACAATCTGGAGAGGCATCAAAACAAGATAGCCAGAGATTTCAACAAGAATGTTTGTCTCCTCTCTTTCTTACAAGGGACATGGTGTTGGCCCTGGGAGTGCCAATGATACCTGGCTGGAAACCACCCAAACTGGAGCCCAAATGGGAAGAACCTTACATCATTCACAAGGTTGACCCAAATAGAACTTACTTCCTAGTTAACATGGATAGTGAGCATATAACCCCTCCCACAAATTCCAAATTATTCAAGAAATACTTTTCTTTAACAATATGTTCCTACATGAACATAAAATGTGACATCATTACCACATGGCGTTAAAATGCGTTATCTTTCCGAGCTGAAGGACGTAAAACAATTAGCAACTTGTCCCACTTGAGATTAAACTGTACGTCTTCCCACATGACGTTAAACTATATCTGGTCCCACATAACCTTAAATTGTTCTGTCCAGTATGTCGTTAAAATGCTTTGTCATCCTGCATGACATTAAAACTTTGAGCGGAAGATAAACATCAAAACAGTCTGAGATATATGACCATAAACTAATATCTACCATTTCCTTGGTGTAAAACATTAAACTACATAGTATTTAAAGAACTATGTATGGATTTATTCCTATCCTCATGGGATATGTAGGAATTCTTGGACATATTGTCTTAGATTCCATCCCCCAAATTCTTCTATTTGACTACTTCCTGGGTGTATCTCTCTTAGAGGATCCCACATGGTGTAGTGTAGGCTTATTTGGCCCCACTCATGTCAGGATTATGATGATCGCTCTATGTGCCTCTCCTCGTTCTTCTATCCTCCCATGTCCTCACTACACAACATTAAAACACATTCACCCTTTAAGAACTATGTATGGATTGATTCCCATCCTCATGGGATGCGTAGAAATTCCCAAAAATTTTGTTTTTAGGCCTAGCCCCAAACATTAGGATCTCCCCTTAGGTCGAAACACATGGTGCGGTGCAAGATTTTTCATTCATTCATGTTGAGTTCATCATGACCTCACCATGTATCCCTGTCCTTGGAGATCTCCACCTCTTTCATCATCTCGTATAACATTAAACTTCTTGGTCATATTCATGCTTCACGCATCCCCTTTATTTGGGTATGAATCATATTCCACATCCAAAGGACCCCCCCCCCCCCAATTTCTTGGATGCTAGGCCCTAGGGCTCTCATACCTTTCTAATCCAAAGTCGCTAAGGATTTTGAACAACTATTTGATACAAGTCCCACGTTGTGAATATGGTCAGCGGTCGACACTCATATGTGGCTCCCACTTCAAGTCACATGATATGGATGTTATATCTTGAATGCAGTCAACGACCATATTACATCATTATCACCACCCACATAGTCCCAAATATTGGGTTCAGTGATTCATTTTATCCTTCTATCCCTTCAAACATCAGTCTTCCTCGAACATGAGTGTTGGTCTGGTCGGGATCAACCCTGCCTGATCTCTTTCACTTGTTTCTATGCCCTCATATGATGGGTATAACCTAATTCCATTCCTTATTTCCCACACCAATCATTTCTCACGTGGATTTAGGAGATTTGGAAAATGAAATGCCCACATAAAGGGTCACCTATCTATGGTCATAACCCTATGAACTTAAACGAAGATCACCATTGTCTTCACTGCAAGACGTTAAACTGAAAACTGGATGGGACTTCCCGTCTTAGGTCCCTCGGCCTTTTTCCCCCCTGGCCTAAGTTCTCATTTAGTAATGTAAGGTGTGGTATGGACTCTATGTCCTCATTCACGTCAGGCTATTTTTCACACCACACATATCCCCTTGAGGCATCCATCCACCCATCAACCTTGCCGCAAGATATTAAATTGCATAGGTCCCACAATGCTCTATGCATCCCGTAATTTGGGTTTCTTTCATATTTTACATCTGAAAGGACCCCCAAATGGCATGGATGCTAGGCCCTGGGGCTATCCAACTGTCTCGGACCAACATCCCTAAGGATTCTGGACGACAATTTGATACAAGTCCCATGTTGTGGATATAGTCAGTGGTTAAAACTCATTTTTTGTCTTCATCCCTGGTCACACAATACAAATATTGTGTGGAGAACATGGTCAACTGTTATCCTCAATAATTTTTGTTGTTCTGTGGTCTTCCACACAGTAAGCATGACGATTCACCCATTTTACCCATATATCCCATGTACATGACATTAAATTGGGCATCTACGGTATGAGCTCTATGAACATAAACTAAGATCTACCACATCCTCTTCAAATGATGTTAAACTACACTGCATCTCCCATAGCCACATTTCTATTGATTCCCATTATCATGGGATATGTAGAAAAACTCAGAAATTTTTCCTTTGGGTCCAGCCTAGGTTCATTTATCCTTTCTCTCAGCCTTTTGGCCCAAGTTCTCTCTAGAAATTATGAATGGTGTGGCTTATGTGGGATTATACCCTCATTCACATCAGGTTATTCTCCATGCCACACACATTCCTCATCTAGGTATCACCCTCTTATCTTCGTCCTTGTCGCATGATGTTAAACTGCATGACATCTTACAGAACTATGTGTGGCATGATTACCATCCTCAAGGGATATGTAGGAGCACCCATACAGTTATTCATTGGGTCCATCCCTATTTCTTAGAAACCTCCAAATATTTTTCCCCCCTAACCTGAGTTCCTCATGAGGAGGTATGTGGTGTGTAATGGGATTATGTCCTCATTCGCATCTGGTTTGTAACAACCACGCCATGTACCTATCCCTCTTGAGATATCTTTCTCCAATTGTTCTCCACACATATTTTCAAGTTGTTTACTCTTTAATTAGGCCCCTTGAACCTCTTTGTAAGTTCACCAATGTTACCAAGATCACTCTGGTTCAGGACCTAGAGTGTAGGATTCTATATAGACATGTTATCTCCCAATTTCATGCTTCATGTTCCTTTCATTTGGTATTTCATCATATTTATCATTCAAGATGACCCCCAAATAGAAAAGATGCTAGGACCTAGTGCTATCCTACCACTCTGGGCCAATATATTTAAAATGAAAAATTGATACAAATACCATGTTGAGAATATGGTCAGTGGTCGACGCTCATTTATGGTCCCTATTTCAGGTCACACTATATGGATGGTGTGTTTTAAACAAGATTAGAAGATATCCTCGATCATCGTGTCACCCCCCCCCCCCCATTAATCCATAAATATTGGTTGCATGATTCACATCCTTTTCCACTCCATTATATCGAAGTATAAATTCAACACTCTTGGTGTTATCCCTCAGTGTGTGTTTTCATGTTAAGGGGGTAAGGCCTTGATGAGGCATCCTTCAAGGCTCCACACCGTTTTACACTTTTCCTGTATTCCATGTGTTGCAAAGACCGACTCTTCCCCTATTTCCCATGTTGATCATAGCTTACGTGGGCTTATGGATTTCATCAAGATTTTTACCCATTTGAAAAAAATATTACTTCTCATGGTCCAATATCTATGACCATAAACTTAGATCTCCCTGCATCCTTTCTGCATGATGTAAAAATGCACAGCATATTCAAGAACAAATTATGTCTTGATTCCCATCCTTATGGAATATTTAGGAATGCCCGGGCATATTGTCTTCAGGTCCATCTTAGGTTCCACTGCTTTTTCTCTTGTCCTAAATGACGTTAAACTACTCTCACGGAACTACATATGGATTGATTTCCATCCTCATGGGATGCATAAGAACACCTAGGCATTTCACCCTTGGGTTTATCCCCATATTCTCTGACCTTTTCTATCCCCTTGTCCTGAGGTTTCTACCCCAGAGTTTCGCATGGTGTGGTGTGGACCTCACCCCCATTCACGTCGAATATGATTTATCACGCTATGTGTATTCCCCTTTAAAACCTCATTTCTTCTATATTCATCCATGACATATGACTTTAAACTATGATTCCTTTTACACATGACATTAAATTGTGGATTCTTTACTGAACGAAGTTAAATTGTAGGGTTTGGTCCTATCATAAACCCTAAAATATGAAATTATATTCCATGCAGCACAATGAAAAACAGCACTGCATTGTGATGTCCTCACTCGATGGGATATCATGTTTGGTATTGGTAACCCACCATTCCATTTTTCAAGTTCTGCATATGGCTTGATTTCTATATTGATTCTAGGATTCTTCATCCTAGGTTTTCTTCTTGACAAAAAAAACACACACAAATCCATCCTAAATAAAAAACAAGATCTATCAAATGCCGCTTCTTTTTGTGTATTGGCCAGACCCGCATGATAGTATTTTTCCTAGCTTTGGTACATTATTATGACATTTCTAGAACTACATATGGATTTATTAAAATACTTATGGTATATGTAAAAATTCGCATACATTCTGTATGTGGGTCCAACCCCATGAATTTTAAATCATGCCCCTTTCTTGACCCCTTGGCTTAAACTCCTTTGGGAGAATGTGGTGTGGCGAGTACCTCTTGGGTTCTCATTCACATAAAGTTTTGAAAAAATTGAGCTATGTGTCTCCCTTGTCTCTTCCCAACCTGGTCCGAGTTCCATGACCCTAAACTAAGATCTCCTTATGGGAACTACTCACCAGGTCTAGCTACTTTTCCACCCTTCACAAATTCCATTAAACTAGGTCCCCTATTAATTTTACAAACTCTATGACCTCAAACTAGGATCCTATAGTCCACGCAACATGAATTTAAACTTTTATCCTTGGTATAGGAATAATGACTTTAAAATTATGAGCAACTTCCTCATTTTATGATGTTAAACTATGTGTCTATCATCCTAATTGGTATGACGTAAAACTAACAATCATTCTAGGTCCTCACTAGATAGGTTCTATTTGGGAGTAGGTATGATCCCTGATCAGACAGATTCTCCCACCAAATTTGTTTTAATCGCAATGGCATAATTTCACGAGTGTTGTAATCTATTTTAACAACCCATCACTCCACCCTCCATGCCTCGTGGGCACTTTATTTGGATCCTCATCCCCTTTCATATGTAATGAAACCCCCTAACAGTATTGATTCTTTTTTCTATGGCTCTCCAACTATCCTAGGCCATTGTTCTGAAAGAAAAATTAATGAAATTTCAAGTCCAGACCCGTGTTTCAAACATGGTTAGTAGTCGACCCTCATTTTTTATTCTCATTTCAGGATAACTCAATAGGTATATTGTGTTTCGAACATGTTCGATAGTTCTCCCTTTATTTTCATTCCATCCCTATAGTGTTCTGAAATTTGGGTATCATGATTCACACATTCCACTCCCCTCTGTTCGGATTGATTCTAACGATACTAGTGTTACCCCACTTTTGCATTATAGCACGTTGGGAAACAGCAATTCAACTATTTTGGGAACTTCATTCTTTAGTCAAGCCTCCCTTTTTCTTCCCAGATTCTCGGATTGGTCACTTATACCATGGATTCTATGAGATTGGTTGGCACTCCCACATTCAACTGAAGAAACGACATGGTCATCCCTTGTTTCTCACATCAGGCACGACCCATGTGATCTTAGGGATGGATTGATAAGTATTTCATGATTTTGGTCAGAATGAATTGAAATAAAAAAACAAGTGAACACTCTGTCCATGTAGGTAGTTCAAAATAAAAATAAACAAATAAGGAGGTGTTTATGAGTTCATCTAAAACAGGGCCCTTAGGGATCATCACCATTGATAGATAGCTCTATTGTTTCCACCTTCTAGATCATAGCCTCCAGGGCTGACTCCCAGTCCCTAATATCCCTATCTTCATCAGCGGCTGCATAGCATAACTCATTATCCATGGCCTATCCTCATTCGATGCTCAACTTGGAGCTCAATAATTTGGCGACTCGCCTACACTACCTTCTTTAGGGCATCCTCCAGCTAGGCCCTCAACTGTTCAATGAGCTCAAAATGGCTTGATATAAATTCCTCCCCTTTCTTTTTCTTTCTCTTCATGGTTTCAGAATTCTTGTTCAACCTTAACAAATTCTTGGGTGTTCACTGACTCCTTTTGGCACTGGGAAATGTTGGGTTGTTGGATATTATCCCATATTTTCTTATCCATATAATCATATATCATTATATGAAGATGGTGAGCATCCACCCCTCTAGTGCAATGAAATCATATCCAGGTGAAAAGTGACCCCATACAGTTTAACCATTCTTCATGTGACTGAATGAGAAAGCATTTTATGCACTTCCATTCCTTGTGCTACATAATTTGGATTTCCTCATCCACGTATGGGTCTAAATCCTCTATTTCCTTAGTGTCTGTAGGCGTGTACTTAGGAAAAGCATCCAGGAGTTTAGAGTAAGGGTCCTTTTCTTGAATTCCTTCTTCTTCGGTGAATTCACCCATACCAAACTAGAGCTCCACCCTGACAGCATTATCACCCATGATTTCAGCCTCGGGCTTACCGAGTACTAAGGAAGGGCTAGCTCGAATAGTTGTCTTTGTAGAAGCTAGTGTAATCACCAGATGGGCTCATGTAGATGTTCCAGACTCGATGGTTTGTCGAGCCTCCAACCATTAAGTCACTGCAAGGGGAATATATATCTTTGTTAACTAAGTTTGAAAATAATAGATGAGATCCATTGAAGGTAAATACTTAATAAAAGACATGTGCAGTGGTATCTAGTACCTAGGTCGTGGTGGGAGCCACTGCCATAGAAGATTCATCAGCACTTGTTAGATCGATCACTGGAACCGGTTCATTCTGAATGGAGGAAAACTCTAAGGCTACCATTTCATCTCTTCCATCCGACTCATCACTACCTAATCCAACCATATATGGTTCCCCACCTTGTTTGGTTCCGAAGAAAGGCCCCTAAGGATGTTCTCTTACCTCCCTGGGTACATCTTCATCCCCTATGGGGAAGGATTCCTAGACACCATCGTCAATGTGTTCCTAAGCAGGGAAGAATTTGGTCAATAGGTTAGGATTTCGAAAAGATAAAGTCCAGTGAAGGTAAGACCAAAAAAAACACTCACCTCGAGCTACTAAGACAATTATGTGTCAAAACCTTCAATTTTGACACTCTTATATGGGATTCACTGGTGAGAAGGTGTTTCTGATGGTCTTTCACCACGGATACCTTCAACCTCTTCTTACTCTTCTTCATCTTAGTCTATGTCTTCTTCATCTTCTTACTCATCTTCCTCTTCCTCTTCCTCTTCTTCTTCCTCTACATCTTCATCCTCGGATGGCACTTTGTCTGGGTCATGTTCCTGGCCAAGCATCACTTTCACCAAAAGATGTGGATCTTCATACCGCCCTCACTGGAATTCATACACATCCATGGCTATCAGGTATGCATGATGGCGATGAAATCGTACCTTATCTACCACCTGGATGTGCCCTATATCTGTAAATTCGATCCTGGTGCACACTAGTCTCGGCCACTACTCTTTGGTAGACATAGACTGTCACAAAATCCTCTAGGATGACTAGAGAGATGAGAAGATAGCGTCGAATATTTGAATTAGGATGTGCTAAAGCTGGTTCCCAAGAAGATTCCTAGTTGGACCACGAGGCCGCCCATGGGACCACCCATCCTCAGAAGGCAGAGGCACGTTTTTGCCTTGCGATTATCCTACCGATGAAGTTCCATATAGTGTCATTCTATCCACCTAGACCATTCTTTGTCTCACCTCCCCTACAACACCCTTTTTTCCTCCTCTATCTTTGAACTCCACACTTTACATTTTGGTTTTCCGTATTCATTTATATAGAATCTCTTTGGGGTATGTTTTTGTCTAATGGTCAGTGTACTCTGTTGACATGCCAGCAATGACATCAGTAGGGGGAGAGTGATAACCTCACATAGTTTTGAAGTCATGAACATGAGCTATAGTTGGTGGAAAATGGAAGGATGTCGCTCCTCCTAGACTTCTGTATATAATTTCTTTCGTATTCACTACATGCACCCGAACATCCTGGAAAACCTAGTCTGTACATACGGTTTGAAAAAAAAAATCCATCGATTTGGGCTACCAGCACACCTCCCCTAATGCTTTGCAGGTATTCCCTCTTCTCCAATGGGCCCCACCAATCATCTAACATCTAACGAACTAGGGTCAAGAATGTGTGAAATTATAAATTAATATAGTTACCAATCTTGATCTTGATCCCTTCTTCTCTAAGCATCAGTGACTGTATTCTCGCAATGTTAAATAGGGGTGACCGCATGCAGTCACCTGGATGGAGAATAGAATACGGGAATTCATACCCACTGTAGTGGGATACGAACTAGCCGTGAAAGATCTGTAAGGGCCCACATATCCTTCTGAGCATACATCCCCTCGAAATGTATCCCAGGATGTTGTATAGACTGGCTAGTGTGGGAACCCCATGTTAACCTTGTTCTTCACTACCATTATCTTGACCATCACTAGAATCCTTAGGTGGACCCACATCCTTATGTCCCTCACTAGGAACATCCACCCACTCAATAATGTAGCAAGCAACCTGACATATCATACATTCAGGTACCTTCTCTATGCCAAATCCCCAAGATCGATACTCTTTGGCTTCTAGGACCATCCAATATGATCCTACCTTTCCCCTCTATGCTGTGTTTGGGCACTGCTTTCCTTGAACTATAATTTTC
This sequence comes from Viscum album, assembly GCA_963277665.1. NCBI lineage: Eukaryota > Viridiplantae > Streptophyta > Magnoliopsida > Santalales > Viscaceae > Viscum > Viscum album. The sequence continues at coordinate 532,207,569 of OY728166.1, forward strand.
ATAGCCTTGTCTTATGTTAGAAAAAGACTAAACCATCCTAGATAAGATATGTCCTTCAGAACAAATTTTATTTTCAACTTCTCCTTAGCCAGTTCCAGTAGATGCCATGTCAAGATGAGGGTGCACGTCCTATCCCTTAGACATTCTCTGTTGAGAGGAACTAGTCATATTGGTACCCCCCAAGGGGATTCCCCCAATGCAATGGAATTACCACAGACTGATACCTACCTCCCCGTGGTGGAGGTGGAAGGTGTTGGTATAGGGAGATTGTCAACTGAATACCTCTGGTACCAGATACAGTTGCCGGTAGAAGTGCAATTGAGATGTCCAAACAGGTTCAAAAATCTCAATATACTACAGCTCAATTCCAAAATCCTTTCATGTATGGCATACCTAGTACTTCCATGCACATACACTTTTAAATTTTCCCCCACACTAGATGTCCCATTTTATCCAACCCTTTGTCTCATCAGTAATTATTCTTTTGAAAGTGCTGGCATAATGAGTTGGAGATTCCTCAAAAACCTAATCAATTCCTAAAATAGCTCATGTCTTCATATTTAGGATGTAAATGGATTTGTTAGGTGTTTCCCTAGTAGTATAGTCATTTCTTGTGATTTTGATCTATGGGAGACTATGCTCGTGTGTCACCCATGACCGCGGTGTATTAGTTTCAAAGTTGGGCATCAACACCTCCTCCAAAATTCCGAAGTTATATATCAGTAGACTATAACTCCAGATTGAATCCTTCTGATCTTACGTAAGTATGCCAAAAATTATTTGATTACTAGACACATCCCTCCTCAAGTGAAGAATTGGGGTATTCATTATCATCAGAGTCCTCCTTGTAGTTGTAGTAGCCTCCCTCTCGGTGTCGGTCTCTTGAGCAGACATTTCTATCAGGTTTTTAGAAATTCAAAGGGTTTCTTATGAAAGAATGGGGGATCGGAACACAAAATATCCTATTGGGTGAAAATTAATACCTCTAAGAATAGGGTGCATAAAATAAATGGTTGGCAGTGTGAAAGTGTCGGTGTTGTGTGAAAAACTCAGAATCAGCTGTGAGAGCTTGCGCGCGGATGTTGACCTTTTATCACATGAGATAAAAGTGCATGTCTTACAGAAAAGTCAAATTGGTGACCTAAGGGAGGCCCTCGGTAAATATATAGGCACAGAACACACATTTCGCGCACATGGAAGTGGTTTGCACGCCCAAACACTGTTTTTGTGCACACTGGTCAAGTGCTTCTCTAATTTTTAGCATGACACTCAGAATCTAACCTTCAGGTCCCCATTTAGCTCTGATTCTGAGGTGGGTCATTTTTTTACACCAAATTTCATATAGGGCCATGGGTGGGTACTTTTAAAGAAACTAAAGGCAGATTGAGAATCAATGGAAAATTCCGCGATGCCAGACGGATTTGCACGCAATAATTAATGGGTGCGCACAAGATTCCCTACAGCGCACAAACTCTTGTGTTCCCAATGTGACGTCAAATTAAGTTTTTCACAATGAACATCTGAAAAACCACCATGTAAATGGTGTGAAGGTATAAAATTAGGCACACAAGATTCCCTATGGCGCACAAACCCTTGCATTCCCAATCTGACGTCAAATAGCCTTTTCCACGCTACTCCTCCTATGCGCAGCTGCCTATGTTTTCAACTATAAATAGAAGTGAAAACTCCTCCCTTCGAGGGTGGTTATAGAATATGAATATACACTCTAGTTAATGAAAGACACATATTCTATGACTATTCAAAAAACAACATGGCATCAAGGTATTGGATCTTGTGCGACAGGTCTCCCAGGGGTCCAACTTTGGTTGGGCCCACTTGGGCTTCATCCTCTCCCATTTATGTTTACCCTAATGCATTTTCGCACTAAAAATCCATCTTACACGCATGTTTCTTATTATATAAGATATTTTCTTTGTGCATATATTCATTTTATGTGAAACTATCCTATCTTGCATGAAGCCTCTCATCTTGCACGCTTCACTTCTCATGGGTTCCATGTTCCATCCTCACCCAATGAACCATGTTTGAGCCCCTTTTATGTGTGACACCACTGTCATGAACATTATTCTATTATATGAACCTCCAGGTTCATACGTGGTGATTTTAAGCTCCATTGGTTTGTGTTTCATGTTGTGTTGATTAGCCTCATGCTTCTTCTCATATGCATTCTAACAGTTATGGATTCTTTTCATATCCATGATAACATGAGTCCCTCAATGGATCACTCCATATCACCGCATCACCATGGAATTTCGGATGCATTCCCTTCTTCACAGGTGGGTAGGTATCAGTAATGTAAGTCCTAGGGGGTGTGGAGTGAACCCGCTTCGTCCAAGCTATAAGATGTTAAACTTCCAAGAAGCATCATCCTTAGCATTTGACATTAAACTATAGACTCTCATAGCGCATAATACGTGGGGTTCCCCATCTTGGACATTATGTATGTCTGCTTTTATCCATGAGAGTGAGATATTCCTCACATGGAATGAGATTCTCTTTGTTGGAGTGGCGTTAATCTGTGGTGAAGGGAAACCATCCTGGTGTAATCCCCTAGACTTTCTTGCGGGAGGTAGAATCCTCACTCCACCTTTATTCTTTGGTTCCCAAAGGTCAGAGTAGAGATTGGAACTAAGAAAATCGTTACCCCATCCCTCTCCCTCTGGTATTTTTCGTCATCAGTCCTCCATCCTAGAGTAAGTCCCAATCTCCATATCCCCAGGCCACTAACTAAGCGTAAGCCCCTATTAAATCTCTGGTGTGCTAACCAAGTTTAATCCCCTATTTATTATTTGGGCCACTAACCACCTGTAATCCCCACTCTATTCCTCATGGAAACACTTATCGTAACGTGATCTTTAGATCTCTACATCCTCTTGATTCTCACATAGAGCATGACACACATGGGCTTAGAGTAAGCTTAGACCGTGTAATACTCCTTGCGCCACCTTTAGTGTATAATCCCTAATACTACCTTCCAAACTATATGGACTTTGATCCCTTTCTTCTAGACAGGGTACATTGGAATCCTTGTTGAGGTTTGATCCCAACATTTGTCTTGCATGACATTAAACAATATGCCCCTTTCTGTCCCACTTGACGTTAAACCGTACCCATTTGAACTATGTGGACTTCGATCCTTTCCCATTCCAATCATGGTATGTAGGAAGCCACCATGAGGTTCAATCCTAACACCTACTTGTCCCGACCACTCCACATCAGTTCACCTTCATCCCACATGACGTTAAATAGTATCCTCCCTTTTTAACAATGGGGGATTTGATCCTTGTATCCCATGTAGGGTACGTAGGAAGGTTAAACCCCAACTAGAGGTAAACTATTGTATCCCCCAACTAGCGGTATTCTATTTTAGTTCCCAACGAGTGGTAAGCCAATGTAGTCCCCTTTTTAGGGATCCAAATCTCAGGTCCTCCCCTCGGGCATTAGAACAACTTAGGCTACTAACCACACGTAATCCCCAATGCATCATCGGTTCGTTTTCCTCTATGCACACCCTGATTCCATGCCCCACCCTAAACTATGTGGACTTTGATTCCCTACTATGCTGATACATAGGATGACTCCTTAAGGTTCAAGTGAAAGACTCATGTCTCATCCTGGCCTCTCTCTTGAGTCTCTATGTTTTAGGAAGGTCATGCCATAACCTGAAGGTTTGATTTCCTCTTAGTCCCATCCATGTGTCCATTCTCATGGTCCTTTTCCTTAGGTGTCCCATCGCCCCACTGAACTATGTGGACTTTGATTCCATACCACATGGATATGTAGGAAGTCTTTTCGACACTCAATACCAACATCACCATCATCCTCACATTGGTCCCATCTCAGTCCCCACCTCTTTATCAATCCTGATTATTACCCTGACTACCACATCCTAGTGAGATAATGTCGCCCACTTTCTAACTACTCCTATCAACAATAAAGAAGTTAACCACGTGTAAGCACCATACGTTCCATATTCATCCACCCATGAGCATCGCTCTTGTGATTTGATAAAATCCATGGGTAATACCCAGCATCATATCTGAGTCAGTATCCTATGAGAGCACCTTGATTTATCATCCCTTTGAACTACGTGGGTTTTGATCCATGCCTCTTAAGATAGGGTATGTAGGAAACCTCTATGAGGTTCAATCCAATCCAATAATAAACCCCAATGTCTTATTTATAGGGACCCAAGAACCCTCTGATTCATCTTCATTATAGGTTGTGATCTGCATATCTAATAGAACTCTTAAGTGTTCCATCCTAGGGATGCACCCATATGATCCACTCTTATCAGTGTTTTGATCAGACTAATCTGTCTCTTCTAGAAATTAAACTCATCGTATACTCTTTATTAAACATGATAAGCTGAAGAAAAACACAGAGACATAACTATGGAATATAATTCCCTCACTCGACGTGGGATGCCTCAGGCTTTTGTGACCTCTATAATCCCTATCATAAGGGGAAGAAACCCATACACATCATTTTTTCAGCATCTAGACATGCCAGTGATGTCCAACGTGACTACTCCCCCGATCAAAGGTTGTTACCCTAACTTGACCCTTTGGAATGTCTAGACCAAAGTAGTGTAATTAACCAACATCCATAATGATATGGTACTGAGAAGAGTTTCACAGACAATATCTTAATTTTTAATGGAGACTCGTACTAGGTAGTGAGTTATGAGAAGGAATCCATGGAAGAAAAGACCGATATCCCATCATCCGGTTTGGATCAAGGAGAAAACATCCCTGAATAAGTGTTGGATGTCTCCCACCTTTGGAAAGTGAGAATGTGGGGCAATAGATCAGCGCGTCCAACACAGAAGAATATTCACCCCGGTGAAATCATTAAAAAAAACTTTGAACATTGAATCGCACATTAAAAAAACTCATAACATTTTTTCATGTAGATACATTAAGAAAAACACGATCGCCTTCTTCAAAAGAATGATCTTTTATCCTGTTATCCAAATAAATTATCTTCCTTCTCTGATCCATACTCACATATTTCAAAATCAATAGAACCTTCTCATCCATTTAATTTACCAAATATGGTCCCATAATCTTTATTTATACTACTTTGTGCCAAAAATATAGTGTTTGACACCATTTCCCATATAACACCTCAAAAGTTTCCATCTGTATAATGGAATGAAATCTATTATTATAATAAAATGTAACAAAATAAATTTTTCGATCCCAATATCTATTATAATAAAGTAGACAATAATAATTTATATCTTCCATGGTCTCAAACATACACTTAGACAGACCTTCATTTTGATAATGAAGATTTGAACTGGAATGTAATTCAATAGACAATGACATCCAAAGTCTATTCCAAAAAAATTGAACTAAATCCAGGATCATGGTTGGATACAATGTAGAGAGTAACTCCACAAAAACTCACTATCTTCTTTAGATATAGTAATTAAATATGATATAAAGTCATAATATCTGTAATGGGAATGAAATGTGTATATATTTTTAACTAATCAATAATAATCCAAAATGAATTGTTACCTTGTATTATATTTGGTAATCCCACCATGAAATATATTGATATATATTTCTATTTCAACTCTAGATCTGGAAAATGTTGAAGCATTCTTTTCGGAAATTTTTTATCAACATTAACCTAGTGACATGTCAAACAATTCATGATAGTCAAAAATATCACTATTCATACTATCCCATATGTAATACTCCCAAATGTCTCTTTACATCTTAGTGCTTCTTATATGAATATAAAATGGAGAACTATGAGCTTTGCTCAATTAGCCTTTCTTAAACTATGAATCAAAAGGAACATATAATATATTAAAAAATCATAAAACACCATCTTGATTAATTTTAAAATCATGAATATTATTATTATTATAAAAATTATACCTTTTCCCATAAATCATGATCCTATTTTCTAGCTCATTTAATTTTTTATAAAAATCATCAATGTAATGAAACCTGTATAAAAATTTAGTATGGCCCTACATCGATAACTTCTAAGGAAAAAAATTACCAAATCATTAACCAAAGGGTCATATTCTAAACATAATATAGTTAATGTTGAATTGTTTTTTTTTTGAATTTAAATTTCAAACACATTGTTTTCATTTAATTGATGGTAAAGAGTCATGTAATAATAATCCTTGATCAACTACAACCATATTCTCTGTATCATTTTTAATTATTTATGAGTGAATATAAACTTCAAAAACAGTTATCATTATATAGTCCATGCATTACTCCATAAAATTATTTTTCTAAATTTTTAAAATAAAATACACAGTAGATAATTAAATATCCTGTGTAGATTAGGGTACCTCATGATGTTTCAACTAATGTGAAGAATATTAAATTACTTAATCATTAATCATTAGGACACAATCAAGTCCCTACAATGAAGAATAATTGTAGTTGAAAAAATTATAATTTCTATAATGGTATGAAAAAATAGATAATTCAGTAATCTTATTTTTTTCCTAAAAAAATAATCACATTATTTTATCCATAGAAATTTAATTACCTTATGATTTTACCTAGTAAGTGGGCCAGACAGCCAAGAAATGTTTCCAAAAAACCAGAAGTAGTAACCACCAGTCCATGAAAACTACAAATATCTATAAAATTTGTGGATTTTTTACATAGTTAAAATAATTTTTTTTTATATGATCAATATTATTTCTATCATTAGAAATTATAAGAACAAGGAATGAAATAATATTTCAAATGAAATTCATGCATACAAAAATTTTAAATTATTTTATTTTTATATTAATGTTTTCAAAAAAATACATTGGTGTATTTCATGATCCTCCTAAATTTTACACATCAAAAAATTTCATCAATAAACACAACCAAAAAATTATCCAAAACACGTAAAAAATATATTCATAAGTTCTATCAATATAGTAGGTGAATTATAAGACCTAAAGGGAATAAATACTGACTAATAATGCTAATATATGTTTTTTAAATGAGTTATGCTCAATATATTTTTCCTTTACTTTATCCTCATGGTTACCTAAACTGAGATCAACCATTGAAATATAATGTTCTATGAAGAGACGATCAAAAAAATCTTCGATATGAGGTAAATAATATTTGTTCTTAAAACTGATTTTATTCAAAGCCCTCTTTTTAATTAAAAGTATCATTTTACACTATTTATTTTTGACAACAAAAATTGGGGCACACCTTGGTGAATTTCTTGTGTTAATGAAGCCTTTATTTCGAAACAAATGCAATTTTTTTCTATTCAAAAAGTTCCACTTGATCCGCTTGATAAGGGGTTTAAAAATAATGTTACAATAATTAAATAATTCAATATCAAACTCCACCTACATATCCGGAATGAAACTAGGAAAATCATTAGGAAATAAAATCATGTTTTCATTCACTACATACACATAACTAATTTGAAAATTTTCCATCATTTAAAAAATATGAGCTATTTAACATTCACTCCCATATCTATCAATTTCTCAACTTCTTATTAATTTATCAAGGCATAAAATCATTGAATATTACATTATTAGCTCTATAATTTATCTTTTCATGATAAAATGAAATCCAAGACATACCAAGATAGAATCAAAGTCTATTATATACTGATCAACATGATTTTTAGGAAATACCTTCCCACTAATGATAATATCAATATTCCTATAAATCATTGTTTCATTAATAATTCCATAAAAATTTTTCACTAAAATATCCATCATTTTTTCATGAGGTGAAATTACTAGTTTACATGAAAACTTCATAGAAATGAATGAATGTAAATATCTAGTGTTAAAATGGGTATTGGAATAATTTTGAATAAACAAATAACATAAATGTCACCACATAATTTAATGATCCAACATAAACCATAATAATCTAAATAAAATTTTTTAACCCATTTTCTTTCAGTATTATGTATTTACCCCTATGGAGTCCAAATTTGGCAACATGTTTGGAAAATACCCTAACTCATTACAACTGTGTCATATTAACATAAACTTATAATTATTTATATTCACATTTTTCTTATAGTCATGAGCCATATATCCAAACCTAACAAATCAAAATAATTTCCCATACTTCCCAAGACATTCTCAAGGATTCTTTTTATCACTTATCTCACAAAATAGTAACTTGTTTTTCTTATATAAACAATTATCTAATGGATTATTCCGCACTAGATTCCTTCTAAACCATTTCATACTTTTTCTATTTTGAGGTAAATAAGTGTTAGAAAACAGTTTCTCCACTTTCTATATTAAATGGAAAACATTCTCAAAGGTTTTAAAATATCATGCAACTAAATATCTACATAATCATTGTATTAAACCTGAGTAAAATCTATTAATAATAATATAAATTTCCAAAAAAAATAATATGTATCTGTCCAGTCTTGTGAAATATTCATCACATGTAAGTAAATTTTTGTTGCCTTTCTGTCTTAATTCCAGGAGGTACTTTCATATACAGTTGATCAATCATAAGGAGATATTTAATAAGGGAAGGAGCCTTAAATGTTTCCCATTACATGGCATAAAGATATTCAATATCTATAGAATTCATAACCTAATACCACCATCGATCAGCTTCAAATTAAAAATTCTATATAAAAAGACTAACCATTTTATTTCCTGAACAACACACAACATCAAATATATTTTCCATTATATTTTATCCATTCATCAGCTACCATAGAGACATATGATCCAATTAAAGATGGTGGTGTTTCCTCATGAAATTATTCACAATTTATATATGATTTCATGGTAGATTTAGTTCCACTATAGAATTGACACTACAACCATTTATTGCTTGTGTCAACTAATCCATTATTGCAACAAACAGTTCATTATGAAATCCAACCATCTCTGAATGCTAATTTGTATGGATATTATCCTCTCATTTTCTTCCCACTACACCTTCCCTATTTCCATTACACAAAAAAAATATTAAAAATCAATGTTTAGATGAATCAACATGGTAATCTTTAGAAAACATAACAGTTCAACTAAACCATAATGTAACATTTTTTAGGGTTTTGATATTATCATAATCCTAAAATATAATGTTACCTAAACCAATATATGAAAAATACTATAAGGAACTGATGTTAAAAAGAATATAATATTAATTTTTAATTCAAGCATTCATTCTCATGAATTTTTGATATTTTCAAGTTTAGAGTTGTAGATAAATAGTTTATAGCTCAAAAATTACAAAATCATATATATAAAAAGTGGACAGTCATAATTAGTATACATTTTTTTCAGAATATTACTCATTATCAATATAGCATGATTTTTTTCTATAAATATTTTCCTAATTTTAAACATGAATTATTCCTTTCCCATAGTAATCCTTAAAACTCATGAAATGAATTTTAAGATGTGGGATAAGTAAAAAATGATCATTAAGGGTCATAAAAATAATAAGATAATTATTCCAGTGAAAATCATCCAAACCCATGAAACATTTACCTTTTTCTAAAATTTATTTGAGAAAAAATCAATAAATAATTTTGACATGAAATAAAAAATGTTTTTTTTCAATTAAATAATTTTAAACGCATAGAAAGAATATATAAATATTGTAGGTAGCTTTATAAAACTTAATTAATATTACTCATACAAGTGGAATAAAAAATATCATCATCTTTCATCTCTGGAGTACCCAATTCATTGGTGGGATATCACAGAACTGCCCAGCCTTATATTATTAGGGAATCATCCATTATTGACTTATCATGGAAACAATCATCCATGGTTCATAACATAACCACCAACCTCAGTTTCTAACAGAACCACCCATCCATTCATAATAAAAAATAGATTTTTCCTTGGTTTATAATAAAACAAATTATCTTGGTTTATAATGGAACCACTAGTCATTGGTTAATCACATAACCACCTGACCCTGGATTACAATGATACAAATTTTAATTTGTTTATATTGAAACCACCCATCATCATAATCAATTCACAATAACTATAACATGATCATGAATCATTAAATATTTTATTTTCATCATAAAACCCATTGAAAACAATTTTAATCCCATATTAAAATCTATTTCTAAAATCAAATATCCCATTTATTTTAAAATTGATTTCCAATTCCAAGAAAACACATCATTTAGAAAACTATTTTCAATACAAAATTAATTTTAGAAAGTAATGAGGGTTTTTTTATTAAAGAAAACATTAAATCCTAAAAAGTAATCAAAGCCTAAAATAATGGTTATAGTGGTGGGAAAACTCATGGCCTCCATAAATGTTAAAATAGAAAATACATTTTTTTCATTTATAATGAATTTCAAAAATTCCATAGAAAGATTCCATTATTGAAATTCATTGAAATAAATAAAAAAATACCTTTCTAAAAATCTCATATACATTTAAATAAACTCATAAAATCATTATAAAAACACATACATGGAGAAAAAAGAGAGTTTTATAGAAAACATTAAAATAGTATTAGTTTTAAAGAAATTTCTTACCATAATGGAAACCATTGAATCATAATCCCCAAGAAAGAATAGAATTAAAAAACATTTTAATTAACACTATAATTGAGTAAATAGTGATATAACATGTCAAAGTCCTTTTTTATAATACTCATAAAATAATATAGGTTCATGACATCAAAATATACCTCAAGGAAAGGAAAATTTGATAATGTCCCTTACCTTGAGTTTGATTGATCATGCTAATTATTTATCTTATGGAACAAAAAAGTATTTTAGAAATTTAATATATTATGAACTATTTTTAACATTATTTTTTTTAATAATTTACATTTCATATATAGTTACTTTTTCAATTATGTTTATGTCATATGTTTTGACGATATTTGGATTATATGTCCATAAATGACTTAAGTTTGGTGACTATGCTAAATGATTTAATTATTTAAACATATAAATAATAATGATCATGATATAATTATAATTTCTATATATATAATATAATTTTAAATCCAATCATGAAATATAGTTCAGAAAAATTAACTACATTAGAACCATAGATATGGTAGGCCATGCGAACAGATGAGTAACGTTTCAATATTTGAATGATAATTATAGAAAAGGTTGTTTATTTTTTTCATTAAATAATGATAATAATAACATAAATAATATATTAAATAATTAAATACATTGGTATATATGATCCATGTGATTTAGTGATGAAAAATGAGTCACATCACTTTGTTGAGGCGGTAGTCCACACCTACGCATGAATAACCTTATCATTTTTTATAGATGGAATAATATGATATATCAACTATTAATAATGATAAATATGTAATTAATATCATAATTATTTCATTTAATTCACATATATACATTAAATTAATACATATTAACTTTTATGTAAAGTGTTAGTGTCAAATGAATCTCATCTTTTTTTGCGATGGTAGTACTTCATACACACATGTGACACTATCATATCCCTCATGGAAGGGAAGGTAAGAAGATATGAATTATATCATAACTCCATAAATATAAATATTTTAAACATATCATATATATACTCTAAATACATCATTATAAAATTCCTTGATAAGCGATGTTGGAAAATGAAGGTCATTGGTTCGTGTGGTGGTAGTCCATCGTACACAAGAATGATGAAATTTTATCTCATTTGATGGAAGAGGAGACTTATTTGGGTTCTAAAATTAACATAATAAAATTTAATTAAAATTTATATACAGGGTTTACTATATAATAATAGTTGAATATAATTTGATGGAGGTGGAATAAGGAATTAAATAAATATGCTCTATAAAGTATGGTACCTCTTCATTGGAAAACCTCTTTAGGTAAGAAAAAAATCCTTAATAGGATTTATTTATGATAAATTTATTATCTCTAAGTATTTTTTAGGGAATTTAGGATGATATTTGGGAATTTAGTTTCCATTAATTGGGTATTTAAAGTTTGAAAAAGATAGAAGATGGGACTCCTTTTATATGTGATGTTATCGGCACACTCATAAATTTTCAAAATAAAAAGGTGAAACTATAATTTTGACATCCCAAAAAAACACATAAATGGGAAGAAATAGATACTTAGACATGATATGTTTCAAATATGGCCATAAATTAGGTTTTAGACAAGTTTTTTGGCCATTTTAACCCTTATTGTTTTATTTTAATCACCTAATTAACATGTTCTCACCATAACCATTGTAATTTATTTTTATGGTTTCAATGTTGATAATAGTAAAAAATTATGTTGAACATATTGGATAATATATTTTATTATGATTAAAAATATGGAATCTATTTTAACAAATTAAATACACATAAGTTTAAAATTGTTTTTTAAAAATAAACATTTATACGTTTTAAAAAAGAAGGTTTTTAAGAAGTGTATTTTTCAAGTAAAATATAATTTTATATTAACTATATGACTAAAAAATTATTTTATTAATACCATTAATATTTACTTAATAATAATATATACAGTTCATGTTAAAAAATCATCTTTATGGACTATCTTAAATAATTAATATTAGGAAACATTACGCACTTTAAAATAGATTTTAGAAAAACCCCATTTTTAAACCCAAAAATAATATTACACTAAAATACAATATAAATTTTATTAATGATTAATTAACTAGATTAAATATACATAAATAATATATATTTTACTTGAAAAATAATTAATCAGAATTCTAAATTTCTTAATCAATTGAATGAAAATGACTTTAATAAAAAATCAGTATTGTTCATGATTTATTCAAAAATCAATATTTTCTGAAAAATCCAAAAAAATTAATTTATGATAATTATGACCTACTGATTTCAAAAATGAAAATAATTTTTTATAATTCAAATTATAAAATTTCTATGTAAATCATTTAAATAAAACACTTATATGAAAAGAGTTTAGTAAAAATTATTTTCATTTTTGATTTAAATATTATTTAATATTTTAGTTATTAAAAGAATATCTAATTTTTAAAAATTATTTATTTAATAATTACCTGAAATTTCGAAAACAAATTCTTATAGAAGTATTTCCCAAAATTAAAATAAAATATAATAAGAAAATAAATTTATTGAATGAGAAAATATCATATAGAAATATTCCCTAAGACTGGGAATATTTTAAATTCATTTCCATGGGATATTCACATAATAAAATAATTGATCATAAAATAATTAAATGTATCCATGAATTTTAATCCACTAGTATCATAGTTTTGTAGATAAAGATAATGTTTTTTCACTTGTATAAAAGTCTATATTTAGTGTAAGGATTCTCACTGATAACATGTGGAATAACACCATGAATCTCATTCTAAGATCTAAAAACCCCGTTAGGTAAGTATAATATGTATAAATTTTGAATAAAACATGGGAATTAATTTTAATGAGAGAAACAAACTTCTTTAAGATCATTAAATTTTTCCTTGGTAAACTATGATATATTTCATTTTTAAATGGTAGATATTATCATCCTCCTCCAATAAATTATGTAATCTATGTGGTTGACATAAATTACATCAAAATTTTCTTTTGTTGAGGGATACTTCTTATATTTGTCTATGTAATTTTTTTTGGTTTATTATTCCATTTATTTTATAATATTTAACCATAAAACCACTAATTTTTTGCTGTGTTTTTTCTAAAAAGGAACCACCGTGTCATGGTAGTTTAGGAAAAATCATGGTTAGCCTTAAGATACACCAAAAAATTGAGAATATCACCACACCATGGTTTATTTCATGGAAATTATCTTGTATTGAGATATCACACATGATTTATTCTTCTAACACATTAATTTCCATTATACATGGCTGTTCATTTTTTGGAGATTGAACATTTAATATGATCATTTAAATGTTAAATAGATATTATGTTGGATGAAATAAATATTTAAAGTTCTTTAAATGATTGATTAATTTTGTAGAATTTATAGTCAATATATGATCATAAAATTGATTCATAAAAAGTTATATAAATTGGTCCAATATATATAAACTTTTTTCACATTATATTATTTTGAAATATAGTATTAAACTTCTCATAACCAATTTTAAACTACCCTCACTCTATCAAACTGTTAAATAAGGATCCAAAATATTTCCCTATTTTGAAAGATAATTTTTGAGTGTTCAGTGATTCCCTTGATTAATTAATAAATTGGTAGGAATGATTCTATTTTATTTTTCTCAAATATCTTGATAAAATGATTATAAAAATATTCAACATCCCAGATTGTTTGTTTTATGGTATGTTTTTATTGTTCTTCATTATAGATACCCATACATCTCATACATATGTATAAAATATTATAAAATTATTATTATTTATAGAACACCATGATCATTTCTAGAATCATGTTGTCTTAACTACAACAGAAACATAGATAAATAAAATACATATTCATAAGTGAATTATATCATCTATGAATTAATTTTTAATAAGTATTATTGTTCTTAGACATATAATATATAATACCATTCCATAATTATATTGTAATAAAAAACATAAGAAATACTGATCTTTAATGCTAAGTTTAAATTAGTGATATATCTATGATCAAAAAAATATAAAATGAATATAAGGGAATGATAAAATTATTTTAAAATTATAAATCCATTTCCTTCATACCATATATCAGAATACTTACTCATGGAATAACGTTTGTTAGTTTATAAGTCATAAATCATAATAGAATAAATAAACATGACCTATGAGATCCTAAAATTGTAATAATTCGCTGAATTTTAGAATATATATAATCATTGAAAACCTAATTTTACGGATACCCACCATGACATTAATAACTTTTTAGTCTTGGGAAAAACCACATATGTCTAGGATTTGGTTTTGGTATAGCCTCTCATGTACTATATTTTTTACATGGGATAACTTCTCATTTACCCGTTAAGATCATAGAAAATTAATCATTACCAAATTAATTGGATGGAGATATAGGTCTCACACACCACATAATCTATACATAATTCTAGAAAAATCTATTAAAATATTCATCATATCATAACACATGAAAAATAAGTTTGTTTAATAATTATTTCAATTTATCTTATCCCTTGTAAATGAAATGGGTATCATAAAAATATTATCATCATAAATATATGTGATAATGAGATATAATATGGATGGTATTGTTGGATCATATTCCAATAATACCTTAAGTAATATAAAAATATTTCTTCTTATATGGAAAATGATTTTGAAAGATCGCATGGAATATTTCATGATGAAAATATACATTTCTCATTGAAATAAATTATATATAATCCAAAATATATCAAAAATATAATAGAATAATTATTTAAAAAAAAATAAAACATATAATGTATTGTTTAAATCATTTATTGATCATGATTATGGGGAATTTTATTCATGTAGTACACTTTAAAACAAATATTCCTATCACATTTTTAATAAAAAGTAAAAAATCCTTGTTCAAAAAGTACAACATGATTCCTTGTAGAACATTTTTATAAATTAAAACATAGGTAAAATTTGTATTAAAAATTATTTGTAAAATTTTAATCACATCGTTTTTTAGAAAACATGGATATGGAAGAGAAAATGGTTTTCGACTAAATATATAAATAAAGTTAATTTTCATTAAAACCTATTTTTCAGTTTTATAAGAACATAAGGGGATGAAAGTGAATGTATTTCATGTATTTTCAATAAATAAACATATGAGACAAAAATTAATGTGTTCTTTAAGTGTTATATTTTATGATTTCATTATCTAAAAAATCATAAATAATCCTGAAATATAATGAGATTGTAATATAAAACTCTTACCACATTTCAAAATTCAAATCATATGTACCATGAAAAAAGTAGATTTTATGTATAAGTTAATACCATATTTTTTATGGGAATAATAATTATATACATTAATTTACTTTATATATTTAAAATAAAATAAACAATTTGTGTATAAGGCATGTGTCCCATAGAAATAAAAGTGGGATGAAAACCCCTTACCTTGAATTTTACCTGATTCAAAGGCATTCTAATATCTGGTATAATATGTTTAAATTTATAATAATTAATTAAAATAATCAAATAAATGATTAATATATCACATATATATATATATATATTATATACATACATTAGGATTCAAACATAATGTCATAGATAAAAATAAGGCACACGGTTCTTGTATATGGTTGTTCATATGAACACATGAACGTTGTTTTCAATTTTTTTACAGATGGAATCATAGAAAGGGAAGAAATAATTCATATTTGTATAATACTTATTATATAATATAAATCATATATATTCCTCAAATCCATTATCATTTCCATCCACGTTAAATATTAATGAAACACAAATTTCAACAATTCTTGGAGGAGGTAGTCCACACATACCCATAAATCGCATCATCAATTTTAATAAATTTTTAAGGTACTAAGTTTGATATGTTATTATCATTATAGATAAATATTAATTTCATGAAAATAATATATAATTATTAAACCAATCATAATTAAATTCTATTAAATATTGCGATTTAAAATGAATTACACCTATATGTGGAGACCCTAAGCTGTATGTATGCACGAACAATACATTTTAATCACATTTACTGTAAATAGGGTGGATAATGGTCTGTTAATAAACATAATAATATTTAATAATATTTATGATACATAATTTAATTTTTTACTATATATACCATATATTTATATTAAATATAATAATAAATAAATTGAAGTAGGGTGGGAAAGACAACTACCCATCTTTTGGGTGACCTCTTTTATGTACATTATTGAAAAAATTATGGATGGTTTTTGGGGGATAATAATGTAAAAAATTATTTAATTATTTTTATAAGAAAATTTGGTAGGTTATTCTATAAATACAGGGATCAAAATGGTGTGAAGTATAAAAATAAGGGGTGTTATTTTATAAGTGGGGGAGGGCGCACTTTAAATTTCATAAAATATTAAAATATACTAAAGTGATTATTGGTAAACATGGTTTAAAATTTCCAATAAATGGGAAGGGGTTGAAAATTTAGACCATATATTATTCTATTTTCCATTTGTTTATTTTTTTATGATTTTGAATCAATTAATTAAGATATTATTCTTATAAAAAAATAACTAATGTCAATTTTGACTTTATTAATTCAATTTGAATTTAATGAAATAAGTACGAAATTTTAATTATAATATAAATTATTAAAATAATAGTAATATTTCATATTCATCTTAAAAATTTATGGCACACCATTACTCAATAAATTTATTTTACTTTTAAAAATTTTAAAATTTTCTATTATATTTTTTTTTATTTGTGAAATAATTCATTAGTGATGATTAAGAATTTAAGGTCATTATAAAATTAACTAAAATTTAAAATCAATTTATATCATTATAATAATTTCATAAATATCAAAATTAATTTCAATATTCATTCATAAATATTTTTTTTACCTATGTGAATATACAAAAGATATTTAAATCTATGAGAGTGACACTTGGAAACTTTAATTTTTTTTATATTATAAATTTATTTTTCAGGGAAAAGTGTCCATAAAATAGATAAATTTTTATCCTAAGATTACAAGGGTATAATTAAATTCAACCAATAATAATTAAGAGGAAATTTTATTTATTTATCACATAGTTTTAACAAATATAAAGCCAATTTTCCATTTTTCGACGTTATAAATTTTACTACGATTATTATACATTTTGAATAAAAAAATAAAAGGGTCCTAATTACAATATTTGATCATCATGATTATAATTATGTAATTAAATTTATAAGTTTCAATACCAATATGTGTAAAAAAATAATTTCAATGTATGTTCCCAAAACATGATAGAAATTGTATTTTTAATAGAGTTTTAAGAATAAAGCTTTTATTACTTTTATCTCATTCTTAAAAAATATTAGATGAATTTTTTAAAAAAATTATTAAATAATATATATATATATATATATCATTTATGAATTAGTATGAAATTAATTTATTAGGAGAAAAATAAATTTCAATCATTAAAATGTATTTTTAGAAAAACACATCCTTTATTTTAAAATGAATTTCACTTTCATTTATAATTAATTGTAACTAATGAATTAATTTTATAAATGAATAGACCATAAATTTTAAGAATTTTTATAGTATTCTTCATAACCTCTAATCCAACATCTATGTAATATAATATTAAGAATAATATTCTAATAGTATATTTTGGTTCTCTTATAATTTTTGTTGGGTGTAATGCAAGCTATTGAAGACATAAATTTATTTGAAAAAAACTATTTAATAAAATCATAGGGTGTTACAATACATTATATTAATTTAAAAATTGAATATATGTTCTATGATAAATGATGTTTGGGATTTAGTCATTCATCATGCTGAGGATGTTGGAATTTTAAAAAAAAACCCTTCAATGGTTTTATAAATAATCTTTATGAGTTAATAGATTCTATATAACTCTCACACATATATAGTGATGAAGTGGGTATCTTCACGATGGAGCTTGATTTAAAATAAAATGTGTTTCCAATCCCAAATATTTTTTATAATTGAATGATTTTATATGTTAATATCGATGTTATGTTGGATGTGCTCACATGATATATTTGATCTTATGTTCATTATTATCAAATCTAATTTATGGACATTTTTTATGAAATATTTATGAAAATAGAAAACATGAAAATGTGTTTCACTATAACTATAGTGTTACCCCCTCAACATAGAATATTAAATTCTTCAAATCGAAGGTCTGTAGTAAAATCATATTGAAAAATATCCATTTCAGTCATCATTATAGACTGATCACACTATATATAAAAAATTCTTTTAAGTGTCATATAGATGTCATGAAAAATAAGTACCCATATGAAATTTTTTTTACCCCGTGTATAAGAGTCTTCTAATTTATTTTTATGTTTTACCATAGTTAAATCCATAAATTATTTTACTCCACTATATCATTTGGATATAGAATCTAAATGGTCTGAAGAACCAAACTGGACAGACCAAAATGCCCACTATCTGTGTATAATAATGAATAATAAAGGCCACCAAAAAGGTTTTTTCACATTGAGTTCATATAAGATGAAAATAGAGTATATTTTTATGTAGTTCAATTCAATTTCAAAAAAATATATATAATTCTTTTCTTAATATTCTCAAAAAACATAATCAGGACAGATTAATGGTATTTGAACCATAATTAAAACATAATGTTATATTTTTCTATCTTTAAAGTATAATTCAAATTGTTATAAAATTTATAAAATTTTTATAAATAATATATGTTAAAATATAAAATTACTCATTTATTTATGAATATTTAATATATTTCTGTATAATTTTTTTTATTAATCCCCAATTATATTTTTTTAAGATATTTCCAAAATGAATTTTAGATATTTATATGATAAATGGTTTTAATTAAATCAAATTTGATTTATTAATTTTATATAAATTATTGATATAAAATATTAAATTATTATTATTTATTATTATTAGTGTCTAAAAATGTATAAAATTTTTACTAATAATGATTTTATATTTAGATAATGTAAATGGAAATAAGAAATGTTCATATTGAATTAACATGAATCCTTTAATTTTATCTATGTATAAATTATACTATTTATAATATTTTTATTTATAAATTTTTTCTAATATTTCTACCTCATGTTTAAATATAAGAATAATTCAGATATATATTTTATCCATTTACTTATTCAAATATATAAATTATTAGATTTCTAATTTATTTGTATGAATTAGTTGAATGTGTTCAATGACATCAATAAATGCTCATACATGCATCAAAGGAGTTGCATACTATGTATGGTTATTGGTATAGTTTTCTACTATAGTTAATTTTTTTGTTATTATGTTTTGAACCAAAAATAATAAGTTTATTATAGTTTTATATATATTGTCTATTATAATTTTGATGTAATAAATTAGTCTCTTGAGTAAAATATCCCAAGGTTGTGGGACATCAGGTCTAACTAATGGTTAGCATCAAAGATTATATATTCCCTAAATATATAGAGTTGTATGCCAGTTGATTTTGGATTAATCTAGTGAGGATTAAAGATTTCACATGATTCTAATACATTACCTAAAAAGGATTCACATACCATATGAATGGATTGAATTTGGATACATATGAAAATATATTTCTTTAAATTTTGGTTAAAAAAAGATATGAGTTGTGTAAAGAGATATAGATTAATATATTATAAATATATTGATTTGGAAAAATAAATAGGATTCCAAACAAAATAATTTCTATCATTAAAACATGTAGAGAGAATAAAATTTGATTAAATGGTGATATTAAATCAATTTCGAAATTTACACTTCAGATTATTTATATTGTTCACACTTGTCAATATTTTAACTAGGTACATTTTTCTAAATAATAATGAGCATATATTACAATGTGTTATGAAATAAAATAATTAGGTTACCTTTAATATTATGTGACCCATTTTTTGTATTTTATTTTTATTACACTTTCTAAGGAAAATTGACCCATTAGAATACTAGATGAATGATATTGAGTATGTCCATACGATCGATTAGATAAAGGGTTTTCCACCTAACCATCCAAGATTCATATATGATATAATTGACATTATTTTATTAAAATACATATTCATAGTGTATTAACATGTTTAATTGGTGTAACACTTTATATAACATGGCCATTGTACAACTAATGTATATGTTTAAATTTAACAATGATACATCATTTTAGTTGGAGAACATTTAATAAAATCCCATATTAAATAAATGTATAAAAATGATTCTCATATAATAAAAGTTCGTGTTTCAAATATAAGAGAATCCTAATTATCTATAATAACACTAACAATAATACTTTAAAATTAAGATCATAATGCAAGATTATTTTTGGATAGGTACAAAGCTTAATAATTCTGCTTAAATAAGAGAGAAAAAAATGTGTAATGAGAAACCCCATCTTGAGTATTTAAATGATAAATTTGTTAAACAATTGAATCTATGTACTTATTATAATAATATAATAATTCAACTGAGTCTTAAAAAATTAGATATAAAATAACCTATGGAACATTAGTATCTTAACATATACTCTATGTGGTTGAGTGCGAAAATGACTTCCTAAAAAATATTATTTTTCTTCAACATAAAATCGTAATTTATTACATAATATTATACATATAAAAATATTTAATATATATAATTATACATTTTTTGGAATTATATTAAATTATATATGAATTTAAAATAGTAAAATAACATCTTTATTAAAAACATACTCAACATGCTCACACTTAAAACTACATGGGATAACATGGGGAGATACATAATAAATGGGTGAGCTATAAATCTCAAAAAGGTAATAAACATGTCATTACATTAAGAATGTAATACATGTTATAAAATAGGAACATAAATGGGACATTAAAGTTTTGATAATAAAAAACATGAACAATGAGGCATGATATTGCATGATAATCATAAAGGGAACTTGTGAAATGTGTAAAAACATAAAATTATTCATCATAAAAATATGTTAAGGATAACTACCAAGCCATCATTTTATAAAAACCCCCATAAAGGAATCAAGTTAACTCATTTTCCTAACATTTTGTCTCATGATACTAAACATTAACTAATTAATTAGAGAGCTATATAATTCAAGTACCACTAGTCACTTTCATTTTATTCTCCTTCATAAGTGTGCCACATAGATCATACAACATGGATTCATTAATCATCATATTATATTCTATAATAATGGAGTGATAAATAAAAACATTTATGTCCCAAGTAAAAAAACTATATGTTTCTAAAGGTGACTTGTCTTGATTGGATATGGGTATGGTATTAACTATCCAAGTGTTTTGACAATGAAAATTGCGGTGAAATTTTGATATCATAATTGTTTCACTTAAACATTTATAAAATCTATTGATGAGAGAGAAATGGGTCCCTCATCATTTAGAAATAAAATAGGAATTAATGGGGCCATGTAAGGACATGTACCCACATTATAAATTTTAAATATAAGGCATGTGACTATAAGGAATCATTAATAAATTGGAGAATGAGATGATCCCTTACTTTAGTGTTTGAATAACAATTCAGGGGAGGCACTTCTAGAGAGATTGACTGCACCATGGGAGGACTATAGAGAGGGGAGGTAATAGTAAGTATGTGCTCCAAGTATTTTTAGTAAAGAGAAATGGATATTTTGTGGGTAAATATAGGAAATGTGTGGGGATTTATTTAGTATTTCTCAAACATTGGTTTTGGAATCTAGATAATGAAATAAATAAAATAATAAAACATACCTTGGTTTTTACCCATGGATTATTAATTGACAATGAAAATGGAAACAATTAATAAAATAATACCCTTGTTGATGTGTTAGTGAGTCATACACTTAATGAAATTATTTTAAAACCTTAAAATATATTAATGGTATTGAAGGATTCAAAAATAATTTAAAAAATTAATCAAATAAACAAAAAATTGTATCAATTTAAAGTGAAAACATATATTTTTTCATTTATACCTTTTATAGTATTTACTGCATCATTTTAGTGTCATAATGATGTCATAATACACATTGTATATTTATATGGTATATAATATTTACCCACACATTTTACTATTTTATAAAATTATGAAAAAATAAATATTGGTTAATTTCTCCATTATTATTTAAAAAATAATATTCATTTTTCCAAAATAGTTTTTTATATATTTTGATTCTCAAATTTAAATTAGTAATTTATATTTATTGATATATGATTGGTTTTTTATAATACGAGTTTCTAAACCCTTATAAAAGTTACATTTGTCATAATATCAATTATAATATCTTTTATGAAAATTATTTAATAATATATTATTAAAATATTATTTATTTAAAAATCCAATAATTCATAAAAATAAATTACTTAATTTAATTTGAAAATTACCAAAATATAAAATTTGTTTTTTGTTTTTTCAAAATCAAAATCATTTATAATGTAAAAATAATAAGATAAAATATATTCATTATTACAAAATAATAATGTACATAATCATATTTCTAGTTTCTTTATACATATCATATTAATACACTCAAAAACACCTAATGGATAATGTTCATGACACTGAGACTTTCTTGGGTTGGTTTGAGGAACATGGTTTGGGTGATGATCTCAATGAGCTAGAACTTCTCCTATAAACCATTTATCCCATTCTTATGTTGTTGTATTTCAAAATGGGCTTGGTTAATGTAAATACTAGAGATTTTATCTCCCTAATATTCTCTAATAAATGGGAATAATAGGGTATGATCCTACTAGTTGAGGCCATGGAATCATTTTTTTCAATTATTTTTTTTTAGACACTATATTTATACTAATTGTATGATATCCGTTCAACAGCTATATTTTCAAAGGTAATTATTTGTTTAAATATTTAAAATATTACATAATAAGACCAAATAAGTACATTATTTTTCTATCTTCTTGATATATAATTAGTCATTCAAATAAATATAAGGGGGTTTTAGGTCATTTCCATCATACACACTAATAAAATTTACCCTTTAATGTTTAATTTCTACACTGAAAAAGATTATGGAAACTCTATTTCATCACATCCTCTGGTTCCCATGTCGCTTATTCAATTTTTTGGTTTATCTAGAGCACTTTGGTCGGGTGCATTATCTTATTTCGTAGAATATTGTCCCTTTGATATATGATTTTCACTAGATACTCCCCCTAGGAATGATCATTCTCGAATGCTACCACATCTATATTAAGTACATGTGAGGTGTCTATTGTGTACTTTATCAATATGGATACATGTAATACATCATGTACCTTAAATAGGATAAGTGGGGGTTATAATCGATAGGTCACAGCACCAATTTGATCAAAGATCCTAAAGGGACTGGTGTATCTTAGACTAAACATTACCTTATTCCCAAATCACATTACCTTATTCAATGGAGGTATGTAGAGTAATACCATGTCATTAACATCAAACTCTAGGTCTCATCGATGATTTTTAGAAAATATCTTTTATTGACATTGAGATGCCTTGATGTGCTTCTGAATAGTCCTAACAATTTCCACTATTTTTTGACAATTTTAGGACCTTCCAGTTTTCATCCACCAACTTCATCCCAACATGAAGGTGTTATACACCTCTTCACTTAAAGGGATTTATAGGGGAATTTGGATGATTGAGT
Organism: Viscum album; assembly: GCA_963277665.1. NCBI lineage: Eukaryota > Viridiplantae > Streptophyta > Magnoliopsida > Santalales > Viscaceae > Viscum > Viscum album. The sequence continues at coordinate 532,231,843 of OY728166.1, forward strand.
GGAAATTTTTTTCGTATGGGAATGTGACATGAAAAAGATGTTGATCTCATCATCCTTTAAAGTTCATAGAATGTGCTATCAACATGTCATCTAGTGTTTGAATAGTTCAATCATAATTTCCATCAGTTTGAGAATGATATGATGTACTAGCGTTAATCTTAGTGTTTAGAGCATGTTGAATAATTTTCCATTACTCTAAGGTAGATCTCATATCTCGATTAGATATGATTTATAGTGGTACTCCTTATAGCTTCACCACTTTATTAATGTATATACATGAAAGTTAGTCATGGGAGAAGTTATCTCAAAATTTGATAAACAAAGTTTTATTTATATTATGATCCATAAAACCCAATTTAGCATTGTTTCCTCTAGATTTTTTAGGAATTCTGGTGAAAGTTTATAAGGTTATTTTTTTCAATTTCCATTTTGGTAAGGGTAATTTTTTTATCATCCCTTTATACTTTTCCTTTCATACTTCTCTTGTTGACATACCTGGAACATTGATGCATATTCTGTGATATATTTCTTCATATTTCTCACCAATAGTTTCCTCAAATACCTTATTAGATATTTTTTATCCCTGGGTGAATAGATAAGGTTTATATATGTACATAATTCAAATGTTATCTCATTATCTCTTGATTTTATAGTAAAAATAATCATGACCCAAATGTTATGAATCCTTATATATCAATTTTTAACTCTCGATATTTCTATTTTAATATAGTTTACTCTTTATACTAAATTCCCACATCATCTGTTTGAGCATACTTTAACCTCTCCATAGGGGACAATTGATAAATCATTTATGAAATAATTTATTATATTAATTCCATTATGATTCCCATGTCAATCCTCTATAAATATTATAATATCACATTCATATAAATTTTCACCAATGATAAAATTGTTGTACACCGCCTATATTTTAAAACTCCACTTTATTCTCTTACCAAGGATAGTAATGAATTTATCATTCATAGTCTTTAATTAGTTTTAACCATCTTCAATGGATCATGTTCAGATCATTTTGTGTGAATATATACCTTAATATTTTTACATCTGTATATTTTTCATAATTATCACCATATAGATAATGCCACCATATTTTCAAGGATAATATCACTTCAAATAACTCCACATCATTTTGGGGGTAGTTCTGTTAATGAAATTTCAACTACCATGATGTATAGGCTATTGATTTTTCATTCTACATTGACACAGATCCTAATACATTTTTCAAAGCATTGTTGGATACCAAATTGAGCTCTCCACTAGTGGGTAATTTGATCACAATTAAAGTGATAATCCAATTTTTCAAATCATTGAATATCTTTTCACATTAATCATTATAATAAAAACATGTCTCCCATATGATTAAGCAAGGTTATAGGGTTTGAAAATAATGAGAAATTTCTCACAAATCAACGACCTTACCAAGCTACTCCAAGGAAACTATGGATATCTAAGATATATTTTATCTACAACCATACATTCATATCATCAATCGTTGATTGGATCATTAATATATGAAGGCCTCTAATTAAATTCCCCATGAATGAGACTTTATATAACTAGTAATCACATTTCATGTACTTGGAAAACAAATTATCTTTTTTTAAGGTCTTTATCACAGTGCTAAGATGCTCCTCATGCTCCTCTTTGATTTTGGAGTATATTATAATTTCACTTATAGACACTACCAAAAAAATTTATGTAATCCCTATAGAAAATATTCAGCATGCCCCTAATGTTTGTTGTATCATTAATAAGTCTGAATGGAATTATTATGAACTCATAGTTAATGTAACTTATACGAAAAGGATTCTTGGTGATAACCTCCTTCTAAAACCTAACATGGTAATATCTGGACCACAAATCAATCATGGAGAAGTATATTCATCCTAATAGCTGATAGAACAAGTCATTAATCCATGGAAGAGTGTCTATGATCTTTATCATGGTCCTTTTGATCTCACGATAATCAATGTGAAGGCACATTGACCCATCCTTCTTCTTAACAAAGAAGACTATTTCACCCCATTATTATGAACTTGTTCATATGAAAACTTTATCTTAATTCTCCTGTATTGTTTTATTCAGATCCTCATGTTCTAAAACAGTAATTTTATATGGATTCTCGGTTAATGTTAACTCCTTAGGTATACGATCTCTTGAAAAGTCAATCTCTTGGATACGAGGAAGACTATAAAAGTCCTTAGGAAACACATCAGTGTATTCCCTCACAATAGGAATGTCTTCAAGGATTATTAGATCATTAGTCTCAATCATTTGAGAAACATATAATTTCTTGTAGGGAAATAATACCCATTCTTGAGATGATAGAGCCAAATAATATTTTTCATCCCTCTTGTACTTATATAGAATCAGTGGCAGATTCATGATACTGATAGTGACTTCTTTCTAGTCGAAAATTATGTTGTATCTACAAAGTTAATTTAAGTCAACAAATATAATTTCATAAAATTCCACCAGAGGTGGTATTACATGGTTCATTGGGTAGTTTAACCCACAAATTATGATATCGGAAGAGTTATATACATTAGAAGAAATAATTTCCCCATTATAAATTTTTACCAAAAGCTCTTCTTCAATTCATTGTGGTGGTGTCCCAATAGTTCTACTAACCTTTCATTATATGGTAAAATTCATTGAAAATTTTTAAAAAATTATATTCACTATTATTGTATGAATAACTAGCATAGGGGTCACCAATTTTTTATCGGGATCCACCTCAGTGGTTGTGATGAAAAAAGCTCTCCCTTTATTACTGGATGTTGTTGGTTATATCTGAAAACCATTGTCATAATGCATTGGTTTGAAAAGTGACCTAGTTTATTGTATTTTAATCAATGAACAATGAAATGATGGTTGACTTAATAATTCATTTCCTCCAATGAAATGGTTTGTTTCTCATGTCATTATTCTCAAGCTAGGTGTCCTTTTCCACACAAAAATCATTTCCTCGTCTCACATAGGTATTTTTTATGGTTCTTCTTTCCACACCCTTAAAAATTAGGATGTTGATATTTTATAGAACTAATATATTTCTCCATCAGATCACCAAAATTATACTCCACATTCAGCTACTTATCCCTAGGATACCCATTATATTCACCGACCTCCATAGAGAAATTGAGGGCCAATTGTAAAATTTCCTCATATCTATAAAAATCTCAGTTGTCGAAGGATTTTTATAATATTTTTTTTATCCTACCGATGAAGTAATTAACTTTTCATTTAGGGGTAATGACAATGTTGGAGGAGTATGATGCAATTGTTTTGAATTTTTCCTCATATTCCCCAATAGATTCTTTATCTTTTTTCTTGAAGGAATGGAAATCCATTTACATTTTATGTCAAAGAGTTTAATGAAATTTTTTATTGAAAAACATCTTCCATAAATCCTTTCATCCCATCACTTTTATCTCTTCATTATGATTTGTATTCTTGATCAATGTTCACCACTGATCACCATCTCCCTCTCTATGATAAACATCTAGTAGAACGTTCTCTTACTCAAGACATTTAGGTATGTATAATATATTCTCAATGAAGTTGATCCATTGTTCTACTATTAAGGTATCACATGATCCATTGAAAGTTGAACTTGATTGTATCATAAAGGTTACAATCATAACTTGTTCTCCATTATTGGAATTTGGCCACTCCTTTTGATCAAAGTATATATTATGGAAATGAGTTAACTGAGATAATATCACCATAAAGTTCATGATTTATGATCTCATTTGGTTTAGTATCACGTTGGAGTAGTCATCACATTTCCTGTCACATTGGTTGTTAAACTAGTTCCTCTAATTTATGGTTTTCAGATAGAATAAAAGAAAAATTATGGATGTATATTTAGAAACTATTAAATGGATAAAGGGTATTCCTAGGGAATTGAATATATATCTTATAAATTGCAAATATTTCCATACATTATGAATTTCTAGGCTTCAATATATTTTATACATGATCTAATACCGAACTTATATTATTATGTGTATTTTTCCATAATAATGATTCATAATGAAATTTTTAATTTACCAAATAATATACCCCAGGAGTGTCAAACCAGGTGTGAATCAAGCCCATGTCATTCACCAGTTCTCAGTTTAATCTAGGTCAACATGGGTTTTTCGGGTTGTACCCCTATGTAAATCTATGCTAGATCCATATCCACTAATAGTATCTAGATATGGATGTATTTCTTGATAAAAAATTTACTTTATACATACCAAAAACTAGGTATTTTTTCTTATAATTTGTTTTATCCCTGAGTCTTTATCTAGATTTTTCTAATCTTAATTGAGAGATAACTAATCCTTTCCCTAAATAATAACTCTATGAAAAATTATCTTAATTTCATATTAAATAATGATTTATTATATAATATTACACAACATATAGGTTATAATATCAAAATGTGTAGTGTATTTGGGAATTTGGGTATATTACATAGCAATTTATATTAATAAAAAATCATCTTTACCAAAAAATAACATGATCGCACATAAAACTGCATGGGATAACCGGGGTATATACATAAGAAAGGGGTTAGATATAAAGTCTAGTAATGTAATAAACATTTCATAAAATGAATAATGTCAACATGTTCTATAATAGGTATATCAATGGGTCATAAAATCTATGAGAATAAAAAACATTAACAATGAGGCATTATATAGTAGGATAATCATAAAGGAAACACGGAAAATGTAGAACCAACTTAAAAAACTACATCATAAACATTGTTAAAGGGTAACTACCCAAACATCATGATGTACATCATCCCATAAATTAATTAGGTTCACTAAATGTCCCAATAGAATTCATTATGATACTCAACATTACCCAATTCATTAGAGCACTATATAATTCTAGGAACACCAATCACATTCATTTTATTTTCATGTTTAAGGGTTCCACATAGATCAAACAACATGGATACATTCATAAAAATATTTAAATACAAGATTTATGAGTTTGAAGTAAATAAATGCCAATACCAGTTCAAATAATTATAATTTTATCAACTTCAACACCCATCACTGGAAATAGATATTGTATTCACTAAACAATTTTTTGGGCATGTAAAATCACAGTGACATTTAGGCAGCAAAATGATGTCCCTAAAAATTCATAAACTTTTTTGATGAGAGAAAAATTTATCTATATTAATTTTGAAATCAAATAGGAAGAAATATGGACATGGAAATACATATAACTACATTAGAAATTTTCAATAGAAGGCATTGGATAAAAAATTAATAAAGAGGAGAATGAGAGGATTCCTTACTTGAGATTGTGATTCCAAGTGATTTGGAGGAGATTATTGAGAGATTATGTAACAATGGGAGGACTCTAGAGAGGGTAGGGAATATTAAGAACATGTTATAACAATTTTGAATGAAGAGAAATGGGAGATTCAATGGGGTTATATAAAAAATGTGTGGGGATTTATTTAATATTTATCGAACATGGGTTTTGTACTCTATATAATAAAATAATAAAAACCAAAAACCATCCCATGGTTTTTTAAAAATGGGAGTCATTTTAATTACTTTTTTTGTTCAATTTCCATATATAATAAAAGAATAACCTTTTTATTATTTAATGAGTCATACACTTTAAAAAATTATTTTGAATTGTTAAAATATATTAATGGTTTTGGAGGATTCATAATTGGTTTATAAAATTAATCAAGTAAACTAAAAATAAAAACAAAATTAAATGTAAAACATAGATTTGGTCATATAAACCTTATATAGTATTTAATACATCCCTTTTGGGTCATTATGATTTGAAAATAGACATTGTATATTTATAAGGTATTTAATTATTTCAGGAAAACCAAACTATCTTATAAAATTATAAAAATTAACTGTTTGATAATATTGACATTATGATTCCACAAATAAGTTCATTTTACCCAAATAATTCTCTAAATATTTTTATTTTCACTTTTATAATAGTAATTGACATATATTGAGAAATGCTAGGTTTTTTCTAACAATAACAATTTTTAAATCATTATAAAAATCACATTTGACATTATAGAAATTATAAGATCGTTTATAAAAAATCACTAATAGTATTTTATTAATATATTATTTATTTAAATAATCTATTAATTCGTCATAATATATTTTTTACATGATTAAGAATATAACCGTAAAATGAAATTTTTTATTGATTTTATCAAAATAAAATCATTTAAAAATTAAAAAAAAAATAGGGTAAAAATATATTGATTATTATATAAAAAATAATATCCATACTAATATTTATAGTTTCACAATACATATCACTTTCATATATAAACAAATGACATAAGGGTAAAATTTGTGATGGTGAGACATTCTTGGGTGGTTTGGAGAACATGGTTGGGGTTGTGATCTCAATGATCATGAAATTCTCCCATAAACAGTTTCATTCATGCTAAAATTGTTGTATTTTATATTTTTATTGATCAAGGGAAGAGAAATTATATTATATCTACATAATAATCTTGTAAGAATGGGAATCACAGGGTATGATACTAATGGTTGAGACCATCACTTCCTTTTTCTATTTCAATTTTATTTGATAAAACTCTATATTTGTACAAGTAATATGATATCTATTCAATGGACATATTATCAACAGTAATCATTCTTAACTATCCTTTAAACAGTATTTAATAAGTAAAAATAAGTGAATGTATTTTATATAATTGTAATATATATTAATACATTTAAATTAATCAAAAATTAAATTATTTTTATAACAGTTTATGTCATTAAAGACTTGTAGTGACAAATGGATTTATTTAAGGATTTTTATGGATATGAATTCATTTTTTAAACAATTTTGGGAACAAAGTAATTTGATATATTTAAGAAATTTTTTCTTCACACTCTCAAAGTGATTATAATAAATAAGCATGGAATGAGATGTTTAGAATCTAGTTTCATGTTGATAGAACATGTTGGTAAAAGTTCAAACTCGATGTACACTAATTTGATTGAATATCGAATAATATTTTTAGGATCATCAAACCAAGTTAATTGAAACAAATGGGTAAAGATAAAAGGTTGGATATTTTTCATATATTCAGATTTATATGATATCTAAAGGGGTTTGAGAATCTTTATGGAAAGTCTATATCAATGATCAGTGCTATAGAAATTCATTTTTTTGGTTCTGAAAATTCATATGATATTGACTATCTATTTTAAAAGTTTTGGAAATATAAAAAGTAAATAATAAAGGAAATAATTGATCAATATTATAGTATTCATTTTATTTATATGGAAATGGATTTTTGAATCACGAATTTGAATGTAAATAAAATATCAAACTCATATGGATCAATGTAACATATGTGTATTTTCATCTCATTATCTTATATGATGTTGATCCCACTTTATTGTTTTTATTGTATGTTTTTAAATAATAATCAGAGGTACAATGATAACATCAATGATGTTAAAAAGTTTTTATTTCATCATTGGATATGTTGTTATTGTATACATTAAAGTATTTTAATTTTACAATGAACAATATTTATTATTTATTATTTTAACCATTATCACATACAAAATAATAAATTATATATGTTATTATCCCACCACTAGCTTATTATCATCAGTTATAAAATAATCTCTTTTAGGAAAAATAAACAATAAAATATGCCTCCACTATATTATAGAAAATTAAAATCATTGAAATTTATATAATCATTTGAGTGATTGTTTTATAAAAACTACTAATTAAATATTTCAATTTTTTTCTAGGGCCATCACTAATGAAGAAACCATTACTCATTTTAAAGAAACTAAAAATAATGTTGAAGTTTCAAAAACATGCGTTAATTAATGGGTGATTGTTAAACCCACAATATATTCAAAAATATGTTTGTATACCTATTTAATTTATAGTGATAATTGTAGCATATGGTAATTCAATGAGAATTTTCTAGCTGATTATAAAATGTGATATTTAATAAATATGAATACTCCCATGATTAACTTCAATGTGGGAAAATTAAAAAATGATAAATTTTTTATTCCTTAAAAATAAACATATTTATTAAAAATTTATGATTCTAGATATATCATCTTTGACCACAATGTTTATAATTTAGAAATGAGATCATGTTTCGCTACTGAACTCATTTCTTGTGTTCAATAATTAAATAATCCCCCATGTGATGTTGATATGATAACACTCATCATTTGAGTTTTTCATCATAGAGCATACATTTTTAGATTATATTATCGGATGATACAACTATATTTGATATAGAAACCCATGCTTTTAGTATAGTGATATTACACATTTTTAGTTGGATATTCAATTCTTTATATAAACATCTTCTTGGGGACCAAAATATCATAGTGTAATTGGAAATATTGAACACATTATTCTTAATTAATGAATGATCTTAAATTTATCCCATAATGATATTCTAATTTAGTACCTTTACAAACATACCTTACTAAAATTGTTCCTCACAACCTGGGGAATGGAATCATGATATTGTTTTAACATTAATTCTCATTAAGGGTAAACAAGGGAGGTATATAAGTATAATATGAGAATAAGGGTATGTGAACATGAATATATCATTTGAGAATCATACCATGCATATCAAAGATAATAATCTTGATTCATGTAATAATGATTGGTAGTTCATAAGAGATGAATAATTAAAGAATCAATAAAAATGATATGTAAGAGTGTAACATTGGTAGAAGATAAATATTTAGTTCATACATAGCACCTTATAACATTGTGATCATGTTTAACTAAACATAGGTTCACTCATTAATTTAAGGAAATGAAATCAGACCCTCATATGATATTATCAACATGAAACTAGGTCCACACATAACAATATGGAAAAAAAATATTTGTTCACCCATAAAAATTTGATCATACAATCAGTTTCAATCATTGCATAATGAACATGTAATTAGGTTCACGTTTAACAAATTTACTCATGAGTTATCCATATTTTCCAACTACATTGAGGGGTAATATATCTCCCACACAAATCATAATGGAAACTGTATTTTTTTATAATAACTCGGGTTTTGAAACTGTGAGACTTTGAATTTTTCTTGATGTTATTCCAGAGCAGGGCGTTCAGACGGCGTGTGATTCTGAGCCTCAGTGTGGCCGGAATTAAATTTTAAGTGTGTTCAAACTAGACACGCCAAATAAATATAATAACTCCTAAACGTAGCTTGGATGGTAAAAATGAGGGCACCATTGAGTCCGGAGCATGCCGTTTACCCTATGAGGGGTGTAACTTTCGCGAGCGCGGCCCTTCTGTGGAAAACGCCACCAGGGGAATTTTTGTAATTTAGCAGCCTCGGGCGTGAACATTATAACTTCTGAATGGAGGATCAGATTAAAATTATGAGACCACGGTTGTGCTCAGAACATGGATTTTACCCTAGGAGTGGCTTAACCTCAACCTCTTCGAGAGTTCAGGTATGGGCCTACCAGTGGGTGTTTAAAATTAATTAATTTTTAATTAATTTTTTTCTCTACTTAAACACATCTACCCCCCCCCCACTTCTTCCCCATTAAAATATCCCTGGAAGAAGATCTCCCAACAAAGGACCTCCACCTTCTTCAATCTTCTATCCCCACCTCTATTAGGTGGTTCCGGCTCCGGTGGATCATTTGTGAAGTGACGGGCTACGCCCTGCGAGGTAGGATTGTTTCCTTTTCATTTTAAATTTACGCATCTTCTTCGAACTCAAATTATAGCATCAAAATTTTGTTTAACATTATAGTGAAAGCCATATTTGATTAGGTCTCTATCCGAGATTTCCAACAATTCTTTCAGATCAAAATTTTGAGTCCCGAGGTGTACGGGGTAACCCAGGGAAGTTTTCCGGCCAAAACCCCTGTTTTCGGTGGTTTCAGGGCAGTCTGGAGGCTCCGCGTGGCGGTACGGTGGCGGAAGATGGTGGCGTGGGCTCCCTAGGCGGCGGAACGGGAACCTCGGCGGTCAGTACAGGTGAGCAGGATGGCGGCCTGGCGCAGCGTCGGTTCAGGCAAGAGTCTGTGAGCTTGCCGACTTCACCAGTCGGTGTGCAGCGCGAGACCGGGGTCGCGCGACCCCGGGAAAAGACTGAGACCCGCGAAACGTGAGTCCCATGGAAAAGAGCAAGACTGGATTAAGCTGGTTTGGGTGAAGCAGAGCGGCACACATAGTGAACCGTGGGCCACGGTTGACCGGGTGGTCCAGGCGGCCGAGCCGTGGACCGCCAGTCTAAAGGGGTGGACCGGCCGAACCGGTCCGGCCCACCCTGTCTCCGTCTGTTGGCATTAAAATGACTCTAACTCTCAAACTGAGTATCGGATTTGTATTTTGTCTATAGAAACATGACCCTAGGATCTAGAAGGAGGTTTTGAGATGGTCTTGGGGTTTTTTATTTCCCAAGATGGGGGCTCAGTGGCACGACATGCTCGTTCAGTGTTATTTAGCGCCTCGCCGAGACTCTTGTTTCAGATGGCGCCAGCACATACGGAGTTTGTTTTAGGCACTATAAATGGGTTTGTGACCCTAGTGTCAAGAAGAATTCATCCAGTGTGGTTTTAGGTGTTGAATCTGAAGTTTATTCATGGGCCCACGGGCCTTCATTCAAGCTGCGTGCAGCGTTTTGTGACTTTTTCATCAGACGTATGTTCGAGGTGAATGAATAATTGATTTCGTGTGTTTTTCAGAGAGCATCAGGATGGCATAGTTTTCCCGACCATTTTTGGGAACAATTTTTGGGCCCCATGAGATTTCTTATGGGAGTAAAGCGGTATTGAATAAATTTTTTTTTCCGGAGTCCGTTTCAAGCGAATAAATAGTCTATCTCGCGTTTTTTCTGCGAGCATTGCAACGGAGTAATCTGTTTGAGTGTGCTGATCCTCGTTAGAGAATTCATTAAATGTGGAAACATTAATGGACATTGTTTAGAGGTTCCTTTTATGCACTATGAACCAATGCACGGTAACGATGTTAGTGACACCCAGTGATGGCACGAGCAGTGCGGATTTACCAGACCAGTTCTGGGTTTACCCTCTAGTGCGGTTGGGCAGTGGGTTACCCATCGGCGTATCAGGGTTTACTGTAATGCCCAACCCCAGTTACCTAGATTTGGTGCATTATTACGTAACATTGGCATGATCACAAGGAAATCATGTCCCGAAAGACTGATCAGTTTAATATTATTAGAAACAAGATTCATACATATGTTCAACTTTACAACTTGAAATGAAATACAACACTAATTTATTCCATTAGAAACATCCAAGCCTCCTAGATTAGGCCTGAAATTCGATCATAATTAACTTCTTTGCATCCTTTTAAAAATAAAACATAGAAAGGGGTGAGCTCAGATCCTCAGTAAGGATAACAATATATCAGAAACTTTCATAAAGAAACATATACATTTAAAGAAATGCATAAGACTAAAACAAAAGCCTTTTAAACTTGAACTTCAGCATAATATGGAAAAGATAAAATCAAAATAATTCCAATTAATTACTCACATGGATATTCTACTAGTCGAATAATCACATGCAATATCAATAGTCACTTTCATAATCATGGAATGCATAATGCCAGACTTTCATAACCACATAGTCAAGGCCTTGTGCCAAGACTACAAATAAGATTTTGTCAAGGCCTTATGACAAGACACTAGTTTGTCTCATGAGACCTTCCGATGCATCAAGGATCTATAGTGGTCTCCAACCGTCATTTACTAAGTCCAATTCATTCCTCAAATGAAAATGTTTAAACATAACATAAACATTCATATTAAAACTAGCATACAGAATGTCAATACTTTATCCATAAACCATAAATGGTATACAAATAACACATCCATAGTCAAACATATCAAAAAACCTTCAATAGAATGTGGAAGATTTGTATCATAATAAATCAACTTCAAACAAGTTTAAAATCCATCAAGTGATGTTGATATAGACGAAAATTATTTGTAAAAATATTTGAGAGAAATATCCCTTTTTCATAAAAACATTTAAAAGTCACACAATTTAGAAAGAAGAACATTTAAAGAAATTTTTGAATCAAATTGTCCCATACCAATTTGAAATTTTTGAAATTAATTAACATTTTAAAAAGTTTCATGTCCATATAAATAAATCCTTACAAACCATTTTAAAAACATGGACATTAATGAGAATGATTTAGAAGAATAAATATTTAAAACATATAAGATGATGTTTTAGTAAAAAGTAACTTAAAAATAATCCATTTGAAAACTATTTTATGAAACATGGACATGGATAATAAATATGTCCCAGTAGACACATACGTAAAAACAACCACGGATAATAATGAGATTGTGAAATTAACCCTTACGGATTGGATATCTTACGAAACATACACCCCATTAAAGTAGCATCATACAATGAAGATGTAAATACCCATAAGATAAATTAAATTACAAAAATAATACAATCATGGGAAGTACATACGCCACAAAAAAGGAAAGAGTGGTAATTATATCATGGATCTCACGGGAATGAGAAGTGAGATGAAATGCCCCACACCTTGTACTTTTCCTTGGTCGAGGGTAGATTAACCTTGTGTATAATGGTGAGTTAATTGTTATTAAATTATACAGGAATCATATACATTAATATTATATCATATATGATCTTTTAACATTGCTTTGTTAATAATATTTTTGTATTATCATCATTTTGGGTGTTAACTGGTTCGTTTTCCTTTATATGTTTTGTTACGCAAGTAATTTTTGTTATGGATAGGATGTATCTTATTCATATTAAGGATGATATTAATTCTTGAAACATTATTTTTAATCATTTAATTAAAATTATTCTTGAATGGATACTATGGGGAATGAATCCCATCGCGTTCGTGGAGACTGTAATCTGTGCGTACGCACGAGCGACAATATCATTATTTTGATATTAAAATAATATATAATTGGATGGTATATCATATATAAAAAATCAATATAATTTTATATTTATTATTTACATAAATTAAATATCATTATTATACTCATCAAAATAATAATGTATTGAATAACAATTACACCACGACGTGGAGACAGTAAGTCGTACGTACGCACATATGCTGACATGTAATTCAAAGGATGGATAGAATAATGAATTTGGTTGTACCATATTTATAATAACATCACATTATATAGAAGATAATGGATTTATTATTTTATAATTGAAACAAAAAAGAAAGAGGAAGTGGAAGAAGAAAATAATTTGAAAGAGGGTGGTGAAATTATTACCTCTTCTTTGGGTTCTTCCTTTTGATTTGATCAAAAGGGATCCTTAGGTTGGATTTCTTACTAAAGTAAGGCCTCTAGAGTGAATTGAGGAATGTTGGGAGGATATTTGGGCAGGTTTTTTATAATCCAAAGGCTTGATAAGTGTGATGAATGGTTAGGAATTGAGGGTTTTTATAAGGGAGAGGAGGGGCTCTTTAGGAAAGTTTGAAAAAATTATTTTATTATAACCACATATTCTGTTTCAAAAGGTCGACTATTCATTAATAACAATGTTAAGATGACTCATGGTTGAAATAAAATAATCCAATAAGATTTTGGTAGTTTTGGGATGTTGTTTTAATATTTATAATCTTATTTATTTAAATCATTTATTAATGAGGTAAATATTGCATCATTATTGTGTCATAAATAATTTAATTTATTTGATGTCCAAAAATTATAAAAAAAATACCATGATGTATGAAATATATTTATATTTCCAAATAATATTTATAGTCTAAAATATAACTTATATAACTCCATGTAAAAATTTATGTACTAAAAGATATTTTTTTATGACATTTTTGTCTTTACTTTAAATTAATTAATATAAAATGTCGTTATTACTCCTATGTGGCTCTATGGGGTCCCAAATTCAGACCAAGGATACCCATGGTTGGATATGTATTAGAAAATAGGTTTAGGACACATTTTATGGTAATTTAATATTATTATAATATTATATTTTACCCTTATTTATTATATTTACCCTTTAATCACGGTAAATAAAATATTTACCGAAATAATTATTCAAAATGTCTAAAAATAAAAGTTACCTATTTACACAATTTGTACCTCCTCATTCTAAATATGGAATTTATTTTTCTAAATTAAAAACATATAAGTTTAATTTATTAATTTAAAATTAATTCTCATTTGTCAAAACCAAAAGGCGGGTTTTTTTAAAAAGTAAAAATTGTCAAAAGATTGGCATGGGTTTATGTCAAATTTAAATGTGAAATTACATATATTGTCCAAAATTGTATTAAATGATAAAAATATAATCTAATTATACTTCCAAACCATTCAAATATATAATTTAACACTATAAATTATTTTTATTAAAAATTTTGTTTTCAGTTAAAATTTAATATTTTTCACTATTCACCCAAATATGAAAGCTATCAGAAAAACACCAAAATTTTTTCAAAAAAAAAATTATGTCCTGATTCTAAAGAAGAAGTTTATTTTTTCAAATAGAATATATAAAAGTGTCAAATATTGTATTTAAAAATGGTTCTCCATTAAAAGGCGGTAAAATTTCTTTTTTTGAAAACTATTTGTTTTATCAGAAAAAAATGAATTTGTTCTTATATTATATCTAAGAAACTCATAATATGGATTCTAAAATTTTATAGAGTATATAAAATTCAAAATTCAGTTTAAACTATTCATAACCGCTTTTTCAACGGCTAGTTTGGTAAGTTGTGGTGCGCTCAAACTTGGTGTTGTGGGTTGCGCAAGTTATTGAATTACTTTGAAGAGATAATGTACTTTGAAATCTTGAGGTGTTACATTCTCTCCACCTTCAATAAATTGTGTCCTCGCAATTTAAAATTGTTCTTCAAAAATAAAAGGTTAAAAATATAAAATACCTTTGCGGAAGACCCACATCGGAATTTGGGTTAATAAAATTTATTCTTAATAAGAGGGAAAGGAAAATGACAAGTAACCACCAAATAATGATCTCTATTAAGAGAACATTGGTGGAAATTAGACACATAATTATAAATAAAAAAATTAAATATTTATAGTGAGTGATTGAGGTCATCAATCCCAAACAAGTGTAAAATTGAGGGCCTCAAAGCCATCAATCTATGATGATTTAAAATATCATTAGTTCAACAAAACATAAGGTATTAGGATAATACAATTTTGGTTTTAAGATCCCTTAACTAAAGTTTGAGAATTAATTTCTTCATATAATAAGAGAAAAAAATATACTTGACAAGTAAAGTTCTATCCTTTAACTAATTTCTACCACAAACTCATCTTTCACTCTATAAGATAATAGAACAAAAAAAATACTCTATTTATCCTAATCGTATAGGGTTACAAAAAATGAATTTATAATTAATTTGTGAGATTATTTAAAAAAATGGAATTATAAAAACTAGTACATCATGTAGGCCAGTGGTAGGTGATTCACCCTTATCGCCCTTCGGTTGTGGGTTCAAGTATCACGGCCTTGCCGGATGCGACGGGTTGTCGCCTGACATCCGGGTTGTCTTTTTATAACAATCCAAAAATAATCTTAAAAAAAAATTTATCCTTAAGAATAGTATCCAATATCAAACTTAATCTATTCCAACCATTATACATATCCAAAATACTTCTATCCAAACTCACTGTCCAAAATTTAAAAGGAAGGTAAAACAATGAAGATCCTTTTTACCACGTAATAACATGTGTATACTTTCATAATTTATTTTTTCAAAACATTGTAACAACCATATTTATTACATTAATGCTCTATTATTTCTTATTGAATACTAGATATATTCCTTATATGTAGAAATTTTGAATACTCCAGCAATGATGTAATAAACAAACCATTAATCAATTCTAAGGAAGTCAAGAAAATCTAATATAATTTCTCCAAATCAACCATATTTTATTCCAAAAACACTACCTCAATATCAAGACCATATTAAGGATTACCTTTCCTCCAACCATGTATTTTTCAAAAAAATTCACTTGTTGTTGAGTCACTTTTCATAGAACTATATAATCTCAAATCCTCAATGAAATAGTACTGTAGTACAATCCTTATTTATTTTCCATAATTCATATGACTGGTATATCATCGATACAACACTGAAATGACATAATTCTTTAGTAAAAACATAAGAAAACTATTCATTCCTCTTCATCTGTGGTAGTATCATAACTTGATTATTATCCAATAGCATCATTTATGGTATACTTTGATAACTAAGACATTGATTCACGTAGTGACCCAACTCCTTGAAGATGAAGCATTGTACATTTGAAACCTTTTTCTTACCCTTTAAATCATGTACTTTGTGTCCTTTTTCTCCACACTTATAACAAACTCTCATTCCCTTCAAGAATTTAACAAGGTGATTCTTTCCACAGTTATAACATATGGAAAAATCCTTCTTTCCATTATTCCCTTTATCCATCTTTCTCTCTTTCATCCTTCGCTTCTATTGCTTCCCTTAAAATCCATAAGACTCATAGAATTATTTACTTATCTTATTAACACATGATACTATTTCTTCATATGATGAAAATACGTGGGAGACTATTTCCCTTTTAAATGTTGGCTTAATACCATGAAAGATACGGTCCTTCTTACTCTTTAGATCATATCTATTGCTGGAATTCTCATTCCTTTTATTGGGAGCCATTTCTGAAAAATGGTATACATTACGTCAGTTTATGAATCACAATTCATAATTCCAAACTTGTAAAAAACCAAACATAAATTGAATAGTTTATGGATATAATCCATAATCATATAAATGTTTTCTTTGAATAAGTATTTACTCATAAATCCTTCATAATGGCTTGTAATGAAAATGAAAATTATCCTAAGCATATCCTTGGGGAGTGTCATAACCAAGAGTGCAGCAAGGCCCATTGTCGTGCACCAGTTCTCGTTCGAGTCTTGCTCAAAGTGGTGTTTTCAGGTTTTACCCCTAGGTACATATGTGCCAGAGCCACCTCTACCTGCTCATATCCAGACAAGGATGTATTGCATGGAAAATACACAAAATATCTACATTACCAAAACTATAGAAAGTTCTTCTATACTAATCCTCAAAGTCTATCTTAGGGTCATGTACTCTAATTAGAGTTTATCAAAATCTAGTTTCAAAGGTTTGTACAAAACTACCTATAATACCAACTATAATGCCCCGACCTCAGTTACTCAGAGTTGGTGCATTATTACGTAATGTTGGCATGATCATAAGGAAATCATGTCCTGAAAGACCGATCAGTTTAGTATTATTGGAAACAAGATTCATACATAAGTTCAAGTTTAAAACTTGAAAAGAAATATAACACTAATTTATTCCATTAGAAACATCCAAGCCTCCTATATTAAGCCTGCAAGTCAATCATAATTAACTTCTTTTCATCCTGGGAAAAATAAAACACAGAAATGGGTGAGCTCAGATGCTCAGTAAGGATAACAATATAGTAGAAACTTTCATAAATAAACATAAACATTTAAGGAAATTCATAAGACTAAAATAAAATCCTTTTAAACTTTAACTTCATCATAATAAGTCAAAGATAAAATCTAAATAATTCCATTTAATTACTCACATGGATATTCTACAAGTCAAATAATCACATTCAATATCAATAGCCACTTTCATAATGATGGAATGCATAATTCCAGACTTTCATAACCACATAGTCAGGGCCTTATGCCAAGAATAAAAATAATATTTTGTCAAGGACTTGTGCCAAGACACTAGTCTGTCTCATGGGACCTACCGATTCATTGAGGAGCTATAGCGGGCTCCACCCATCACTTACTAAGTCCAATGCATTCCTCACATGAAAAGGTTTAAACATAACATAAACATTCATATTAAAACTAACATACGGAATGTAAATACTTTATCCATAAACCAAGAATAGTATATAAATAACACATCCATATTCAAACATAACATAAAACCTTTAATACAATATGGAAGATTTGTATCATAATAAATCAACTTCAAACAAGTTTAAAATTCATCAAGGGATGTTGATATAGATGCAAATTATTGGTAAAAATATTTGAGAGAAATATCCCTTTTTCATAAAAACATTTAAAATTCACACAATTTACAAAGAAGGAAATTTAAATACATTTTTGAATCAAAGTTTTCCATACCACTTTGAAACTTTTGAAAGGAATTAACATTTTAAAAAATTTCATGTCCACATAAATTAATCCTTAAAACCCATTTTGAAAACATGTACATTAATGAGAATGATTTAGAAGAATAAATATTTAAAAAATTTAAAATGAGTGTTTAGTAAAAATTACCTTAAAAATAATCCCTTTGAAAACTCTTTTATGAAACATGGACATGGATAATAAATAGGTCCCAGTAGATACATACATAAAAACAACCACAGATAATAATGAGATTCTGAAATTAACCCTTACTGATTGGATATCTTACGAAAAAAACACCCTGTGAAAGAAGTATCATGTGATAAAGATGTAAATACCCATAAGTTAAAGTATATTACACAAAGAATACAATCATGGGTAGTACATACACCACAAAAAGTAAATAGTGATAATTATAGCATGGATCTCTTGGGAATGAGAAGTGAGATGAAAAACCACTTACATTGTACTTTTCCTTGGTCGAGGGTAGGTTAACCTCTTTTATAATGGTTAAATAATTGTTATTAAATTATAAAATAATCATATACATTAATATTATATCATATATGATCTTTTAACATTGCTTTGTTAATAATATTTTAGTATTATCGTCGTTTTGGATGTTAACTGGTTTGTTTTCCTTAATATGTTTCATTACATAAGTAATGTTTGTTATGGATAGGATGTATCTTATTCATATTCAGGATGATATTAAGTCTTTAAATATTATTTTTAATAATTTAATTAAAATTAGTCTTGAATGGATACGATGGGGAGTGAATATCATCGCGTTCGTGGAGACGGTAATCTGTACGTACGCATGAGCAACAATATCATTATTTTGATATTAAAATAATATATAATTGGGTAATATATCATATTTTCAGAATCATTATCATGTTATATTTATTATTTACATCAATTAAACATCATTATTATACCCATCCAAATAATAATGTATTGAATAACAATTACACCACGACGTGGAGACAGTAAGCCGTACATATGCACGTATGGTGACATGTCATTCAAAGGATGGATAGAATAATGAATTTGGTTGTAACATATTTATAATAACATCATAGTATATAGAATATACTATAGTTATTATTTTATATTGGAAACAACAAAGAAAGATGAAGTGGAAGAAGAAAAGAATTTGAAAGAGGGTGGTCGAATTATTACCTCTTCTTCAGGTTCTTCCTTTTGATTTGATCAAAAGGGATCCTTAGGTTGGCTTTATGACGAACGTAAGGCCTTTGGAATAAAGTGAGAAATGTTGGGAGGATATTTTGGCAGGTTTTGTATGAGCCAAAGTCTTGAGAAGTGTGAGAAATGGGTAGGAAGTGAGGAATTTTTATAAGGGAGAGGAGGGGCTCTTTAGGAAAGTTTGAAACAATTATTTTATTATAACCACATATTCAGTTTCAAAAGGTCAACTATTTGTTAATAACAAAGTTAATATGACTCATGGTAGAAATAAAATAATCCAATAATATTTTGACAGGTTTTGGATATTGTTTTAATATTTATAATCTTATTTATTTAAATCATTTATTAATGTGGTAAATATTGCATCATTATTGTGTCATCAATAATTTAATTAATTTAATGTCAAAAAATTATAAAAAAAATATCATAATGTATGAAATATTTTTAGATTTTAAAATAATATTTATAGTTAAAAAGATAACTTATATAACCCCGTGTAAGAATGTATTTACTAAAAGATATTTGTTTATGTCATTTTTGTCTTTACTTTAAATTAATTAATATAAAATGTCATTATTACTCTCATTTGTCTCCATGGAGTCCCAAATTCAACCCAAGGATGACCATGGTCGGATATGTGCCAAAAAAATATGATTAGTATACATGTTAGGGTAATTAAATATTATTATAATATTATATTTTACCCTTATTTATTATATTTACCCTTTAATCATTGTAAATAAAATATTTACCGAAGTAATTATTCAAAATGTCTAAAAATAAAAGATACCTATTTACACAATTTGGAACTCATGATTCTAAATATAGAATCCATTTTTCTAAATTCAAAACATAGAAGTTTCATTTATTAATTTAAAATTAATTCTCTGTTTGTCAAAACCAAAAAGCGGGTTTTTTAAAAAAGTAAAAACTATCCAAAGATTGACATGTGTTTATGTCAAATTTAAATGTGAAATTATTTATAATGACCAAAATTGTATTAAATGATAAAAATATAATCTAATTATACTTCCAAACCATTCAAATATATAATTGAACACTATAAATTATTTTTATTAAAAAGGATGTTTTCAGTTAAAATTTATTATTTTTCACTATTCACCCAAATATGAAAGCTATCAGAAAAACAACAAAAATTTATCAAAACTAAATTTTTATGTCCCAATTCTAAATAAGAATTATATTTTGTCAAATTGAATATATAAAAGTTTCAAATATTGGATTTAAAAATGGTTAGCCATTAAAAGGCGGTAAAATTGCTTTTTTTGAAAACTACTTCTTTTATCTGAAAAAATGAATTTGTTCTTATATTTTGTCTAAGAAACACATAATATGAATTCTAAAATTTTATAGAGTATATAAAATTAAAAATTCAGTTTACACTATTCATAACCACTTTTTGAATGGCTAGTTTGCTAAGTAGTGGTGCACTCAAACTCGGTGTTGCAGGTTGTGCAAGTTATTGAATTACTTTGAAGAGATAATGTACTATGAAATCTTGGGGTGTTACATTTACCCTCCAATAGGTTTGGGAAGTGGGTTACCCATTGACCTTAGGGTTTACCCTCAAGCGGGGCTGGGCAGTGGGTTACCCGTTGTCCTTAGGGTTAACCCTCCAGCTGGGCTGGGTAGTGGATTGTCCGACGACCTCTTAGGGTTTACCCTTCAGTTGGGTTGGGCAGTGGGTTACTCGATGACTTCTTTTAGACTCATCCCTTTTTATGATGATATTCAGTGACTTTTCTCTGTGATTACCGGAGCGGGACCCTTGGTTTTACGGTTTAGCGATGAGACAGCTTTGACATGTGGGACATTTGGGCATCAGTGATGGATATCCTTAGAACTTTTGGTGACTTTCCTGGGCTAAGCTTGAAGATGGAGATCTCCTTACACACTCTTTTGGGTTGAGAATATATTTACATACACCCTACTTTTGTTCCCACTCCTTGGGTTCAGTTACACTCCTAGGAGGGACGAAGACGCGCGGGGTATGCCACGTGTTTTCCGTGTCTATCTCCTCTTGGTCGGACGAGTCTACTCTCCAACTATAGGTAGTGAAGACTCAACGAGAAGTCCGTCTTCTCACCATTTCTAGCTCCTTGCGTTTGGACGAGTCTGATTCCTTTCTCTTGTTGGGTTGAGTTACAATCTATTTACTGTACTCTTTTAGTATTCTTTGTTATGTCTACTGCTCATATCTTTAGTGCCTCCTTTGTGGATCCCTCAAGCTTTCAGAGTGTCCTACTGAGTATCTTCAAACTCACGCCTGCTTGGGCTTTTCCCACACTTGGTGTGCCATTGCAGACGATGGACAGGTCGATTGAGACTATGGAGGAGCGTAGAGGACAAAAAATCTTGGGCGGCCTTTAGTGGTCGTAGTAGGACTTTTAGGTGTGAGTCTCACCAACTATTTACTTTAGTTTACATACTATCAGGTGGTGGAACCTTTTAAGTTGTTCTCATGTTTTTCCCTTTTTCTGTTCAGTTATCTTTTTAGTACTTTTTATCACTTTACTTTTTCTTTTTAGATGTTGATGCATGACTGTGGTTGGGTTATAGTTGTTTGTAAATTGGTTTCCTTCTTACTCTGCACTTCTTCATTGAGTGGGTTGTGTGTGTGTGTACAGGTACTTAGGCAAAGGCCTCCCTGAGATTGTTATGCCTTTGGTGCTTGTCACCAGCCCCTGGCCTATGGAGGCGGGCTTGGGGTAGTTTCGGCTCAAGACCGGTAGGGTCGGGTCATGACAAAGTGGTATCAGAGGTGGTCTGTTCCTTGGGGCATTGTTCAGATGCCCCTAAAAAGTAATTGGTTGGGATTTAGGGCAATAGTGTCAACGTGTCTCAAGAGTGGCTCTCAGGCTAGGGAGTCCAGTGATGGTACGGGCAGCCGATGTATCCATTCACCAGGACCATGATACCTCGCTTGTCGACTCGGCACGCTGAGACATTTGTTGCAGGGAACTTTAGAACATTCATCCGATAGGATTGAGTCTTTGATTGTCCTTGTTGAGTCAGCTACACTTTGTGATTACTGTTATATATATATATATATGCTCATCTGATCACGGTAATCCTTGATAATTTTTAGGATTCCCCCACAACAGAAGCCAGCCAGGTTACCCTCTCTATTTCGTGATGACGACCTGGAAAGCGATGAGGCTTCAGTTCAGGGACCCTCATGTGATCCCCTTCCACCCAGTGGTTTAGCAGTATCCCCTCCATCTGGAGAGCGGTGGTTAGTACCAGCATAGGCCGAGGTTGAGCACAGGCTGAGTACGCTCTGAGACTTCCAGCATCAATGGCCATAGAAGTTCTGTGGGGGCCCAAATCCCCAGGCATCAGAATACTTGATAGAGTCTATGGATCAACTTTTTAGGCTAGTATGAACACCATTGGACCAAATGGTAGCCCTAGCTGCCAGCCTTTTCCTCGGGATGGCCGGGCGTTGGTGGGTATAAGGACCCGGCCTTATTACATACATAATCTTGAATTTAGTCAAGAAAAAAATTCCTTATACATTGTGGATCTTTTCAAGTTTATAGATTTAGATAATTTAGAAAATACATTCATAACATTACACATTATTATAGAGTGGATACCATAAAAACAGTTTCCATTTTTTTCAAAATATAAAACATTAAAACTTAAAACAAGACTCATTGACAATTCTTAAATATTTAGCATGGCTTCCTTCCTTGTCTTACACATCCATTAACCTATGAAAATCATTTAAAAACTTGGGATGATCACAAAATCTCATTAAGGGATGGAAAAAAAGGAAAGATCATATTATTCTATGAATACTCATATGAAATCATTTTCAAAAGACATTCTTGTCACCCATATATACTTACTTTGTGTAACATGAGATTTAAACAAGATCCAAACAAAACATGTGAACCTAAATATAATAATAAAGGTATCATGGGTCATTACTTACATAATCTTGTAACCATTCTTGGATACCTTATAATTTTTAACCCTCACAGCTACCTTACTTTGTGTAACCATCGTAGTTACACTTGGAGTAACCATAAGGCCGACCTCCAACTTACTCATACCCAATGAATTGGAGGGAGATATAGGTCTCACCCTTCATCATAAATAATTCCAAAGAACCAAAACATGATCATACAACATTAGTAATTCCATAAAAACATTACTTTGGAATTTCATAAAACTGAATTTAAAAAGAGGATTTTTAAAGAAAAGACCCTTATAGATATCATACAATTGAAGAGATACTTAATAGAGTGTATGGAGTATGTATTTATACTATAAATACACATAATAAAACATAATACAAATATAACCCATCACACAAAAAAATTAAATAGCACATAAATAATGAAGTATAAGGTTAACCCAAAAAACGGAAATCGGGTTAAGAATTCCCTTACCTCGGGTCTGTCTTACTTAAAAATTGTTTAAAATTCCTGTATAATGGTAAAAAAGTGTTATTAGTAGTTTAAAGAAACATTTTCATGTTTATAACATCTTATATTATCATTTCATAACATCATTTCACCCTTTAATTGTTAGTATTTTTCTCCTTGCACTGTTTTGGTTGAGTTTTTTACATGATTTCCAAGATTGGTTCATGGTGGATGTTCTTGTAGATTGGAAGTGAAATTCCAGAATTGGAATGGAAAGGTATTTTCATATTTCCAGTACCATAATTTATACCATTTATCATTTTGATTTTTAATATTAGGATGATTCATAAGTTAAAACATTAATGATGTTCGTTTAGATCATTTTAGTGGTTCTTTGATAATAACGACCTCATTTCATTTTATAAATTAGAAGCATGAGTAAAAAAATAATTAAAGAACCATGGGTGAGTCATAACACATATATTATATTCTTTTTCAACCATATAAATGGTTTCATGACCATACTTGAAAGAATTAAAGGAAAATGAAATCACATCATCCACGATGTCGGTAATTAGACACATCACATACAATGTTTTTATTCCTTAAAAAAGTGGGAGAGGAGAATAATAATGATGAGGAATTTTCCATAAACATGATAACATAAATAATATACATTATTTATGTAGATTTAATGCCACTTTGGTAATTAGATATGAAGAAAGAATCAGGAAGGAACTCAAAATAAAAGAAAAAGTGAGAAATCTCTTACAAAACTTCGGCAGCCTAACGGCTACACGGCATGGTTTTAGAAAATATTAAAAAGAGAGGGGACAAGGTTCACCCATATAGAAATGAATCATAATATATATTAGATCAAGAATAAGAAGGAAATAATAACATGGTATGGAAACTTGAAAGTTATACCACAAAAAAGAGAACTTGAATGGAAAAAGAAAGAAATTGAAAATTTTCTTACCTTGTAGAGTAACCCTTATAACATGAAGGTTGGGACCTTGGGGGCTTGAGAAAACCTTGGGAGGAATACTAGGAAGGTAAGGATGCCAGATCTTTATTGAGGAGGAATTGGTAATTAAGTTAATGAAGGAATGGGTTGGTATTTATACGAAAAGTAAGGGAATATTTTAATAATTTCCAAGGGACACCTCATGGGGGGTTTTTGAAAAACCATGGGCTTGCCCATGGTATAAGCCACTTGGGAAACCTCACATATTATTTAACTATACACAATTCGACCATATTTATGACATCATTATTATATCATTAATGATTTCATTAACACACTGAAACTAAAAACTGTATTTTTTACTATTCACTGAAAAATCAACTGTTTCAAAAAAATCCCAAAATTCATCCTAACCATTTATCGACATATAGAATTCAAAAATGAAGTCCATTTTTTTAAAAATAATTTTCTAAATATTGTTAACTTAATTTTTAAATAAAATCTTACTTAATTCAAAAATTAACAATTCTAGTTCTGTAACTACTTTTATATCACAATGAAAAATTAACCTAGATGCTATTATCGTAAAGCCTTAATAAAATAAAATAATAATAAAATTTACTATTCATTAGGGTCATATTACTATTCATATTACTATTCATAAGGATATGTTACTATTCACCAAAAAAACAATTTGGTTCCAATAGACTCCAAATAACATACTGAAAACAATTGTAGATGACAGTTTCTTGAAATTATAAACATAGAAGTGGAAAAATTATGTTTAAAGGCTAGTTATAAATATCTACTTAAAACAAAGTTCCATGAATTTCTATTTATTTTTAGAAAAACATGGGTTGTTACATTATCCCACCTTCTAGAAATTGTGTCCTCATAATTTTATTTACTTATTAAACAACTGAGGATGTTTTTACCTCATTTCATTTTCATACTCCCATGTTGCTTCTTCAACTATGTGGTTTCTCCACAAAACCTTTACCTGGTGGATTACTTTATTCCACAATACATGTTCCCTTCGATCAAGAATCTGAACTGGTTTCTCTTCATAATAAAGGTTTTCTTCCAGCTGAATTGCTTCTGGGCTCAAGACATGTGATGAATCTGGCACATAATTTCTCAACATCAAAACATGAAAAACATTGTGTACCTAAAACAAGCTTGGAGGAAAAGCTACATGGTATGCCACTATTCCAACTTTCTCCAAGATTTCAAAAGGACTGATGAACCATGGACTTAGTTTCCCTTTCTTACCGAAATGTATCACACTTTTCCAATGAGAGATTTTAATGAAAACATGGTCACCTACCTCGAAAGATAAGTATTTCCTTCTATTATCTGCATAACTTTTCTACTTGCTCTAAGTTTTCCTCATGTGCTGCTGGATCATCATCACTTTCTCAGCCACTTCTTCTAAAAATTCTGGCCCCATCAACTTTCTTTCACCAACTTCATCCCAAAACACTGGAGTTTGACACTGCTTCCCATACAAGGCCTCAAAAGGTGCCATCTGAATACTGGAATGAAAAATGTTATTATAAGAAAACTCAACTAAAGAAATATGTTGATACCAACTTCCCTGATAGTCCATTGAACAAGCTTGAAGAATATCCTCTAATGTTTTAATTATTTATTCTGACTTTCCATCTAATTGAGGATGAAAAGCTATACTGAAATTTAACTCTCTGCCCAATGACTTTTGAAGTCCCTTATAAAAGTTATAAGTGAACCTAGGATCTCGGTCATATACAATGAAAAGAGGAACTCCATGTAACCTGACAATCACTTTGAGGTACAATTGAGAAAGATGATCCAAAGTCATTGTATCTCAAATAGAAATAAAATGTGCAGACTTTGTTAGCCGATCAGCAATAACCCAAACAGCATTGTTACCATGAGAAGTCTTTGGTAGTCCCACCACAATGTCTATGGATACATTCTCCCATTTCCACTCTGGCACTGGAAAAGGTTGAAGCATCCCCTTCAGTAACTGCCACTCTGCTTTAACCTGTTGACATTTCATACATTTCATGGTAAAATCAGCAATATCTCTTTTCATTCCATCCCACCAATAATACTCCTGAAGTTCTATGTACATCTTAGTACTGCCAGGATGAACAAAAAATGGAGAACTATGAGCTTCAAACAACAAATATTTCTTCAACTGAGAATCACTAGGCACACACAAACTTTTTCCAAATATTAAAACACAATATTTATAAAGATCAATTCTACCTTTTTCTGTAGCTCACAGTCTTCCTTCTACGCTTGCTTAATTTTTTCTGACAACAAATACTACACTAAAACCTGAAACAAAACAGATGTATTCCCTGCACCAACAACTTCTAAGCCAAAATTCATTAAATCATTAATCAAGGGATAATGTTACAAACATAACATGTTTAATGATGCATGATGTTTCTAACTCAACGCATATGCTACTTTGTTTGCTTTTCCAGGATGGTAATTGATCATGCAGTCATAATCCTTTATCAGTTCAAGCCATCTTCTCTGACTCATGTTTAATTCATTCTAAGTGAATATATACTTCAGAATTTTATGGTCAGTATATATTTGGCATTTGGTTCCATATAAATTATTCCTTCATATTTTCAAAGAAAAAACCACAGCTACCAATTCCAAATCATGTGTGGGATAATTTAACTCATGAGGTTTAAGTTGTCTTGATGCATAGGCAATTACCTGATCATTCTGTATCAAAACACAACCAAGTCCCTTCAAATAAGCATTACTTTAGATAACAAACTCACCATTTCAATAAGGTAAGGACAAAACTAGAGCATTCACTAATCTCTTCTTCATTTCCTAAAAACTAACATCACATTTTTATGTCCAAAAAAATTTAACCCCTTTCTGTGTTAACTTAGTTATCGAGCTAGATAACCGTGAAAAGTTCTTAACAAAACATCTGTAATAACCCACTAACCCAATAAAACTATGAATCTCTGTAACATTTTTGGGTCTTGGACATTCATAAAATGCTTTTTTTTGGTAGGATCAACTGTTATTCCATCCTTATTTATAATGTGCCCAAGAAAAGAAATCTGTTGCAACCAAAAATCACACTTGCTGAATTTTCCATACATTTTCTTTTCTTATAAAGTTTTCAAAACAACCCTTAGATGTTTTTCATGCTCCTCTTCATTTTTAGAAAATACAATAATGTCATCAATAAATATAACCACAAAATTATCTAAGAACTCATGAAATAATCTATTCGTAAGATTCATGAATACAAAAGGTGCATTAGTTAATCCAAACGGCATAACAAAAAATTCATAATGCCCATATCTAGTACAAAATGTTGTTTTTGGGATGTCATCCTCCTTCACCTTCAGCTGATGGTATCCAGATCTCAAGTCAATATTGGAAAAGTACTGAGCTCTCTGGATCTGATCAAACAAGTCGTCGATATGAGGCAAAGGATACTTGTTTTTAACAGTGATGTTATTCAAAGCTCTATAATCAATGCAAAGTCTTATAGAACCATATTTCTTTTTAACAATCAAAATAGGGGCTCCCTGTGGTGAAGTACTAGGATGAATGAAGCCTTTGTCAAGAAAATACTGCAACAGATTTTTCAATTCAAGAAGTTCTATTGGATCCATACGATATAGGGGTTTTGAAATTGGCTTAGCATTAGGAACTAAGTCAATTGTGAATTAAACTTATCGATCCGGTATGACATTGGGTAACTCATCAGAAAAAACATCAATGTATTCATTTACCACTGGAACGTCATTAATTTGAATAGTTCCCTTGTTTTCAATAATATGAGAAAAATAGCTTTCATTTCCATCTTTTAATAGTTTCTCAGCTTTTTGGCATGTTATCAATTGTATGGGTTCATTCTTGTATACAAACTGAAACTCTTTCGGAAAAAAAACATCTTTAGCTCTACAATCAATCTTAGCATGATAATCATAAAGTCAGTCCATTCCCAGAATAACATCAAACTCAAATAAGGGTAAAACAACAAGGTTTTCAGGTAAAGTCTTTCCACAGACCACAATATAAAGATTCTTATAATTCCTCTTTGCTATAACATTTCCCCCTGGTGTTTTAACAGCAAGTTCAGGTCTCATTTGTTGAGGTGATATTTCCAATTTACCAGAAAATTTCTCAGAGATGAAGGAATGTGTAGACCCCATATAAAAAAACCTTTAGAAAAATCTGAGTGAACAAAAAATATACCTAATATGACTTCATTGGATGGATCAACATCTTCTGACATAGTCGCAAATGATCTCACTACACCTCTCTTCTTGTAGTCTGGATTCTTTGCATCATTTCGATCTCTCTTTGAGAAGGCATTTTCATAATGACCCATCTCACCACATTTAAAACACTTTACAGTCTACTTCTCAGGATTAGTCTTTAGATCATTTTCATTGCAATCTCAGGCCATATGTCCAAACATACCACATTTAAAATACTTCCCAGTTTTTCTAAGACATTCCCCAGGTTGTTTCTTTCCAAACTTTTCACAAACTGGAAATTGGATTTTCTTACCATCAGATTTCTTTGGTTGATTCTTACACATTCCTTGCCAATTGGACCTCTTCTTCTATTTGTTTCTAAAATGCACAAGATCATCAGCAAACTCCATCTCTAACCTCTCATCACATCAGACAAGTTTCTCATGACTTTTGAATTCACAGGAGGCCAACACCCTTCAATACCTTATATTCAGTCTTGAGTAAAAGCGGTTGATTTTTGCTATCAAGATCTAGAATAAGATTTGGAGCATACCTCGCCAGTCGGGTTAAGTTCGCTTCATACACATCCACTGAATCTTCCTCCTATTTCAAGTCAAGGAATTTCTTCTCTATTCTATTTCGCACCACCTTAGGAAAATATATTTCAAGGAAAATACTTTTAAATTCCTCCCACTCTAAGGCATCAAAATCCTCTCTACCCCTAATATTCCTTACCATTGGCCACCACTGATTAGCTTCCCCTTCAAAATGATAAATGGAAAGACTTACCTTTTTATTTTCTGAACATCCCATAAAATCAAATATCTTTTCAAGGGATTTGATCCATCCTTCAGCTGCTACTGGGTCAGAAGATCCATTGAATGCAGGAGGATGTTGTCTCATAAAATTTTCCACTATTTTCATGTTCCGTTGAGGTACCTCTATTAGTTCTCTTTCATGGATTCCCCCACCATTTATTGCATTCGTTAGCTGAGCCATTACTATGACAAACTGCTCGGTTCCAATCCCTACCATTCCGGGTTGTAGTTCCAGAAGGATGTCATTCTGTCGGTGCCTCTCCTCTTCAGCATCCCAGTTCCTTCTGCGGACAACTATTCTGAACAAACATGTCTTAGATGAAGAAACATGTTAATATTTAAATGCTAAAACATTTCAAATTAAACATAAAGTGGAAATCATTTATGGTATTCTATTAACATCACCCTAACCCCTAAGGTTATCTAAACCATCCTCTGATACCAACTATAAGGACTCGGCCTTATTACATACATAATCTTGAATTTAGTCAAGAAAAAACATCCTTTTACATTGAGTATCATTTCAAGTTTATAGATTTATAGAATTGGGACAATACATTCATAACATTACACATTATTACAGATTGAATACCATAAAAACAATTTCCATTTTTTTAATAATATAAAACATTAAAATTTAAAATAAGACTCCTTGACAATTCTTCAACATTTAACATGGATTCCTTCCTTGTCTTAAACATCCATTAACCTGTGAAAATCATTTAAAAACTTGGGATGAGCACAAAATCTTAGTAAGGGATGGAAAAGAAGTAAATATCAATAAGTCCATGAATACTCATAAGAAAGAATTTTCAAAAGACATTCTTGTCACCCATTTACACTTACTTTGTGTAGCATGAGATTTACACAATATACACACAAAACATGAGAACATAAATATAATCATAAAGGTATCTTGGGGAATTACTTATATAATCTTGTAACCATTCTTGGATACCTTATAATTTGTAACCCTCGCGGCTACCTTACTTTGTTTAACCATCGCAGTTACACTTGGAGTAACCATACGGTTGACTTCCAACTTACTCATACCCAATGAATTTGATGGAGATATAGGTCCCACCGTTCATTATAAATAATTCCTAAGAACCAAAACATAACCATACAACATGAATAATTCCATAAAAACATTACTTTGGAATTTTGTAAAATCGAATTTAAAAAGGGGATTTTTTAAAAAAAAGACCCTTGTAAATATCATACAATTGAAGAGAGACTTAATAGAGTGGATGGAGTATGTATTTATAATATAAATACACATAATAAAACATAATATAAACCGAACCCATCACACAAACAATTTAAATATCACATAAATAATTAAGTAGAAGTTTAACCCAAAGAATGGAAATTGGGTTAAGAATTCCCTTACCTCGGGTCTGTCTGACTTCAAAATTGTTTAAACTTCATGTATAATGGTTAAAAGACTTTTATTAGTAGTTTAAAGAAACATTTTCATGTTTATAACATCTTATATTATCATTTCATATCATCATTTTACCCTTTAATTGTTAGTATTTTTCTCCTTGCACTGTTTTTGGGTGAGTTTTTAACATGATTTCCATGATTGGTTCATGGTGGATGTTCTTGTCAATTGGAAGTGAAATTTCAGAATTATAATGGAAAGGTATTTAAATATTTCCAGTACCATAATTTATACTATTTATCATTTTTATGTTTAATATGAGGATGATTAATAAGTTAAAACATTAATGATGTTCGTTTAGATCATTTTATTGGTTCTTTGATAATAACAACCTCATTTCATTTTATAAATTAAAATCATGAGTTAAAAAAAATTCCAGAACCATGGGTGAGTCATAACACATATATTATAACCTGGTTCAACCATATAAATGGTTTCATGACCAAACTTTAAAGAATTGATGTAAAATAAAATCACATCGTCCACGATGTCGGTAATTCGACACATCACGGACAATGTTTTTATTCCTTAAATAAGTGGGATAGGAGAAGAATAATGATGAGGAATTTTCCATAAACATGATAACATCCAGAATATACATTATTTCTGGATATTTCATGCCACTTGGGTAAGAAGATATGAAGAAATAATCAGGAAGGAACTCAAAATAAAAGAAAAAGTGAGAAATATCTTACAAAAATTCGACAGCCTAACGGCTACACAACATGGTTTTAGAAAATATTAAAAAGAGAGGGGACAAGGTTCACCCATATAGAAGTAAATCATAATATATATTAGATCAATAATAATAAGTAAATAATAACAGGGTATGGAAACTTTAAAGTTATACCACATAAAAGAGAACTTGAATGGATAAAGAAAGAAATTGAGAATTTTCTTACCTTGTTGAGTAACCCTTAGAAAATGAAGGTTGGGACCTTAGGGGATTGAGGAAACCTTGGGAGGACTACTAGGAAGGTAAGGAGGCCAGAGATTAGTTTAAGAGGAATTTGGAATGAATTTAATGAAGGAATGGATTGCTATTTATAGGAAAAGTAAGTGTATATTTTAATAATTTCCAAGGGACACCTCATGGGTGGTTTTTGCAAAACCATGGGCTTGCCCATGGTATTTTCTCATGGTATAATCCACTTGGGACACCTCACATATTATTTAACTATACACAAGTTGACCAGATTTATGACATCATTGTTATATCATTAATGATGTCATTAACACACCGAAACTAAAAACTGTATTTTTTACTATTCACTGAAAAATCAACATTTTCAAAAAAAATACCAAAATCACCCTAAACTGTCACAACCCGTCCTCGGGGCCCTTGCCGTGACTACCCCAAGCCCCCCTTCCATAGGCCAGGGGCTGGCGACTAGCACCAAGGCATAAATCCCGGAAAAAGGGAAGGCATTGCCTTTGAAAAGTAAACAAGCACCACAGAGTAAGCAAGCGGAAAAGTAAACACTAAGTAAAAACTGTAACAAGCTGTGCTGAAAGTAAAAGGGGCCAGAAATACAAGCCCAACTGTAAAGTACAACTGAAAGGGGAAAAACAGCAACTGAAAAGTAAAGCCGCAACATCGAGCCGTCCTCTGGAAGTCCCACCTGAAGGGTGGGTACAGAAAGCCTCCACTGCTCCTCAGTCCAGCCGTCCGCTCCGAGTACGTCTCGCCCAGTGGTCCACCTCCAGGTACCGTCCTGCTCTGCACGCCTCCACCTCGATCAGCGCTGCCCGTCGTCTGCAACCAACACCATGAAGTGCGGGCATATCCCATGTAGGGGTGAGTATAAGCTACTCAGTAGGGACCCCGAGACCCCCGAAGGTCTCCCGAAATCCACAAAGGATAATCCACAAAGGAAAGATACAATCACGAAGTAACAAACGACACTGCTTAGGTATATGCCCATACATATACCTAAGTCATCAATTCTCGTTCAGCTCCAACGTCTGAGCCAAAGCACAACCCAGTCCACACAGGAAAGCAAAAACATATACCCACACAGGATAGCACAACACAATCCACAAAGGAGAGTAAACAGTAATCCACATAGGATAGCTCAACACAATCCACAAAGGAGAGTAAACAGTAAATCCACACAGGATAGCTCAACACAATCTACAAAGGAGAGTAACACAGAAGATTCAGCTCACACAGGTATACATCATCGAAAAGATGAAAGAGATGATCAGACATAGATACTGAATCATCTAAGCTAGGACCCACATAGGATACAAGACCAGCCGTCTTCATTGTTTCGTTTATGCTGGGACCCACATAGGATACAAGACCAGCACTGAATCATCAAAGTTGGGACCCACATAGGATACTAGACCAGCACAGCTAGGACCCACATAGGATACAAGACCAGCTGTCTTCATTGATTCATCTATACTGGGACCCACATAGGATACAAGACCAGTATTGAATCATCTAAGCTGGGACCCACATAGGATACAAGACCAGTTGTCTTCATTGATTCATCTATACTGGGACCCACATAAGATACAAGACCAGTATTGAATCATCTAAGCTGGGACGCACATAGGATACAAGACCAGCACAGCTAGGACCCACATAGGATACAAGACCAGCTGCCTTCATTGATTCATCTATACTGGGACCCACATAGGATACAAGACCAGTATTGAATCATCTAAGCTGGGACCCACATAGGATATAAGACCATCTCCCTTCATCGTCACAATCCACTAAGGATCTCTGCACAATCGTCGTCGTCGAAGTCGCAGCCAGCACTAGAGTTCCCGCACACAGCAAGCTCGTTCGGGAGGGTCTGCTCCACGAGCCGAGTGGCTGATACATCAACTGACACAAAGTCCGAATTTGATGTATCCAAAAGTTCCATATCTCCAACAGGAACTCAACATCGCAGACGGCGCATCAATCGGGAGCCTGGTCTGAGAGTTATTGGCTTTTTCGTCCCAGGGGCCCAGTTGGTTTTTGAGGCAAAACCAACCCGACCTTACTCCACCTGCGTCCAAACCTCAGGCGGAGTGAGCCAAAAGATCCGTCTCACTTAGAGGAAAACAACAAAGCCGACGTCACGTCAATCGGACGTCCGTAGCTCAAGATATGAGTGTTTCCGCTCCGAGGGCCCGGTTGGTTTCGTGTACAAACCAACCCGGCCGAACCCAAAGTATTCTGAAACCTTGAGTGCGATATACCGAAACGACCGTCTCGATCCAAGGATCGTGTTTTCGCTGACGGCGAGTCGTTCGGAGGCCTGTAGCTCAAGTTATGGGCATTTGATCAAAAATGGTCCGAAGACGGGGGGTCCGGGCCCGGGCCGACCCGGCCCGACCCCCCCCCCCCCCCTGGGTCGGCCGAATCGGGTCGACCCGAACCGGGTCCACCCGACCCGGTCCCACCCGGCCGGACCCGGTCCGGCCCGGCCGGTCGGACCGGCCGAGCGCCTGGGTGTCGTGGGGCGCTGCCCCCACGGTTTGGAGATGTCGGGCCCCGCGTTGGGGCCGCGCTGGAGCAACGGACGCGGCTGTCGTCGCGTTCCGTGCGGGCAATCCGGACCTGCACGGCCGCGGGTCCGCTGGCCGCCACCGTCGTGGCTGAAGCCGCAGTGGCTCTGTCCGGCGGCGCGCCGGGGCGCCGCCGCCTCCGGTAGCCGGCGCAGCCGGCCGCTTCCGCGGGCCACCGTAGTTGCTCCGGTGGTCCGTTTTCCTTCCCGTCTACGCCGTTGTCCCTCCCGGGTTCCGTTCTTCACTGCGGGATCAACAAACTGCCCTTGCGTCACGTTTTGTTGTCGACCGCAAAATCCGCACAACCACGAAGAACGGCGGAGGGTTGTCGGGCCGTGTTCGTTTGGCCCGCACCCTCCGCGTTAGTTAACAAAAACGGGAGAAAATAATTAAACACATGAAACAACAATTTTAATAAATTAAAATTGTTCATTTGAATCTGGTTCTTTAATTTTAAAGAAACGTTCACGGGAATATAAAATATTCACAACAACCCCTACCTCGTCAAGTCGTCGCACGCACGTTCTTCGCGGAAAGTGGGGATCGTCGCGTCGTCGCGGTATCCGGCGTCGCGTCGTCACGGAAGGGTGTCGCGTCGATGAACTCCGAGGTTCAAGAATAAAAAGATTTAATTAATAATAATTAAATCTGTCTTGAGTTAAAATCCAAAAAGGAATTTAAAGAATCGCAAACACTCACCCCAACGGATGATCGAAGGTTTTTGTCGTGGAGGAAGGAACGTCACCGAAGAACGTTGCGGGAGAGGAAATGTCGGCGTCGCGGCACACAGCGTCGCGTCGTCGATTTCCGCGGGTTTGGCGTTCTTCGTCGGAGGCCAGCGTTCTTCGCGTTCTTCGCGTTCTTCGTGTTCTTCGCGAAGAAGGGTGAAGGCACAAGAACTCTGTCAAAGCCTCTCAACATGTAATCCTCCAAAAAGTCGTGTTGGTCTTATTTTAATAATATGCCAACAAACGAAAAAGAGGTAAGTAATGACCCATCAATTCGTAGAATTAATTCAACGAAAGAAACTGCCCATTTAATTCACGAATAAAACCGCCCAATTAAATGGTGCGTTAAGAACTTAAGAAAATGCATCAGTTGACTTTCATAATGACGGGTTTTCGCGGGTGCGTTACTTAGCGGAAAAGAAACGGCGGGGCTCGTGCGGGCCCCACCTCACAAATATCCTACCAAGAGGGTAGGATATTTCTGGATAGAATCCTATCCGGATCAACTCAGCTTAAGACACTTTTAAGTGACTTCAAGTGGCTTCCAAGTGGCTTAAGTGAAATAAAATAAAGTTTGTCGAACAATTATTTTATTTCTTAACTTTAAGCCTGAAAATTAAAAACCACACCCGAGCAAACGCAACTCCGGAAGTGGTGTTTCTAAGCTAATACCAGCGCTGCAATTTCATCGGTGCCCTCATAATTCGATTCCGGGCACCGGTTCAAAAGTTAGAAAAACCCGCTCGTCCGTTCACTGAACGTACCCGAGCCAAACTTCGGAAAATGATTCCGGGCACACCGGGCCTCGGAATCAGGTGCCGTCAGAAACTGAGTTCTTGTAAAATTCCAAAGAAAATTAAGAAAAAAAAATTTCCTTGAAATTTACGGGTCTTTACATTACTCCCACCATAGGGATTTACATCCCCGTAAAGCTTCACCACAAACTTAGTGATACAAAGGTGGTACTGAGCACGCATCTGATCCTCCCACTCCAAAGTGCTCTCCTGGAGGTTCCCGTGCTGCTATCTGAAGCGCACTAGAGGAATCGATCATCCACGTAGGACCCGCTCCTGTTGATCCTCGATCTTCACTGGGACCTCCACAAAAGTCGCCCCATCATCAAAGACCAGCTCTCCATGGTCAAAGATTTGCGTCGGGTCGTGCACGTATCTCCTCAGCTGAGATACGTGGAAGACGTCGTGCACCCGGTGCAAATGAGGTGGTAGAGCCAGGCGATAAGCCACCTCGCCAATCCTACTGAGGACCTGGAAAGGTCCGATGAAGCGTGGAGACAACTTGCCGCCTCGGCCAAATCTACGTAATCCACATCGAGGTGAGACACGCAAGAAGACGTGGTTTCCATCCTCGAACTCTAGTGGCCTCTGCCTCCTGTCAGCACAAGACTTCTGCCGGTTCTGAGTTGTCCCCATCCGCTCATGGATGACTTGGACCTTCCTGGTCCTACAAGAGCTGCTGAGATTTCTTCCTCGCCGATAAGAGAAATCTGGTCTCATCCCCTGGATGAACCATGTTCTTTGCCTAATATCGTCAATCCCGACATGGATGATACTAATCCATACCAAGGACGACGTCGTAAGGCCTCGACGCTACTACCAAGAGATCCAACCGTTACTCTCACCTCCAAGGGTTGAGTCACACTGTCGGAATCGGTGTGTGGTAACTGGGTCTCCTCCAGTAGATGTCTCACAAGTGAGGGTCAAGTCAACAATCAAAACTGGAACCTCTTAGTAACAACACAAAAGAGGACAGGAATGAAAACATCACAAGGGTATGCGTCTTTTATTATTGCAGCTCATAATACAAAGACGCTACACAATATTAACAAGGAACTAGAAGTACAAAGGACGTATCCACAAGTTCCGCTCCTGTCCAATTGCTCCCAGAGCTCCATGATCGAAGGCCTCAGCTGCCTGAAGCTGAGATCTCCCATGTCCACCAACTCCCTGCGGTCGGGGTGGACCTCCTGGTGGTGGTGGTGGCAACACCTCGAAGTGTCTCCCACCATCGGCTACTCGGCCAGCTCCTCTGCCTCGTCCGCCTGCACCCTGCGGACCACCGTGGCCGAACCTCTGTCTGGGAGGTCCCTCTACCACCTGCTGCTCATCTGTAAGACGAGTCGGGCAGTCTTGAGCCATGTGACCTCACCCGCTGCATGCGTAGCAATGCTTGCCCCTCGTGTAGTTGGCTCTCCTTCGGGTGCCCCGCACAACCGAATCTTCATCCTGAGACTGCCCATCTGATGTTCTGGCCCATTTGAACCTCTGCATCACCTGTCTACTTCCAGGTGCATAAGACCCTGCTACGGGCCGTCCTGCGGAGGGCCCTGTCACTGGATCCTGCTCGGAGAGAAAACTCTCCACTAGAAGGGCTCTCTCCAACACCTCTGCCTGAGTCGGAATGTTGAGGGAGATCATCGAAGCCCTGATCTCATGCCTCAGTCCCTACTCGAAGGTCCGGGCCTAGAAGAACGGGTCTCGTACCATATCTGTGGAGTAGTACGAGAGATCAGTAAATCTCGCCGAGTACGGGGACACTATCAAGCTTCCCTGCCGCAGCTGAAGAAGCTCATGAATGCGCACCGCACGGAGGGTGGCTGGGACGAACTCGGAGCGGAAGATGCTCTCAAAGTCCATCCAGAGAAGAGATGTCTCGTCATGCACCTGGAGCATCAAGCTCCACCATTGTCTCGCTGCTACGTGCAGTAGGCTTGCCGCGAGGATCACCATGAGGTCTGTTGGTGTCCTCACTAGCCTGAAAACTCGCACCACTACCTCCAGCCAGTCCTCAGCTGCCTGGGGGTCCGTCTCCCCACAGAACCTGGGCGGTCGCTGATGCTGAAACTCGTGCAGCGCGCTAAGGCGATGTGCATCGTCAGCGGCTGGGGCTGGTAGCATCGGTGGCTCGGCGGGTAAAGGTACCACCGGTGCCTCTACTGACAAGGAGCCCTGCACCGAGGCCTCGTCACTCGGTGGGCCGTCATCACGCTCCACTCTCAGAACCCTAGTTGGCTGCGGTCGTGGGGCCATCCTGAAAAGAAGCTGGTGTGCCATGGTCAGAACTGTATACCTGGTGAGCTGACACAAGTAATCACAAAGAAAACTTGAACACACATGCAATCAGTGTTTTCGTGTATTAAGTCGGAAATCAGAAGTCAGGGTCCTGGTGTACGGATACGTCGGCCACTACACCAACACTGGACTCCCTGGACTGATAATCACACCCAATACGCTGAACACTATTACTTCACTTAGAAGAAAGATCAGAGTCTGTGGTATAACCGACCACCTCTGATACCAATTTGTCACTACCCGTTTTTGGGGCCCGTGTCGTGACTACCCCAAGCCCGCCTTCCATAGGCCAGGGGCTGCCGACTAGCACCAAGGATTAAATCCCGGAAAAAGGGAAGGCATTGCCTTTGAAAAGTAAACAAGCACCACAGAGTAAGCAAGCGGAAAAGTAAACACTAAGTAAAAACTGTAACAAGCTGTGCTAAAAGTAAAAGGGGCCGGAAATACAAGCCCAACTGTAAAGTACAACTGAAAGGGGAAAAACAGCAACTGAAAAGTAAAGCTGCAACGTCGAGCCATCCTTTGGAAGTCCCTCCTGAAGGGTGGGTACAGAAAGCCTCCACTGCTCCTCGGTCTAGCCGTCCACTCCGAGTACGTCCCGCCCAGTGGTCCACCTCCAGGTATTGTCCTGCTCTGCACGCCTCCACCTCGATCAGAGTTTCCCGTCGTCTGCAACCAACACCACGAAGTGCGGGCATAGCCCGTGCAGGGGTGAGTATGAGCTACTCAGTAGGGACCCCGAGACCCCCGAAGGTCTCCCGAAATCCACAAAGGATAATCCACAAAAAAAAAAGATACAATCACAAAGTAACAACTGACACTGCTTAGGTATATGCCCACACATATACCTAAGTCATCAATTCTCGTTCGGCTCCAACGTCCGAGCCCAAGCACAACCCAGTCCACACAGGAAAGCAAAAACGTATACCCACAGAGGATAGCACAACACAATCCACAAAGGAGAGTAAACAGTAATCCACATAGGATAGCTCAACACAATCCCCAAAGGAGAGTAAATAGTAAATCCACACAGGATAGCTCAACACAATCCACAAAGGAGAGTAACACAGAAGATTCAGCTCACACAGGTATACATCATCGAAAAGGTGAAAGAGATGATCAGACATAGATACTGAATCATCTAAGCTGGGACCCACATAGGATTCAAGACCAGCCGTCTTCATTGTTTCGTTTATGCTAGGACCCACATAGGATACAAGACCAGCACTGAATCATCAAAGTTGGGAACCACATAGGATACAAGACCAGCACAGCTAGGACCCACATAGGATACAAGACCAGCTGTCTTCATTGATTCATCTATACTGGGACCCACATAGGATACAAGACCAGTATTGAAGCATCTAAGCTGGGACCCACATAGGATACAAGACCAGCACAGCTAGGACCCACATAGGATACAAGACCAGTTTTCTTCATTGATTCATCTATACAGGGACCCACATAGGATACAAGACCAGTATTGAATCATCTAAGCTGGGACCCACATAGGATACAAGACCCGCACAGCTAGGACCCACATAGGATACAAGACCAGCTGTCTTCATTGATTCATCTATACTGGGACCCACATAGGATACAAGACCAGTATTGAATCATCTAAGCTGGGACCCACATAGGATACACGACCAGATCTCTTCATCGTCGCAGTCCACTGAGGATCTCTGCACAATCGTCGTCGTCGAAGTCGCAGCCAGCACTAGGGTTCCCACACATAGCAAGCTCGTTCGGGAGGGTCCGCTCCACGAGCCGAGAGGCTGATACATCAATGGACACAAAGTCCGAAGTTGATGTATCCAAAAGTTCCGTATCGCCAACAGGAACTCAACGTCGCAGACGGCGCGTCAATCGGACGCCCGGTTTGAGAGTTATTGGCTTTTTCGTCCCAGGGGCCCGGTTGGTTTTTAAGGCAAAACCAACCCGACCATACTCCACCTGCGTCCAAACCTTGGGCGGAGTGAGCCAAAAGATCTGTCTCACTTAGAGGAAAACAACAAAGCTGACGGCATGTCAATCGGACGTCCGTAGCTCAAGATATGAGTGTTTCCACTCCGAGGGCCCGGTTGGTTTCGTGTACGAACTAACCCGGCCGAACCCAAAGTATTCCGAAACCTTGAGTGCGATATACCGAAACGACCGTCTCGATCCAAGGATCGCGTTTCCACTGACGGCGCATCGTTCGGAGGCCCGTAGCTCATGTTACGGGAATTTGATCAAAAATGTTCCGAAGACGGGAGGTCCGGGCCCGGGCCGACCCGGCCCGACCCCCCTCCCCCCCCCCCCCCCCCCACCCCTAAGTCGGTCGGACAGGCCTGGATCGGCTCGGCCGAGCGGCCGAGCACCTGGGTGCCGCGGGGCGCTGCCCCCGCGGTTTGGAGATGCCGCGGCCCCGTGTTGGGGCCGCGCTGGAGCAACGGACGCGGCTGTCGTCGCGTCCCGTGCGGGCGAGCCAGACCCGCGCGGCTGCGGGTCCACTGGCAGCCGCCGCCGTGGCTGAAGCCGCAGCGGCTCGTTGGGGCGCCACCGGCCGCTTTCGCGGGCCACCGGAGTTGCTCTGGTGGTCTGTTTTTCTTCCCGTCTGCGCCGTTGTCCCACCCGGGTTCCGTTCTTCACTGCGGGATCAACAAACTGCTCTTGCGTCACGTTTTTTCGCCGCCTGCCAAATCCGCACAACCACGAAGAACGGCGGAGGGTTGTCGGGC
Organism: Viscum album; assembly: GCA_963277665.1. Taxonomy (NCBI): domain Eukaryota; kingdom Viridiplantae; phylum Streptophyta; class Magnoliopsida; order Santalales; family Viscaceae; genus Viscum; species Viscum album. The sequence continues at coordinate 532,273,203 of OY728166.1, forward strand.
CGTGTTCGTTTGGCCCGCACCCTCCGCATTAGTTTACAACAACGGGAGAAAATAATTCAACACATGAAACAACAATTTTAGTAAATTATAATTGTTCATTTGAATCTGGTTCTTTAATTTTAAAGAAACGTTCGCGGGAATATAAAATATTCACAACAACCCCTACCTCTTCAATTCGTCGCACGCACGTTCTTCACGGAAAGTGGGGATCGTCGCGTCGTCGCGGTATCCGGTGTCGCGTCGTCGCGGAAGGGTGTCGCGTCGACGAACTCTGAGGTTCAAGAACAAAAAGATTTAATTAATAATAATTAAATCAGTCTTGAGTAAAAATCCACAAAGAAATTTAAAGAATCTCAAACACTCACCCCAACGGATGATCGAAGGTTTTTGTCGTGGAGGAAGGAACGTCACTGAAGAACGTTGCGGGAGAGGAAACGTCGGCATCGCGGCACACGGCGTCGCGTCGTCGATTTCCGCGGGTTTGGCGTTCTTCGTCGGAGGCCAGCGTTCTTCGCGTTCTTCGCGTTCTTCGTGTTCTTCGTGAAGAAGGGTGAAGGCACAAGAACTCTGTCAAAGCCTCTCAACGTGTAATCCTCCAAAAAGTCGTGTTGGTCTTATTTTAATAATACGCCAACAAACGAAAAAGAGGTAAGTAACGACCCATCAATTCGTAGAATTAATTCAACGAAAGAAACTGCCCATTTAATTCATGAATAAAACCTCTCAATTAAATGGTGCGTTAAGAACTTAAGAAAACGCGTCAGTTGACTTTCATAATGACGGGTTTTCGCGGGTGCGTTACTTAGCGGAAAAGAAACGGTGGGGCTCGTGCAGGCCCCACCTCACAAATATCCTACCAAGAGGGTAGGATATTTCTGGATAGCATCCTATCCGGATCAACTCAGCTTAAGCCACTTTTAAGTGACTTCAAGTAGCTTCCAAGTGGCTTAAGTGAAATAAAATAAAGTTTGTCGAACAATTATTTTATTTCTTAACTTTAATCCCGAAAATTAAAAACCACACCCGAGAAAACGCAACTCCGGAAGTGGCGTTTCTAAGCAAATACGGGCGCTGCAATTTCATCGGTGCCCTCATAATTCGATTACGGGCACCAGTTCAAAAGTTAGAAAAACCCGCTCGTCCGTTCACTGAACGTACCCGAGCCAAACTTCGGAAAATGATTCCGGGCACACTGGGCCTCGGAATCAGGTGCCGTCAGAAACTTCGTTCTTGTAAAATTCCAAAGAAAATTAAGAAAAAAAAATTTCCTTGAAATTTACGGGTCTTTACATAAACACTTATCGACATGTAGAATTCAAATATGAATTCCATTTGTTGAAAATAATTTTATAAATATTATTAATTTAATTTAAAAGCATACTTAATTCAAAAATTAACAATTCTAATTCTGTAACTACTTTTATATCACAATGAAAAATTAACCTAGATGTTATTATCTTAAAGCCTTAATAAGATAAAATAATAATAAAATTTACTATTCATTAGGTTCATATTACTATTCATAAGTATATGTTACTATTCACCAAAAAAACAATTTGGTTCCAATAGACTCCAAATAACATACTGAACACAATTGTAGATGATAGTTTCTTGAAATTCAAAATATAGAAGTGGAAAAATTATGTTTCAAGGCTAGTTATAAATATCTACTTTAAAAAAAAGTTCCATGCATTTCTATTTATTTTTAGAAAAACTTGGTGTGTTACAATGGGGGTTGTTTACGCAGACCCACAACGAGTCGTCTCTCACATGGGATAGCTTCCAGCAGCTCTTCCAGGAGAAGTACTTCCCCTATTGTTTTTTCTCTGTTCGGATTCAGGATATTCTAGAGTTGAAGCAGGGGGGATGATCGTGGTGCAATACTCGGCCCAGTTTACCGATCTGACACGCTACTCGCAGGATATGATCCTCGATAGTTACATCCGGGCGCCGAAGTTTGAAAAGGGTCTTTGCAAGGAAATCCATGCTAGTGTAGTACCCCTGTGCATCTCTACTTATGACAGGGTTCTAGAGAGGGTGCTCATGACAGAGAGCTTCTTGGCTGAGGGATACCAGCTGGAAGGGCCTAGCAGTGGCTGCTTCAGAGAATATTCTTTGGTAGTAGGCATGCGACAGAGTGTAGGGCCTTAGTCGAGGAGACACTTCTGTGAGCAGACTCAGGGGCAGGGTCGTACACTGTAGTGGCGCCGTAGAGAATTGGGGCAGTTAGGAGAGAGTCGGTGCTATGGTTTTGATGGACAGGGTCACCTAGCATGGGACTACCTGACCAGGCGCACTGAGCAGCCGAGGTGGGTAGTGGGCGCCCCGCAGCGGTAGACGTAGCGTTGTGACTAGGGATCTCCCCAGATAGGACAGGGTGGTCCTCAGGGAGGCAGTGCAGGCAGAGCGGCAGGACTTGGAGGTGGGGGACTACGTTTTGAAGTCCTTCCACCGCCACCACTAGGCGGCCCATGCCAGGCTTAGGGAGCTGGTGGTAGGGGCCACAGTCAGCTTCGGGATATGGGTGTTCGTGACCCCCCATCCCATGAGATGGTTCGAGGTATGCTTTGTGTTTACTCTACGCTTGCTTCAGTACTAGTAGACACATTCTCCAGCCGCTCTTTTATATCGTTTCTTTTGGTACAGGATTTTCAACTCCCAGTATAGGCACGAACACCTGCGCTTTGCCTCGAGGTTCCTACAGGAAGTGCCTCGTTAGTGACCTTTGTTTGTAGACAGTGCGAACTATCGTTTGAAGGAGAGAGTTTCACATGGGACCTACTCATCATCACGATGGAACCTTATGACGTCATCTTAGACATGGATTGGCTTTCCATGGTTCGCACCTAGATTGACTGTTAGTGCAGACTAGTTAGATGCATCCACTCTAATGGGAAAAGGTTCACCATTCTAGGTGAACGAGACCTAGTGGCAGAGCAGACGGGTACTCTGAGCAGGATACCATGGACTTTTTCTCACCACTTGGCGAGCATGGATCTTAGAACAATGGACTCTATAGGCACTTGGATCCCTACCGTTGTGGAGGACTACATGGACGTTATTCCTAAGGATGTCCTGGGACTACCTCTGAGGCGAGAGATGGATTTCTGCATTGACTTGCAGTCGGGGACTACCTCGATATCATGTGCAGAATATCGGATGGAAACCATAGGGAATTGGGAGCTATGACTTCAGTTAGAGGACCTTCGTGAGAAGGGATTCATCGGGCCTAGTGTGTCCCCATGGGAAGCTCTGGTTTTGTTTGTGAAAAAGGCAGATGAGATTCTATAACTTTGTGTGGATTATTGTCACCTGAATCAGGCCATGATAAATAACAAGTACCCTTTGCTGAGGATTGATGACCTCTTCGACTAGTTGAGAGGTGTGAAGTGGTTCTCCAAGATTGATCTTCAATCCAGCTACCACCAGTTGTGGGTTCATGAGGCTGACATCCCGAAGTTGGCTTTCCGTTGTCGCCATTGGCATTACAAGTTTCTGGTGATTCCCTTTGGCATGACGAATTCCCCCACCATTTTCACGGCTTTGATAAATCAGATCTTCCATCCGTGCTTGTACCGGTTTTTGGTTTTCTTTAGTGACGACATACTCATCTACTCTGTGACAGAGGAGGAGCACATGGACCATTTTAGGATGGTCCTAGACTTACTCCAGGATCACCAGTTGTATGGGAATCTCTCGAAGTGTCGGTTCTGGATTCATGAGGTTCACTTTCTGGGGCATGTCATTACGGAGTAGGGATTGGCCATAGATCCTGCAAAGATAGAGGAAGTTCTTCCTCAGGAGCCACCCAAGAATGTGTCAGAGGTGAGGAGCTTCCTTGGTTTGGCAAGGTACTACAGGAGGTTCATGGATGATTTCTCTAGGATTGTTTCCCCTTTGACCGAATTGACGTGGAAGGGACAACTGTTCACCTGGACTGATCAGTTCCAAAAGGCCTTCAAGGAGTTGAGGCATAGGCTGACTGGTGCTCCAGTTTTTAGGTTTCCAGAAGAGGGCGTTGAGTTTGTCATATACTGCGACGCTTCAAGAGCTGGGCTTGGGTGCGTGCTAATGTAGCAGTGGGCAGTGATTTCATATGGGTCGAGGAAGTTGAGGCCCCATAAGAAGAATTATGCGACTCGCGATTTGGAGCTGGAAGTGGTGGTGTTCGTCTTGAGGTTATGAAGACACTACCTTTTGGGTGAGCATTTTTTGGTCTACTCAGACCACCAGAGCCTCAAGTACATCTTCACTCAGAGGGATCTGAATCTGAGGAAGAGGTGTTGGCTAGAGTTTCTACAGGGCTATGATTTTGAGATATTCTATACTCTAGGTAAGGTAAACGTATTATAAGATGCTCTTAGCAGGAATTACTAGGCTCGTCTAGTGCAGGAAGCATCAGAGCAGTTGGATTCCCTACATCTGACCTTGGTGGATCAGGAGGGTACAAATTTTCTACAGTCGATGATAATGACTCCTTTGCTCCTTGAGCATGTCAGAGAGTCCCAGCTAGGGGATATCGATAGTGAGGTACTGTGTGATCAGATATCCACAGGTGATGCACCCAATGGGTATTCCGAATGAGGGAATCGTGAGATCCTATTCCAGGGATGAGTTGTAGTACCAGTGGAGATATGGGAGGAGGAGATGTGGGAATTCCACACTTCTCCCTTGGATTTACATCCCGGTGTGGGGAATATGTATAGAGACCTTCAGCAGCAGTTTTGGTGGTCTGGCATGAAGCGGAGCGTAGCTGAGTTCGTTTCTCAGTGTCTTACCTGTCAGCAGGTGAAGGCAGAGCATCAGGTTCTGGCAGGGTTGTTTCCGCCCCTTGATATCCTAGAGTGGACTGTGATGTAATATCTATGGACTTCATCATAGGGCTTCCGTGCACAGCGAAGGTCCGTGATTCCATTTGGGTGATAGTGGACCGACTCCTGAAGTCGTTGCACTTCCTTTCCATCAGGGAGTAGAGTTTTTTGGAGATTCTAGGGCTTCTGTACGTTCAAAAGATCGTCCGCCATCATGGAGTACCCTCGAAGATCGTCTCTGACCACGAATCATGGTTTATGTCATGTTTGTGGCGAGGCCTAAAGGAGGCATTCGGGACTTAGTTGTGGATGAGTACAACTTTTCACCCCCAGACCGACGGGCAGACGGAGCGCACTATCCAGGTGTTGGAGGATATGCTTAGGTCGTGCGTGTTAGACTTTGGCCTAAGCTGGGAGGATCACCTACCCTTGGTGAAGTTCGTGTACAACAATAGTTACCACTCTACTATCAGTATGGAACCTTCTGATGCCCTCTACGAGAGACCCTACAGGTCACCGTTGTACTGGACAGAGGTTGGGGATACCTCCCTCGTGGGCCTAGAGTTTGTGTGGGTGATGACAGAGAAGGTGCAAGTCATTCGTGAGTAGATGAGGACGGCTCAGAGCAGACAAAAGTCTTATGCAGACTGTCATCACAGGCCTTTGGAGTTCGATCAGGGGGACCATGTCTTTTTTAGGGTCTCCCCACGGTGTGGAACACAGAAGTTTGGTCAGGGAAGCACGCTATCCTTGAGGTTCATTGAGCCCTTTGAGATCGTGTGTAGGGTTTGTGAGGTTGCATACCGTCTTACTCTACCCCCACAGCTGGAGAGGGTGCATGACGTCTTCCACATGTCTCAGCTGAGGAAATGTGTGCATGACCCCACGCACGTTATTGAATGGGGAGAACAAGACATTGAGGATGGATCAACCTTTGTGGATCACCCGGTGGCAATTGAGGACCGGAAGGAGCGGACTCAGCATGGATGGACCATTCATTTGGATTGTGTGTTGTGGCGGCACAGGTGGGTGTAGGAGAGCACCTGGGAATGGAAGAGCCAGATGCGGGCTTAGTATCCTGAGTTTTTTTATGTAATTTTGTTTTTCAGGGATGAAAAAATTGATGGAGGGAATGATGTAAGAACCTGAGTTTTGAGACTGTGATACTTTGAATTTTTCTTGATGTTATTCCAGAGCAGGGCGTTCGAACGGCATGTGATTCCGATCCCCAGTGTCGACAAAATTAAATTTTATGTGCGTTCACACTAAACACGCCAAATAAATAGGATAACTCCTAAACGGTTTCTCAGATGGGAAAACTGAGGGCACCATTGAGTCTGGAGTGTGCCGTTTACTCTGGGAGGGGTGTAACTTTCGTGGGCGTGACCCTTCTGTGGAAAACACCACCAGGGGCGTTTTCGTAATTTAGCGGCCTCGGCTGTGAACTTTATAAATTATGAACGGAGGCTCTAAGTAAAATTAATAGACCACAATTTTCCTCAGAACATGGATTTTAACCTATGAGTGGCTTAACCTTGACCCCGTCGAGTGTTCGGGTACGAGCCTACTGGTGGGTGTTTAAAATTAATTAATTTTTAATTAATTTTTTCTCCCTACTTAAACACATCCACCCCCCCCCCATTATTCCCCCTTAAAATATCTCTGGTAGAACCTCTCCCAAAAAAGGACCTCCACCTTCTTCAAGATCCTCTCCCCACCTCTACAAGGTGGTTGCGGCTCCAGCGGATCATTTGTGAAGCGACGGGCTACGCCCTATGAGGTAGGATCATTGCATTTTCATTTAAAATTTCTGCATCTTCTTCAAACTCAAATTATAGAATTTTAATGATGTTTAATTATCGATTGAAGTCCATATTTGATAAGGGCTCAATACTATCTTTCCAACAATTCTTTTGGATCAAAATTTCGAGTCTCGGGGTGACCCTGGGAAGTTTTCCGACCAAACCCCCTGTTTTCTGGTGGTTCCAGGGCGGTTTCATGGCTCCACGGGGCGGTCCGGCGTGCGACGGTGGCAGCACGGGATCCCTAGGAGGAGGCACGGGATCCTCAGTGGTTGGATCAGGTGATAGGGATGGTGGCCTAGTGTAGCGACAGTCTGGGCGAGCGGCCGCACACTGGTCGGCTTCACCGGTCGGCGTGCAGCGCGAGACCAGGGTCGCGCGACCCTGGGAGCAGACCGAGACCTTCGAAATGCGGGTCCCATGGAAAATAGCCGAACCGACTTGAGCCGGTCTGGGTGAAGTATTACATCCTGTGTGGTGAACCGTGGGCCATGGTGGACTGGGTGGTTCGGGCCGCCAAGCCGCAGACCGCCGGTCTAAATGGGTGGACAGGCCAAACCGGTCCTACCCATGACCTATATTAGCAACAATGGTCTTTGCGCTAATTATGTGGTGGCACTACTTTATGGGTGAATATTTTATATTCTACTCTGATCACAAGAGTCTCAGGTATATCTTCTCTCAAAAAGACCCGAACCTGAGATAGCGGTGATGGCTAGAGTTCCTCCACAACTATGAATTTGAGATATTCTATACACCTGGGAAGGGGAACGTGGTAGGAGATGCACTCAGTAGAGGTCTGGTCTGCAGTTGTTGAGTGAGGAAACAGAGCAGCTAGTCACATTGCAGATATCCTTTTTGGATAGAGATGGAGTAGCATACCTCCAGTCTATGACAGTCACTCCCCCACTTCTTTAGTAAGTTTAGGAGGTATAGCTTGGGACCCTGACTTTGAATCTCTATGTGCTCATATATCCATAGGATAGGCACTTGATGGATTTTATGAAGTTGGGGATCACGTCATCCTCTTCAGATGATGTATTGTGGTACCGGTGGTGGTACGGGAGGAAGTGTTGAGGGAGTTTTATACATCCCCTCTAGCAGTATATCCAGGAGTGGAGAAGATGTACTAGGAAATTCGGCGTCAGCACTGGTGGCCAGGGATGAAGAAAGCAGCAGTAGAGTTTGTATCACTATGTCTCACTTGTCAACAAGTGAAGACTGCATAGAGTTGGCAGAAGTCTTATGCCAACAAGAGACAAATACCTTTGGAGTTCCAGGAGGGAGTACCACATTTTTTGTGAGTTTCCCCTCAATAGGGACTATGGATATTTGGCCGAGGCGACAAGTTACACTAAGGTTTATCAAACCATTTCTAGTACTTCAGAGGATTGTCATGGTGGCATACCACTTGGCACTACTACCATGGTTGGAGTGGGTGCACGAAGTCTTCCTCAAATCCCAGCTAAGGAGATATGTGCATGACCCTTCTCAATTCATCGACCATGGAGAGATAGAAATAGACGATGGGGAAAAGTTTATGGGGGTTCCAGTAGAGATTAAGGATCGATAGGAGTGGGTCATTTTTGGGTGGTCGATACCCTTGGTGCGCATTCGCTGGCAGAACAAGAACCTCCAGAAGAGCACATGGGAGCGGGAGGCTCAGATCCGTGCTCAGTACCCCCATTTGTTTTCTTAGTCTATGTTGTGGCTTTTGGGGACATAAATCCCTAAGGTGGGTATAATATAATGTCTTGAAAATTCCATATAATTATTTTTTCTAATTATATATAATTATTTAGAGACCGCGAAATCTGACAGCGCGTGATTCTGAGGTTTAGAGTGCTCAGAATGATCCGTCAAAGTTTTGTTCAGCTTTAATTAGAATGTGTAAGCAGTTTTCCTGAAAAAGTGGAATAACTCTTAAAAGGATACCCAGATCAGAAATCTGAGGGCACCGTTGCACTCATGATGGTGGTTTTACCCTAGGCGTGACTTAATTTTAGTCGGTGCGGGCCTCCTGTGAGAAAACCCGAAAATGGCATAATTGTAAATAAAATTATTTTATTTTTAAAATACATATAACTCACAAATAGTAACTCGAATTAAAAATTCAAGACAACTGCTAAACTCATGAGGGTATGATCTCTTTTGGAAGATACTAACATTGGATAGTGCAATCCACCAATGAAAGTTAGTTTTTGGTCGTAAATAAAATAATTAAGTGGCAATTATTTTATTGTAAAATCCATAAATTTTAAACGGAAACTTGGATTGGAAATCCGAGAGTACAGTTGGATTCTTTGGGATGTGTTTCACATAGGCAGAGCCTAACCTATACCAGAACAGGTCGAGGGTGATTGTTAATAATTTTTCAAAACTTTTTTTCAGGTATGTTCAGTAAACACATGAGTGACATTTTTAAACTTTTAAACCATTGCTCAGATGAAAAATATGAGGGCACCGTTGAATCTGTAGCACTGGGATTCACTTAAAGGATGCATAAATTTGACTGCAGTAGGTTGGGTGAAAAAGTTATTTTTGTGAACTTTTGAAAGATTAATCAAATAAATGTTTTGTTATTTTATTTTCTTTCTTTCCTTCAACGGACAAACGATGTAAAGACCCGTAAATTTCAAGGAAATTTTTTTCTTAATTTTCTTTGGAATTTTACAAGAACGCAGTTTCTGACGACACCTGATTCTGAGGCCCCGTGTTCCCAGAATCATTTTCCGAAGTTTGACTCGGGTACGTTCAGTGAACAGACGAGTGGGTTTTTCTAACTTTTGAACCAGTGCTTGGAATCGAATTCTGAGGGCACTGATGGAATCGCAGCGCCGGTTTTTGCTTAGAAACGCCTCTTCCGGAGTTTCATTTTCTCGGGTGTGGTTTTTAATTTTATTTGGGCTTAAAGTTAAGAAATAAAATAATTGGTATGACAAACTTTATTTTATTTCACTTAAAGCCACTTGAAAGCCACTTAAAGCCACTTGAAATCCACTTAAAGCTGATTAAGCTGAGTTGATGCGGATAGGGTGTTATCCAAAAATATTCTACCCTCTTGGTAGGATATTTGTGAGGTGGGGCCCGCACGAGCCCCACCGTTTCTTTTCCGCTAAGTAACGTACCCGTGAAAACCCGTCATTATGAAAGTCAACTGACGCGTTTTCTTAAATTTCTTAACGCACCAATTAATTGGGTGGTTTTATTCGTTGAATTAATTCTATGAATTAATTTAATCGTTTCTTAACCTGTTTTCAATCCGTTGGCGTAATAATAAAATAAGACCATTGCACAACTTCTGGAAAAATGTTCGTTGAGAGGATTTGACAAAAACCAAGAGTTCTTCATCCTCCTTCGCGAAGAACGCGAAGAACGCGAAGAACGCCGAGCCCTCGGAAATAGACGACGCGACGCCAGGTTCTGTGACGTCAGCGATTCTTCTTCCACGAAGTTCTTCTGTGACAATCCAACCCCGCGACAACCTTCGATCGGCAGCGACAAGGTAGGGGGTTGTGCTTTTTTTTTAAATTTACCTTGTGGATTAAAACAACAATATGGATTTAATTATTATTAATTAAATCTATTGTTTCTTGGTCTTCGGAGTTCGTCGACGCAATGCCGGATACCGCGACGACGCGACGATTCCCTCCTTCCACGACGATCAATTCCGCGAAGAATGTGTGTGCGACGACTTGACGAGGTAGGGGTTTTATTTGGAATGATTTTACCCGTTTTATTCCGTGGGGGTTTCCGTTCAAAACAAAGAACCCGGTTTCATAAGAACAATTTTAATTTATTTAAAATTGTTTTCTTGTTATGTTTTCATGTGTTGAATTTTTCTCCCGACTGTTATTATCTAACACGGAGGGTGCGGGCCAAACAAACACGGCCCGACAACCCTCCGCAGTTCTTCCTTGTTGTGCGGATTTGGTGGGCGAGGACAAAATGTGCCGCAGAGGTGATTTAATGATCCCGTAGTGAAGAATGAAACCCGGGAGGAACAGCGGCGCAGACGGGAAGGAAATCAGACCACCGGAGCAACTCCGGTGGCCCGCGGAAGCTTCCGCTGGCGCGCCACGCCGGCACGGCGGCACCCAGCGCGCCGCTGGGAAAACCCCGCTGCAGCTGAAGCCGCGGCGGCGAGGCGGTTCCGCGGCCGCGCGGAACCGCGGTTCAGGGACGCAGTGGCCCGGCCGTGTCCAAGTGATCCAGGGCGGCCCCCCGTGGGGGCCGCGATGTTGTCACGCGGGGGCATGCGCGCCCCCCGCGTTGCTCGGCCGCTCGGCCGAGCCGAGCCGGACCGGCTGGCCGAGCCGGGTCGCGCCTTGGCCTGGCCGGACCGGGTCCAGTCAGGTTGTACGGGGTCGGTCGACCCGGTTCGGGTCGACCCGGGGGGGTGGGGTCGGGCCGGGTCGGTCCGGGCCCAGACCCCCCGTTTCCGGACCTTTTCGGTCTTTCGCTCATAACTTGAGCTACGGGCTTCCGAACGACGTTCCATCAGCGACGATGCGATCCTTGGATCTATACGGTCGTTTCAGTATATTACACTCAAGGTTTCGGAATACTTTGGATTCGGCCAGGTTGGTTCGTACATGAAACCAACCGGGCCTTCGGAGCGGAAACGCTCATATCTTGAGCTTCGGACGTCCGATTGACGTGCCGTCGACTTCGTTGAATTCCTCTAAGTGAGACGGATCTTTTGGCTTACTCCGCTCGAGATTTGGATGCCGTCGGAGTGTGGTCGGGTTGGTTCGCTCACGAAATCCAACCGGGCCCTTGGAACGAAAAAGCCAATAACTCACAGATCGGGCGTCCGATTGACGCACCGTCTGTCTCATTGATTTCCTCTTGTTCAGACGGAACTTTTGGCATACTTAGCCCGAATTTTGGTTTCTGTTGGATAGTGGCTAGGTTGGATCGTACCCGAAATCCAATCGGGCCCCTGGAATAGGAAAGCTGATATCTTTCAGACCGGACGTCAGTTTGATAAACCGTCAGCGGCGTTGGTGATCACGTTGAGAAACGGTCCCTTTGAGTATACCCTATGGGAGTTCGGGGTACAGTTGAGATACGGCCGGGTTGGTTCGCACATAAACCAATTGGGCCCCTGGGACGAAAAGGCTAGTAACTCACAGACCGGGCGTCCGATTGACGCGTCGTCTGTTGTGTTGAGACCCCTGTGACGAGGCAGTCCCTTGAGATACTTCTTCTTGGGACCTTGTGATACTTGTAGTATCGACCAGCAGCTCATGGAGCGGACCCTCCCGGAGACGAGCGTGCGGAATGCGGAGACCGTGTAGCCGGCTGAGACCTGACGACTGCTTGACCAATCGACTCGGTGTGTTTCGGATAGCCCAGTGGGGAGCGCATGGTTGTAGCGACAGACCCACGGCGGAGGATCCCTTGGTTGTAGCGGCAGACCCGCGGTAATCAACAGGAGTACCTCTGGAGGCTATGAGGTGGAGCGCTTGGTTGTAGCGGCAGACCCACGGCGGAGGAGCGCTTGGTTGTAGCGGCAGACCCACGGTACTCAACAGAAGGAGTACCTCTTAAGGCTATGAGGGGGAGCGCTTGGTTGTAGCGGCAGACCCATGGTGGGAAGTGCTTGGTTGTAGCAGCAGGCCCACAGTACTCGATAGGAGGAGTATCTCAGCAGTCTTAGGTCAGTGAGCAATACCTCGGAGTCGTGACAGGACCACTATACACTCCAGAGACGGGGCTCTTCAGCAGTTACAGTTTCGATAATGAAAATCCTGGTTTGAGATGAGTCTATGACCTTTGTGTTTCCTCATGATTGAGATGGGTTACTTGATAACTTAGGTATATGTATGGGCATATACCTGGGTAGTGGTTATCCGTTGATTTCATAACCCTTGTGTTTCCTCCTGATTGAGATGGGTTACTTGATAACTTAGGTATATGTATGGGAATATACCTAAGTAGAGGTTATCTGTTGAGATCTTCTTTGTGGTTATCCTTGTTGGATTTAGTGAAACCTTGAGGGTCTCGGGGTCCCTTTTGAGTATCGTTATACTCACCCCTTCACGGGTTATGCCTGCACCTTGTTGTGTTGGTTGCTGACGAAGGACAGTACTGACGGAGGCCGAGTGTTCGAAGACTGGATGGTACCCGGATGTGGACTACATGACGATTCAGTACCCAGAGGTGGACTACACGACGATTCAGTATCTAGAGGTGGAGTTCACGGCGAGACGACACTCGGAGGAGGTTGATGGGCGAGAGCGTTGTGGAGGCTATCTGTACCTACCCTTCAGGTAGGATCCGTGGTGGACGATCCAGGAGTTGCGCCATCTGTACCTACCCTTCAGGTAGGATCCGAGGAGGACGACCCAGGAGCTCCTTCCGTTCTTCCAGCTGTTGTTTTTTTGTTGTACTTGTTCAGTTGTAGTTGTACTTTCTTTTGGGTTTCTATTCTGGCCCATTTACTTTTAAGCACTTTCTTTTGTACTTAGTGTTTTGTTTACTTTTATAAAGGCAATGCCTTCCTAGTTATCGGGAATTATGCCTTTGGTGCTAGTCGCCAGCCCCTGGCCTATGGAAGGCGGGCTTGGGGTAGTCACGGCACGGGCCCCAAGGACGGGTCATGAAAAATTGGTATCAGAGGAGTTCGATTCTACCGCAGAACTTGGGACTTTGATCTTTTTATGTGAAGCAATAGTGTTTAGCGTATTGGGTGTGGTTATCAGTCCAGGGAGTCCAGTGTTGGTGCGGCGGCCGACGTATCCGTACACCAGGACCCTGAAAACTGATTTCCGACCTTGTGCATGAAAACACTGATTGCGTGTGTGTTTCCAGAAGTTTTTAAATGTCAGCTCAAACCAGGTCAGCTCACCAGGTATAATCGTTTGACCGTGTCACGTTGTTTCTTTCAGGATGCCTTTTCTCGGACGACCAGCTACAGCCCGGAGGGATGTGCGTACTGACAGCCTGCCGAGCGACGAGGCTTCGGTACAGGGCCCTCTTGCAGTTGAGGCACCAGCGGAGGCACCAGCGGTACTACAATACGTTGGTCCACCGATGCCACCAGCCCCAGCAGTAGGCGATGCACGCCACTTGAGTGTGCTACACGAGTTCCAGCGCTAGAGACCACCCAGGTTCCGGGGAGATACGGACCCGCAGGCGGCTAAGGATTGGCTGGAGGCTGTGGTGAGAGTCTTCAAGCTAGTGGGGACGCCGGCAGACTTCATGGTGATCTTTGCTGCCAGCCTTTTTCAGGCAGCAGCAGGCAGGTGGTGGAGCCACTTGTTCCAGTTTTGCGACGGGATGGCCTTCACATGGGAAGACTTCGAGACCTTCTTCAGGGTGGAGTTTGTGCCAGTATCTCTACACCCCGAGCGTGTACAGGAGCTTCTGCCTTTGCCGCAGGGTTTTCGATCAGTAGCCGAATCCTTTGTGGGCAGTGGGCAGATGATACAGAGGTCCAAGAGGACTAGAGCCAGCCGTACGAGGAGTAGGAAGTGTTATGAATGCGGCGTAAAGGGTCACCAGGAATGTGACTGTCCGACTCCTCGTATAGTTGATCTGCGGGCTTTGGAGGAGCCACCGAGGCAGAAGCAGCGACGGGTGCTTGAGCAAGAGCCGAGCAGTGGACAAGGCAGTAGAGCTCCGGGAGCAGGTGGACCGGTGCGGAACTAGTGGATATGTCCCTTGTACTTCTAGTTCCATGTTTCTGTTGTATTCGTGTCTTCGTACTATGATCTGAAATAATAAAAAGACACTTATCCTTGTGATTTTTGCTTTCCTGTCCTTTTTGTTTGGTTGATACTGAGTGGTCCTGGTTAAGACTGTTGACTTGACCCTCACTTTCGAGATTTCTACTGGAGGAGACCCAGTGAACTCACACTGATGCCGACAGTGTGACTTGACCCTTGGAGGCGAGAGTGAAAGTTGGATCTCTTAGTAGTTACGTCGAGGCCTTACGACGTCATCCATGGCGTGAATGCATCCTTCATGTCAGGATTGACTATATTAGGCAATGGGCGTGGTTCATCTAGGGGGGATGAGACCGGGTTTCTCTTTTCGGAAAAGGAGAAATTTTAGTAGCTCTTCCAGATCATAGGAAAAGAAGGTGCAGATCATCCAGGAGCGGATGAAGACTGCACAGTGCAGTAAGAAACAGAAAACTGGTGCCAGTCTTAGAGACTCGGGTGTGTTAAATGTTTCAAGAAGAGGAATCTTTAAAGAGATATGAGTCTGCAAAGCAGAAGACATGGAGGCAGAGCTAGGAGAGCAGCATGAGGTGGTGTACATCTTAGCATGCTACAACCACCCGCCTTAGTTGTCCCCGCCAAGCTCAGGGAGCTGGAGGGCGGAGGAAGAGTGTGGCTGCATGCGGTCAAGGAGTGTGACCCAATGGATCTAAAAAAAATTTGATTCAAGGGACGGTATGAGTCCACTACTAGCTGCTATAGTAACAGACGTCGATATGAATCATTCATCGCTTTCACAAATCTTATCCCAGACCTAGAGTTTCTGTTAAGCCATAGACTTGACTCTCACGTCTGGAGATACCTTGGGAGAAGACTCGATAATCACACTTACGCCGACGGTGTGGTCAGACCCTCGAGGCGAGAGTTTCGGTTGGAATCTCTTGGTGGCAGCATCGAGGCCTTACGACGTTGGTTTGAGTATGGACTGGGCAATCACATTTCATACACAAATTGATGGTATTAGGCAAAAAGGTTGTAGTTTAACTACGACGTCGGGATGGGTTTTCCTTGGTCAGCAAAAAGGAAACCCCGGGAAGCTTAGGATAACTCATGCACAGGAGGGTGCGACCAATCACTCTTGATTCGGTCAACCTTACCCTCGTGGTAGCAGTCATTTCGAGTTTTAGTTCTAACAGGAATTGGAGACCTCTAGAGTTTGAGGATGACGATCACGCCCTTATACAGGTCTCACCTCGACGAGGTTTACGGAGATGTATCCTAGGTAGCGAGATATATCCGAGGTTCAATGGACCTTTCTAGGTCCCCAGTAGGGTAGGCGAGGAGTTTTACCGCTTCACTCATCCACCTCAGTTGCATCGGGTGCATGACGTCTTCCACATATCTCAGCTGAGGAGATACGTGCTCGACCCTTCGCATATCATTGACCATGAGGAGCTGGATGATGGTGATGGGGTATCTTTCACAGAGGTTCCAGTGGGGATCGAGGATCGAAAGGGGTGGTCCTACGAGGGTGGCCGATTCCTTGGGTGCACTTTCTTTGGTAGTACGGGAACCTCTAGGTGAGAATATGGGAGCAGAAGGCTCAGATGCGTGCTCAGTACCGCTTTTGTAACCCTAGTTTGTGTTAAAGCTTTACGAGGACGTAAAGCTCTGAGGTGGGAGTGATGTAAAGACCCGTAAATTTCAAGGAAATTTTTTTCTTAATTTTCTTTGGAATTTTACAAGAACGCAGTTTCTGACGGCACCTGATTCCAAGGCCCGGTGTGCCCGGAATCATTTTTCGAAGTTTAACTCGGGTACGTTCAGTGAACGGACGAGCGGGTTTTTCTAACTTTTGAACTGGTGCTCGGAATCGAATTCTGAGGGCACTGATGGAATCACAGCGCCGGTTTTTGCTTAGAAACGCCTCTTCCGGAGTTGTGTTTGCTCGGGTGTGGTTTTTAATTTTTTTTGGGCTTAAAGTTAAGAAATAAAATAATTGGTACGACAAACTTTATTTTATTTCACTTAAAGCCACTTGAAATCCACTTAAAGCTTCTTAAGCTGAGTTGATGCGGATAGGGTGCTATCCAAAATATCCTACCCTCTTGGTAGGATATTTGTGAGGTGGGGCCCGCACGAGCCCCACCGTTTCTTTTCCGTTAAGTAACGCACCTGTGAAGACCCGTCATTATGAAAGCCAACTGACGCATTTTCTTAAATTTCTTAACGCACCAATTAATTGGGCGGTTTTATTCGTTGAATTAATTCTATGAATTAATTTAATCGTTTCTTAACCTGTTTTCAATCCGTTGGCGTAATAATAAAATAAGACCAACGCATGACTTCTGGAAAAATGTTCGTTGAGAGGATTTGACAAAAACCAAGAGTTCTTCATCCTCCTTCGCGAAGAATGCGAAGAACGCGAAGAACGTCGAGCCCTCGAAAATCGATGACGCGACGCCAGGTTCTGCGACGTCGGCGATTCTTCTTCCGCGACGTTCTTCCGCGACAATCCAACCCCGCGACAACCTTCGATCGACAGCAACAAGGAAGGGGGTTGTGCTTTTTTTTTAATTTACCTTGTGGATTAAAAAAACAATATGGATTTAATTATTATTAATTAAATCTGTTGTTTCTTGGTCCTCGGAGTTCGTTGACGCAACGCCGGATACCGCGACGACGCGATGATTCCCTCCTTCCGTGATGATCAATTCTGCGAAGAACGCGCGTGCGACGACTTAACGAGGTAGGGGTTTTATTTGGAATGATTTTACCCCTTTTATTTCGTGGGTGTTTCCGTTCAAAACAAAGAACCCGGTTTCATAAGAAAAATTTTAATTTATTTAAAATTGTTTTCTTGTTATGTTTTCATGTGTTGAATTTTTCTCCCGACTGTTATTATCTAACGCGGAGGGTGCGGGCCAAACAAACACGGCCCGACAACCCTCCGCAGTTCTTCCTTGTAGTGCGGATTTGGCGGGCGACGACAAACTTGCCGAAGAGATGATTTAATGATCCCGCGGTGAAGAACGGAACCCGGGAGGAATAGCGGCGTAGAAGGGAAGGAAATCGGACCACCGGAGCAACTCCGGTGGCCCGCAGAAGCTTCTGTCAGCGCGCCTCGCCGGCACGGCGGCGACCAGCGCGCCGCCGGGAAAACTCCTTCGTGGCTGAATCCGCGGCGGCGAGGCGGTTCCACGGCTGAGCGGAACCACGGTTCAGGGACGTGGCGGCCCGGCCGCGTCCGGGTGATCCAGGGCGTCCCCCCACAGGGGCCGCAGGTGTTGTCACGCGGGGGGCATGCGCGCCCCCCGCGTTGCTCAGCCGCTCGGCCGAGCCGAGCCGGACCGGCTGGCCGAGCCGGGCCGCGCCCTGGCCTGGCCGGACTGGGTCCAACCGGGTCATACCGGGTCGGTCGACCCGGTTCGGGTCGACCCGGTTCGGCCGACCCGGGGGGGGGGGGGGGGGGGGGGGGGGTCGGTCCGGGCCCAAACCCCCCGTTTCCGGACCTTTTCGGTCTTTCGCTCATAACATGGGCTTCGGGCCTCCGAACGACGCACCGTTAGAGGCGATGCGATCCTCAGATCGAGATGGTCGTTTTGGTATATCGCACTCAAGTTTTCGGAATACTTTGGGTTCGGCCGGGTTGGTTCGTACAGAAAACCAATCGGGCCTTCGGAGCGGAAACGCTCATAACTTGAGCTTCGGACGTCCGATTGACGTGTCGTCGACTTCGTTGAATTCCTCTAAGTGAGATGGATCTTTTGGCTTACTTTTCTCGAGGTTTGTATGTCTTCGGAATGCGGTCGGGTTGGTTCGCTCATGAAATCCAACCAGGCACTTGGAACGAAAAAGCCAATAACTCACAGATCGGGCGTCCGATTGACGCACCGTCTGTCTCGTTGATTTCCCCTTGTTGAGACGGAACTTTTGGCATACTTCACCCAAATTATGGTTGTTGTTGGATAGTGGCCGGGTTGGATCGTACCCAAAATCCAACCGGGCCCCTGGAACAGGAAAGCTGATATCTTTCAGACCGGACGTCCGTTTGACGAACCGTCAGCGGCGTTGGTGATCACGTTGAGAAACGGTCCCTTTGAGTATACCCTATGGGAGTTAGGGGTACAGTTGAGATACGGCCGGGTTGGTTCGCACATGAAACCAACCGGGTCCCTGGGACGAAAAGGCTAGTAACTCACAGACCGGGCGTCCGATTGACGCGTCGTCTGTTGTGTTGAGACCCTTGTGATGAGGCAGTCCCTTGAGATACTTCTTCGTGGGACCTTGTGATACTTGTAGTATCGACCAGCAGCTCGTGGAGCGGACCCTCCTGGAGACGAGCGTGCGGAATGCGGAGACCGTGTAGCCGGCTGAGACCTGACGACTGCTTGACCGATCGACTCAGTGTGTTTCGGATAGCCCAGTGGGGAGCGCTTGGTTGTAGCGGCAGACCCACGGCGGAGGAGCGCTTGGTTGTAGCGGAAGACCCGCGATACTCAACAGAAGGAGTACCTCTGGAGGCTATGAGGGGGAGCGCTTGGTTGTAGCGGCAGACCCACGGCGGAGGAGCGCTTGGTTGTAGCGGCAGACCCGCGGTACTCAACAGAAGGAGTACCTCTTAAGGCTATGAGGGGGAGCGCTTGGTTGTAGCGGAAGACCCATGGTGGGAAGTGCTTGGTTATAGCAGTAGGCCCACAGTACTCGACAGGAGAAGTACCTCAGCAGTCTTAGGTCTGTGAGCAGTACCGCGGAGTCGTGACAGGACCACTGTACACTCCAAAGACGGGGCTCTTCAGCAGTTACGGTTTCGATAATGCAAATCCTGGTTTGAGCTGATTCTATGACCTTTGTGTTTCCTCATGATTGATATGGGTTACTTGATAACTTAGGTATATGTATGGGAATATACCTAGGTAGTGGTTATCTGTTGATTTCATAACCCTTGTGTTTCCTCATGATTGAGATGGGTTACTTGATAACTTAGGTATATGTATGGGAATATACCTAAGTAGAGTTTATCTGTTGAGATCTTCTTTGTGGTTATCCATGTTGGCTTTAGTGAGACCTTGAGGGTCTCGGGGTCCCTTCTGAGTATCGTTATACTCACCCCTGCACGGGCTATGCCCGCACCTTGTTGTGTTGGTTGCAGACGACGGATAGTGCTGATGGAGACCGAGTGTTCGAAGACTGGACGGTACCCGGAGGTGGACTACATGACGAGTCAGTACCCGGAGGTGGACTACACGACGAGTCAGTATCTGGAGGTGGAATTCACGGCGAGACGACACTCGGAGGAGGTTGAAGGACGAGAGCGTTTTGGAGGCTATCTGTACCTACCCTTCAGGTAGGATCTGTGGTGGACGATCCAGGAGGTGCGCCATCTGTACCTACCCTTCAGGTAGGATCCGAGGAGGACGACCCAGGAGCCGCTTCCGTTCTTCCAGCTGTTGTTTTTTTCTGTTGTACTTGTTCAGTTGTAGTTGTACTTTCTTTTGGGTTTGTATTCTGGCCCATTTACTTTTCAGCACTTTCTTTTGTACTTAGTGTTTTGTTTACTTTTATAAAGGCAATGCCTTCCCAGTTATCGGGAATTACGCATTTGGTGCTAGTAGCCAGCCCCTGGCCTATGGAAGGCGGGCTTGGGGTAGTCACGGCATGGGCCCCGAGGACGGGTCGTGACAAACGATGCTGTCAAGACCGGCGACATGTCAAGCCAATAAAAGGCCTGACTCTTATTTTCTTGTAACTAAACCATTGGGAATTCAGGAGGTTCATTAAATAGAAGAACCTCATTAATTCCCCGAGCATTTCACGCTCTTTCTCCTCTCTTATTTATATGGATCTTGGGGAGGTCTGTTGGCACGACATCACCAAGAGACGAATCCCTGGTAAAGTACCGCGACGCCAACCACCTAGAGGGTGAGACTGGTTCCAACGAGCGTTGATGAGCGCCACAAATTCACAAACCAGTGACAATGATGAAGGAGTTTATATCAATCATCGTCAGCAGACATCTCTTCCAGGTAGGGGGTTAAATTCATTTCTACATTCAAATGATTTTCCTCGTCTCCCTTCTTGAATAACATGAAGAACGTAGGTCAACCGACTAATGGGTTGACCTATGATTCACTCGTCTTTGTGGGAGGTTATAGCGGGAAATATTATGGGGTTAATATTGTGTTCAACACAACTGTTTATTGAACTCCCTTAATATCCTCCATATTGAGAGCTAACGCGGAGGCTTTGGGCCTAACGAACCTGACCTGAACCCTCCTTTATCTTGTTTTCCTTATGCCACCTCAGAAGACCGCGAGCACATCTACACACACTACAAGTAGAGGCTCGCGGCTCATCATCCGTGACGAAGAGATGTGGCGGCCGGCACGTTGACCGGCCATAGGAAGGAAGGTAGTGCGACCGCGATGTCGCTGATGAATGGAAGCTGCAGCGGAGGCCGAACCTGCCTCTGGCGGGTTCTATGGTGACCGAGTGGCACCCATGCGGCGCCGCTGTCTCGCCAACCAAACGGCCTCTGAGCTGTCCAAGAATCCAAGTGACTGGGGGGTTACACACCCCACATTGGACTGAACCGGGTCGCCGCCCTTGAGTCGGGCCACCGCCCTCGAGTCGGGCCGCCGCACTCAAGTTAGGCCGCCGACCACGGACTGGGACGCCGCCCTCAGTACAGGTTGCCGCCCTCGCACCGGGATTCCGCACTCGGACTGGGCTACTAACCTCACACTGGTCTGCCGACCTCTGACCAGGCTGCCGCCCAGCAGGTCGTCGCCCCACACGGGTCGGGTCGCCCCCTTGTGGGCCGCCCTTTTCTGGTCGGGCCTCCCTTGCGGGCCGCCTCCCTTGCAGGTCACCCCCATTGTAGGCCACCCTATTCTGGATGGGCTTCCCTTATGGGCTACCCCTCTTGGGGGCTGGACCAAACATCGACCCGGTGGGCAAGTCTGCCCCGGCTCATCCCAGACTGAGTCGGGCCGGGTCAGTCCAACCGGGTCTGACCGGACCCAGAAACACTTAAAGGGGAATATCTTAAGAACCAGTCGTCTGTTTAATGAACTTTCTACAGTGTTGGGATCCTTGGATAGATACAATCCTTTTTTTATACTCCTTTTGAGTTTTGGAGAAAGTTGGAGTATGGACGGGTTGGATCGAACCCGAATCCAACTGGGCCCTCGAAGTTAAAACACTTATAACTCACAGATCGGTTGTTCAATTGATGCATTGTCTATCCTGATGGAACCCTTACGATATGGAGGTCCTTTAGGTTACTCATTTTTGGAGCTTAGTGGTAGTAGAGGTACAACCGTTATCTATAGGGGAAGATTCTAAGGAACTCAAGCACACTAGGTGCGAGGAAACCTATGGCAGGATTCAACAAGAATAAAGTACATCGATCCTATGTGGGTCCGCATCTATCGATCCTGTGTGAGACAGATCCTGTGTGGGTCAGCGCTTAGTGATCCTGTGTGGTTCAGCGCATACCAATCCTGTGTGGGTCAGATCCTATGTGGGTTAGTAGGGGTTAGTTACCTATCGATCTTGTGTGGGTCAGTGGGGGTTAGTTACCTATCGATCATGTGTGGGTCAGCAGCAGTGCTTCTTAACAGGATAAGATAATCTAGTTTACAACTAATCATCTATATTTCTGTACTTAATTTATACCTGATTGTGAGCTGAGTCTTTTACCTATGTGGTACTTCAATAATTGTGGTGTTACTTATGTGGTACTTCTATCTTCACGGTGTTAC
Source organism: Viscum album (assembly GCA_963277665.1). Lineage (NCBI taxonomy): Eukaryota > Viridiplantae > Streptophyta > Magnoliopsida > Santalales > Viscaceae > Viscum > Viscum album. The sequence continues at coordinate 532,295,255 of OY728166.1, forward strand.
CTATGTGGTACTTCTATCTTCGAGGTGTTACCTGTGTGGTACTTCCAGCTTCATGGTGTTACCTGGGTGGTACTTTTACCTTTGTGGTATCGTCTTCATGGTGTTACCTGTGTGGTAATTCAATCATAGTGGTGTTACCTATGTTATACTTATATCTTCGTGGTTTTACATGTGTGGTACTTAAACCTTTGTGGTACCGTCTTCATGGTGTTACCTATGTGGTAATTCTATATTCGTTGTGTTACCTGTGTGTTACTTCTATCTTCATGGTGTTACTTATGTGGTACATCTATCTTCATGGTGTTACCTGTGTTGTACTTCAACCTTTGTGATATTTTCTTTGTGGTGTTACCTGTGTGGTACTTCTATCTTCGTGGTGTTACTCGTGTGATACTTCTACCATCATTGAGTTACCTTCATGGTGTTATGTTCATTGTGTTACCTTTGTTTTACTTCTTCCTTCATGGTGTTACCTATGTGGTGTCCTTACCTCATGTACGAGATGAGTATATCTTGATAACTTAGTTATATGTATGGGCATATACCTAAGTAGAGTTGATGTCTTGCTTTGTGGTTTTTCCTTTGTGGAACTCTAGGAGACCGACAGGGGTCTTGGGGTCCCTACTGAGTATTGTTATACTCACCCCTACATGGGCTTCGCCCGAACCATGTTGTATCTAGTTCATATGACATATAGTGTTGATCGAGGTTGAGGGAGCTAGAAATGGATGGTGATTGAAGGTGGACCATTTGTCATGATGTGATGCGGAGGATACTGACAGACGTGGAGTGCTGAGGAGGTGATATGTACCTACCCTTCAGGTAGGAACCTCAGAGGATGACCCAATATTTATTTTCCTTTTTCTTTCAGTTTTATTGTACTTCCATTCGTACTTGTACTCTTACAGTTGGTCTTGTATTCCGGCCCATTTTTTCAGCACTCTTTTACAACAGCAGTTTACCTTGTGGTTGCATCTTATTGTGTTCTAGTCTGTGTGGTTGCTTCTGGTTGTGTTCTTGGACTATGTTTCTATGAAGGTTAAAAAGGAAATTCCTTTCCATTTAAGTGATACGCCTTTCCGGTGCTAGTTTCCATCCCCTGGCCTATGGAAGGCAGACTTGGGGTAGTCACGGCACGGACCCCGAGGGATGGGTCATGACAATGTCATTCATGTTTTTCACATTGAAATTGGATCTCATAATAATAAAATATCTATAATATGAATGATAGATTCTTAATATAGACATAAAATGTATTTTTTAAATGTTTATAGGACATTTTTTCCTTAATATTAATGTTTAGTCCCTTAGTAAGCTTAGTTTTACCTTTTTCATTATAATTAATTTTAATTACAATCACTAATATTTTTGGAGAAAAAATAAGTTTCCATTATTATAAACTATCAATTATATAGATTCCAAATATTTAATCCATTTTTCAAATTTCAAATCACATAATTCTAAGAAATAAAAAAAATACCAAAAACAGGATGTTAATGAGGGATTTTAAAGAAGAAAATGCCTGAAAGATTGCTATGCTTTTATAGTTAATTTCCTAGTGAATGTTTTTTCAATGACCTAAATTGAATTAATGGATAAAAATTTTGTCTAATTAAACTTTAAAAAATGTTCAAAATTTAATTTAACCTTATAAAAAATGATATTAAAAAGAAATTTTGATCTAAAATTCAATATTTTTTACTATTCATTAACATATGAAACATTATAGAAAAATACCAAAACATAAGCCTAACATAAATTTTGTGTTTATATTTTATATATAATGTTTATTGTGACATATATAATCTACAAAATTTTCAATAATTGAATTTAAAATAGGTTTTCCATAAAACGGTGGTAAAAATTCCTTAATTAAAACAATGGTTCTTAAGTGTAGAATTAGGTTTGTTCTTATCTTATGTATATCAAATCTATTTGACTAAGATGAAAAATATTTTATTGAATATAATATATTTATATATATATTTATATTATATTAATATTAGTCAATAATTGTAATTAATATAATTTATTTGGGTAAAACATCTTTGTGAGAATAAAAATTAGTTTTTGATAAAATATTCTCATTATTTTCAATTGGGTCTCATATTGATTTCTAATTAATTTTTAACTAAGTAATTCATCTTATATTTGATTAATCCTTAATTTCATAACTTAGTTACTAATATTCTTAATGACTATTTTTTGTCTTATTATATAAAACAATATTATTTGAATAATGTATTATTATTTGGTGAAGCTCGGTCTTGCATTTAACACATGCCATTAAATAAAAACATTGTTGTATATGTCTCAAGCTAAATAAGAATCATGTTCATTGAAATATATATAATATATTTAATATATTTAAGATAAAAAATATAATATAAATTCTTAGGATATTATATTCCCTTATATTCTTGGTGTTTCATATCATACTCACTATCGAATATAATGTTCCTAATTTAAATTTTATGGGTGATACATTCTACCAAATTAAAATAAATTGTGTCCTTGAAATTTAAACTCGATCTTGGTAATAAATTTTTTGATATTTTCTATATTTTAAATCCAACATCATGATAAGGGTTCATAGAACATTCTCTATAAAATATAGAATGGGAAGTAAAAAAGTCATGTGGAATAACATATAACTAGGTATCTATGTAGGAGAACATTAGTTGAATGTATAAATACATACATAGATAAAAATAGTAAATGTTTTTATGGATTGATTTAGGTTATCATTCAATATTGATTGAATGATCAATTTAATATTAAGGGAATCAAATAAATAAACATGTGATGAATTATAAGACCATAGGTTCAACAAAAATTAATGTGTTAGGATAACATTTCATTTCTATGTCATTTTCCTAATGTTGGATAACTAATTTACTACCTTGGAATATAATGAAATTTTCATAATTTATATGTTTTAATTTCAAGTGAAAATTTTCATAATTTGGTTGTTCTTTGATCATATTGTTATTCATACCTTCATGAAATGGATATAAATAAATTAACATTGATGTGTAAATCATTAATATAAACATTTAAGGGATCATATGGCCCATAAAAGACTGAACATTCGAACTATTTGTCTCTAACTATTTTCCAAATTAAATATGGTTAATACATTAATTTATAAACTGGAAAATTCACATTAATGGTCCATCATTAATATTTACTCATATTATTTTTCAACTAAAAACAATAACATATTAACTAGGACATTGTGTATGTCAGTGGTTAGTGTCAATCCCTTATCTTTCTTTGGTCATGGTTCATGTCACATGTCCTTGTTAGATTTGATTAGTTATCACCCAACTCATATAATGTCCTTTTCTAAAAGTGTATTAATATATTTTAAAAAATAAAAATGATAGACATCCTTGAAATAAGGTTAATCAATAAATTTCCATTTAAATAACATTTTCAACCTAACATTAATTCATAAATACATCATACACTTATTTCCACATAGATACTTCCTTGGTATAGAGTTTATACATAATATTATTTATAGTATTTATAAATAATTACACCTTATATTCAATATAAAACACCTTAGGTTTTACCTAGGTTATTTATTTACATCATATGTTTAATTCATTCCTAATTATTTATAAAAGAAATGTGAATTATCCTAAGTGTATCCACTGGGTGTGTCAAACCAATTGCTCAGTAAGGCCTGGTGTCATGTACAATTTATGCTGAGTCGGGCCTCACACAACTTGTCTAATTTGTTAATCCAAGGTATATATGTTCCAGAACCACATCCACATGAAGTATCCATGATATAGATGTATTTCTAGTAAGACCCAAATAATCCCTAACTTACCAAAATTCTATGGTGTTCTTCTATACTTATCCTCAAATTATATATTAGGGCTATGATATGTAACATAATATTTTCTAAATATACTTCCCACAATTGATACCAAACATCATTGGATGCAAACTATAGCGACCTGGCCCTGTTAGTCCTAAAGTCGGTGTCTGCAATCAATTACATTGGTGTTATTACAAGAAATAAAAAACTTGAAGGACTGATCAGTTGAGTATTCTTGGAAAACCATATACATAGATGAGTTTGGTATAAAAAAATTAATATACTGATTAAAAAATAACATTTTCAAAATAACATCATGAATAACTTTATCTCATCTAGAATATCCTTACATATCTTTCATAGTATGATTCTTGGATTATAAGGGAAAAGGGAAAAAAATAAGGGCGAGTTCAAATGATCGGTAAGAGTAAAGTAAGGGTAGGTTATAGTTAATAAATGATCATAATAATTATAACATGTTAAATAACTAAACTGACATGCCATATAATCAATAAACTAAGAAGTAAGTGCATAAACAATATATAAACATAATATCTAGAAACACATTCCATTCGAATAACTAGACATGGAAAAATCAATATGGAAAGGTAAGAAAATAAAACACATTTCATTTAATAAATGAATTGAAAATGAAATGAACCTAAAGATTTTGTTATGTGAAAATATCATGGATAAAAAATAATGAATCAAAATGAAATATCTATGAAATAAATTCATAATTAATTTATGTCATGTCTAATCCACATTAGGACCTATACAGTCAAGATCAATCCCTCATATAGTTTAAAATTATGGATAGAAAAATATTGATTTTGGGAAAATTATTTGTCTTATGTGAACCAATTGATGGATTGAGGATCTATATAATATATGGGCTCCAACCATAATTTCATGTCCAAATAATTCTTCATATCGAGTAATCGATTTAATTTAAAACAATTTTCATTATCAAATATTTGTATGGAATAGAGAATATGAAATAGTAAATAGCCCCCCACCCAATCAAATAACTATCAATGTGTAAAACATATGTAAAATGGTATATAGTTTAGGAAATATTAATATCTATTATAAATTAAATGGACAATTTAGAATAAATTCATTATTCAATGATCATATGAGATTGAATATTTCATGGGGACTAATAGATGAATCAAGTAAGTGAATGTGAATATTATCCTTTGACAAATCAATCATAAACCATCTAAAGGAATAATATGTATTTTATCCATATAATATATCCCATGTTGAATAAAATAAATGGTTGGTGTCATTGACCAATTCAAATACTATAAAATATCTTTTAACAACATTCTTGGGGAAAATAATTTTTTGTTTTGAAAATAATTTTCATTGAAAAAAACCTTTCAAAAAAATAATCTTAAAATTATTCTTTTAAACATGGAAATGATAATTTAATTAAATGACAATGAGTAAATCTTTACATTCTATTAGAGGTAGAGAGAACATTCATTTTTCTCAAAAAATGTTAAAAAAATTAGGTATTCGGAAAGTAAAATGATGATTCCTTTGAAAACAATGGTAAAATAAAAAGGGTTAAATTTTATTTAACAAATAATTTAAAAAAAAATTAAAATATTTTTAGAAAATATGGTTTTTAGAAGAAAATAGTTTCTCTCTCTAAAGAGTGAAATGAAGTCAATTTTTCTTAAAAATATTTTCTAAAATATTTCAAGTACAAAACAGTAGAAAAATGGTACCACTACTTAATAAATGTAATGAATAATCATAGGAGACAAAAATTAAAGGTTTTGGTAGACAGTGATCAAATAATTTCTTCAGATGAAAATTTATGTGTAAATAATAAAAAAAATGATATATTCAAGTAAACCCTTGAAATGATTATAATGTTGTAGTGAGAATCAATTAATGATTATATTATTTATATCAACTATAAATCCATATATAGAAGAATAAATAAGTAAATATATTTTAAAATACATTATACATGTGAACATATTATACTCATGAAAATGAGGAAGTAGTATAAACCAATGAAAATAAATTAGGTTATGATATTCTTTCTACATGGTAATTTTTAACTCAAATCCCCTTAGATGAAATAATTCAAATTGAAACTATAAATATCATAAATATTGATTGAATCATGATATTATATGAAAAAAGAGTCTATATTTTCACCATATATATTAGAAATTAGGTACACAATAATAAATAGATTTTTTTAAGAGGAAGTTAATAATCCTAAAAGGATGTTGGATTATAAAGATAATCCTTAGAAAGGATATTGAGTAGAGTAATTTTTAAACATTAAAAATTGTCCCATAACACATTGAAACTTTTGAATCATACTATACATGAATTAATAACATTATGTAATACATAAATATTTTGAGAATAATTAGTTTCATGATATAAAATTTCAAATGGATGTATATAGATCATATAAAATAAACTAGGTTCATGAAAAAAAATAAGTCTTAGTGGAATGTAAATTGATATAAAATCTCATTACTTGTGTTTATTTTTGGGTGAAAATCCTTTAACATCTAGTATAACAAGCTTATGTTAATTAGATACTTTATTGAGAAATTTTTTCATATTTATCATTACATTTATTTCATATATTAACATTTTATGTACAATAACTTCAATAATTAAGTTTATGTAGGGTGTTTTGACCAAATTCTGTGTGAGTGTCGAAAACAACTATTATAGGTCAACTAGAGTCAAAAGGTTCATTACATAAAAATCATCAAATAAAAATCAGGAAATATTTATAACATTTTTAAATAAATTGATCATTTAAAATTAATCATTAAAAATGGTTATGAAAAATGAATCAATGTTATAATCATAGAGATGATATGTTGTACGTACTCTTGAGTAACAATCCCATTTTTCAATGATCATTATGAAAATATAGTAAGTGAAAAAAATATCATTCAAGAAAGATCATTATATCATAAATACTATTTTATTTGATCATATATAATTATATATATATATATATATCTTTTTATGTAAAAGGAATCACTTCATGTCGAGGAGGCCGCAGTCCACACATCCATGACCTACATTATCACTTCATAATGTGTGAAAATGTAATAAACAAAATGATATATATAAATATATATTATATTTTTCTAAAAAGGAAATTATTTCATCAATACAATATAGATTTATTTTACGTCTCATATGTTTAATTATTATCATATTTTATACATTCCATGTAACGTGTAATCAAATCACATCGCTTTTAGGAGGCGGTAGTCCACACTTACACAAATGGTTTTATCGTATTAAAACTAAATGGAAAGCATAAGGGTATGTGTTATAAAATAATAATATATGAATAAATACATAATATTTTTCATATAAAAAATATAAAAACATATTTTCTATCACAATAGACACCATGAAAAGCAGTAGTGGAAGTATGAACAATTATCATTTCGTGAGGCGATAGTTCATTGTTCATATAAAAAGTATGTTTGTTACCCATTAGATGAGATTATGTATAAGTGTAGGTCAAACACATAAACTAAAAATATACTAGTATATTATTGATCTTGGTTTTGTAATACAATACTAGAATAAGAATATTTCAGTGAGTGGATAATGGAAATAAAACAAAATAGCTTGAGGATGTTTGTTACCTCTTATTCAGGTAACCCCTTTTGGTCTGCACCAAAGGGATTCATTGGATATAATTTTACCAAATGGGAGTGTTTTAGGATGATGGTAGGAATTTTGATTGGATATTTGGTTGGATATATTTTATCCAAATTTTCTTGAGCGTTGTGAAGATGGGGTGGGAGGCATTTTTTGTAGTAGAGGAGTAGTGGAACTCTTGTAATAATTTGAAAAGGGAATTAAATTCATGTTTTTAATGTTACATGATGCTAAAATAATAGTAAAATTTAATTAAAAGGAATTATAAGGTCGATACAGGGATAGAAAATGGATTTTGTACAAGTTTCTAGGTCATCTATGCCTTTAATATTAATGTTTAGTCCCTCAATAAGCTTAATTTTACCTTAATCGTTATAATTAATTTTAATTACTTTCACTAAAACATTTAGTAAATTTTTTTACCTTATTAGACATTATATATTATTATGATTCCAAATATGGAATCCATTATTCCAAATTAAAATAACATATGTTGAAGAATTTAATTTAAATTTAATCCCCCAGACAGAATGACAATGTGTGTTTTTAAAGTAAAACCATCTATGAAATTTTCAATGTTTTTATAGTCATTTTCAATGTGAAATTGTTTAAAATGACAGAAAATGGATTAATTAAAAAATAAATTATATAATTAAACATTAAAACGAATTTAAAATTTAATTTATCCTTATAAAAAATTGATAAAAAAGAAGTAATGATATAAAATTCAATATAATTCAATATTCATTAAAAAAGGAACCTTCACAGAAAAATACCATAAATTACTTGTAACCTATTTTTTATGTTTTTCATTCAATTATTAATGTTATTTTGACATACATAATCTATTAATGTTTCAAAAATTAAATATAAAATAGGTTCTCCATTAAAATGTGGTAAAAATGCCTTAAAAATATATATTTTGTTATGTGTAAAATTGAGTTTTTTCATATATTATGTCTATCAAAACTATTGAATGAATATAAAAAATATTTTATTTAATATATAATATATATATTAAATTAATATCATTCAATAATTTTAATTAATTTAATTTATCAGGGTAAAAGAGGTTTCTGATCATAAAAAATATTTTTCTATAAAATATTCCCCTTATTTAAAATTGGCCCTAATCGTCAGTACTACTTAATTTGTAACTAATTAATTAATCTAAGAATTTTGTAATCCTTATATTTTAACATGTTTGTTAATAATATTAGTAACGGTTTGTTTTTGAGTTACTATAATAAATAATAATATTTTGATAATATATTATTGTTTGGTAAAACTTGGGCTTCTTTATAACACAATCCATTGAAAAAATTTATTATTGCCTATATCACACACTAACTTAGTATCATGTGATTTTAAATCTATATAATACATTGAATTTATTTAGTATATAAAATATATTATAAATATTAAGGATATTATATCCCCTTATGTGCTTGGTGTTTCATGTCTTACACACATTCGAATATAATAATCCTAGTTTAGATTTATATGGTGGCACATTCTAGATATTAGAGATTGAGGAATTAGATATTGAACTTTCATGTTGATCTAAAAAAATATTTACAATAAAGAAGTATCAATAAAAACAATAAAATGATTAATAATTTAATGCCAAACTTTTCATATTTCTCATGTTGAACAAAAAAATTATTTAGAGTGAGCTAATTATGACATATGGATAACTACTATGAATGAATATCTTGAAGAGTTGATAAGAAATTAAATTTTGTTCTAAATACTAAAAAATAATAATTTCTATATCACTATGGGATTATTTAAAAAAAATGAATAAAACATTATACTTTCAATAAAAAATGTTAAGTCAGTTACAATAGCTACTTGAAAATAGTAAGAATTGATTTGGGAGAAACATTTCCATCAAAAAAATGATATAATATATATTAATCTTCATGGGAGTGGTAGAAAAAATTATTAAAATGTTTATAAGATGAATTTGAAATCTATATTACTAAACAAAAATATAGAATAATAATATTTAATTGAGAAACTTGAGCTATTAATTTTAGATTAAGAATAATTTCTGATTTAAAGGTTAATGAATGAATTATATGAATTAAAATAGGAGCCTAGAGCATGATATTCAGTGTAAGATATGAAAATGGAAGATTAAAATGAAGTGGTTTATAGAAATATATATTTTAATGATCTATTCATAGGAAATATAATGTCAATTTTTTATAATGGTGAAATTATATTTACTAGTGACAAAGAGTATCTATGTGATGAAATTTTGAATGAATATGAATGAGAATTTTGAGACATATTTGTTGGGTGAGATAAATTACATTCTTGGATTGAAGATTATATTAAAATATTACTTAATTTTATAATCTAAAGATAAATATACTGAATAATTATTAATATAATTTGGAATTCAAAATTATAATGAAATATATACACCCATTTTAATTTCTACTAAGATTTGTAAAGATAAATAAATAATCAATATGAATAAAAAATAGAAAAATCTTTGGAATCCTTATTTATTTAACTATATCAACACCATAAATATTTTATTATGAATCTATGTGAATGATTTTTGGAATATCCTAAAGGTACTTAGTTTATTTTATGTAAACTAATCATAATATATATTAATGGTGCTCTGAATTATTGCTTGCTGTATAGAAATATATCTTAATTTGAATTATAGAGATACCCAAATATTTATTGGGTTGAAGATTGTAATGATATGGATTCTATATTTTTGAGAGTGTTCTTTATTAAAGATAGACCTATGATTTTCTATATCAAGCTTCATAATTTAGTTGAATTGATCACTACTGGGGAAGAGTATATTTTATTTACAAATGATTATAAAAAAAATTGGGATATAGGTGTTGCTAGTATATCTGAATATTAATATTGAAATCACACTATATATAGATTTTTATAATAATAGTTCCATTTATATTTCAAAAAATAAAATTCAATATTCTAGATCAAATTACATTGAAATCATATTTTTTATTATTAAAGAGAGTTTTTAAAATGTTGATGTGAAACTTGAATTCACTTTCTCAAAAGATCAAATTGTTTATATTTTTACAAAGTCAATACCATAATAGATATTTAAAGTTGTAAGGCTGAAAATTATGCTTCGTCTTTACCCTCCCACTTGAGTATGTGTTGAGAAACCACCCCCCACCCCCACAATGCTTTATATTAGGTTGTCCATCAGGGATAGAAAGTTGTAAAAACTCTTAATAAAATATGATAGAGTTATTTTTAGAGTGATTCTTTTTCAAATGTATGAGGGTTAACATTCATTGTAGATTTTTACTATGAAAATTTGGTTACTTATTAATAGGGATAAATGATTATTTGAATTGATAGGATTATCTTTAATGCCACGTGGGAAAATTTTCTTATCACCAAGAGTTGGAATTATCTCAAAACCATTACCATGTCTCATAGTTTAGTTTCAGGAAACATCTCACTTGAGTAAGGCTAATATTTTTGGAATCTCATGAGAATTTATTTTTCTCCAAAATAGATGAGTTAATTATTTATGAGTAGAGAGATGTTGAACACAGATAAAAAGAGTGATATTGAAGTTACTAATGGTTTTTTTGAAGGTTTTTATTTGTTTTTAACCATGTTTGAGAATCAAAGGAGGTTGATGATGTGTGTTGGATTATTTTGGGATTTGTTGATGATTTTAGTTCCCTATAAATAAGTGAATGTTTTTATTTATGTTTGATTATGTTTGGAATTATGTATTTTTTTCATAATTATTTAACTCTATGTATATTTTATAGTATATCTAATAGGGTGATATATCTATTTTTATTTTTCAAAGATGAACTACTTCATGTTGTAATAGGTTTGAAGATGATTAGAATCAAGGATGAACTATTGGGAAGAATATGTTATCTGTATATTGTTTATATAAAAATATCAAATATATATTGGAGATTTATTTGGAATAGTTAACAAACTAATGGAATTACCATAGCATTTTTATTTCACTATTGAAATTGAATAAGGGTATTTATGGAAATACAGTAGAGATAATAATTTTATAGGGAGAATAATAATCGATTATAATGGTTAAATTATCACATTGAAAGTGATGGAGTAAATTTTCTAAGGATCTAATTTATTTATTTTGGGTTATTATAATTATATAGAATGCTGAGTTGTAACTAATTTAAAAATAGAATGAATATTATATATTTTATTTTTTCTATAATAATGGGAGAAGTTGAGAGAGAGACCATATTGATGAATTTAGTTGACTATGACAAAATTGACAGAAAAAAATTAAATATAGAGCATAGTGAATAATATAAAACATAATAGATACCACGTACTCAGGGAACTGATATTGATAAGAAGACATAGAATCATATCAAAAAATGATACAACATATCGTAAGAAAGTTATAGTAGTTCATATTTTTTCTCAAGTTTTATTAGAGGTAAAAGAACATGAAGATATGAACATATTTTGAAATTTTAACCTTGATTAATTTAGGGGAAGATCTTCATTAGTTTTTGAAAAATTATATATTCTCAAGTGATCTTTCTCATTCTAATTTTTTAAGACTATAACCAGTAGGAAGGTGTGTAAAAGCAGTGGGATGAAATGTATGTAACAACCTTAGTAATTTAAAAAGTTAATCAATTTCATTAATTATTAATTTTTCATTAAATATTTTTATATATTTATATTCATTATAAGAAAATAAGTTAATTTTATAGTCAAATAGGAAATAATTTTAATTTTACTATATTTTTTATATATATTATATGGTTTTATTTAAAGGTATGACTTTAAAATATTATAATTTTAATTTGGGAAAAATTAATTTAATTTTTGAAATCACCGTGTAAAAATTATCTTACGTTAATTTTTTTGACTTTTTTGGAAATAATAATTTATTTCTAAATTGTGAAAATACTAGGTTTTTTAAAAAATTAATTTATGGTAAAAGTATCATGATTAAATAAATTTTATCTAAATGTAACATAATTATTTTTAATTAAATATAATATAAATATTTAATTTTGAATAATCATTATTACTAATTTTGGTACAAGTTAATTTTTTGGGTTTAAAATTCATAATAAAAAAACTGTTTTCAATTGCATTTTATTTTTTAATCATTAAGGATTTTCTATTAATTTTATTAATTTAATAATAAAAAATTGATTCCAAATTTATAATAAGGAATTCTAAATTTGGTAATTATTTACCATTTATTTGTTTTCTAAATATTTATTACCATAATTTATTTTGTTACTGTGGTAATGATAAAATGGGTTAATTAGTGATAATGTAATATGGTATGGCTTAAAATTAACTAAAACACATTAATTTATTTCATTATATCAGTCTATTTTATCTATAATCATCCTTAATAAGAAAATTTGTCATTTTATTTCCGTTTATCTTTTTATTTTTTCATTAATAATATTTAATTAAAGAATAAAGTAAAAAATGTAACTCTCTTAATTTTAATATCCATAATATTTTTTGAAAAATATAAAAACTAATTATGTTTAGTTATAAAAATTTATTTGAAGATTATTTATTTTTTATATTATGTAAAATTATTTTTAAATTTTATTGATGAAAAAATTACATTAAATGATTATGCAACACTTACTTAGTGTTCATACAAGCAGTATAAAAGTAAATTAAATGATTTTTAAAACATTAAATGTAATATTTTTGTGGTATGTTATATTTTTCCATGAATTTTATAGATAAATATGAAATCTTTGGAAAAATTTAACAGTTTATGTTCTAATTTATTTTCTATAATGTCTTTTAAAATTGTCAAATTAGATGAATATTTCCAAAAATCACCTTAATGATATTTTAAATTATAATATATTTAATTAAAGGACATAAAATTAATTAAATTCCTATATTTCTCTTGTGAATGTGTAATTTTTTCAATATATAAACTATGATCTATTTATCAGGAATTTTTTTCTTTAATAATAACTTTTTGACTAATAAAGTGTAATCATCATTCATCTTGCCATCATCAAAAGTATTAATAAAGGGTCAAAACAAATATGTATGGGTACAAAAGATCTAAATTATATTTTATTAGAGTATCTGGACCCATAATCCTCATATATTTGAATTATGTTAATTCATAGCAATATGTACCTGAAAATTATCTTAATACATTATGAAATTTGACTAATTCCTATACCATCAATTATTATAGGTAACCACATATCTTCTCTTACTCACATAATTTGAGCACACAACATATACTGATACCTAAAGAAACCATTCATGACATCAATAACCATGCTTAATAGGTCTTATAGTTGGCCTAATTACATTCATAGAAGGATTGAGGTGCATATAAAATGAGGTTTTCCAAAGAAGTATTGATTTTAATCAAATGTTTTAGTTGTATTTGTACTTATAAATCATTCATATCTTCTTATACCATTATGAAATAAAAAATCCATTATCATATATATAATTATATTTTACTATGTTAATGATATAATCTAAATTCATCTCATTTTTTCATCAAATGAGAAATGAAACCATCGTCTGTGTGTATATATGACTACCTCCTCATGAATCGATGTAATTAATTTTTCATCACAGCCTCTCATGGGTGATCATAATAATGTATTTAATATATACATATATATATATATGATAACAATGAAACTGTTTTTATTTTTAAAATTTAATATATCATATATTTTCATACATTTCCATCCATTAAAAAATGGTAACGATGTTCATGCGTATGTGTGAAATACCACCTCCATGATGTGAGGTGATCTTTTTTTCATTACCACATCACATGGACACTCTATAAAAGTATATATAAATTTATAATATAATATTTATAAAATATTTTTAATTATATAGATGTAATGTTCATTGAAAATTGAAATGTTACTCATATGAACATATGACCTACCATCTGTATGATTTAATATAGATCATTTTTCATAACCATTTTTAATCATCAGTTTGAAAATTATAATTTATATAGAAATAAGATAATTATGTTATTATAATTATTCCATGTAAAATGGTATAATGTTTTCTTTGACCATATTCAACATACCAAAATAATTTTGGACATATGAGCTGAATATCATCAAAACATCAAACATGGACATCATTGATTAAGCAATGAAATAGAACATCGTAATAATGTAAATAATTAGAATAATAATCATGATATTTTTTCTATGAAAATAAATAATTATTATTGGTTTATTATTTTTTATGATAAATAACTTATGTAATGAGTCAAACTCAAGACAATGGACACTTTACTTTAAAACCCATGTTTTAAATGTTTCAATGATTTTTTTTCTAAATATTTTTTCTTCCATTCCCATTCTTACAATTATTTAATTTATTTTTTTATATGTAAATGAATTAATTTTTAATGAAACATTTTAAATTTTTACTTTGTTATTCAAAATGAATGTTTTTAGGAAATGTTTTTAATTTATCTATAAAATGATGAAAGAATGTTCTATTTTTATGTATATGGAAGCAACAACATTTCCCACCACTACATACAATATTTTATGTTTTTGATTCCTCTATAAGAACCATGCTTTATTCATAAAAAACATCCAACCATTTTTTCTTGTAATTTTATTTTTGAACATTATGTTATAAAGTAAATGGATTTACTAATATCAAAATAAGATTTAAAAATGGGTTTAAAGGTATATTTTTTTATGTGGGTTAATGGAAATTGAAGTATTTATATATTTAATACATGTTATGTTCTATGGAAATTGTTGATGATGATGGATGATCCCAAGATATATCACAGTGATGGGTGATCCTGATATAGCTCATAATGATGGGTGATCTTGATATAGCTCTCCAATGCATTGGGTGGTGATTGGGTTCTCCAGGGAATTATTTTTGAACATTATTGTAATGGTTATTCCCATTGTAAGGGTATATATAAAGGTTCTATGAAGATGATTTTTCAAGGAAATTACATGGCATTTTTATGTTTTCTAATGTGTTTCCATTTAAATAATTGTACTTCAAAAGGAATGATAATGATTGTTTCTTATAAAGGAAGTATTATTCCCTGCTAGGTTAAAGAGGTATGTTTTTTGTAAAAAAAATCATGGTCTATCATTTTAATAAGAAACATAATTTATTATGAGTTTTAAATTTTGTTTCCATTTAAAGTTTTTTATGAAAACACATTAGAAAGAAAATATCATTTCATTGTTTTTAAAAAAGTTATTTTGAGCTCAAATATTGTTATGTAAAATGGAAAATATTTTTTTATGATATCAATGTTTTAAAATTTAATAATAGGTTTCTATTAATTTTTTATATCCCTTACTATGTTTCTTTTCTTATCCATTGTTTTAAAAAAATAAAATTATTTTAGGATTATTAATATGAATGAGGGATTTAGGTTGAAAATCATAATTATTTATCATTTAAAAATATGTTTCATTATAAAATTATTATTTTTTAGTAAAAATGGATACTATGAAGAAGTTTCTAAAATAAAATTTATGGGTTTTTATGTAATATTTGTTAAATAATTCTATAAAATTATAAACTTGAAAAGATATTCACTAATTCAAGATAATGAATTCATATTTAAAAATAAAATTATGGATTTAATAACGATTATGTTCTTATATTTGGTATAATAAAATAGGTTTATATAATTTATAGGTAAGGATAATATAACTAAATACCCTGAAAATATTCTAATTTATCATTAAAATGATATGAAATTTTATTATTACTATGTTTCATCATATACATAATTTTTGTTCCAAAAGAATTTCTGTTGAGGAAACATGGAATCTAATATAGGAAGTTTCCAATAGGAAAATATCCTTCCATATAGAAAAGCGAAATATTTAGAATTTGAAGAGATCAATTTTTTCTATCATGGATCTACTAATACATGTAATAAATGGTAATGGTATTAATGTGATAGAGTGATTAGGTTCACCATAGTGGTACATGCCAATAGTGGACAATTTCAAAAAATAATACCTTCTAGAATTAAGTGGATCATCTAATCCTATAATATATTATTGATGGATTCAAACCATGAAAAAAATATTTGAAGACATGCATTGTTATGATCAACAAAAGTAATATCTTCCTATTTATCATTTTGAACACGATATTTAAATTTTTTGGTCAATGATTAATAATGTATGGTAAATTTGAGAGATTTATACCTTGAAATGAGATTAATTTTTTATTATTTTACTTGATAAATTTTTTTGTAATCCTATATGAAATAATATGTAAAATATTTTAATGACTTGATATATAATCAGGAAGATTTAGTGGCTTTATAAGAAGAAAATTCACATAATTGGAAAGGTACATACTGAATTTTATTTTGGATATTTATAGGAAAATATATCCATTTCAGTTAGGAGTGAATAAAAGATATAAAAGGGAACATTCTTATCATGAGTTAAAAAGTTATGATAATGAAGTTTGATATTCCAATAATGTAGAGATGGATTTTTCAATGATCAAGTATCCCATGAAAATGATCAGAAGAATTATTCCATATAGAATGTAGTGGGGAAGAATCTATAAAGAAATATGGAGGTAAGAAAAATAAAATTTCTATCTTATGATATGTTTGGTGAAAATCACCCTATAGAACGTATTAAAAATCATGGAAGTGTTCTAAATATGTAAATTTTTACATGTTTCTTGTTAGATTTTGAAAATATTAGAAAATAAAGAAATTATAATGGTAATATTGTTTAATTACAATGATATCAGACATTATGTGAGTAAATTCCCAAAAAATAGTAATGAATGAAGTAAATCATCCTTATTAAAAAAAATTATGTTAAAAATCATTTTATAATATAGCAGATTAGTTTATCCATCTAATGAAGTAGTTACATGTACACTAATTATTTATTTGAAATATATAAAACATTGTTTCACTCTAGATATTCAAATTTCATCATTTTTGAGAAATTTTCTATAAAAATAAAAATATCACCTCATGAAAATAAGAAAGATATTTTGGTGAAAACACTAGGTGTAAATATTAAAGAAACCATTATTTTTAGAAATCTTCATATTATTATTTCAGGATGTTATTTCTTGAAAATCTTTTTGAATTTACAATAATAGAGTGTGATATTATTTTTTGTATGGATTGGATTTCATTTTATAGTCATAAGATATATTTAAGAGATAAAAATTTCATATTTAATGATTTTATACCTTTGATAACATATCAAGAATCTAAAAATTTTATGAGGGAAGTAAATTAAATTTCAATATATCATATTGTTTAAAAGAGAATAACAATTAAAATTAGTGATTTCTATGTTTTGAAGAAATATATGGATGTATTTCATGATGATTTTCCTAGTGATATTCTATATTAGAAGGTTATTTTTACTATTTTCTTAGTTCCTTATGCTAAACCTATTTCAAAACCACATTATTAAATGACTTAAGGAGAACGTTTTGAATCAAAAAAATTAAAACAACAGTTTCTATATAAATTTGAAATCCATATTAGAACATTACAAATGGGTGCCCTTATTTTGTTTTTAAGAAATAATGAATCTTTAGTGAGATATTTCATTTATTATAGAGTCTTCAGTGACATCTCAATTAAGAACAAATATCCATTTCCTAATATTGATTATTTTTATTATTATCTCCAACGAGCACTATTTTTTTCAAAGATTGACCCCAGGTTAGGGTACCATATGTTGAGGGTGAATGAGGAATATATTATAAAGATGGAATTTTGGACTATATATGAGTGTTATGAATATTTAGTTATTCCCTTTTGGTTGCTTAATTAATTAGTTGTATTCATGAATCCAATTAATAGAGTCCTCCATTACTATTTAGATAAATTAATGATTATTTTAATTGATGATATATTGGTATATTCTAAAATCTTTAGCATCATGAAAGACACCTAAGGATAGTTTTCCATTCCCTAGAATAAATGAATATATATGAAAAAATTAGTAAGTGTGAATTTTGGTTGAAAAAAAGTGATTTCCTTGGAATATTGTTTCAAATGATTGTATAACTATTGAACCTACTACATATAAAGTAATTAGTGAATGGAAAATATAGCGACCCGGACTTTTCTTACAAAACTATTACAGAATTTTAAAGATAAACAACATAATAGTATTACACATAGATGATACAATGGTTTAGTGTCTTGGGAACACTAGGACTATACATAACAATTACAACATCGAGCATAAACTTTTTTTTATTTATTCTTATCTAGATTCTTATTGGCACCTGACCTCTCCTTAGTACATGTATCCACCTGAGGATATACATAAAAAGGGTTGATCTATAAGCCTAGTAATGGGACATATAAGAACAATATAGCATGGGGTGAGCATAATCATGACATAGGCAAAGGATCATGATTATGAGAGGAAGCATAAATATAAGATTTGAAATATAGAAATGCATAAAAATGAAACATCATGTCTAAGTAGATAACTACCACACATACTTTTGAAAAAATATAGAACATTGTTCACACATAATTTCACTTTAACTCATGAGATTCATAACTTTACCCAATGCATTGGAGCGCTGTATAATTTCGGGATCACCCATCACATTGAAACATTCATATTGTGCGATATAATCTAGGTGCACCCATCACGTCATAACATTATAATTTATCATGAATTCCACAATGAACATATATAAATAAAATGAACATAACTAACCCATAAAAAGGAATGGGTTTAATCTCATAAGAACACATTCATAAACATTGGGTTTCCAAATGAAATAGGGAATAACATATATGGTACAAGAACCGTTAACCTTAAATGAGAAGTAAAAGGTGTGTTCTTAAAACAAGAGTTCTTTTGGAAAACATTTTGTTTGACTTAAATACCAGTTACAAACATTTATATCCCAGAAAAGGTTAGAAAAATATGAACAAATTATTTTTAAGGAGTAACCATATCAAAAAGGAGTGAAAGAGGGAGAACCTGAAGGATGAAAGTTGGGTTCGAGAATTTCCCCTTACCTATTCACCTTAATATCCTGTATAACCACATTATATTCATTAATTTACAATTACAGAACCTTTTTTACAGGAATATAGTTTACTATGGTTTCATTAAGTTATTTTATGTCCCTTCGGATGAGTTATAGAGTTTAGAAACATTGTTTGTGAATGTTTGTTTTTATGGTTTTTCTTGAGCGGCTAACTTGTATTAATGAATTGAAGTTTGGGTAGAACATAGTTAAACATATAAAACTGATATTAAATATTATTAATTATATTCCAGGAGTTTAAATGATCTTATAATTGATTATATTATATACCATGTGGATGAATCCTTAGATAAGAATTAAATGATGATTGTTTGGGTTAATTTTGGCAGTTTTTTGACGACAACGAACTTGTTTTGTTTACGCATTTAGTAATATGTACATATGTTAGTTCCAGAACTTAAAATAGGACATAATACATATATAATATTCTATTTCAACCATATAAATTGTTTCATGACCATATCTGAAGGTATAAATGAAAAAATAAAACATGTCGTTCTTGAAGGTGGTAGATTAAGACCTCACGAACAACATTTTTTTCTAAATAAATGGAAGACGAGGAGGGGTTGGATATTATAATATACCATTAGTATCATAAAATTATATTATATTTATTATACTATAGTTACCATACCATTTTCACAAATATAGGTGGGGAGAGAATAATAAAATCACTTGAAATTGAAAGGAAATTAAAGGAGAAGAGGGAGCGAAATTACCTCTTGAATCCTCCTATTGAGATCCTCCTTAAGGGGAATATGCTTGGTATTTTAATGAGAAAAAAGCTTTTGGATGTGGGGGGGGATAGGTCAGATTCTTGGGCAGAGTTTAGGGAAGTATTAAAGCTTGAGAGGTGTGAGGGAATGAGGGTATGAAGGTGGTATTTATAGTGGAGGGGAGAGGGGATTTCTCAATATAAAATTTATTAGTTTATTATCTCCCCAAAAGATAAAGGATAGTGAGTATTCCTTGACCAAGAAGAGTAATTTTATAATGTCCCAATCCAAGTGGGCTTACATCAGCAGAACATCATACATGACTCTATAATTAGCTTATTTAGATCATTTTTTTTGTAAATTGTGGCATTTCACTATTCATCAAAAATTCAAGTATTTTAGAAAAGTCACAAATTTTCACCCCAACCATTTTTCAATGTGTAGAATCCAAAAATGAAGTCCATTTTTTAAAAATAATTTTATAAATATTATTAATTTAATATTTAATTAAAACCATAGTTTATTATTAAAAAACCAGTTTTAAAACATTCATTTACTTATTCTAAAATATAGGTACATCATAATTTCACTTGAATGTTATTTTTATACTATCATAGGTAAAGTTACTATTCATTAGGGTATATAACTATTCATAAGGGTGTGTTACTATTCATAATGGTAGATTACTATTCACAAAAAATTATGTTTGTACTATTAGACTCCAAAAATCATCTTGAACACAACCGTGTATGTCGAATTTTTGAAATTCCAAACACAGAAGTAAAAAAAATAAGTTTAAAGGTCACATAGAACATAGTAGTTCATTATGTTGTGTTTTCATGTGATTTTATGACATAATTATAATAAGGGAATTTCTATTTAAAAACTTTGGGTCGTTACATTCTTTCCCTTTTATGAAATGTTGCCCTCGAAATTTCGTTTTACACAAATTGGTGAGGGTACTTCTCCTTCATCGCCTCATCCAATTACCAAGTAGCTTCTTCAAACTTATGGTTCCTCCGTAGTACTTTGACAAGGTGGGTTTTCTTGTTCCATAAAACCTTATCTCTCCATTCTAGAATCTTTACTAGTTTTTCCTCATAGGAGAGATCATTTTCCAGTTGTACCACCTCTGAGTTTAGTACATGTGAGGGGTCTGGTATGTACTTCCTCAAGAGTGATATGTGAAATGCATCATGAACTTGATCCATATTCAGTGGAAGTGCAAGTTGATAGGCTATGGATCCTATGTGGTCAAGGATCTTTAAGGGGCCAATGTACCTTAGGCTTAACATCCCTTTCTTTCTAAATCGCATGACTCTCTTCCATAGTGATATTAGAAGGAAGAATTTATCCCCAAAGTCGAACTCCAAGTCTCTTCGGAGGTTGTCAGCATAGATCTTTTGCTGAATCTAAGCATCTTTGATGTGTTTCTGGATGACTTGAACCTTCTCTATCATCTCTTGTACAAGATGGGGTCCAAGTAGCTTTCGTTCTCCAAAATCATCCCAACATGTTGGATTTCTACATCACTTTCCATACAGAGCTTCATATAGAGCCATCTGAATACTCGAGTGGAAGCTATTGTTGTATGAGAACTCAACCAAAGGGATATGCTATTCCCATCCACCTTTTAATTCTAAAGAGTAGGCTCTTATCATATCTTTAAGAGTTTCAAAAGTCCTTTTAGATTGGCCATCGGTTTGGGGTGATAGGCCAAGCTAAAATTTAATTCAGTACTCAAAACATGTTGAAGGATCCTCCATAATTTATATGTAAACCTTGGATCACGGTCAGAGAAAATTGAGAGTGGAACACCATGCAGTCTCACCACTTACTTCACATATATCTTTGCAAGTTGTTCAAGTGAGATATCTTCCCGAATAGCGATAAAATGGGCAGTCTTGGTGTGTCAATCAACCACAACCCATATCACATTATTTCCCTTCGAAGTCTTTGGGAGACCCATGACAATGTCCATAGTAACATTTTCCCATTTCCACATGGGTATAGGCAATGGCTGTATCATCCATTTGGAATTTTTTCACTCTTCTTTAACTTGATGACATACCAAGCACCTTGATATATATTCTGTAATCTCCTTCTTAATGTTATCCCACTAGAAGTGTTCTCAAATATCACAGTACATCTTGGTGCTACCGGGATGGATAGATAATATTTAGTTATGTGCATTTTCCAATAGATCCTTCTTTATCAAGTGATGAAGGCACACAAATCCATGTTCCAAATCGAATCAACCATCATCATTGATATGGAACTCATGCAGCTTCCCTTCCTTTACTGAATTCACCCTCTTTTGTATCTCCACATCATCCGTTTGTGCTTCTTTAATATTCTATTGGATGGATGGTTGCACAGTCATTTGGTCAAGGTAGGATTCATCCCCTGCCCTTATGACTTCTAAATTCATCCTTTGCATATCCAAGAAGATAGGGTCTTTCTCAATCCACAACATGGATAGAGTAGCAAGTTCTTTTCTTTTTAGAGCATCAGCTACCTTGTTCGGCTTTCCAGGATGATATTGAATAAAGAAATCATAATCCTTCATTAGCTCTAACCATATCCTTTGGTGTATGTTGAGCTACTTTTGTGTGAATATATTCTTTATGCTCTTTTGGTCATTGTATATGTCACACTTCTCACCATAAAGGTAGTGCCACCAAATTTTCAAGGCAAAAATCATGACTTCCAGCTATAGATCATGCGTCGGGTAGTACTGCTCATAGATCTTCAACTAATATGAGGCGTAGGCTATCACATTGTCATTTTTCATTATTTGACAACCCAAGCCTTTCTTAGAAGCATCGTTGTATATCAGAAAACTTTCCCCATTTTTCGGTAGTGTGAGTATAGGTGCAGTGACCAGCCTTCTCTTTAGCTCCTTGAAGATTTCCTCACATTCTTCTGTCCAAACATACTTTACCACTTTCCTTGTTAACTTAGTTAGAGGGATTGACAATGGTGAAAATTTTCTCACAAAACATCAGTATTACCCAGCTAATCTAAGAAAACTACTAATTTCAGTGATACTAGAGGGCCTGGGCCATTCCTCAATCACCTTTGTTTTTGAAGGATCCACAGAAATTCCCTCACTTGTGATCACATGTCCCAAGAAAGTGACTTACTTTATCCAAAAGTCATACTTTTTGAAATTGGAATACAACTTCTCCTTTCTCAATGTCGCCAACACAAGTCTTAGATGTTCTTCATATTCCTCCTTTCTCTTGGAGAAGATGAGAATATCATCAAATAACACTACCACAAATTCATTGTGGTAATTTCTAAAGACTCTATTCATCAAATCCATGAAGATTGTAGTGGAATTAGTAAGTCCAAAGGGAATAACCAGAAAATCATAGTGCTTATACCATGTACGGAAGGCAGTCTTCTGAATATCTTCCTTCTTCACCTTTAGTTGATGATATCCAGAATGAAGATCCACCTTTGAGAATTATTGAGCTCCTCTTAACTGGTCGAACAATTCGTCAATCCTTGGAAGAGGATATTAGTTCTTTATGGTGATCTTGTTTAGTTCCCGATAATCGATACACATCTGAATTGTTCCATCCTTCTTCTTCATAAAGAGAATCGGTGCACCCCAAGGTGATGCACTAGGGTGTATGAACCCTTTTTCTAGATGCTCTTGTTGCAACTTCATTAACTACTCCAGTTCGATAGGAGCCATCCTATATGGACACTTTGAAATAGAAGTAGCTTTGGGTATGAGTTATATTGAGAACTCTACCTCACGATCTGGGTGAATTCTGGGTAACTCTTTGAGAAATACATCACTATATTCCCTCACAGTGGGAATTTCCGCAAGGTTGGCACTTTCCTTTCACTCGACCATTTGGACAAGGTATGCTTCTTCATAGGGAATCAACTCCCACACCATAGAAGGATTTTTCAAAGGAGAATCATGATCTTACTTGCATTTGTAGAAGATCATGGGATGGTTTGGAATATGAAAAGATATTTCCTTTTCATAATAGTTGATATGTGCTCTATATTACGAGAGCCAATCCATTCCCATTATAGCGTTGAATTCCACTAAGTAAAGTATTACAAGATTCGCTGGAAGAATATTCCCACATACACTAACCAGAGAAGAGTCAAACACTTGGGGTGTAATAATTGCACCATTTTGTGTTTTTATAGATATCTCTACTTAAAGGTTTCGAGGATTTGATTTTATAGTTCTATAAAACTTTCAAGATATAATGGAATGCATAGAACTAGAATCAAATAATACTTTTTCAATTATTGGGTGAATAGGAAGTGTACCTTATATGACTTCATTATCTTTCTCCACTATTGAAGTAGTGATGGCATAAGCCTTCCCTTGTTCCTTTGTCTTTGGTGGCTACTGATGCTGATTACCCTCGAGAACTCAAGGTTTAGTAAACTGGCTTGCATAGTGCCCTAGCTCTCTACAGTTGTAGCATTGAACCATGGGTGGTTCTATCATTTATTTGGGTATATACTCCTTCATTTTCTTGTCTTTTCGACACTCTTGATCATGGTTTCCTTATTTCCCATACTTGAAGCACTTCCACTTCCCTTTGAGGTAGTTCCCATGGTGCAACTTCCCACATTTTTGGCATGTGAGTCATTGAGTTTTCTTCCCACCTTTTTCATTAGATCCTCCAATATAAAACTCCATCTTTTGTTTCTTATCACCATAGTCGTGGGACCATTCTCCAAACTCCATCTACACTTTGAGAGCACACTGAAAAACTTCTTCATAACTCCCAAATTCTTGAATTGTAAGAGCCTTTCGAAGGTGTGGTTTTAATCGACTAAAGAATCTATCAATTTTGATATCATTGTTGATAGCAAAACCCAAAGAGTACCTTGAAAGCCATGTGAAATTCTCTTTATAGGTTGTGACAGATTCTCATTTTTGTTTGAGCTCTATGAATTCTCTCTCCATCTTTCTATGAAGAGTTTTTGGGAAATACCTATTAAGAAACATTATCTTAAAGTCTTCCCATTTCATATCTCAATTTCCTCCCTTGGCTTGGTGTTCTAAATAAAATCCCACCATTGATCATCCTCTCCATCTAGATGATAAACGGCTAGAGTCATCGTTTCTGTATTAGAATAGTGAATCACAGAAAATATCTTTTCCATGGATTTGACCCACTGCTCTGAAACTAGTGGATAGGAAGATCCACTAAACTTCGGTGGTCGTTGCCTCATAAAACATTCTATAGCCAGTTTCTTCCTCTTTGGTGAAGGAGGAAATTCTACATTATTATGGTTATTGTTCATAACTTGAGATATTTGGGTAAGAATCACCATGAAGTTTTGAACTCCACCTCCAAAATCATTGGGGATTACATTCATACAATCATTGCATTAGCCCTCACACGAGTTTTTGGCCTGGTTTCTCCTGCTTCCCACCATTTTCTAAAATAGAAAAGGTTAGAAAAAAACATAAGTCAACAAGTCATGAATAAATAAAATATTCATTTTTTTAATTTTCACTAAAATCATAACTTATGGGATACCTATGTAAATATTATTCTATGCATATTTGTACTAAGTCTCATTCTAGAGGTTTTCTCTAGGGTTCACTAATGCTAATTCCCAAATTAACTAAACCTTTCAAATAATACCAACTATAGTGACCCAACCTTTTCTTACATTACTATTACATAATTTTAAAGATAAATAACATAATAGTATTACACATAGAATATCCAATGGTTTAGTGAATTGGGAAAACTATGACCATACATAACAATTACAACATCGAGCATAAACTTTTTTTTATTTCTTCTTCTCTAGCTTCTTATTGGCACTTGGACTCTCCTTAGTGCATGTAGCCACCTGAGGATATACATCAAAATGGGTGAGATAGAAGACCAATAAGGGGATAGATAAGAACAATATAGCATGGGGTGATCATAATCATGACATAGGCAAAGGATAATGATCATGAGAGGAAGCATAAATATAAGACTTGAAATGTGGCAATGCATAAAAATGAAACATCATGTCTAATTGGTTAACTACCAAACATACTTGTGAACAAAGATAGCATCTTGTTCACACATAATTTCAATTCAACGCATGAGATTTATCACTTTACCCAATGCATTGGATCACTGTATAATTTCAAGTACACCTATCACATTGAAACATTCATATTACACTATATAATTATGGGTGCACCCGTCACATCATAAAATTATCATTTATCATGCATGACACAATGAAAATATATAAAAAATGAACATAAATAACCCATGAAAATGAATGGGTTTTATAACATAAGAACACATTCATAAAAATTGGGTTCCCAAAATAAATAGGTAATAGCATACATGTTACAAGAACCGTTAACCTTGAATGAGAAGTAAAAGGTGTGTTCTTAAAAGAATATTTCTATTGGAAAACTTCTTTTTTGACATAAATACCAGTGAAAAACAAGTATATCCCAGAAAAGGTGAGAAAAATATGAACAAATTATTTTTAAAAAGTAACCATATCAATAAAGGATTAAAAGAGGGAGAAGCTGAAGGATGAAAGTTGGGTTTGAGAATTTCCCCTTAACTTATATCTGAACGTTTTATTCACTTTAATGTCATGTATAACCACATTAGATTCATTAATTAACAATTAAAGAACCTTGATTACATGAATATAGTTAATTATGGTTTCATTAAGTTATTTTATGTGCCTTCGGATGAGTTATAGAGTTTAAAAACATTGTTCGGGAATGTTTGTTTTTATGGTTTTTCTTGAGCGGTTAACTTGTATTCATGAATTGATGTTCGAGTAGAACATGGGTAAACATACAGAACTGATATTACATATTATTAATTATCTTCCAGGAGTTTAAATGATCTTATAATTTATTATATTATATACCATGTGTATTAATCATTAGATAAAAATTAAATGATGATTGTTTGGATTAATTTAGGCGGTTTTTTTATGACAACGAACTTGTTTTGTTTACTCATTTAGTAATATGTACATAAGTTAGTTACATAACTTAAAATAGAAAATAATAAATATATAATATTCTGGTTAAACCATAAAAAAAATTTCATGACCATATCTAAAGGTATAAATGAAAAAAGAAAACATGTCGTCTTGAAGGTGGTAGATTAACACCTCACGGACAACATTTTTTTTAAATAAAAGGAAGAGGAGAAGGGGGTTGGATGGTATAATATCACATTAGTATCATAAAATTACATTATATATATGATACTAGAGTTAACATACCATTTGTACAAAGATAGGTGGGGATATAATAAAAAAAGAACTTCAAATTGAAAGAGAATTAAAGGGGAAGAGGGAGAGAAATTACCTCTTGAATCCTCCTCTTGAGATCCTCCTTAAGAGAACTAGGCTTGGTATTTTGATGAGACCAGAAGATTTTAGACATGTGTAAGGGGCTATGGAAGATTCTTGGGAATATTTTAGGCAAGTCTTTAAGATTGAGATGTGTGAGGGAATGAGGGTGTGAAGTGTGGTATTTATAGTGGAGGGGAGAAGAGATTTCTCAATATAAAATTCATTTGTTTATTATTTCCCCACAAGACAAGGAATAGTGAGTCTTCCTTTACCAAGAATAGTAATTTAATAATGTGATCCCAAACTAAGTGGTCTTAAATCAGTAGAACATCATACATGACTCTATAATTAGCTTATTTAGCTTATTTTTTTTTAAATTATGGCATTTCACTATTCATCAAAATTTCAAGTATTTCAGAAAAGTCCCAAAATTTCACCCCAACCATTTTTCAATGTGTAGAATCCAAAAATGAAGTCCATTTTTCAAAAAAATTATAAATATGATTAAATTAATATTTAATTAAAATCATAGTTTATTATTAAAAAATCAATTTTAAAACATTCATTTACTTATTCTAAAATATAGGTACATCATACTTTCACTTGAATATTATTTTTATACTATCATAGGTGAGGTTACTATTCATTAGGGTATATCACTATTCATAAGGGTAGGTTAATATTCACAAAAAATTATGTTTGTTCTATTAGACTCCAAAAATCATCTTGAACACAACCGTGTATGTCAAATTTTTGAAATTCCAAACACAGAAGTGACAAACTTATGTTTAAAGGTCACTTAGAACTTAATAGTTTATTATGTTGTGTTTTCATTTGATTTTATGACATAATTATAATAAGTAAATTTATATTGAAAAACATTGGGTCGTTACTGAAAAACCATAAAAATTTCATATATATATGTATATTTCTTGAATTAGTGAGTTATTACTATTTTTGGAAGAAAATTTTTCTCATTTATATAGAAATATTAATTTTTTAACTTGAAAAGGAGTAACATTCATCAAGATAAAATAATGTGATGATTTTTTCAAATAACACAAATGAAAAAATAACTAATGCACTAGTTTTTTCATTCCATCTAGAAATGGTTAATTGTTTATCTATAGTGATTCTTTATTGAAGGGGATTGGTTTTATTTTAATGAGAAATGATAAAGTAATTTTTTATGCTAAATTTAAACTAAATACCTAGAGTAAAATTATCCTATAAGTTATCTAAAATTATTTTCTATGTTTTTAAATTTAAAAATTTGGAGGTACCATTTATATTGGCTTAAGTGTGGAGTATACACTGATCATAAATGAATGAGGTATATAATTACTCAGAAAAAGTTGAACTTAATGAATAGAATATAGATTAAAATTATTATGGGTTATCACTATATAATTAATTATCATCATGGAAAAGATATAAAAGTGTTGTATTAATTATTTAAATAACAAAATTCTATATTAACCGTTTTATATTTGGAAAATGGCACTTTTGGTAATGATTTGATGACTTTTGGACATTAAATTATATATAAATGAACTCCATATAATTTTATTCAAGTAAAACTACATTATTTTATATTATAAATAATTAAGAAATCTTATAGGTATGATCATGTTTTTTATGAAATTGTGGAATCTATTAAAAATGGTAAGTATCAAGATTTTCGTTTTGATGGATAATGTGTTATTAGATTTGGAAAGAGATTGTGTGTTTCTAGTGATTTTTTATTGAATAGTGAATTGTTTACTAGATCTCATAACTCCCCATTTTCCCTTCCCAACTATAGAACTAAGATATATAGAGACAGTCAAGAGTATTACTAGTGGGATGGACTTAAAATAGATATTAATATGTTTAACATGAAATGTTAGACATCGTAACTACTTAAATTTTATTTAAAATTTTTGAAGGGTTGATTCAATATTTTCTAGTCCAATATTGGAAATGGGAATATAAATCTATAGATTTCATGGTGGGATTTACAAATAAATCTTAAGATAATAATCTTATTTGGGTTATTATTGATCAATAAACTAAATTGCCCCATTTACTTATTATTAAAGACATAATATCCTTATATCTTAATTTATTACTATATCTCAAGGTTACTATAAGGTCACATAGAGTTCCTATATCTATTATATGTAACTGTGATCTCAGGAATAGTTCTATTTTTTTAAAACTATTCATAAGTTGTTGGGTATTGAATTAAATATTAGTACAAATTTTCATCCTAAATCTGATGGAAATTTATAAAGAAATATCCAATTCTTTAGAAATAATGCTTCAATATTTTTCAATGAATTATCACAAAATTTGGGATCAACATATATCAATAGTTAAATTTTATAAAAATTATAATTTTCATTCCTATAAACTGATGGAATGTTTTAACGGTCTATATATAAATCGAGGTTTGACAACATATTTTTGGGATGAAGTGGGTGAAATAATGTTATTGTGGTGAGAATATTTAAAAGAAATAGTTGATAATTTAATTATGATTCATACCAATATTAGGATAGATCAAAGAAGGCATAAAATAGTTGAGGATAACATGAGGAAAGACTAGTATTCTGAGGTAGGTTATTACATTTTTATTAATGTATATACATGAAAAAGTCTTATTCATTTTGTTAAAAATATAAATATAAGTACATGGTTCATTATAAAATGTAATATCCATGAGAAATTTAGATTAGTTAATTATCAAGAGGCATCTCCACCATGTCTATCTTAGTTACATGATGTATTTCATGTTTTGTTATTAAGAAAATATATACAAGATGCATCTAATATTTTGTTCCCTAAAGTAGTTTAATTGTAATAAAACCTTTATTATAAGGACAAAAAGGTATGGATTATTGAACTTATAAATAATTGGTTACAATGTAGGATAATTAATCATGTTGGGGATTTTTGGAAAACCAATATTATTAATGATGAAACATGGTAATCTGAAAATGCTATAGTGGAAAAATAGCCCCACTTATTTATGTAATGAATTATGAAGATAAAATTTCCATAAGGAATAATAATTTAAAAGCCTAGTTAATATTAATATTAAATAAATTTATTTCCATAGTATTTTTTTATTAAATATATTTATATATTTATATTTGTTGTCATAATATTAAAAAAATCTTTGATCAAAGAAGAAACAATTTTATTCTTACTAAATTTGATTAAATATATTATATAGTTTTATTTAAAGTATTAATTTTTAAATATTAGAATATAAATTTAAAAAAAATCATTTTTTAATAAATCACATAAAAATTATTTTACAGTTACTTTTTGGGATTTTATTTAATGTTTTATTTTTCAATGAAAGGTAAAAAATTATTATTTTTTAAAATTTTAATTTCATTTAAAAAGTACCATTAATATTTTAATTTGATATCTAAGTAACATAATTTTTATATAATAATTTATATCCTAATTTATTAAATTTTAATCATCATTATACCTTTTTTTTATAATTTCATTTATGTGGTTAAAAAAAATTCTAAAAATAATTTTATTGTGTTCTGAATTTTAATCATAAATTGATTTATGTGACTTATTGAAATGTAGTATTGAAAATTAGATTACATATTTTTAATATAGTTTTCAAAATTTCTTAAATATTTCTCATAAATTTTTTTCATTAAAAATATTAACAATAATAAATTTTTTCCCACAGTAAAGGTATAATGAGTTAATTAGTGATGAAACTAATGAGATAAGGCTTAAATTTCATTGTAAAATTTACTATATTTAATTTTTTGATGATTTTTTTATATTATCATAGATAATATGAAAATATTTTCATTTTTGTATATTTAGATTTTATTTTTAACTTTATAATATTTATGTAAAGGTTAAATTAAAAAGTGTCACTATCTTACTTTTAATACCTATAATAATTTTTGATAAGGATAAAACAATTTATGTTTAATTATAAATTGATATTTAAAAAATTAAGGAATTTTTTATGTAATTTTATTTCAAATTTTTATTCATGATAAAAATACCTTAAATACTTACACAACACCGAATTAGTGCTTGTGAAAGTAGTATAAAAATAAAGTTTTTGGTTTTATAAAAACATAAATTATTATTTTTTGGGGAAGTTATAATATCCCACTAATTTTATAGATAAATAAAATTTACTAGGGATATGTGAATTTTATATATTTGAATTATTTTATTATTATATTTTTTCAAAGTAAGATTAAATTAATAGTTCAAAAATGATATTGGTGAAATTTTATAATAAAAAAATTAATAAATGATTTAGATTTCATAAAAATCCTCTCACTTGCTAATTAAATTAAATATTATTTGAAATATCAATAATTTTCTATTTTGTTTCATTTTTTCTTTTATAGTAACTTTTTCACCATTATTGAGTAAAAAAAGTAATATAACTATAATTTCCAAACGGGATAACATGGGTTAAAACAAAGTGATAGGGGTGAAAAAATAATATAAATTTTTTTAGATGGGAGAACATTGACCCACCCATAGCTTATATTATATTTAAATAAATTTTTAGCTACTTGAAAATGAAAACAAATTTATATTAATTTAATTATGTTTGAAATACCAAAAAATATTTATCCTCTAAATTATTAATGGAAACATCATCTCCTCCTTAAGGAATTTTAATCACTCAAGATCAAAAAATACCTACCAAAACACAATCCTTATATCTATAAATATTTTCTAGATGATATAGTGTGGGTAATAATACCACACATATATAGATATAAGTTTAAATTAAAAAAGATTGTCTGAATAAGTGGTATATATTTTAATCGATTGTTTTAGTTTTATTTTTTCTTCTACCTCATTAAAATATTTTTAAACAATTATGAAATAATAAAACCATTATATTAAACATATTGATCTATTATTATATTAATATCAAATCATAAATCCATCTTATTTTCTATCAAATGGGAAATAAAACTATTTTTCATGAGTACGGTGGACTACCATATCATGAACCGATATAATTTTTAACCCAATGTTGTATCTAGTGGTAGGTTACAATAATATATTTAATATATTTATAAATATGTTATATTAATATTATAATTTTATTATTTATAGATAATTTATTCTTTGTTTTATTACTTTTCCATCTATTAAAAATGATAACATCATTTGTGTGTTTGTGTGGCTTACCACATTTGTGTAGTTATATGATTTTTTTCATTAAAAAATCACATGGATACTATATATAATTGTATTTAAAGAAATAATATGATATTTATTATATAAAAATAGTTTCATAAAGTTAAAATTTCTTGTAACTTTTTTCAATCATGTCCATTGAAAATAGAAATTTCACTCATGCTTACATATATACTACAATCATCATGATTGTAACATGGATCATTTATCATGACCATGATTAATGGTTAGTCTTAAAAGTATAATTGATGTATAAAAATTAAAATTATGTCATTATTTTTATATTATATATTGTAGAATAATGACTTATCTGATCATAGTCAACATACCAAAGTCCTTTTTGGAATCTTAGAAAAATATCATCAAATCATCCAACGTGGACTTGATTGATTATGTAATTAAATATATCATCTTAATAAATAAAATAAAAGTAATATAAAATAGAAAAAAGGTTCTTCTATATGTAAATTATTAACAAAAATTTATTATTAATAAACATAAAAATGATATGTGACGATTCATACTAGAGGATTTGGAAACATTACATTTAAAACCATGTTTCAAATGTTCTAAATAATTTTTTTCCAAATATTTTTCATCTCTGACTATATTATTAAAATTATTATTCTGATATATTCATATGGAAATTAATAAATTATATAGTAAAATGTTTACATTCTTACAATATATTTCAAAAGGAATGTTTTTATGAATGATTTTGAATTTCATTATTGAAGGAAAAATTAATGGTATATTTTATAATAAACTATCTAAAGAGTAATTCCAAATAGAACAACCATTTTTTATATTTTAGACGACTTTATAAGAATCCGTGTTTTCTTATAATAAAAACCCTCCTTCTATTTGTTCTGGGAATTTAAATTTTGAAAATTGGTGTTTGAAGGAAAGAGATGCATTAATATCCTAAAATGTTTAAATTTTGGGTTTAAAATGATATTTTTATGAGTTTGATAAAGGAAATGAAAAATTGAATGTATTTAATGAATGTTATGGTCCTTGAAATTCTATATGATTATTATTGAGGCCTATATATCATATTATTATGTGTGGGCCTGATATATCACATGATGATGTGTGATCTAGATATACCTCATGATGACGGTAGATCCTGATATAGCTATCCAATGTAATGAGTAATGATTATGTTCTACAAAGAAATATTTTGGAAGTTGAATTTAATGCTCATTCTAATTATAATAGCCATTATAACGGTTCTATATAGATTATTTTTTGGGGTAGTTACATGATTTTTTTACGACTTTTTTTTAAGTAAAACATTTGATTTCAATTGATATCTTAAGAATATATTGTTTTAATGGAATAAAAATTCCATTTTATAGTAAGTGTTATATTTTTAATAATTCATTTTTTACAGGATCTCATTTTTCATATAAAAACTCATGATTGTGATTTTAACATTATTTTTTATCATAAAGTCTTTTAAAAATACATTGGGTAGTAAATCTTATTTAGTAAGAAAGTAAACAATTATTTTGAGTTGAATTCTTATTATGTTAAAAGAAAAATATCTTTTAATGACCCATGGTTTTAAAATTTAATAATAGGTTTTTTACTGTTTTTATGTCCCTTATTGATATTTTTTTCTCATCCCATGTTTTCAAGTGTTTTAAAAATTATTTATGGATGATTAGAGACAAATAATAAGTGGTGTTTAAAATCATAAATATGTATCGTGAAAAAGAAATGTGACTCATTATAAAATAATTTTATTGTGGGAAAATGGATAATATGATGATGTTCCCAACTTTTGATGTATAATTTTTATGTAATACTTATAAACTAATCCACTATAACTTTAAACATGAAAATGTATTTAGGAAAGAAAGAAAATTATTTATTCTTTAAAAGTTAAATTATGGATTTAATGTATATAAGATCGTTATAATGTATGAATTGGGAGAAAAAGGCTATATGATAATAAATTACCTAAAAAATAGTAATAGGTAATTTAGTATTATTGATAAATATATGGAACGTGTTAGAAAATGGATTCAAAATGTATTAATTATCCACACTCATACCAAACCATGTAAAAATATGTTTTGTTCATTTTTCAAAATTATTTATTCAATATTATGAGTGAAGTTGATTTTAATATTTTATCCTAAATAATATAAGAGGAAAATTTTATGTGGTAGAATCTAAAAAATATTTACCCCAATAATTCACCATCCTTATTATGGGTTTAACCATTCTAGAGGAATTCCAAATTTGAACTATCAAATTTAATCATGTATGGATACTCAAATACATATATCTAATATAATACATTATCAACACATCTTAAAACTACTATATCTACATCAACTCAACAAAAAAATATTCTAAAGACACTCTCATCCATATTTCATGATTCTTAAATATCGTTGACAATAAATTTAACATCCTATAAATAATTCTTTAGGTTATTCATTCTATTCGTTTGGATTTGTTGTTAACTCCAATAAATCACATTAAATAATTACATTTTCTCAATGAGAAATGTCTTCAAGACACAATATTAGATAAAAATTGATTTCTAAGATAATTTCATCCCTCATTGACTATATTTTTTCTATTGAACACGATCGCTCCCCCTTTATCAATTCAAAAATTTGTCCCCATTAAAGTAACGAGTCGTGCTTCAGATTCCTCCAAACGAATTTCACATGAATTTTTTCATTCAATTCATTTTGAAATAAAATCTAATTTATCATGTGATACAACAAAGATTTGTAAAGTATGAGGTAATGTATTAACATGAATTTTTATCCTTAAAATTTCAAATATATACCTTTTCTTTGATTTTGAAAAAATATCTATAATCTAATCCACTGTGGAAACTTATTCCTAACTAACATCCCTATTTTAATATTTTCCCTTTATAAAATAATGTTTATTATCTATATGATTATATTGAGAGTGTTTCATTTTTTTATTTAATAGATCTACAATACAATAATTTTCATATTATATTCTCACTAGTGTTAAAACATTCATTTTTACATCATCTTGTTTATCTTTCTTCACACCAATTTGTTTTAATTATTGTGTTGTATCCATGTATTCACCCTTTTAGCTCTTAATAAACTCAAAAAATCTTATTACAAATCCAAATAAAACTATCTTCTAAAAAATAAAGTTCAACCGTATACTAAGATTCCATCATCTAAGTTTCCAACCCAATCTGTATTAGTATATAAAAATAGATTCAACACCAAACCTCTTATATTAGGAGGTGATAACTATCAGTATCATTGACGCATATGAGTATCTTACTCATATCATCATCTTTTATTATTTAAGATTATTTTAATAACATTCAAAGAATTTCACTACATAGACAATATTAGGTCTAGATTATGTGATATATGATAGGCTTCCAAAAAAAATTAATATTTTTGGTTCACATTGTTCAATACATCATCCTTAAATAGATTTACACAAACTATCTTAATTGTTTCCACATTTATAAAATGTTCCATGCTAATTTTTTATATTAATTACTTTTTATATTAATTTTAGATAAGAAAATAAGTTTTCCTTTTTACATAATTTATAATCCTAGAAAAATGTTATCTCTCTATGCTTTGCTATTTCAAAATGCACGTTCTTGAATCCTGAAAATTATTTTGCAAAATAATATATGTAACCTATAAAAATTATATCATTGATATAAATTATTACTATGAGAGTACCAGTCCTAGCTCAATGACATATATATTCAGGACCTGCTATCCGTTAATTAAATTAATCATTTTAAAGTAGTTTTCTTAATTTGAATATCAGGCTCTATGGGCTTGTTCTAACCTATAAATAGATTTTACTAACACAAAAACCCTTGTACCATCATTTTAAAAGATAAATAATTCATGTAGTCTAATAAATTATTAATCCTTAGGATACCCAATCTAGAAATAATACATCATATCCATTTTGAAAACCATTTCTTTCATTTTATAACTTTATCTAAAAACATTCAAATAGATTTATGTCCTAAAACATGTGTAAATTTATCATTAAAATCAATTGAATCAATATTAGAGTATCCCATAAACCCTAATATTTATTCTTTTCATAAAATATCTATTTCATCATTGAGTTAGATTATAAAAACCCCCTTGGATACAATAATGTCCTCTTATTCTGATCTTTGAAAAAAAACTAATTTAAATTATTTTTAAATTGAGCTTCTAGAAACCCTAACTCCATTAGATCAGATCTAGTGGTTACATTACACCATTAGTATATAATACAACTAATAAAATTAAAATATGATACAATAATTAAGTTGAAATATGAGACTAAACATATAAAAATATCGTGTATTAAATTTGAAAGAATAAAAAATAACTTAAAAACTCAATGATGGCTTTATTATTCCTTATATCAAATACTTTAAATTATTAAGAGTTCTCATAGTGGTTCCCTGTAGAAAGGAAAAAATCAAAGGGGTGAGGTTAGATTATCAACAAGGATTAGTTTAAAATAGAAGATATCATTGAAAATTGAGGTATTTTGGATATTCAATGAGTAAATAATTGTCAAATATTCCATATATCTAATAATATAATCATGTAATATATCCATGGGAAATATAATTATATAAATTTTCACTTGGAAAATAGAAAATTGTTTCATAGTTATTGAATGCATAATTTTATACATCATAATTTCACCATCAGGTATTCTTTCTTAGAAATTATACAAAAAGAACTAAGAAATATGATATATACTCAGGTTAGTTTGTATGATGAGAATTACCAATGTATTCAGTGGAAATATATTCCACCTATCTGTTCCAAAATAAGACCTAAAAATTGTTATTTAAAAGGAATGTATAAATAAACCAATAAATAATGAATATTTTGTGATAATCAATAAACATCTATATTGAACCAATAAGGATAAAAAATGTCAATTATTTCCATCTCAATAAATGGAATAACATTCATGGTAAGTACCCTTTACACTAACATTATATATAGTAATGTCTATATTGTTAATAAAATACTAGAAATATATATATATGAATAATGTAAATGGTATATAATATATTCATGAAAATAGAGACAATGATAAGAAAAAGAAAAAGAAAATCAATATAGAGATGAATAAGATATTATTAAGATATAAATGAGCATTATTATGAGGTGGTAATATTATAATATAATAATTAAAAAGGTATAATGATATTATTTAGATATTATTATGATATAAAATAATAATTTATAATATATGTATTAATAAGATTAATGAGAATAAATACATGACGTTATTTCTTTGAAATATGAAATTTTATCTCTTCTTGGAAGCCTTTCTTATTTTGAAGTAATTAGTACTGATAAGATAATTATAGGTATAAAAAGACCTTATACACCCCTTAAAATAATTTTTTTTATATTTGGTGACACTACCCCTTAAGTTAACCATTTTACCATATTTTATCCTCTACCGTGTTGGCTAACTATTCCCTAGGTAAATTATTTTGATGATTAAATTTGAAATTAATCTTATTAACTAGTTTCAAAATGTTAATTCCAAATATAAAATTAAGTTAATATGGTTGAATTTATAAAAATTATAAAAATTAATTTTATGATAACCATGGAAAATTAATTAAAAATAATTTTTTGATAAAATTATTTTTAATAATAAAAATAAATTTATACATATTTAGGAAACATATTATGAATATAATTGATTACATTGAAATTTAATTGTTTCTTATTAAAAAACCGAGGGTTAATTTAACTTCAAATTAATACCATCCCAAATGGAATATTTTGAAATCTTAATTAATATAAAAGGACTAAAAAACTTTTTTATAAGAATAAAATATGAATTAGGTTTAAAAATGTCAAACATAGGTTTTTAAACTAATTTTTTCATTCATTATTTTAATATTAAAATACATATTTAATTTTGAAAATTTTTTCATATATTTTTAAGTCTTCCTTATATTATAATGATGAGATAAAATTTTGGTATTTGTAAAAATTTTACTTTTACAGTTTATTCAAAAAACAAAATGTCTAGAAAAATCTGAAAAATTCACAATAAGATGATTTCAAATTCATGAAAAAAAAATTAATATTCATTTAATTAATTTGAAATTCTAAAAATTAAAAAATTAATTATTATATGAAACCATAGAATATAGGGAAAATATTTTTTTAGAAATTTTTTTTTTCAAATGAATAATTATTAATAACTTAATGTGATTATATATACAATTATAATTATAAACATAAAAAAATTATAAAATTAGCATTAATATAAATTAATAACCTGTCTAATAATTTAACAATTCTATAAAAAAGAAAATATGTTGAAGAATGTTTTCTTAACAAACATACCTTATGTGATAATAATGTATAATAAATTTATAATTAATTATTTGTCATCAATAAAATTATTATATAAAAAAATAGAATAATTATTTTCATAGATAATAAAATACATATAATAAATTTTAATTAAATAGTTTCTAATTTATTATTTAAATATAACTAGGTTTTCACATTCAGCCCTTAAATAAATTGAATTCTTATAATTTTTTATAATTTTTCCCCTAAAAAATGAGTGTATCGTAACATAAGTATAATAGATGTTATTAACAACATAACAATATTATTTAGGACATGGAAATTGATCATTTCAGAAATAATTACTACACATACTTCTGAATGTTTTTCTAAAATCATACCTTGATAGTTATGGGATGAGCCTCAATATATTTATCTTTATTTAATTTGACATTGAGGAACTCATTTACCATTAAGATAGATAATATGAAAAATTATACTTTAATTATTTATATTCCATGAGAATAATTCCAATAATTTGTTTTATGTTTTTACTAGAGTTTGACATTGATTCACATCATATCTCAAATGGGGAATGACCTAGATGAATTTTTCATTCATGAAGAACAAAATATTAACTATTAATGGATTATAAGATTTATTAATTAATATTTAACTTAATTTCATTAATATTTTTTCAAGGGGACTTGATTGATAAGTCCTTTTCAGTGTGTTAGGGGATTATGCAATGGATATTCAATGTATAGAAGAGTACATGGATTTTAAATAAAATAAAATACTATATGAATTTGGTTTTATGGTGAAATTACTTTTTATAACATCATTTAGGACTTCATTACCTAATTTAGTAACAGAAAAATATTTTATATTCTCTCTTGGACTCTTAAGAGGTAAATTTAATTGATTCATATAGAATTGGTTTTAATAGTTCCCCAAATCATTATGATTAAATTATTTCATATTGTATTCTTATATTGTCCCTTTTAATTCATGAGATTTATTTCCTTTATTACCACAAATAAGGGTAACACCCATTCCCTTCAAGAAAATCCTTGATTGTTTCTATCTGTAAATATTATATGTTATAAATTTCATTGTTATCTTATTCTCAATATCAACTTGGATCATTACAAACCACATTTCATTATGATTTTCACTAAAAATAAAATACATGTATATTTCATTAATATTATATATAGAATATGATATTATATCCTCGTCTAATAAAAATTATTGAGAGGATAGTTTTCATTGAAATAATGTCATTATCCCATTAAATAAATGATCAGTCTTGATTTTTAAAATTATGGATATAGATTTCAGTATATACTTCAACCCTTGTAAATTTATACTAATAATAGATAAAATTTCCACTTCATTTTAACTTATATTTTAGAATTATCTTTCCTTATCAAATTATTTCTCATGAGCAATGTATTTTTGATAAATAATTACTAAAAGCCTCCCATTCATGATGTTATATTCCTCCACCTCCTTAATAATTTGATGTAATAAGTAACATTTATTATCATATCCTATTAAATTATATGCTAATATAATAACCATATCACATTCACTACATCAGAAATAAAAATATATATTCTCAAGGGAATTGGTCTATTATTAAGTTACTAAAGTATTAATGATTAAATTGAATATTGAAGGTTGTGGTCACATGAATCATTCTAACACTGATACTCCATGTTGTGGATAATTATGTTTCTTTATATAGACAATGTTATTGTTCATAACCCAACTATAATTCCCTAATGTAGCTAAAATCGACTTCTCTCTAATACCTTCCTCATTAACTTTCTTAGCATGGAACTACCCACAACGATTATTTTTGTTGATACATTTTCAATTCCATTCACCAGGAAAAATTTATAAGCTACAAAATAAAATTAATTATCTTATGAAATTATGAATATTGAATTATAGTATAGAATTTTTAAATTGGTGAAGTAAAAAAAAGAATTTACTATGTCTTATCATAATTTTTATGTTATTTAACTATGTTTGTTTAAATTTAGTTCCCAAGTTTTCAATAAAATATTCTATGATTCAAATTGTGAAAAACTAGAATCTAATAGCATTAAACCCATGGTTGATTTACTACATTGGTACTAAATACATGAAATCATATTAAATAAGACTTATAAGTTTACTAGTATTAGGAAACAAGGTACATATATGGATCTCATGTTACATTTTAATACATAAAAAAGAACAAAAATGATAGTGAGAAATTCATTATTTGATATATCATATCATTAAAATTCTTCAATTTTCTATTCTAGGTTCTTGAGGGAAATGAAAAAATATAAAATTGGAGATATTAGATACTTTATAATGGGTATCATATAGAGGAAACTATTATTGAGTAAAAAATAATGCTTAATATGGAAGGAATTAATAAGAATCAAAGATTCCATGATACTAATAACATGATCATGTAATATATTTTTAGAAAAAATAACAATGTAATTAGTCACATGGAAAAAAATAAAATATTTCATATTTTTGGAATGCATAATTATTTAATATTAATATAAATTTCAAGGAATCATTCCAAGACATCATATATAAACAAGTAAGTAAATTCAAAATATTGAGGATATTTTTTCTCATGTGACTTATCAAAACATTGAGAGGATATATAATTTATAGACAAACATGTCACTAAATAAGTATAATTTATTATTCATAAAAAATTAATGAATAAAAAATAAATTACAATATCAAAACACATTAGTAGTCAATAAACATTTATATTGAAATAATAATTATATGGAATATAATGATTCCCCCATTTAGTAAATGGTATTACTTTATTGGTATATAAAATTAAAACTAACTATAGATATGGGTATAAAGTTAAGTTGATTCTAGAAAAAGAAACAAATTAATAGTGTAAATGATTTCAAATCATTACATGATATATATGAACATGTGACTGATAGATAAAAATAAAATAAATAGAGATAAAAATAGTGATAAATAACACAACTATATGGAAGAGAATGCATAAGAATAAACACTTTTGAATAATGTAATTTTTTAACTATAAATAATAATATAAAAAATAAGATAATAAATTCATTAGAAATAAAATAATTTTTTTGTTAAAATACATATAACATAAATTTGATTCCTATAAGATAAGGTGAATATTTTAAAATATTGATTACTTTGAAATAAGTCCCTTATATTTCTAGTAAATTTTATTCTTAAA
Source organism: Viscum album (assembly GCA_963277665.1). Lineage (NCBI taxonomy): Eukaryota > Viridiplantae > Streptophyta > Magnoliopsida > Santalales > Viscaceae > Viscum > Viscum album. Next base: position 532,337,696 of record OY728166.1, read on the forward strand.
TGTTAAATTACAAAAAATGAAATTACATATTTCATTATAAAACCATGAATACATGGAGAGGAACCATCTAAAATAATAATAAAAGTGACGTTTTAAAATTTTGTTCATGTATATGTGTTAATAATGAAAATTCTTTTCATAAATATATAAAAAGGTTAAAAGATCAGTATAAAATAACCTGTAGAATACGTTTAAGACATTCCTCAAAAAAATTGTAAAGAAATTAGAATATAGTTAAATTATTTTATCAAATCCTTTAATTATATAGAAAAATATTCATATTATAATAGAACTAATATGGATATGGGGAAAATGTTGATGATAAAAAAAAGATATATGGTCAATTCTACTTATAGGAATCCTTTTAGTGTATTTCTGAACCAAAGGGGATTGAAATGATAAAAATATGATTACAAATTAGAAATAACCACTATATAAGATATATATTTCATTTTAGAGATATGTAATATGAAATTTACCTAGGTTCTAACATCGTAATATATAATTTTAAATTTATGGTGACAATGGAAAAGAAACCCTTACTGGTTATATTAATTTTGGATAAAAATACATTGAAAGAGATAAAAAGAAATGTAACTTTAATACAATTAAAAATGAGGAAATCATAAAATAATATTTCAAATTGGTATCATATACTCCATAACTAACAAAATATATTCAAAATGATAAACATGTCTAAATGATGGAATGGTGAGATTAAAAACACTTACTCCAAGTCCTAGGTCACCAAATATATCCTATGACCTCATAAAAAATAAAAAATACTCATAAATAATGAGTTTAAAATTCTTATACTAGATTATAACCTTTTATATTGATATTTTATTTTAATTTATTCTATAGTTATTACTTATATTCAATTAATATTGATCATCGATTGATACTAGTTTCAACAATCCATTTCCTAATTCTATATATTAGTTGTGGTAATCATTATCATTTCATGTGTTCATAATCTCTAAAATATTAATTTTAATATAATTTAATTTCCATAATTATTTAGTAATAATAATTTTAATTCAATGGTAGTTTTAGGTATAATTATCTAAGATAAAATCCATAACATGCATCTTTCAGTAATTGTTTTTCAAAAAAATGGTATATTAATAATGATGTAAATATTATATTAACATTAAATAACAAAAAAAATGAATTTCCCATTAACATCATATATTATTTTTAATTATTTTTTCATCATAGTAACTAAAAAAATTATATAATCATTCCGTTAGGTGGTTAAACTGACTAAGTTAAGAAAATTTATAATCAACTGATGAACATGGTTGGGAATTTTTTTTCTTATAATATCATTATTACAAAAGTATAATGGTATTATTTATATTTTATAAAAGTTAAGAATCTGAATTTATAATGGGTGTATGAAAATGGTAAATTAAAATGATTATATAATTCCATTATATACAAATAAAAAATCACATTTCCTCTTGGATGCCTTCTTAGTTTTGTTGAAATTAAATAATTTTCATCATATTGAATGATACTAGAAATAATAGGATTATTAAGAATGAATTAATTTCAAATTATATGGTTATATTTTAATTTTAGGTGTGCCTTGGAATGGTTGGTGTAGGGGTCCTTTTTAAGTGGGAGGGGTGGAATTTTTGAAAATATTATTTTCTTAATATATGAGGAATACTGTATTCAAGGATAGTTGATCCAATATTAGAATATATTGAGGAAATTATAATTTAATGTAAAAAAATCTCTTATACATCCTTTAAATAATATTTTTTGATAGTTTTTTGGTCTTACCCCATAATATAACCCTTGAATCTTACATTTTCCTTTACTGTAATAACTAAATTTTACCTAGGTAAATTATTTTTATGGTTAAAAATAAATTTAAACTTATTAAATAACATTTAAATGATAAATAAATATATGAAATCCATTTTTATATATTATATTGTTAATTTTGATAATATTTTATTTTAATATAAGTCCAAACAACCCAATAAAAATAGTTTTCTAAAAAAAATAAATTTTAAGCATAAAAATGAATTTATAATTGTTTATGAAAAATATTAGGAATAGTAATGATTATTATTAGATTTAGTTTTTTATGAATAAAAAATTCAGGTTAATTGAAATTAAAACCATGAAAAAATTTAATATAATCTTTTGAATACTTAATCAAAGGAAAAGGACCAATAATATTTTTTTATTAGTATCATGTATAGCTTAGGTACTAAAATTTCAAACATAGGTTTATAAATTCAATATATTTTCAATGAATTAATTTAATTCCTAAATATAAATTTTTTCATGAAAAAGGTATCTTAATGTTTTAAGTCATTATTATATGATGATGTATCCTAAATGTTATGGAATTTATAAAAATATTACTTTTACTATTCACTAAAAAATAAAAAAAATTATAAGAATTATAAAAAATAAACCTAAGATGAAATTAACATAATTATAGAAAAAATAAATTCCCTTTCATAAAGTATACATTCAAAATTTCAAATTTTCAACTTTTAAATAAAATTGTAAAATATATAGGAAAAAATATTTTAGAATATATTTTTCCCAACTGAAAAAAAAACTTATTATTATTTCATCCCTTGATAAAAATTAATTCTAATATTATAATAATAAATATTATTATGAATTTAAATAATTAATATGGATGAGAAATTTTAACATATCTAATAACTAAATAATTATATTAAAGATAAATTCTGTTTGGGAAATTTAGTTAACATTAAAATAAAACATCCCTTATGAGATAATATTGTATAATAAATATTTTACTAATAATTTATCATCTATAAAAAAAATTATATATAAAAAATAAAATAAATATTTCATCAATAAATAAAATTCAAAACAAGTAAATTAATTAAATAAAAAACATGTGTATTTTTTATAAATACAAATGATGTAACATAACTGACACATCATTCATATCATTTAGCCAATAATTGTGATAAATATTATTAGAAATAGAATGCCACTTAAATTTTGATATAATATATATTTGATTATAAAATATCTATATTATTCATGTATGAACTACATCCATATAATTTCAAATGATATTTTTCTGTTTAAAATTATTATATAACCTTGTATATTTCTATTTCTCATTTCTGATATCACCTTCCTCCACAATAGTGTGATTTAATTCTTTATCAATATAATTTTAATCATTTTCAAATTTCTCTTCACCATAATTTTAAATTTCTACATGTTTTCTTCTTAGAAATTATTAATGTATGCACCATATATCTCACTCAATTTGGATTTATTTTCATTGATTTTCCCTTCATAATAGTCTAATATCTTATTGATTCCTTTGTTAAAATATTTACAACACCTAAAATTTAATAAATATCCCATGAAAATTTATTATCCATATATTTTATCAAACATTATCAAATATTATATTTATATTTTCATCAAGCTTAGAATTCTAAATACCCTTAAGTGCTTCAATAATAATTTCTTCATGAAACACATTGTATAAGAATTTATATTTAATTCAAGCCTCATTAAGAATAAACTTTTCGTATGTATAGTGATTCGATTATGGATTAACTCTACACCTTATTTTGAGGTGGTTGAAAACAATTTTAAATATAGGTAAAAATATATTAGTCTGAACTTATATTATCTCATTAAAAAGAATCAATTTTAGTGTCTTATTGTTAACTGTTCTGAATGATCAATGTGAATGTGAACAGGAAATAAAATACTAACAGATCTTATTATGATAAATTATTATTGAGTGATCTTAGGTATGGAGTGATTGTACAATTATATTTATCAATTATATATATAAAATAAAAACATATCACATTGTGATATAGGTTTTGGTTTATTTTAAAAAATATATCATGGAAAGCTCATCCTACATCCCATGTGCATTGGAGGGAAAACAGAAATCACTCATTCCTCTAATAGATATCACAACCTCAAAAAATTAGGAACAACTTTATTGGGTTATATTAATCCCCATTAACTGATGAAGGTAAATTTCCTTACACATACATGATGAAAATCACCAATCACTTCACCATTCAATCACTCATATTCTATCTTATATAGGTTCAATAATGTTGAGGGGTAAACTAATAACCATAAAAAATATTATATAAATATTTTTTACCATCACAAACAACCAAGTTTATATTTCTAACTATGAGATTAATAACACAATATGAATTGAAAATATATATGAACTGAAGAATATTAATATCTCTCCTCTAACCATACCAATAATTGATTAGGATTTTATCCCTACATGTGAAAGATCATATCTATGGACATAGATTAAATAATAGTATTGATCAATTAAACTATAATATTTTTTATAAGATAATGTTTATAGTTACAGATATCTATACTCTATCTATAGGTTTCTCTTCCCTCTAAGATCTTTTAAAATTCAATAATTGTATTTTGGATGAATTCAATATGGAATTATGATATTCCCTTGAATGCATGAGTGGAGGTCAGAATCTAAGATCTCAATTGATCCCTCTCTTCAAAAGATTATGTTCCAAGAATCCAATCTGTTTTCATTTTTTTATGTTTTTCTTGAGAAGGAGAATAAAATATTCAATTAGTGCCCAAAATTTTTCCTTGTGCTCCATGTGTCCTAAATATCAATTATTGGATACTAGTTCTTATTCTGTCATCCTTAGATTATTTAGTAACCTTCTAGAGTTTTTTGAGTATAAATGAACATATATAAATTAATTTATAGGTAAACTGGTCCATTTTATCAATTTTTTTCATAAGGATTAATTATATATAATTTATCTGGTGTTAACTAATTAAATTTTATTATATAGAAAAATTTGTATCTAGTATGTATTCATTATATTTTGTTGAATCACTTATTGAACTTTTTTTGGGACCTAATTTTGCATTTGAGTGACGAATGATCATTGGTAGATGATGTCAGTTGTGTGGTATTTTTACATAGTTTTGGAATGTGATTTGGGTCACATCCTATGATAATTTAACTCATTTTCCCATCCTTATAAATTCTAAAAAATAAATGATTGTAACATGAAGATAATTCTATCAATTTTTATATGTGCATTATATATTTATCTTGTATTAAGTTAAAATGTGGTTAACATTTTGTTCTATAAGAAATAATTGGTGTAAGACTGTGTCTTGAGTAATATTGAAACATTTCATTGAAGTTGGTATTGTATCATTGAGCCAATGAAATCTATTTTGGGATGTGTTTGAAACTACATGATGGAGATCACAAGACTATATTATAGTGTTAGCAAATTATTGGAATCAAACACCTAGTTTTTCGGATTTGTGTAATATCAATTATCACTGTGAGATAGAATTGGTCTATTAACATAATGTGATCCATGGATTTAATATTTCATCAATCAAATAATTAATTTTCATTATTGATTTCAAGGTTATGTTGTCCACTCAATTAATTAACATGGTACACTTATGAAATATAATATTATTCTTCTTCTATTTATTTCGATATCTAATCAACTTTCTGAAAATAATTAAATTAATGGATTATAAATATTATACTATTAATATTACAAAAAAATTGATAAAATAATATTTATAATTGGTTTAATTTATTCTAAATTCATCAATTCCCAAAAAAAATGAGTTACTAAACTAAAAATATCTAAGAATTATTATTCCAAATATAAATTTGGAAAAATGAATGTTTAATGAATAAAATATAATTAATAATATACATGAATCATTTTTTCAACAAATTAACTATTACTTTCCCCAAGTAAACTCTTTCAACATGATTAAAAGGGTTTTATATATTCTTAATTTTTATCCCCATGATTATAATGGTTACGTGAATATATATTAGTTCTAAAATATCCTAATAATAAAAAAATCAAAAAATCATCTTGCTAATGAACCATAATTTAATTCATATTTTGTAACTTCCTTAATACACCATTTAGGAAATTATTATATATCTTATTCCCATCTATATTTAATTTCATAATTTCCCTAATTTTTCAACTGTCTTTAAATTACCCTCATAATGTTTGTTAAAATCACTTATTAAATGTGTCTTTCCTACCTGAAACTAAACCACCCCAATGGGAATTATTTCCCAAGACTATTTTTGATAATTTGGTAATGGAATAATGGTTTGGTAAACATTCCCTCATGTCTCCCTAACTCAATTTATTTATTTAACTTGAAGATGAACACACTACCTTGTCATATCAAGATGATTTCTAAATTAGTTCACATATTCTAAATTCTATCAAATTAATTGAAGGCGCAAAAATTTCAATTTGGTAGGCTCTATAAGGTGTTGACATTGTTTTTAGTGAGTTTATCTAAGTTAGTGTTCAAGGTTAAAATTTCATCATTGCATGATTTGATTCACCAATAATATTTTCCACTTGAACATTATTTACATGATGCTAAACAAATGATTTGGTTTCTCCAAATATTTACATTCACTAATTTTCCAAGAGGATCTCAATTTTACTTAATCGTTTTTATTACATGAAAAAATAAAAATAATCAAGTTAAAATAATACATAAATTAAAAAAGGAATCGAAATTCATAAACTATAAAATATCCAATCCCCATAATTTTTTCTTAAAATTATTCTGGTGAATTACAATATATGTTATCATTCTTAACATGTTATGAAATAGAAAAAAAATCCATTATGTAATGAGAAGGGATGACCAGGTGTATTCACATGATGAATATTTTGAGCAGTTTAATATCCTCAAGGGGATCGTCGCATTATCTATTATATTATTTATTCACTCATATTACATTTATAATCAATTGTTTATTTTATCCTCCTCCAAAGATCTCAAATTTAGAAAAATTTAAAACATTAGATACTAAAAAATATTATACCCATCTATAGGGAACTTACCATACATGAATTTCAATTTGGATTTTTAAATTAGATCTTTTTTACTAATATTTTAATCTCTTTTTTTGTATCAAATTTTCATTTTTATTGAGTTAACTTAGAATTTTTGAATAAGTTGTCTTTGTTTCCATCCATGTGTGTAATTTATTAATATTTACTAGATAGTGTTATTTTATTATTAAAAATGGATGAAGATGGTTTGTAAAGTTCTAATTTAATTATAATATTCTTAGATTTTGAATATTGAGGGTGGAAATCTTGATAAGTTCAATTACATGTAATGGGATCCTCTGTGTAAGTGGATATACATTTTAGCCACCATGTAATGGGATCGATACATAAAGATCGACATAAAGGGATGAGCATTAAATATAAGAGTTTTCCTCATAGAATATAATCTCTTTATGGGGATCCAAAATGAGTAACAATATTAATGGATGAGCCACCAAATATGGGTAAGGGATTACCCACCTAAAGTGATCCACATAACTATAATCATCATTTACATAAGAGTAGTATTTTTGTGTAAAGGTTTCCATAAGATTACGTAAATTTCATACATGAAACAAATGATCTACTTAAGTGTTATTTGTAGACTATGTAATGTTCATTTGGACCTATATAATTTTCATATAATGGCTATGTAATGTTAATATAAAGTTGTGTAAATGTGATTTTTTGTGTGAATTAATGTTGAAAATGATATGCCTATAATTTATATTATGATATTCTATAATTTTATTAGTTTATGATTTATTGTTTTATTATTTCAAATATGTCATTGGTACAATCAACAACCCTGACTCAATATGTTTCATAGTGTTGTTTTATTGAAGATTAAATGTGATGGACCATGACCAAAGTTTAAAGAGATTTCAAATTTGAATACTTGAAATTAGGCCTATCTATAGTTACCATTATTTTAAGTGACTCGTTGAAAAATATATTTAGTGTATCGAAAAAAGTATAAGTTTATATAATGTATTTTTGAAACAATATTTATATTTGAGGACTGAATATAAAATTGATGAATTGAAGAGGAAAATAGTTTTATAAAATTGAGAGAGAGAATCCAATACTATACTATATTTAAGAGGTTTAAGAAAAGTTCATTCACTCTATTCATATATTCTGAAGAATTTTAGTGAAGATAATTTGATGTCTATTGATCTAGATTATTATTATTGATAGTGAAGTATATTATATCATGTATGCATGCATTATTGAATGAATAAATCCTGGTAAATATCATGTGCTGAGACCCACATGTATTTTATTTCATTTATTTTTTCTTTGTAGTTGATAATAACTTATTAGTAGATCTTATATTTTATTTGAAATAATATTTTATTACTTTTAAGATCATATTCATCCAAGATAAAATTGGACATATTCAAATGATTTAGGTACCAGGGTAAAAAATTCCATATATTTTCCATTATAGTACAAGTTCAAGGAATATATATACCCTTACTTTTTTATTATGCATTTGAATTCCCATCAAGAGTCAAGTATATATAATACCCCTCTATTATAATCAGTATTTTATATGAGATAATCTAGTTCAAGGAACTAAACCCAAACATGGAAGGATTGTTCTCTCATATTGAGGTCAAAGATTATAATAGTTATTATGTGTTTATTTTCTTCTTCTCATCATTGCATATAGAAGAGGAAGTGATAATAACTGTGAATCGTGACTCTAATAGGTTATAAGGTTTTTAATAATAAAATTAAATACTTTTTAAAAAAAATTAATATTGATTCACCCACTTATTAGTGGAATTAAAATTTATTTAAGTAATATATTTTCTTAAAGTGAAAGTTACCCAAAATATTATACTTTTTTTATATACTTGTTTTTAGATGGCCATTTTCTATTAATTGAAATAGTGTTATCTTTTTTATGGTAATACAGTTCAAGGATTAAATAATGTAATTCATCCTTATAACCATCCATATGTTTTAGCATATATTGATGTTTTTACAAAAAAAATAACCCATTTCAAAAGATAGATATTTGTAATTTCTTAAAAAGATAAACCATAAGATTTATGGAATGGTCAGAAGTTATATATTTTCATCCACATAAGAAAAAGTCTACAAATATTTTATGGGTTTGTGGTTAGATAGATAAATTTGGGTAAATGTTATAACATGTATTAAAGTATCATCATGATCAAAGAATTTGTATTATAGATTTGTACGAAAACATTTCATGAAGTGGGAATGGTTTGGGGTGGAACAATTCATGACTATTTCACCCTGGAAAATGATTTTTTTAGTCATATTAATGGATTTGGGGATAATATGGAATATTTTACTATAGATAAAAATTTAATGATGAATTTTTTAGAAATATGTTAACCTAATATTTACTCCATTAATGATAGGGACGACATATACCATGATGAGTTTCAAAATACTCTTTTAAATAATTAAGTGATTGAAGAATACATCATTAAGAAGAATTCTAAGGAGAAGAAGGATCTAAAATCCATAAATAATATTAAAAATAAGGGGGTAGAATTAGTGTCTTTTGGTTCTTTATATAATGATGATGAAATAGATAAAAGACGCAATAATGTTTTTCAGTTTGTATTAAATAATATGAAACTTGGAAATGTAAATTATAATGTAAATATCTTACTAAAAAGATTCAAATATTTAAGAATATGATATTTTCTAGATGATTATCCAAGAATAAAGAAGTGTGTGGAGTCTGATGAGGAAGAGGATAAAGGAAATCCTCAGAGGAATTCAAAATGATGATCTTTGAAAGATAATAAGAATTAAAAATAAGGTAAAAATATAATACATTAAAAATGTGTATACTAAGTGTTCAATAAGAATATTATTCCACCACATGAAATGAATATAAAAATGATTTTGTAATACAAGATTTCAAATTCATGCAATTTCTAATGAAAAGGGAAGATAACTCAAGTATTGAAGGAGAATAAAGAGGAGGATTTGTGACATAAATGATGAATATGTTAAAAACTAAATAGGAACTTTGTGATGATATAAATTCTAAACCCCATAAATAATTCCAGTAACATAATAAGGATTTCATCATGATGAAAAAATATGATCATAAACTTTTTTTTATTTAAAATTTCCACATTGAGGTGATCAAGCCTATCAATGTGAATGTGGCTAAGCATGAGAAATCATAAAAGAGAATAAGAAGAAGTTTGAAAATTAAGATTAAGAGATTAATAATAACTATTAAACGTTTTTTAATACATAAAATGTCCTTGTAAATAAGAATAATGATTTTATATGGATTTAAGATTAATTGTTGAATTATCTTATTTCATTGATAAATCATGTGCATTAACTCATGTAATACCTATACGTGTTGTATATAAAAATGTCAAACCTATTTTAAATTATAGTGTATGAAATAAATTCTAATCTAGGAAAACCTGGGTTTTTAGAATCCCCCTTATAAATTATATTGTAGCTAAGGTAGTGGAGTGTGACTAGAAGAAGCATGTATATTCAAAACATATGTACATGAAGGTTGATATTGCACCAATGCAACAAACATATTATCAAATATAGTTTTATTTGTTTTATAAAAGACCCAGTTTTAGAGGATATTACTAGTATTACACCAATTACAGAAACAATGATTGTGTTTTAAATTAAACTATATGTATTATATGTAATCAATAAAGTATAAAATTTAGGGGGATTTACTCACATGATATATGAATCAACTTAGTTTGTTGAAACAAATGATGATGTATATGAGATACATAACCAAAATATAAATAGTGGTCTTAATGATATATATATATATATATATATATATTATGTTACATGAAATTGAATAATATAGAAGAATGTTTGACCATGATTCTATATTAATAACAATATATTACTAAGGAAATGAAAATGTAAAGGGAACCCAAGGTTGAGAGGGAACTGATGAAGTGGATCTTAAATAATGTAAGGGGGAAATCCATGTATCATTTCTAATTGACTCTTAACACACATGATTATAGATACATATATACTATAGAATATATATTTTCATTGTGTTAATGAAATAACATTTGGTAATGAATATATTTTATTGATCAATGGTATTAGAATAGATGAAATTGAGTCCCAAAATTGAAATAAAAAAGTTATTTTTTTGTTGAAGGGATAAAAAATAATATGTTAATTGTGAATTATAATTATCGTGATTTAAATAAGAAAATTTTTAGGGTAAAAACTTGTCTCATCAAGGGAATAAAATATTGGAATATTTTTACTTTATATGAGAAAACAACACAGAATTTTTTCCGATTTAAGGCTCAAAAAATTCATGTTACTTGAGATTAAAAGAGGAAAATAAATTATTTTATAGAAGTTTTAGATGTATATATCAGATTATTTTGAGTAATATTTTTATGGTATATATTTTTATTAAATTACCTAAACTCAATAGATGTATAAGAATTATAATAGACATTCCAAAACGTTTTGTTTGTTGAAGGAATGCAGAAAAAATGAAATTCAAAACACCAAGCCTCTTGAATAAATACACTCATATATTTGTGGTCCCATAAGGAATATTTACACCCAATTTGATCTTTTTTTTATCACATTAAATAGTTATTACACTATAATAACAAATTTCATGTTTATAAAATTCAAATATAAGGAAATAGATATGTTTATATCATTTAGAAGAATAGTTGAGAAAGAGTTAGGGATATAAATCCAGAAACATATATATGAAAATAGGTATGTAACTCCACAAGATTTCATAGTACATTGTCTTTTAAAATAAATTAAATATCTTATATTACATGCATCATTGACTTGTATTGCATTACACGTAATATTGTGTTTCTATGAAATAACACTTTAGTATTATAATTATTTAAATTTTATATTTATAACTTATCCATTATATATAATAATATGAATAGTAATAAATAATTTTTAAATTTTATTTATAATTTTTTCACATAAATAAACCATACTTGTAATGAAATGTATAAGTTTTGGTAAACTAGTTATATGTTTAGAAAGACTATTTTCTTAAAGGAACTACTTTTTATAGCCTTTTGTGAACAATAATAACATTAATTATAGAAAATCAAAGAATTGTAATTTGGTAAAATATACATAATTTTTTACTATGGAATATCAAAATTAGATTCAGGTGATTTTTCATATTTTTCTAAAAACATTCAAATTTTGATGAATAGTGGAAAACACTTCATTGTTGTTTAAAACCCAATTTTTTCATTCAAATAATTACTTTACATTAAATTGATTTTAAAGTCGCAATATATAAATAACACACATATTATCCCAATTTAGGTTGTTGGAATCATTTTTATAAAATAATTAGATAAAAAAATTAACATTTGAACGTCGCTTTTACCCGCCTTCTAATGACATTTACAGGATTAGCATTAAACATAATTTTTCCACTTTTGTGAATTTAATTTCAAAAAACCAACATACATTGTTTTAATCAGTAATAAAAATATGGACTAATATGGTCAAAATAATTTTTGTTGAATAGTAACTTTTTAATATTATTTACCATGGTTAAAGGTAAATAAGGCAATTAAAGAAAAATAATAATATTATAATAATAAAAAATTACCCTAAAACTTATCCTAATTTCATTGGATAAGTAGGTTTCGAGCCAAACCATCCTTAGGTGGAAAATATAATCTTTTTTATGCCACTTGTGTAATATTAAAACATTTACTATATTTTATTAAAAAAAGAGTTAAAATTTTCATAATAAAATTTTAATAACTATATCATTTTTAATATGAGATTATATAAGTGATATGGTCAACTATAACTATTTTTTAAGAATCTAAAATGTGTTTATACATGATGGTAATTTATTTACAATTTTATGAAATAAAAAATTATATTAAATGATGACACAATGATGATGTTATACTTTTTTTATTAAACAAAGAATCTATTACATGATAATAATAAAATAAAAATAAATAAAATTTTACTTAATTAATTACATAATCTAATTTTATATATAACATGGACATGTTAGTGACATTTTGGAAGTACTGATTTGAAGTTATCATGTTGGTTTAATTTTTTTACAAAATGTAAAAATTGAATAGTATTAAAATTGACATAAATGATACTTTAAAATAAATAGTATTTTATTAAATGATATAGAATTCATAAAAAATAAGGTTGGGTAACTAATATGGTTAGTTTTACATATGTCATAAATTATCAAATTGGTGTTTGTTTGTCATTTTATAGTAATTATACTGACCCTATAGTGTAGAAAGACAACTAGGCATGGAAAGAGTTAAACTGATTAATTAAGGGTTAAACCCAAAAGATAACATTAATTTTGTGTCCTAAACATTTCTAAAAATTATTTGTTTAGAGTATTTCAACCTAACCTCATCTTGGACTCGAACTCACTTTGGAGATATTTAAAATTGAAAATCATTTTATAATTAATTAATAGAATTGTAGATTCCAAAAGTGCACCTTACTTCTCTTATAAAAGGGCACATATCCCTCTCTTTTATTCAAACATGTAAATAACTTTGTTCCAGACAACGCCTACACATTTCTTCTACCAACTTCTCTCAATTTATCCTATAGGCTATACTTTGTGTAGAAATACATCCTAAGGATTCCTTTTGTGACAATCAATAGGAGACACTCGAAGAAGTGGTAATTGTTTTACCAACTCTTTCAAAAAACATTTCTTCTTATACTTACTTTTCCTAAGTTGTGTCCATACTAAAGAAATGAAAGTGGAATTTAATATATTTTTTATTTTATTTTATGATTATGTGATATCCAAATTCCTCCTTTTACCCATCCTATGAAAAACAATATCACTATGTGTTTATACATACGACTTATGATATCCACGCTATAGTGTAAACTGTTTTTCATCTATACATTATTTCATTTGGTATAATGGTGAATATACTAGGTATAATTAATGAATGTTATGTGATAATATTTTTGTATAATTAATATAACATACAATTTCATACCATTTAACCATTAATGGAATGATATCATCTCTCGTGCGTACGTACAACTTATCATCTCCATGACACAATGAAATTCACCCTCCACTACAACCATTTAAAAATGATTATAAAAAATTATATACTAAATAAATATGAAATATATGAAATAATAATGGTACTGAAATAAATGATGTTATACATTATATAATTATGTAAATCGTGATCTATAAAAGATGATCAAGAATAATGATTCAAAACAAGTTCGATAATAAAGTGATTATTACCCGAAACATTACTTTTACATGGAATTATTAATAAACGAGTAATATTTATGCATAAAGAATCATATATGATATCATAAAAATAATTATGATCTTGATATAAGTTAATAAGATGTTTAAAAACATTATACGTGTTTTTCGAACATGTATAAAGAGTATCAGAAGTAAGGTAAGGGAATTCCTTCTCACTTTTAATTTTCATGAGATATAAGCCACTTTCACCACCTATTTCTTATTTGTGGTGTATTTACTGCCCATATTATATTTTATATCATGATTAAATTTATATTCATGGTATTTAATGATTCATTTGAATATATTAGTATTATTATTTAAATGATCAAATTGTTATGTGACACTTTGGATGTTGAAATAATTAATCATATCTCTATTTCAATATTATTGATATTATCATACATATTTATATGTATATAACTAATTATAAAGAACATTTTATTCCTATTTTGAATTAAATTCAATTTTTTAAAATAAATATTTTCAAGGTTTTATGTAGGGGACTCTTTAACTAAAACATATTTTTAAATGTTTTAATGATTTATTCTTTTAAATATTTATCATTAAAGTCCATGATTTGAAAATGGGTTGATGGATTTATTTATATGGACATGAATTTTTTAAAATGATAATTCATTTATAATTTTTTAATGTGGTATTGGAAAATTTGATTTCAAAATATATTTTTAAATGTATTCTTTTATATGTGTGTGGATTTTGAATAAATTATTTCAAAGAAAAATGTGTATTTATCTCAATATATTATTAATGATTGTTTAGAGTATTTGAAACTATGTCAACGTTCTTTTTAGATCTTATGATTAATTAAGGTTGATCTATTATGATATCAATTATTATATTTTATTGAATGGTTGATGATCAGTTTGATTATGGATGTGCTATTTAGATAAAATTATTGGTTGATGGTAAAATTATTCATATTTCATATACTATTTTTTAATATTAATGAATATATTGTTTATGTTTCACCATTTTCATATAAGGAATGTATTGGACTTAGAAAGTGACAGGAGGGGCCTACTATATCCCCTTGTTGCCTCATTAGTTTTCATGAGACAAAATAGATATGGTTTTGGCTGAGGCCTTACCCATTTATTAGACTTTTGTATGAAGCCTTGACAATATTGTATTCATAGCATGAAGCCCTGATATTTAGTTGCAAATGTCCAGCATTATGCATTCCCTCATTATGAGATTATTTATTGATATTACACGTGATTATTAGACTAGTATAATGTCCATGTTAATGTTTAAATGGAATTATTTGATTTATTCATTACATATTATGATGAAGATTATGTTTAAAAGGCTTGTGTTTTAGTTTTTTACTTTCCTTAATGTTTATGATTATTTATTAAAGATTCTGTTGTATTTTTTAACCTTACTAAGAACCTAAGATCACCCCTTTCTTATTTTTAATTTCCCAATATTCTATAAAGTGATTATGACTTATATACATGGTTAATCTAAGAGAATAATGTCATTATCAAAGGATTATTTATGATGTATTTTATGTTTTTAATTGTAATATATTATTCATATAAGTAATCTATTTTCCAAGACTTCTAAATATATTGTTCCTTCAGTATTTTATTCCTTATAACCATTCCAATGTATTAAAATAATGAACTGGCTCTAGGAATTTGGGTTTGGGTCTTTATAGTTGTTACTAGAGGCATTTTAGAAAAAAACCATGGAAATAGATTTAGAGATCTTAGATTAATGAGCATAACACTAAGATAGACGTTGAGGATAAGTGTAGAAGAAAATTCAAGAATTTTGGTAAGGTAGTGATTATGTGAGTATTCCCAAAAAATAGATCCCTATATGGATACTACAAGTGGATGTGGTTCTGGAATAGATGTACCTAGGAGTAATAACTCAGTCTAAGTGTTTTAGGCTTGACTCAGGGTAACCTGGTACATGAAAATGGTCCTTACTGTGCACCTAGTTTGACACTCATATGGGATATGCTTATAATAATTCTCATTTTTTACAAAACAATATGAATGATTTATAATTAAATATTTCCTCCAAAGAAACAATTTTCATGCATATGGGTTAGTTGTGCATAAATATTTCAATTTATCTTAAGTATTTTACTAATTTGGATTTATATATTATGACTCTTAACCTAATATTTTTTATTCCATTGTTTTGAAATGGTGCCTACTAAAAGGAATGTAAACCATATAAACACACATATTCCATGTAGTAATTTCCCCCTTATTCATGATAATTATAGCAGATATGGTGAAACTAATTATGCAGAACATCTTATAACCAAACTTGGACAACTGACTGAGGTTATGAATAATAAAAATACCCATATGGAGCACCCTGATGAAAAATGTGGAGGATCAATGTTAGACCTAATCATGAGACAAAAACCTCTAACATTCAATGTAATTAAAAATCTTTTTGTAGGTAAGAAATGGATATTTTACATGGAGAAAATATTTCTTTCTTTAGGGAGTAACAAAAGGGAAAAAGTTATCATGACAGTTTATCGTCTCTCGGGATATAAGCATCAATTGTGGTCACTGATTCAAAACATGAAAGATGAGGAATACATTTCAAGTACGGAATGGATAGATTTTTAATAAATTTTATTTGAAATGTATTTCCCTTGTGAATAAATAGAAAATATATAGAGATAAAATTCTTAAATCTGAGGCTGAAAGGAGGATAATAATGTTTCTAAATATGAATCCAACTTCAAAAAATTAGAATGGAATGATTTGAACTACATATGTAACCCAAGGAGTAAGATTGATCATTTCCTTGATCAGTTGAACCCATTTCTCTGAAATTCATTTGTTTCCCAAAAAATCTCATCATAAGAAGATATAGTCTCATGTGCTGTCAAGAAATATAAATAATTTTCTAATTCTTATGACTTTAAGGGAAATAAGGAGAAGAGGAAAATAGTGGGGCAAGAGACAGATAATGGGAATAAGGGAAAGAATGATTCTCCCACAAGTGACAATTTTGGAAGGAAACACCTGGATGGCTGCTTAAAAGGAAAATGGGTTTGTTTCATGTGTGTAGGAAAATGCCATAATGATCATGATTGTATAGAAAATAAATAATTTACCAATTTTCAATGTTTCCACTACAAATATATGGGGCACTATGAAAATGAATTCCCCACGAATCAAGGAAATATAGCTCAGAAATAGAAAAGGGATCAAGGTTATGCTTATGATATTACTACAGTTAAAGTGGAATAATTAAGGTATTTGTGTTTTTGTATTCAATAATTTTGTAATGAAATTGTTCTTATGAGAATAATGAGATATATACGGATTGTATTGTAGTAATTATTGTTTAAGTATTTAGAAGCATTAATGTTTTCATTCTGGTTTAATAAGATCATGGTACTTATATATTTGGTATTTAATAACAATATATACATTGTGTTTTTTTAGAAAATATGAATTTAAGATTAATTTTATAAATTTAGAGGACTTTTTTTAGAGTTAATTTGGAAATAAGTATTTTGGATAAGTATAATGATTTGTATGGATTATCTTGAACATAGGATAGTGTTTTTTAATGTTAAAAAATAAATTATTATTATTATTGGAATGTTATAATAATATAGTTTTATTAAATAGAAAACCTGCAAGTCAGAAAACAACTCATCGTGTCTAGTAAGGTCACGAGACTTAAACCCACAACTGAAGAGACATAAGGGTGCATCACCTAGAACCAGCCTACATAATGTTCTGGTATTTATAACATATTTATTTTTATTTAAATGGTATGAAAGATGAAGTATACGTTAAATTTTTTAACCCTGTATGATTAATATAAAAATAATATTTTTGAATTTTTTTTATCTTTTGGATAAAAATATGATTTTGTGGTAGAAATTAGTTAAAGGATGGAAGTATACTTGTTATGTAACTATGATTACTTGTGTTCTTATTCAATGAAGTAAATTAATTATTAAACACTATAGAATGTATCTTAAACCCAAAAAAATTCTTGGTGCTTTCTTTTCGGATAAATCTAATGGTCCCTTAGATCATCGTCGACCTCTAGCTTTGTAATTGTTAACTTTTTCATAACCATGTTATCTATCTATCTTTTTCAGAACCTAAGGGTCAGATTTATCTTCCACATCCATGTTTTCTTATATGGAACCCAATATGTGATATCTCTAGTAACCTTCATACTTCCATTTCTTTATTTTAACATGGATGTCTCATTAAACCATTTTCTGATGTGGGTTTTCCACCATGGTATGCTTTAGTATCAATCTTTTATTTTCAAAGTCCAATTTAAAATTATGAGTATAAAATTTATTAAATAAGTGTATAATTTAGCTCCCCATGATTTCACAATACATTATCTTTTTAAATAAATTCACCATCTTATAATGCACGCAACACTGACTTGGCTTGCGTTACATGCTAGATTGAGTTTCTACGAAATAACACTTTAGTATTATAATTATTTAAATGATATATATTTTACTAATCCATTAAATATAATAATATGAATATTAATAAATAATTTTTAAATTTTGTTTATAATTTTTTCATGAAAATTAATCATATTTATAATCAAATATATGTGTTTAAGTAAAATAGTTATATGTTTAAAAATGTTATTTTCTCAATGGAACTATTTTTATATCCTTTTGTGAACCATAATAAAATTAATTTTATAAAATCATATAAATTTAATTTGGTAAAATTGACATAATTTTTGAATTTTAAATATCAGAATTAGTGTAGATTGATTTTTTGGTATTTTTTTGAAAATTTTCAATTTTTGATGAATAGTGAAAAACACTACATTGTTGTTTAAAACCCAAATTTTTCATTTAGATAATTATTTTATTGTAAATTGATTTTAAAATCACAATAGATAAATAATACTCATATTAATCCCATTTAGGGCATTGGAATCATTTTTATAATATAATTAGATATATAAAAAATTGATCTTTTAAAGGTCACTTCTACCAACCTTCTAGTCACATTTACCCGATTAGTAGTAAACATAATTTTACCACTTTTGTGAATTGAATTTTGAAAAACTAAAAAACATGTTTATAATCAGTATGAAAAATGGGGTCTAATAGGATCAAAATAATTTTTGATGAATAGTAACTTTTCAATTTTATTTACCATGGTTAATGACAACTAGGGTCATTAAAGGTAAAAATAAAATTATAATAATATAAAATTACCCTAAAACTTTTCCTAATTTAATGGGAAACTTTTTTTTGACCAAAATCTACCTTAGGCTGAAAATATAATCTTTTTAAGCCGCTTGTGTTAGATTAGGATGGTTATTATATCTTTTTTAATGAAGAGTTAAAATTTTCATATTAAAATTTTAATAACTATATCATTTCTAATATGAGGGTATATAAGTGATATCTTCAACTATAAATATTATTTATAAATATATTATTTTTTTCTACATAATAGTAATTTATTTACAATTTTAGGAAATGCATAATTAAATTAAATGATGACACAATGATGATAAAGTACTTGATTTATTAAAGAAATAATCTATTTAATGATATTAATAATATTAAAATAAATATAATTTTACTTAATTAATGGAATGCACTAATTTTATAGATAACAATAACATGTTGGTGAAATTTTTGAAGTATTTTTTCTAAGTTATCATGTTGGTTTAATTTTTTTAAATGAAAATAGTGAATATTATCAAAATTATCATTAATGATAATTTAAAATAAAGAATATTTTATTAAATGATATAAAATTACTAAAATATAAGGTTCATACAATATACATGGATAGATTTTAATATATTATAAATGATCCAGCTGTGGTTTTTTCGTATTTTCTAATAACTATATTAACCCTATAGTATAAAAAGACTATTAGTGACAGTAAGAGTAAAACTATTTAACTACAATTAAACCCAAAAGAAAAGGTTAATTTTCTGAACTAAACATGTCTAAAAATATTTGGTTGATAGTGTTTCGACCCAACATTATATTTGACTCAAAATAAAACACATTTGAACAATTTTAAATCAAAAATATTTTTATAAAAAATTAATAATTTTTGAGATTCCAAAAGATCCCCTCAAATATCTTATAAAATGGAACATATCCTTCTATTTTATTCACAACTCTAAATCCAACTGAATCAAAAAAATTACACCCATTTCTTCTCCCAAATTCCCTCAGTTTTTCCTAGAGGCCATAATTTGGGTATAAATCCAACCTAATGAGCCCTTTTGTGCAAATAAAAAGGAGACACTCGAAGAAGAGATAATTGTTTTACCAACTCTTTCAAAGTTATTTTCTTTTTAAACATAATTTTCCTAAGTTTTTTCATAATAAAGTAATAAATCCAAACTCTAATATATGATGAGATGTTGTTATGACTATGGGAATACCATATTCCTCCTTTTACCCATCCTATGAAAAAAATATCACCATGCGTACGTACATATGGTTTACCATCTCCACACTGTGGTGTAACCAGTTTTTAATATATACATTATTTCAATGGGTATAATGGTTAATATAATGTGTATAAATAATTAATATTACATTATAATGATTTTTTATAATTAATATTCTATCCAATTCCATAACATTTAACCATTAAAATAATGATATTGTCACTCGTGCGTACGTACGACGTACAATATCCACCACACAATGTGATTCACCCTCCATTAAAACCATTTCAGAATTATTATAAAAATGTATATAATAAATAAATTTAAAATATATGATATAATAATTCTACTGAAATTATAAATCACTTTATTCTTTTTAATATGATAAGAAAATATAAACCACATTCATACATACATACTACCTACCATCTCCATGAACAATGTATTCCATTTTATATATCTGTCTTATTTATATATATATACTAAATATATATTATATATAAATAATTTTATACACTATTGAATTATATAAATCATGATCTATATAATATGATCAAGAATGATGAGTCAAAACATGTGTGATAAATAATTCGATTATTACCTGAAACATTGCTTTAACATGGATTAACTAATAAAAAGTAATATTAATCCATAAAAGAATCCTATATGATATGATAATTATTATTATGTTTCAGGTATAAGTTAATAATATGTCTAAAAACATTATACAAGATTTTCAAACATGTACAGAGTTTATCAAACCTAAGGTAAGAAAATTGTATCTCTCTTTTAATTTTCATGAGATATAACCCATTATCACCATATATTTCTTGTGTGATGTATGTAATTCCCATATTATATTATATATCATGAATAAATTTAACTTCATGGTATTTAAAGACTCATTTGAATATATCAGTATTATGATTTAAATGATCAAAGTGGTATGGAACTCTTGAAATGTTTAAATAATTAATCCATTCTCTATTTCAATATTATTGGCATTATCATACATATTTATATGTATATAAATTAATATAAAGAAAATTTTATGCATGTATTTAAATTCATTAAAATGTTTTCAAAATGAGTATTTTTTAGGTTTTATGTGTGGGACTCTTTAACCAAAACATTATTTTAAATGTTTTAATTATTTATTCTTCTAAATATTTATCATTATTGTCCATGATTTCAAATTGATTTTAGGGATTTTTTATATGGATTTTAATTTTTCAAAATTTTAATTCTATTCAAAAAATTTAAAGTGGTATGGGACACTTTGATTCGAGAAACTCTTTTTAAATTTCTTCTTTGATAAGTGTGTAGATTTTTAATAAATGATTTTAAATAATAATGTGTATTTATATCAAAATATTTTTAATGATTTATTATAGTATTTTAATATATTTCAACATCCTTTTTTGATCTTATACATAATATAGGTTTATATCTTATGATATCATTTACCATATTTTACTGAATGGTTTAGGATCAGTTTTATTATGGATGTGCAATTTAGATACTATTCTTGGTTTATGGTTAATGTATTCATATTTTATATAATAGTTTTTAATACAAAGGACTATATTGTTTATTTTTCTCCATTTCTATATGAGGAATGTATTGGACTTAGTAAGTAAGGGATGGGGCCCACTATATCCTCTCAATGCATTAGAAGGTTACATGATACAAAATAGATATGGTTTTAGAAGAGGCCTTACCCATTTGTTAGATTCTTGGCATAAAGCCTTAACAATTTTAGATTCTTGGAATGAAGCCTAGATGGTTTTTTTTAGATGTCTATCATTATATAGTCCCTCGTTATTAGATTAGTTATTAATATTACATGTGATTATTTCACTATTAGAATATCCATGTGAATTTTTTAATGGATTTATTTGATTTATTCTTTTCATATTATGTTGAACATTATATTTAAATGTCTTGTGTTTCGGTTTTATACTTTCATTAATGTTTATGGTTATTTAAGAAAGCTTTTGTTGTATTATTTAACATTATTGAGCACCTGTGATCACCCCTTTCTTATGTTTTATTTTCCCATGATTCCAATAAGTGTATTATGATTTATATATAGGATTAAGCTAAGATAATAATGGTGTTCTCAAAGTGTTATTTGTGTTGTATTGTATGCTTTTAATTGTAATTTAATTTTTACTTATGTAATTTATATTCCAAGACTACTAAACTGATCGGTCCATTGGGATTTGATTCCTTGTAATCATACCAATGTATTAAAATAATGCATCAACACCAGGAATCTAGGGTTGTGTCATTACAAGGTACCAGTTATAATATTATTAATTTTAATCCAATATTTGATATCATGGGATAAATCAAAAGTATTGTAAACCATACACACCCTAAAAATAGAGTTTCTATGAGAATTAATATGAGTTTTGTGGAGATGGGAACACAAATGTTTTTAAAATATGTCCTCTCTAAATTTTATTCGATGGAATATACATTCATAGTTTTTAATATTAAAAATATAAGTTTCAAAGGATATATTTTAACATTCCTTCATAGTATATGTGGTAAAAAAGTAATTCCACCATGGGCTACTTTATAGTGTTTGGTCATCCATGCCTTGTTAAAATAAAAAAAACTGGGAAATTTTGATAAAACTGAAGATGAGGTTAACTTTATAAGTTATTTATGAAGTGGTAAAGGGTTTATATATATTAAAATAGTATGAATAAATATTTTTAATTCTATTATATTAAAATCATTTAGAATTCGCCTATAATTAATGCTCCATATGAAGCTATTTTTGATGATGTAAATAAAAAAAGGAGGAATTATGATGAAAAATATGTTTTATATGAATAATATAGAACATTTTATATTTAATTTAATACATATAATACATATGATGTGTAGAATGATTCTAATTATTAAATAATCACCAATGGTTAATAACACATTTAGAGATAGTGAATTGTTCGGGAAATTAACTAGCTCTAGTGAAGACCATATGAGAGATACAGTGTGAAAACCAAATTGATTTAATCTCAAAAATTGATCCATATTTATTAGTTGATGAGTTTTAATGTAAATAATGTTATGAATATATAGTGGTTGAGAGGAATAAAATTGAAAATAATTCCACATGGGACCCTATTTCAAGGCCCAATAAAAATTTCATCATAAAAAATGGGTATTGAAGAAAATTTTGAACAATCAAGGAATAAATAAAATATATTTATAGACATATATATAATTGTTATATCATGTTTAATGAGCAGATTTTGAAGAAAATATTTCTTAGTTATAATATCTCATTTGGTGGAAACATATAGAACATAAAATATCAAACATATGGATTTCAAATCATTTATTATGAATGGGGAGATTTAAAAGGAATTATATATTTATCAAATTGAGGGTTTTTTTATTTATAACAATGGATCAGGGTTTTTAAAATTAAATAAGTCATTATATGGATTTATTAAATCCCAAATATCTTGATATTAAATCCTTTAAAACTATCTAAAAATAATAATATTCATCAAGGGATATGTTTACAAAAACTTTTACTATAATTAAATAGAATGAGAAAATTACTAATGTTTTATATGATGATTATATAAAGATTATTGGTGGATATAAAAGTTAATACATTTAATTTTATTCAAAAATGGAACTATAATTTTAGATGTCTATAATTATTTGATGAGGTACTTCTTATGGATAGAATTCATGCAAGGAAAAAATTAATTTTCTTATCCCAAGAGAAATATTCTACAGAACTATCAATGAAGATAAAGGAATCAAATATACTATCTCCACCCACTCAAATTATGATTAAAATATCTAATGATTATTGATGTGATAGTGGAAATGAAATATAATTAATAAACTAATTAGTATCCTACATTATCTCATAGATTCCAAAATTGATGTTGTAAATTGTCAGAGACATTGTGATATATATCAGATTGGCCCAAAGTAGTTACATAATATTTCTTCTAAAATGATCATGAGATATATCAAAGGGCCTATATAATATGGGTTTCTATAAAGGAAGATAAAATATTTGAATATTTCTTTATTTACATAATAAAATTGGGAATTTGATTGTGATGATAAAAGTTACACATTAGGAGTGATTTTAATTTTATAATATAGTTTTGTGCATTAGAACTGAAAGAAACGAAACTCATTCACATTGATAAAAATTTTGGTGTAGTATATTACAGATATTATTTCTGGGACTTAAATTATTTGGATAAATAATAATTTAGTTGATTTGAGGTTGAAATTTAATAGGCCTCTCATAATTCATGGTGAAAAACAATGTTTTATTTCTCACAAAGAAACTCTATTGTGCAACAATTAAGGTCCATGTATATGGATATCATATTCATTTTTATTGTATATAGGGTGGATAAAGGAGACAACAATATGAAATGTATTCTTACACATTACCAATGAATAAGAATATAGAAATCATAATTATTTCTTAATCTATTTTAAAATTATTATTTTTTTGTTTATTTAGTTATTTGAAAAGATGAGTACCCCCATTAGGGGTGTACATTATCAATTGTTCAAAAACATTCTTGTCATTATGTTATTGAGTTCTCTAGAAAATAATAATGTGAATTTTGGAGTGGTTTTAATATTTTTTTTTACTTGATTGAGGTTGTTATTTTGGGTCCCATGGATAAAAAATTCAGTTTTAAGAAGGTGTTTCCTAAGTATAAAATCAAATACAAAGGAGTAGAAAGATGCTCCCTTAAAATTAATAAATATTTTTGTATTGTTTTCAAACATGTGTGTGATTTTTTATGATTTTTAAAGTGTGTTCTGTTATTGATGATGGGTTTTAATGTTTTTTATGGTTCTAATATAAATTTAGGATTTATAAAATCTAGATGTTGTGGATGGAAATATTCCTAGGACCAATTCCATGTAATAATATACTCAATGTGATGGGATTTACATATCATCCACCATATAAAGTTATCAATGAATAAAAACTAGATTAAATGGATAATACTCCACATAATAGTTTTACATCATGGAATATTATCTATGTAAGGGGATCTAGGTTGTGAATCAACATAAGCAGATGATCCATCACGTAAGGACGATAGATTCACTACATAAGGGGATTCATAAATGAGACACCAGATAATGATTTCCACATTTAAAATATATGTATTTTTATAAGGTTAATCTTATGTCACATAATGTTTACCAAAAACTACATAAAGGAAATTTTAAAATAATGGACCAATATAAGGTTCATCTATTGACTATGAAAATGTCTTTTAAACCTACATAATAGTCCACTGATGGTTTTTTAAGGTAATATATAATGTTAAATGTTTATCCTATGTGTTACTATCTATCAAAAATAATTTTTCTAGATTTTTGTATTCTGAAATTTGGTGAAGTAATTAGACGATGTGTATTGTTCAATTATTTTAGAAAAATCACAAGCTTGATAAATAAACATAATTCAAGATATTATTAATGGAAGTTTGAATAAATATATAATTATATATATCATGTCTAAAACTAATGGTGATATTTAATTTGAGTATTAAAAATTATTCTTCACAATGGTTTCTACTATTTTTTTGGGAGTCCTTGAATGATGTATTTGGTGGAACAGAGAAAGAATAATTTTCAAAAACAATATGTTTTTAAAGTATTATTTATATTCAATGTGCATACATAAAAAACAATTCTGAGTAAAGTAGTTTTTTAGAATTGATATTGTGATGGCAATACTATATTATATAAAAAAGAGAGAATAACAATACTTTTACTCAATTATTATATTATGAAAATGTTACTAAAATATAATTATATTTCAATTAATCTAAGATCTTATTCTTAAGAAGTGTGGATATTGTTTCATTCAAGAGTTATCTCATGAATGAATAAATCATCCCAAATATTATGAGTGTATCCCCATATTAATTTTCTTTCATTACATTTTCAAGTATTTGAGACCCATTTGGAAGAAAAAAATAAATTTTTTTCAAATATTTTTAAAATAAAAATGATTATTTAATTCTCTTATGAGTTATGAGGAAATATTAAAAGGATTGAGGTATCAACCTAATGAACTCCATTCAATTTTTATTGTAATGAAATATTATGGATGATGCATTCTTATAATTTTTACTATAAATTTGATAGATCATCAAGAGTAAATGATATTAAATACTCTTATATTATAATCAATGATTTTTAATGATAATTCAAGTAATATAAATCACCCTAAACCTATAATGTATTAGGATCTGAAATTAAGGATAAAACTTTTAAAAATTATTATGTAGACATTTTCTACATTTCATCATTGTATATAGAAGTAGAAGTGAAAATAAGAGTGAATCATGACTTTAACGAATCAAAATG
Organism: Viscum album; assembly: GCA_963277665.1. NCBI lineage: Eukaryota > Viridiplantae > Streptophyta > Magnoliopsida > Santalales > Viscaceae > Viscum > Viscum album. The sequence continues at coordinate 532,364,744 of OY728166.1, forward strand.
GTTTTATTATGAACGAATTTTTAAAATAATGTACCACTGATTCATACCATATTAATTATACCCAAATTTATCTTGGTACTACAAGTCATGTTGACCAATATTTTTCCATGGTAATTTCTTCATTATCAAATAATTCTCCATAAATTTCATCCATATACTATATTCATATATATTTTTTGATATTTATATTCCTTCAAGTCCGTTTTCATATTATTCATTTCCAATTATGATTTATTATTAAATTCCACAGGGATGTGATGTAATTTACCAAAAATCATCATATATATATTCATTTTAATGGGTATATTATAAGATATTCTAACATAAAATTAGTTTTCTTCTAATATTCTAATTGAAATTTTTTTCAGGTTGAAAGTATTCTTGAGAATCTTGGTAACATCGCTATTGGTTACCTCAGCAAGCCTATAGGTATTAGGGTTATATGATGTTTTCATTTTTTGGTACAATATATTTATGTTCATCCATTCTTTCATTATTATATTTTATAAGTTTTTTCCCATGTCAATGATGATAGATCTAGTTATTCTAAATCTATAAAATATGATAGATCAAATAAAATAAAAAAACTACATATGGATCATCATTTTCTATGGCCTTGGATTCCAATAATTTAGAATCATAATCAAGAGAAAACAATATACATTAATATCCAAAAAAATATTGGATATGGTTCTATAAATTTTAACCCCCATCAATCAAATACTTCATATAATTTTATGGGATTTTGAGGCATATACTATATTTTTGAAACCTTTCTAGTGAATTAGAATTATTTAAACATTAAAAAATAATCATCATCTCAAAAAATTGTTAGCTACTGTAGATAGAATTTTAATAATTTCATAACGATTATTTGGGTTCCAAAGTGACCTCCACTAATAATGAGTAGAAAATTTTCAATGTAGTAGGTACATAATTCTCATGTTTAAACCATAAAAAATTATTGGTCACTATAGATTCTCTAATTTTTAGGATTACAATAGGAATAAAACCTTTATTCATCTTTGAGTCTTTTAATTTGTTGTGAGTTAAGGTGTGAATATATATATGTAGTAATAAGTAGGTTAACCATATAAACATACCGTGGTTATTCTCCTTAAAAATCACTCACATAGCATTTGATCATTGTTTGGATGTTGAATAGAAATTCCTAGCTCGATAGTGTGAGGTATTCTACTCATGTGATCTACAACATGGTTCTAAGTTTTTATTTTGTATTTTATTTTAAAACTAAATTCTTTATATGAAGGAATCCATCTTTCCAACCTTGGATTAGCCTCGTATATCTTATATGGGAATCTATGATTTTTGGAAAAGTCAAATATTTTTTATGCAGAATCATTAACTTGGATTTTTCTATCACTAATATATATTATAAATACTGATACAACACAATTTTATGTATCCCAATATTATTTCAAAATTATGTTCTAGATTTTGTGGTTTTATCACTAGTAGTGAATTTATCTTTCTCTTCAACTCACAAATATATATTTTTTAAAAATCAAGAAAAATTCTTAATTATTTCCTAAGATAATGGGATAGTTTAAAGACTATATTACTGAAATCCTTTATGACCACCATGTAATATAATGAATTCCCAAAGAATTATATAACACATTTGAAACATTTTTGGTAAAGTAGGGATACGATGATTTCTTTATTTTCTTTATCAACCTAAATTCCATTATTTGAAATCATATGTCCAAAAAATATAACATTTTTTCACCTTTAAATTTCATCTTATTAATATTATAACTATTTTTACATAACAAATCATTTTCATGAATTTTTCAAACATAGATAATTAGTGATCAAATGAATTTGAAAAAAATAATTCATCCACAAAAACTCCAAGATAGTCATAACTTATATCAGAGAAAAAATTTAGCATACATATTTGGAATATACCATTGATATTTAATTATTTTAATGGTATCTTCTTGTATATGAAGGTGTTATATAGATATGTGAAATTGGTTTTCCCTTAGTCCTCAGGAGTAATGGGAACTATAAAATAACCCGAAACCCCATCTTAGAAGTTATAAATTGTGTTTCATAGAATTATATATAAAATATGGTCTATGAATAGTAATATAAAATGTTATTTTCTAGTAAGATGATTTATTTTATTAAATTGTATACACACTCTACAACTATTATGCACTCTCATAATGATAAGCTCGTCATTTTCATTCTTTGTAGTTATATGTCTAGTCCTATTGGGATCATTGTGGATCGGAATTACCAACTGAGAAACATTAATGGGTTAGATTTTTTCTAATTTTGTGAATTTCTCAACTTCTATATTAAATACATACATAAATGGAGATTTTAATCTTATTTACGGTTATCTAATAGGTTTGGAAACGTCTTCAAGGAATTTTTTTCATTCAAATTTGTGAGCTTAGACTATGTATATCTCAAAAACTCTATCCTTTGGTTTTAATAATTTATCTCTAAATATTAAATACTCTATGAACTTGTCCATATAATAATTTATAAAAATTATAATTAGAGAATTATATCCATCAGTTAGACACACATGTTTCAATTTTTATGGTCATGGTTACAATTCAAATATTACTTCTTGAATTAGAGATGGTAAAAGCTTGAGTTAACTTACCTTGGATAGTTTATGTTCCTATAAAAAAGAACACAATTAGTCTCATTATGTTATAATAACTAGTTAAATACATTTTTGATTTAATAATGTACCATTTCCTCATATTTCCTTACAATGAGAATAAGTTGTGGACATTCTCTTTTCATAGGTTCTTCTAATCTTATTTTTTACCTCTATTTAGGATATATTTTAGTGAATTAAATTTATCCTAAAAACATGATTACTCAATATGTGTGAGTGTTAAAACTGAATTTCCCTCCTTAAAAAAATTCATGGAATCAAAAATGATGAACGATACTATGTTTTCTCCAAATTTCATTGTGAGTCTTCCTCTATGGACATTGATGGTAGTCAATGTTGTTTTCTAAGAAGGAATAACACTGATAATTAACGATTTTATATGTTTTATTTTTTTATTCATGTTGAGGAAATATAAATTTATATACAATATCATGTTCTGGTCTTTGATAAAAACAACCTGATGCATTTATATCGACGGGAGTGTTAAAAGAAAAATAGTTTCATAGTGTAGCACAATGTCTGACCAGGTTCATCTCACATGAGGAGATTCTATGTTTTCTCTCCTACTTATTCTAATTCACCAAACCATTTCTTTGTGTTTTTTTTATTTTATGAATATAATAATAAATGATTTTGGTTTACATTATAATTTTTTTTGAATACATATAAAATGGAAATTTAGACTTATAATAACATGAAATTATAAACAGAATGACTTACAGAGGAAAGAACTTGCTTTCTGTTTCTGTTTTGGGTTTATTGTTTATTATAAATTGTTTAGTTTTATAATCAAAAAATGAAATCTCATGATGAATTACTATTATTTTTATTTATAAATTATGAATTATTTAATTTTTTTAGGCTCTCTCAATTCCGCCTCATCCTGTAATTGTGGTAATGAAACACATTATTATAGGGTGTTCCATCTACTAAGATCCAACTCTATCAATGTGGATTCATCCATTGATTATCTCAAATCCATCATGTAAAGTGATAACCAATGGAGAGAGAGAAAAGATATTAAACAAAATAATTGAAATATACAGGGTTTCATGGAATGGGGAGCATTTACTACAAACATGAATGTTACTCATTTCTATCAAAAACTCAAAATAATCTTTAAGAAAACATTATAAACACTTTGACCTCTCCCAAGATATGCCTTGGGGTAGCCTACCATTAACTGGAGTAAGATATCAATTGGTGGGATGGGGATGAAGAGAATAAAAAAACTATGTGATGAATGAAAGTAAAATACTAAAATAATGGGAATATAAAAGAGAATGAAAATAAAAAATGATGATTTGAAAAGATAAAGATATATGCATAAAAGTACAAAAATAAAAGAATACGAGAAGAGATAAATAATAAAAATAAAATTAAAGGAAAGCAATTAATATACTATATATATATATATATATATTTAAAATAATAAAGGAAGAAGAAATTAAAAAATAAAATGAATAAGAAAGAGGGGAGAAATGGAAGGGTGGATCACTTTAAAACAAAAGTTCATGAATTTTATTTAATAAGTAATTAAAATTTACAAAAATAAAACTATATTAAAAATAGAATAGAACTACATAAAGTAAATAAATGAAATAAGAATTAAAAAAATATGTAGAAAATGTGCAGCAGCATAGAGCCCTAGGTGGATTCCCTCCCTTGTTGCTCGACTCCATGTGGCTGAGGTAGATCCTATTATTTTATAGGAACTTTAAGAGGCATACCTCTACCTTATGGATCCAATGAGATCCTGAGGGGACCTTTATATCATCTCTTAAAATTTAAATTCCCATGTATACCTACTAATATGAAACATTAAACAGTAAAGGATCTTGAGTTATTGTGATTTTCAGTGTGGATGAGATCCATTTGGGGCAGCCTTTGGGATCTCTATAGGATCATCTATGGGATTCATGAATCATGTGTGCATGGGAACATGGAGAATGTGGTAATGTCTCAGCAAAAGAATGATTCTTCCATGGGCTATATGGGTAAACAATGTGGCATGGAAGTAGGAGCATCATCCTCCTCCAGACTTCGAAGGGGCCAAAGGATCCATCTGAATAAATCATAATGATGGTAGCCCATGGCTTCTTAGATATGATCGATGGTGTACCTATGCCTCGACAATGGCAGAAGGCATCGAGTTCCTAATTCATGTGAGAAGAAATGAAGGCTTTAGAATGTTGTAGGTGGCATCTGATGACGTTAAACGGCGAAGCCACAATGGTGTGATCGTTGCTCGGTACATCACGAGATTCCATGGAATGTAAGGCGGAGTTTCATCCAAACAATGCCATTTTACAAAAAAAAACATGTTTACAAATATATCTCAAATCAAAAAAAAAAATCAAAGGATGTGTGCTTCTTTACAAACAAAGATGTGAGACTACCCCCATAATGAAATCATGCAGGGCTCAGAGGACCCCCAGTCGCCTCCATGGACTACCTCATATTGGTAACATTTTCAGCCCACCATCGCTGGTAAATACCCCATAAACTTGTTCTCTTGGGATGTGTCAAATCATTGAACTTGCCCGCATATTTCACAATTCCAGACCCTTATTCTTAGGTCGGATTCCCTCATGCACCCATGTAACATGGGAAGGCTCCCTTGGTGGCTCTCTTGGCCAGCCGACCTCTCCTTGAGGCTAGCCACGTGGCTTGGTGTATTGTACTTGAGGGAACGATTCAGGCTATATTTTTGGGAAAAAACATCAAAATTCATAAGAAATATTAAAATTTATAGAATATCTCCTAAACACTTGAAAAGATTAATTTTTTTCATAACACTTGAAGAACATCATCCAATATTAATTTTTAAATCATTGAAAATCCAACATTCAACTTTATCTAACAATTTATTAATTTTAAGCGTTTTTAATACCATATACCCAATTGAACATCATTTTATTGAAACATTGAAAATAATATGTATTTAAATTAAAAATACACTTAAAATAAATGAATTTTTTTAAAACATATGCACCGAATACAAGTATGTAAAATACCCCCACAAATAAACCATGTATTCCTTAAAGCATAAAATCTCAAAATAAAATTTAGAGAGAACCAATTTTCTAAAATTCAAATTTCAAAGTAATAATATCAATCAAATTACAATGTCTAATTAAATATTCAAAAATAAAAATATATATATATATTTTATTTCTTAATTTTCAAACAATTAATAAATCAAACTATTCTACTTTTTAACTTTTAAAAATTTTGAAACCTCTCTTATTATTCAATTAAATACCAGAATATATTATTATTAAATATTCCAAATCACGATCTCCTCACTTTTTAATCTTTTTCACTCAACTCTCATGATATTAATTCAAGTGGGGTTATGCCCTTATCATGAGATCATGTTCCTAATCTATATCCAAGTAAATGAAATCTGTCTCATCTTTGTAAAGTCTAAAATATCATAAAACCCTGAGGAATATGAAATTAAGGTTCAAATGACTTTGAGTTTAAATGTTGGTAGGAATTTATATTTTAAAAATAAAGGCATAAAGAGGAGGTTTATCTCTTAAATTCTAAATAATGATATAAAAACGAAATTTTAATGACATTCTTCACTTATAATTACCAACTCCACTTCCCCCAATACTAAATGTATGGGTTAGATAAATGTAAATGATAATGAATTATTTGTGGTCCCTCATAATTTTTTTTAATTTTATATTTAAAAAATCATATTAATTTTTCATTTTTTTGCTTTTTCGATATTTATGCAAAAAATAAACCTCACAACCACCACTAAACCACATATAATGAAAAACATAGGTATTGTAATTATAATGTTAGTATTACCAAATCAAAACCCATTATTTGCATATTTTTTTGTTAAGTTTGTCATTGTCTCATTTTCAATTTAGGAGTGGAAGAAAATAATGAGTAAAATTAATAAACCATATAACCATTCATGATAACTAAAATTCTAACCCCCCACACTTTTCCCTTACAATGCATTTCATCCCTTCCATCATGAATCCTTTCACCCCACACTTCAACTTTAAACTATAATAAAAATTTTATGAGGTATGAATGGATAAAATTTTCATCAAATATGGAACATCCAAATCAAGAACATTCATGGATCCTATATGCGAAAATGTATTGATTTAAAGGTAGTATTTTAAAGATAATAGATTTTGAAAAGATTCCTAAATGATTTTAAAAGTAAGTTTACACAGTCATGGATTATTCATTTTCAAAGTCACGTTCTAGTAGGTGGAATATCCCAAGATCACTCAATAAATATGATCAAGATAAAATAGAATGTAATTGGTCTAGAAATCCTCTTGGTAATATGTTAAATGATTTGGGACCAACACTCAATGCGTGACTAATACTAACAAATGAATTTATATATATATTGTAAATTCAATGAATGAAAAAATGATAGGGAAATATCACTTACACGAATCAAATAATTCCCTAAAATCATGAGTTGTCATTTTAATATCCATTCTTAACTTTTATCATCAAATTCAATATTTACATAATTCATTTTTTATAACAATGAAATCTAAAACATCAAATGACATGATTCTTAAGAAACCCAAGTCTCCTAGATAAGTCAGGTAATGAAAAATTAGGGAATGGGAGTGAAATTTACAATTTAATGCTCAAAAGATATTGTGGGGAAAAATAGAGTTTAAAAGATAATCATATAAAGTGAACTCCCTATCCCATGATGCTTATGTCATCATCTTCAACTATTGGGGGGATACCTTGGGTCATCATGAAAATACATAAGAGAATTTTCTAATTAATCACAAAGATCGTGTAATTAATGATCAACAAGATAAAAAGGGAGTGGGGTGCATGTTGAACTAAACCCTCAAAAAAATGAAATTTAAATTACTAGAATGAAAGTGAAGGTATATGTATTTGTATGATCCCCCAAGTGGGGATTGTATTTTTTCTACCTCCAGAGGTTTGTGCTGGATGTTATCCATAATAGTCTGGTGGATGGTTCTTCTTTGATTTGATCCTCCATATGTGGATTTTCCCATATTTCACTTCATCCTTATTGGGTGAGAAAGATACATGGATAATGTATAATAGATCCATCCCCTTCATAATTAAGTACAACTTTCATGGAGAGGTAGGATGAATTATGGGTCATCCTATTCCATGTTTGTTTTGTGTGCAAACTCTTCCTTCTTGTCTTCTGTCATCTTAACATGGGAGTCATGAATTGAATGATCAAAGGGAAAATAAAAAAGGTATTTATACTTAAATAAAATTTGAATTTCAATTTTTAATAAGTAATTTCTCCCTGTAAATATGTGAAACCTCTATATTTATTTTCTTATTATCAAAAACTTGGACTTATTCTTGGGATTCCTAAAATTCATTTTCAATAAAGTCCAATAGCTCCATGTGTTCCTAAACATGTGAAATTTCCTTTTCATCGTCATCCCCTATGGCATAACAAGAGTTAGTTAACTCTATAGAATTGAAAAATTGGAAATTATACCAAGTTTAGTCACAGGGCATGGAAAATGAAAATTATTTTCCTACCACAACACATTAGCAAACAAGGGTCATCTCACATGATGATATTCTTTTTCACTTATATATTCTAATTAACATAAACTATTTATTTATTTTAAATTATTTTATGAAAACATAGATAATTGTTTTTACTTTCTAAAATATAGAAAAGATATGAAGAATGGAAATTTGGACTTATACTAGTATAAAATACAAAACATATTGAGTTATGGATGAAAAAACATGGTTTTAGGTTCAGTTTTGAGTTCTATCATTATTCTCCTTTATTTTTTGTAATTTTATTTTGATAATAGATTCATGAAATATCATTATGTATTAGAATTATTTTTATTTAGAAATTTTTAATTCATGAATTCCTTAAGCTCACTCAATTCCACATCCTCCTATAATCAATGTTGACGACACACATTGGTCTAGAGTGTGCCATCTCCAAGGATATAGCTCTACTGATGTTGTATCGTCCATTTATCAGATCAACTCTATCGGGTGAAGAGATATCCAATGATGAGTGTGATAAGTGATTAAACAAAATAATTTATTTATATTGAGTTACATGGAATGAGGGACGTTCTCCGCACTCATGCATGATACATATTTCCATCACAAACTCATTAAACATTAAAAAATTTTAAGAACACCTTGAAGTCCCGCTAGGAAAGCCCCAAGTCAGCCTCCCATTGTAAGAGTAATATATCACATGGGGAATGAGGAATAAGATAAAAAAATAAAAAGTTAAGAGAAGAATTAGAATGAAATAAAAATATGATGAGAATAAGAAAAGGGGATAAAAATAACAAGAATGAGGATGAGAAATGTATAAGAAAATGATAGGAAAACACAACATTAAAATAATAGTAGAAGATATAATGAATTAAAATAATAGAAAAAAGAAGAACTAAAAATATAATATATTGATAATGTTAAAAGAATAAAGGATAAAATAATAATAATAATAATAATAATAATAATAATAATAATGAGAATGATATATCACATTAAAAGAAAAATTCATGCATTGTATTTTCTATGGAATTAAAAATTAAAAAAATAATATTAAATTTAAAATAAAATAAAACTAAAAAAATAAATAAAATAAATATGATAAATAAAAAGGATCAAAAATTGGGTGGCAGCATGAAGCCGAAAGGGATTCCCTTCCTTGGTTGTTTGACTCCCTATGGTCGAGGTAGAGTGTCATCTTTTATAGGTAATGAAGGATTGATCCATTAGCCTTCTTTTTCAAATGAGATCCGAGGGGGTCTTTGAATCTTCTCTTTAATTTTTAAATCCCTTGTAGACCCGGTTGGCCAAAATTGAAAACCTTCCAACCGAGAAGGGGGCAACCTGAGATCATCGTTCTCGACAGTGGGACTGAAACAATCTCCCCCGAACAAGCATACAGAAAATCCGAAGACCAGCAACAAACAAAATCAACATCACCGAGCACTGTAAGCTCCTAAAACACCGTCGACCACTCGAACCCACCTCCCAAGACACCTGAAAACCACCACTCAGAACCGACTGGGAGGAGAGTGATTGAATATTGGAGCAAGAGCGGAGTAGGAACGGACGCCGGCGTGCAGAAACACAGCCACCGAAAATTACTGTTGATGTCGAAGATGATAACCATGAACAAAACCAAAACTGCAAAAGGCCAAACATCAAACGCGACTGAAAAAACCCCCAAAATCGGAAGCCCTCCAGAGAACAGAAAAGACCAAAATGTAACCAATGAAGGAGAATGAAACCCTAAGGCGTGAGAGAAACGACACGAACCACGAATCCTGGAAAATCGATAAGCACTCAACCAACACATCCCAAACCCCCATGAGAGCCACTGCATCAGGCCAAAATGGAGTCTAATGAAATGGATCTGGGAGACAGAGCAGTGATTGAGACTAACCAGATTCCGACAGTGAGCCACGATCGCGGAGAAAAAGAAACACCCGACCGGGACGGGAACGCATGAAGAGGGCGGCCCTGCAGAAGAACAAGGTCGCCGGAGAAGTGAAACACCCGTCCGAGAAGGAGAACCAGGAACGGAAGGAGAATCCTGCAAACGAATGAGCAAGATGGCGAGAAAAAGCAGCAACGTCGGAAAGGAGAATATAAAAGAAAGCCGGAAGAGGACGGGCTAACGCCAGGGGATGAAACCCTAGATGGAGGTGAAAAGCGCCGCGCTCGGGAGAGCGTCCCCGGGAGAAGGGTGACATCCGCTAAACCATTTTAATACCCAATTCCAAATTTACCATCATTTGATTGATAAATTTAAAATCAACCATATTTACATTAAAAATCCACATAAAATGAATGAAAATTGTTCTAAAATAATATCCAAATATAATTATGTCACATCCTCTAAAACATTAGATGCAATGTAAGTTTCATGGATAACAAGTTAAACTACCACCATTATTATCATAAGATCACCAATGTATAAAGAAGAAAATACATAATGAGGCATAGCAATAGTTGAAGCTCCAAGATCCCATATTATATCCATGAATGTCATGGATCTAATGGTATAAGGTACTGGTAATGTCCATAGATAATAGTATTTTTTTGGAATCTTGTGATGTGAATAAGGCCAGAACATTCCTTATCAAACTATCCATGTATTCCTCTTAAAAACGTAACTTCATAGTGCATAGCTCATTTTTTATCATATCATCAATGGGTATGTATTTAAGTGATTTTTAAATGGGTATATTGAATTCAATTTTTTAAACATGTCCAAAATCTCATTTTAAAATTCATCTTTATGTTTTTTTGATGTATTCATACTTGATGGAATATGTAAGGTAATTTTCTCTATCTTTTGATGGTTTCTCATATTGATCTCTTAGTTTATTCCATTTCTTTTCAAAAATTTCTTCCCCTTTTTGATTTTTTCCCCTAGGATTTTTTAATTTGGGTGTCTTATGATTAATTTATATTCTACTCCTAATAGTTACTAAACTAACTTTGTAGTTGGGCTTAGCTAGTATTTAAGCCAAATGTTTCCCAATGGTCATTGTAAAAAACTCCAACAAATTCTGTATTTTTATTTTCAATTCATTCTCTTCATTTTTATATTGTGTATGGTTTCGGGTTCAGGATCATTGAGATCGAGAACATTATGAAAGTTCATCAATGGGTTTCATCTATTGAAATAGTGGAGGTTTATTAGCTTTTTTGTATCCTTAGTTGAAATTCTATTAGATTGGTGGATGTTGATGAAACAATGGTTTTAAGATGTGTCTTGTATTGGTTCTATTTATTTTGAAATTCATATTATACTTTTGAATTATATCTCCATCCTAGTTTGGGTGGTTGAAATGGTTATTGTTGATATGAATCACCATAACACATTGCGTACTACACATTAATTCATTAATCAGTGAGAGGATTAGGTGAAGAAAAACCGAATAATACCATAAAAGTGTTGTTTTTTCATAAGATTGATTAAGATATATCTTCCTTAGCATAGTGGTAATATCTTCTCATTTAGATTCAAATATAAGTGGTTTAATTAACATTACCCTACAAACCAAACTGGTGTTAATACCTCTTGTCCCAATTAGTTGTGAGTGTTATTCAATATTTTCTATCAGTCATTTGGAATCATCAAGCGATTTTTAAATTAGTTCCCCTCCTAATTATTCCTCAGGTAATATTCTATCATTGTTAAATAATCCATGATAGAAGAACATAATAAAATTAGGTCCCTTTATTGATTGATGTGGATAGATAACACACAACATCTTAAATAATTCCCAGTAATAATATAATGATTTTATTGTTTCTTGTGCAATTTTATAGTTTTCCTTCAGTAAGGACATTATTCTTGAAGTAGGGAAGAAACCTATAAGGAAATTTCTAATGATTTCCTCCAATATTTTGAATAATTATAGTTTGAGTTTTGACATCCATTCCTTTAGTAAATCCTTCATGGGTTAAGGGGGGTTTTCTCAACTCAACTTACTCCTCTGTAAATCCTCTTGATTTCAAGGGGTTACACATCATCAAAAAATTCTTGATATTATTGATTATATCCAATAACACATGGCCATTAAATTTACATATTATTTGGATTCTCCTTATTTTTAATTTTAATTTAGAATATATATAATGATATACGATATGATTTTTTTAATTCAAAAAGTGAGGTTAAAAGAAACACTAAATGTTTGGTAATGATTTTACACCATGTTTAATATTCAATGTGAAAAAAAGTAGTTTCACGTGAGTTTTTCAATGAAAATTTCTTAAAATATTTCTTAAGATTATCATGTTTTCTTAGTTCTATAACTCTAGACATTATGGACCTCTCAATTTATGGATAAAGATGAAATAATAGTGTAGTTTTAGATCGAGGCATGAAATGTGTGTGGATAAGGATTAGAAGATTTTAACAACCTTTTTGAACCCTCTATTTCTGGTACAAAACATTAGTTTTATGTGTTTTGAGCCTATACAGAACTGGGGATAATTTTGGTGAAGCTTGAGGAGGTTTTTTCATGTTTTGGAGTTTTTTATGAAGGAGAAAAGTTTTTATATGTTTAGTAAAAACCATTAAACATCTCCAAGAAACTATGAAACATGTTTTGCCTTCACTATGGAGGCACACAATTGACACACATTTTGGAATAATTTTGCAAGTACTAGGGGAAATCCTACAAATTGAAATAGTTAGAAATCATTTTTAGGGTAATGTATGTCTAACTATGAAATCTAACCATGTGAGGTATGACCCTAAGATAGTAGCACGACATTTTCGTCACATGACTTTCCAAATCATGTAGACTAACAATGCGGTATTCAGTTAATGTCGCAGTTTTTCTAAACATAAATTATGGAATGGGACAATAATTAGTCCCCTAATATCTTAGGATATTTAATCCCTTATCCACCCAAGTCTCTATTAGTAATTTCTATCAATCATGAGAAAACATCTATCGAATAAAAGTGCATTGGTGGACTGGATTCATTGTTAAGTCATCATTATTTATTATTCTTATTATATCAACACTTATCCTCTCTCCGAGAACCATATATCTATTCATTTATGTATAGACCTATTTTATTTGTTGTGAATCTTGATAGAGTTTTTCTTGATCTATTGAAGGAAATGTGTATCAATATTATATCGTGAGTATATAATTGTTGTTCTTTGTTTGTTCTTTAAATTTAGAGGTATGAGGATTATCTGTCATATCCAATTGACTTAGAACTTGAATTAATAGTATTTATTAAATGAATTTATTGAAATGTTTAGGAAATTATTTTGTGATTCATAATAGAAATATTGTTTGGTTATAGATTTGGGAATTTTAGAAATTGGATGGATTTTGTAAAACCCCCAATGTTTACTATTTTAAAATGATGGTATAAAAATTGTGGAATTGTTTTGGTGAACACAAGTTGTTTAATTAAATTTTTTCATGCAGAATCAGTTTTATATGATATGGAAATTTACATACATAGTTGGTGTTTGTTCAATTGTGAGTGTGACACTGCATATGGGGTGTATAACATTGGGAAACCTAGATTTTGGTTACTGTGTGATGAAATCATGGATTGATGAGAGATCATTCATGAATGTGGAACTATCACATAGAATGCATGTGTGACTGTGGGTTTGGGTGAAAACAAGAGAATGGGTATTCCAAATTATGAGAAATTATTCAAAGAAATTATTATTTTTCCATAGAACTACTTATGGTTTTGATATAACATTCTTAAACTTTTTTAAATAAATGACCAAATTAGTATTTTCTCAATCACTACTACAAATACGCCCTTTATCAGTGCTAAAAAGGGCTTTTAACAGTGCTAGGAAAAACGCTGTTAAAGCCGGCGAAGATAAAGGGGGGTCCCCTTTATCAGTGCTAAAAAAGCGCTGATAAAAGTACCCCTTTATCAGTGCTTTTTTTAACGCTGATAAAGGGGTCCTATATCAGTGTTTCCTTTATCAACGCTTTCATTTTAGCGCTGATAAAGGACCTGTTTATCAGCACTTTTAAAAAAGCGCTGATAAAAGTTTAAAAAATTTAAAAAAAATTAAAAAATTAAAAAAAAATTACAAAAAATTAAAAAAACCATGCCAATCGTGGGGGGGATTTTATAGCGCTTGACCCCCCTTTTAACAGCGCTTTTTAGCCCCTCCAACACCCACACGCACCCCCTCCACCCTTTATCAGCGCTAGCCCCCAATATCCACCCTCATGCGCGTGCCTCTGCCTCCAGCAGGTTTTGAACTCAAGACCTCCCCCATGTACGCCTAAGCCCTTACCACTACTCTATTTTGATTTGTTTGCTATTTCATGATATCTCTCTCTATATATATAGTTATATTTATTCGTATAGTAATATATATTTATATTAATATATATATATATAGTTATATTAATATATATATATAGTTATATTAATATATATATATATAGTTATATTAATATATACAGTTATATTAATATATATAGTGATATTAATATATATATATAGTTATATTAATATATATCTCTATTTATATATATATAGTTATATTTATTCGTATAGTAATATATATTTATATTAATATATATAGTTATATTAATATATCTATATATAGTTATATTAATATATATCTCTATTTATATATATATATATATTTAGTTATATTTATTCGTATAGTAATATATATTTATATTAATATACATATATATAGTTATATGAATATATATATTTATAGTGATATTAATATATATATTTATAGTGGTATTAATATATATATATATAGTAATATTAATATATATATAGTTATATTAATATATATATATATATAGCTAGATTAATATATATATATATAGTTATATTACTATATAGTAGTTATATAAATATTCATATATTGGTATTTTAAATAAAATGGATATTAGTTATTATTTAGATAGAGCTAATATATTTTATATGTAAATATGTTTAATTATTTATTTTAAAAATTTAATTTTTAGGTGTGAATATATAAAAAATATGTACATATAGTTATATATTTGATTATAAATAGCAGTGCATTATAAAAAATGATAAAATTTCAAATACATAATATCAATATGAATGCAATACCTTGGAATAAATCCAGTCCTCACCAAAAAAGCCAATAACACCCCCTCAAACGAGGCTGAAAACCCACAAAATGTTAAAAAATCTGGGTACCTTGACTAAAAACTCAGTTTTGGATGCCTTATGGGCCTCTTTTGGCCTCAAAAAACCCTTGATCTGAGTTCCCCCAAATCACAACAACGTAGAGCTCATCGCATGCTTCGATTTGATATGTGGTAGAGCTCAAACGGACACCCGGATCAAAAGTTATGGCCGTTTGAAGTTTGAGTTGCGTTTTCGACTTATTTTGGATCTTTTTTTTTAATTTTTTTAATTTTTTTAGTCTTTAAATTGTTATTAAATGACTACTAATCCATAATAATTAGCAAATTATTAATTAAAAATATTTTTTTTAATTTTTTAAGAAGCCATTTTCACTAAATATCTTATATATTAAATATATTAAGTGTTAATGTACATTTAAACTTATCTAAAATATATTTAAAAATTATATATTATATCTATATCAATATAACTATATTTATATATTAATATATTAATATATTTTTTTTAATTTTAATTTTTTGAATTCGACCCTTTATGAGCGCTTTTAAAAAAAGCGCTGATAAAGACCCTCCCTTTATCAGCGCTACTAAACAGCGCTGATAAAGGGGGGGGGGGGGCGCTGGGAAAAAACTGTTTTTGTGGTAGTGAATGACGTGTGTTGGAAATTATTTAGGGAAATAATAATGATTTAATACTCACCCCATTCTTGGGGAACATTTGTGAATTTTTATATGTCATCTATCTAGATATAGGTAAATGTAATGTATCATATTTCACCTATGACGCAGCATGATACAACTAGCATATCAGGTGGAGTTGGATATTTGATCATGGTCGGGTGTTAGTAGGGATGATGCCAACTTGGTGTCTTTTAGTTTGGTTTTCATTCATTTCCTTATGGTTATATTATCATTTCCATTGGTTCTATAATGATTTTGTTATTTACAAATAGATATTTCATAGTTTTATAGTTTATCCATGCATCATATAGTTGATTTGGATTTAAATTTTTATTAATGAAATTTCATTATCATTAAAAGTAAAATCATCCCCCAATGATTTTTATGCCCTTGAGATTTTTTATAGCATTTTCTGTCTTACAGAAATAACTCAAGACTTATAACTCCACCATCACTTCTCAATCCAATTACTATGGGTTGAATGTTATAAATGGTATCAATTTTTAGTGATTTATTTTGAAATGGTATTAGTCTTGTTTGGTTCATCCATATTTTGGGTTGGTAGTATGGATATTGGTACGTCAGAACTTTAAATGTATATCCTAAAAATATATAGCTAACATATTTATTCTAAACATCTTGTTACATGGGTGATTTTGTAAAAAAGTGTTTTTATACACTTCTAGGTGATTTTTCATCTCATCGTCATGGGTTTAGATGCTGAAAACTTCATATCATTCATTTATAGTAAGGCTTCCCACAATGATGGAATCATTCATTTGAAATTTGATGATTTAATTTAAATAATAAACATGGAAGTAATTGTTGAATTTTTAAAATGAAACATGTAATGATTTTTTTCTTATAGTTATTTGAAATATACTAAGAATTAAATTTATAGGGACTGTTGACTACATGATTTTCCCCTGGTTTTAGAAATGGAACCCGAAAGACATCATACGAATCAATCAGAAGAGTTAGCTAAAAATGTGGTTCCAACACATCATCTAGGATTTTTAAGCCACTAGAATATATAATCAGAATAAAGAGCCTCAATGGTTGTACCATTCAACTCAATTTCAAAAGAAGAATAAACCCATTTTAGGTGGGATTCGAAACCTGATAATGTATAGCTACTGTTGAATATATTGATTCCAATATTCAATTTTCTTTTAAGAAAAACTTATTTAAAATTCATGATAGTAACATAGATTATTGAGGATTTGGAATGCCAATGGTGGGATTTCAATATTCATTATAAAGATGGCCTTATCATAACATGGGCATATTTTTAAGAATTGTTTTACACATAATTTTATCCTCACACCATCCAGATTATAATTTTTTTTTCTGTATCCTACATTAAATGTTCTCTCAATAATAGAGTATGAGTATATATTCATGAATTTATTTATCCTCACACCATAAGTAGGAGGGAGTGTGCCAATTAAATAACACAACATTTCAATTGATCATACAACTAAAACATCGCTTGTAGATTGATATCCATTGTATTATAGACCATACTAAAATTTTCAATAAAGAATCCATAGTATAAATGGAAATTTCTAGGAATCCAACTTGTGGAATTATCTTTATAACAATGGGAACATGTGGGTACTCTAACATTGGTAATAAGAGGAATATATACATCTACTTCCAATGTGTTTTATATATATCAAAACTAGAAAATAGGTTTAGTCGTCTTTCCTCTAAGACTAAAAAGTAAGCCATTATGTATTTAAATCTGTTTATTTTATCATATGAAGCGGGATTGTATGGCTCAATATAGAGTATGCTGCAATTGTGAAAAGATGGGACATATTTAGTGTTATTTCCATACCACTCCAAATCATGGTGATGAAACTACATAACATGTCTCTCCATCTTCCAATTCTTCAATGGGGTGATCTCACTAGAACAACCCTCATCCTTAGAACCACGGTAATCATGGTGATTCTATGAACACCATCAATCCTAAAAAAATTCAATATCAATAGGAAAATTATGATCAAGGGACAATGAAAAAAATGGTGATGATAAGATGATTATAAAAAGTCATTATAGACCATTAATGGTGTGAAATACAATTCTTGAAAATTCAACCCATACGTAATAATTGTTTGATAGGAGTGCATCCCACACATTTATTTCTTCTCATGTTGTTGATATTCTAGGTTTTTTTGCTCATATTATGCCTTCTATTTTAATGCTGTAAACATCTCTTGGCCAAAGGGAGAGATTTGATTTTATGTTTTCATCATGTATGATGATTTTCGATGGGGAAAAATTTGTATGGGTATTCTCAATACATGAGGTGTACATCTACGAACATATATTTGGAATTGATTGGTTGATGATATCCAACTATAATTTTTACTATTACGCTTAATAAGTGGGTTTCATTTCATCATGTAGTGTTAAATATCTCATCAAAGGATATTAGGTTGTGTATGCATGAAGAGTATAACCTTTCATACAATTTTTTGTAGCTATCAATAATATTTTGGAAGTGGTGATGTTGAAATAGGTTGATGAGATCATAAAAATAGATTTTATAACCATAGTTGACTAGTTTCCTATTGTGTTTCTTGATAATTTTTCGAAGTATCCGAAAAAAATAGAAGTGGAGATAACGACTATTCTATTAATAGGTACCAATAAATTTTCATTCCATCATAAAATATGGAACAAAATTATTTGATATAATTGAATTTCCAAATTGATGAAATGGAAATAAAAGGGTCCATTTTACTGATCATGTCCCCATGGGTAGCACTGATTCTTTTTATAAATAATTTGGATGAAACTCCTAATATTTTGTTGATTATCGTAAGACTAAACATGTTATGATAAAGAATTGGAATTCTCTTACATGAATCAATGATATATTTGATCAATTTTGGGGAACCCAATGGTTCTTTATAATTGGATTACATTTTGGTTATCATGAAATTTCAGTTCAGAAAGAGGATATTCTAAATAAAGGTTTTAGAATCAGATATTTGCATTATGAGTACATGGTTATCACCTTTCATCTTAAAAATACACTTGTGGTATTTAAGGAATTGATGAATATGACATATCATATTTATATCGACTCTTTTCTGGTGGTAATCATTGATTCTACTTGGATTATTCTAGGAATAAATTAGAACACGTGAAACACTTGGATATAGAGTTAGACATCTTTTCGGGGCATAAAAAATATGTTATTCTATTGAGATTTGATTTTTGAATACCATAGGTATCTTTACATCATCATTTAATTTTTGAAAAGGCATCTCTATAGATCATGAAATGGTAGAAGCTATTATCTATTTTAAAACACAAAAGAAAATCATTGGGATACACAATTTCATTAGCTTAGTGGGATACACTACAACAAATGCCGGTCCTAGCGGCGGTTTAAACCGCCGCTATATTGTGTGGCGGCGGTTTACAAAAACCGCCGCTAAGTTTGGCGTCGGCAATCTATTAGAGGCGGTTTTTTCGATTCCGCGGCGGTTTTAGAAATGTGTCGTAGGTCCTTCATTTAGCGGCAGTTTCTCTTCATTTAGCGGCAGTTATATGGGCAGCTTATTCGCGGCGGTTTTAACCACCGCTAAATTCAGGCGTTTGATGCGCCTATTCTGCGGCGGTGAATACCGCCGCGAAATATCAGCATAATAAATTTAGCGGCGGTTAAAACCGCCGCTAAATGTTGAACTGGAAAAAAAATATGTTGGATCTGCTCCACCACTGCCCTAAATTTTCCAAAACTACAGCCACATCTCACCCATCAGCCCCACATAATATCACATCCACACATATTTGTAATGTACAACAGCTTACAACATTATTACATCATCACCATTTCATATTCCATCACTAAAAGAATACTACCACAAACCACTACACACAAAAACCAACATCCTCATAATAGTGACCATAACATCTCTTACCATAATAAAAACCAACATTAAAAACACCATCCCTCATAGACAAAACCACACCATAACAAGAAACATGTATCTCACTAACTGAACAAATACATTGATTGAACTACCACATGACTAATAGGAGTGATTGTTTTTATTCACAACCATCCTCAAAAACCAACTAATTGATATCATAACCAACCCATGTAAACTAATGAAGGAACATGTGACCCAAGATTTAGATCATGAAATCTCATGATGGAATAATTGACTATACAACCAACATGAGAAAATTAATAATGGAACACAAGGCTTCATGACCAACTCAACTGAATACGTGAATGAATGAGAAACCACAATATGAAAACAAGAAACATAGTGATGTAACAAACAAAAAATGACCAATTTAAAAGACGACATGATCAAACTAGTGGTCAAATGAATAAATAGGGAATCTATGAGAAAACCCATGAATGTTTCAATGTGAAATGACTCATAAAACCATATTGAAATATCCAAAATCCAATAAAACAAGTAGGTGGGTTTTATTAAAACTGGATATATTACCTAGGATACCACTAAAACAGTTATCATCCTCATGTTCCAATGAATATAAATGGTTCCAAAATAGAACCCTTGTGGGAAACCTCTCAAGGATAATATAATAATTTGATCAAAACTAATCATTAAATAAATAAACACATAACCATGTGTCATAACCAACCAATTAAAGGGACCATATTCATATTATGACAAACAATAAAATAGATTTACACAGTTACATTGAAAAAAATGAATGAATTAAAACACTTTATGACATTATTCATTCATCTTTGAATATGTACCAAAAAATATCTCCTCCAAACCACTATTCCACCATAGAAAATGATAAAATGGATTAACATTCCCATGAAGAGTAATCTACAAATGATCCATGATTTCCATTGGGTTCACCAAATCATTACCTCATCCTCATCATCCAACTCTCTATATTTGAATATATGGGATGAATCATGATTATTTCAGTAATGTTGGGATACATGGATGATATTGTGAATTATTTTTATCAGTGGTTAGAGCTCCAACTGATATAACACCTCACCAATGTTCACCAAAACCTAAAAAATCCAGAACAACCTAGGAGAATCCACACTCCCTCACACAAAATATGCCTACACCATCATGGAAACAACCTCAAGAACACATGATCTTTGAAATATAACTACATGGGTATACATCTATATTATACAGTGGTATTGAAATGATCCTGATCTTCTTTTATATTTTCTATAACTATTAGGATATTTTAAGTCATGCATTACACCACACTAGAAAAATATTTTTTTATTCCCTTACATAGACACATCACAATGTAAAAGTATACAACATCCAACACAACTCATAGAATATATACACAAAAACAGATGAATGATGTATATTTTTATCGGAAAACAAAAAAAAATTGGTGTTTTATTCACCCATAATGCAACTAGGTCAAAATTAATGTTCCCAAAAAATCCCACAACTTATTGAAATTCAATTCCAGATTTCCATCGATTAGGGGATTGAAAGTCATTTTAAAGAGAGTTTAGGTAATGGATGGATTCCATATTCCTCCCAATAATGATGATATGAAATAGTAATTACATTCTAAACAATTAATTATGGTATCATGGGGAGTCCTAAAACCTCATCCATGTACAATCATTCTTAATAATGTATTTAACTGGACTCCTTGATTTCTATATAATGTTATGAAATCATTATTCAATATATGATCACATATCCTCCCTAATATTGGGGATAAATTGTGACCATCACAATATTTGACCCTCCACCAAAAGGATTTAATGATTGTATACATAAGGAAACATGAGAAATCAAGAAAATGTTAGGACATGGAAATGTTTGGTAGCAACTATGTGTCATAAATGTTACATATACAAACCAACTGTTATCATACTTGTTCAACACATCAACAATACTACTACTCATCATCTGATGCTGCATCGTCACCCTCTCCACCTTCATCTCCACCACCTGCTGCCACCTGTAAGAACATTATATTGAAAATTAAATATTTTTGCATATTTATAATAAAAATTAAAACCAATAAAAGTTTGCAAACTAAATGATTTTGATTTTTTTGTGATTTACCTGCTCACCACTACCCGATGCACTACCACCGGGGGCATATCTGCTCATATGCTGACGTATTTCAAGCAACTCTTTCTGCAAATCAGATATCTGATTCCCCTGCTGGTGAACTGTGTTTCGTAGAGCAGACATCTCCCTCTGAGCATCTTCAGGTATGAAATGACTATAACCAGGAGTAGATGAGGCCGAAATCCCTGATGGCATGCGAAAGACCTCAGATGGTACGGGTCCCAAACCCATCCCGCGCACTCTACCAGGATGCTCCTTCCCAAGGACTTGACCAATCGGGTCATCCTGGGAGACTGAGTAGGATTGCCCAGGATTGGCATCCCATATTTCTTTAATTTTTACCTATAAATCAAATATCAATATATATTAACACAGTAAAAACTGATATTAAGTTATTATAATAAATAATTGACTTCATACCCCAACTTCTCTGGCAGGTTCATTAACAAAACTTCCATCTGTTTTTTTATGAACATCCAGCCACAGTTCTGTTCGGGATGCTTCATGCCCTAAACTCTGTGACTGCATTAAACAAAGATAAATAATCAATCAAATATGTTAAATAGATAATATTATCTTATAAATATTTAAACTAATTAAAAGATTACCAATGACATTCGGCTTCTTGAAAAGCTTTTTGAACCCGCAGTGTGCGGGATTACCTGCTTCGCCCGGTTTGAAGCATTCTTTCTTGAGAGATCCTGAAATAAATAAAATTCAATTTAACAGTATTGTATTCAATGTCTATCTCCTCTTCATGTACATGTATAAATGTAAAATGAGGATAATATAATAATATATATTTCAATACCATCCGCTTCTCATCACGATGTCTATCGACAAAAACCTTCCACTGTTCTTTCGGTACCCCACTGGGTATCTTCTCATACATCTGCTGCACGGTCAACGAAGAATCGTTGACATCACACCACAACCTCCATTTGAAATCTTTCCATTTTTTTCCAAGATTTTTCAATGTCCACTTCCGTGCTATCACATCAGCAACGGTAAAGTGGAAGAACATCTGTATACAGAAATTCATTTTGAATATATTAGTAAAATGACATTCAATTAAACCATAAAGGAATAAAATTACCTTTATCTGAGAATCATAAACTTCATTTTTCCAGTTTGGAGGCATATGCCTCCAATCATCATACGAAATAGGCACGGAAACGGGCTCCGCTGCCAGCTGACCTATAATCTGACCAAGTAAACCTGCGGCGTCATCCGTCGGGACCCCCATAAGAATCAAATGGCACCACTATCTTCTTGCCATGCATGTTCCAAACATCAGAACTTTTTATGTCTCTTTCCACGGTTTCATTGTCTTCATCTGCAATGAGCAAACAATTACTATGAACAAAATGCAATAAATTTATTTAATTAAAATTTGTACCTATGACTGCGACCCTCCAGAATGTCCGTGATGAACTGGAGGGGGCGTGTCACTGCCCCGCTGCTGAAGCTCCTGTAGGGGGAGGCGATGACTCATCCTCTAATGAGGGATCCACTGATGGTATCAGAGATGGTGCAGGGGGAGATGATTCCGTGGGGACAGACGGATCGTCATCTGTCGCAGAAGAAGAAGGAATAGTGTACCGCTTCTTCCTTGGCATTCCTGTCATTTAATCAAATAAAATTAAGTTCAGAATATATATTTCAAAAAATTTATGCAGAAAAAAAATTAAAAATGATAATAGATGCCCAGTATTAACAAACAAAATATATATAACAATGATAATGAATGACTACAGAAATGAAACAAGTAGTTGCTGAATGAATAAATAATTGTACATACAATCATTTTCCCCTTCAATCATGTCGGTTTCCTGCTCCATTGCTTCATCCACTTCATTCATCCTTGCTAGACCAATATTTTCAATATCATGATGGACAAATAATTCTGCTTCCTGTTGTTGATGAAATTCAGTTGCAGAGGTCAAATCTTCCACTTCATCACCCATATCATACAAATCTCTTTGTATTACGTGAGTAACTACACTCCACCCTTCATCCACAACATCATTCACATAATATACCATTTTTGCCTGCGATGCTAAGATATATGGATCATGCAGTTCACGATCACCAACATCCATCAAGCGAGAGAAGTTTACAGAAGTAAATTGCAAGGAATCTCTTTTAACACCTCTGATAAAATCGACCCATTTGCATTTGAATAAAACAACAGAAAAATGCCCGTGGTAGTTTAATTCAATAATATCATGCAGCTTTCCATAGTATTCCACTTCAGCAAATGTAAAAATACCACTATTCTGTGTTTTCAAACCCACTTCTCGATCGACTGTACGAAATCTAAAACCATTCACATTATAAGCGTTGAACTTTCTAACTTGTTTTATAGGACCTCTACCAAGAAACTTCAAATCTTCTGAAAAGTCAGCTCGAGTATCAGTTTTCATGATCTGAAAAAAATATATAATTTAATAGATTTGCAAATTGTATGTGTCAAAGTAATATTCGTATTTATTGCAATATTTATAAACTTACACGTCGTGCAAACCATTCTACCAGCTCTTTATTCACAGCTTTCGTTATATCTTTTTCATTTCGTATTCGGCTTCTCATTCGTCTATTTGTTTGTATCCTCAACTCTTCAATAAATGGATCTGCAATTTCACTATTCAGCAGCACATATCTATGTGCCTGTAATAATTCCAATTCTGTTAGTGTCGCGTATGAGGTCCTCCCAACTGATCGGCCAATAGCAGGAAATATTTTTGATTTCTGATGCATTTGAGATTGAGTTGATGTGTCTTCAACACGTCCAACTCGAGTAAATCTTGTCTCAATATCATCCAAATATCTAGAACAAAAGGTGAGACACTCCTCGGCCAAATAGCCTTCAACAATAGAGCCTTCTGGTTGATCTTTATTTCTCACGTATGCTTTCAAATGCCCAAGATATCTGTGAAAAAAAATAATAATATTATGCATTTATTTAAATGCCAAAAAATGTTTACTTAACTGGAAACATATAAATAAAATACCTCTCAATTGGATACATCCATGGATAATGAACGGGGCCTCCTAATTTAGCTTCGTCAACCAAATGCACAGTTAAATGCATCATGACAGTAAAAAACGATGGAGGGAAGATCATCTCCATTGCACAAAGGGTCAATACAAACCTCTCCTGTAGGTTGTCAAGCTGAAATGGATGTAGAGCTTTCTCACATAACTGTCTGAAAAATGTGCAGAAATGGAGTACAACAGCAGTAACTTTTTCAGGTAATAATGTACGCAATGCCAATGGTAGTAACTATTGTAACAGAACATGTGAATCATGACTTTTCAATCCATATAACTTACGATTCTTCAAGTCAACACACCTCGAGATGTTACTCGAATACCCATCAGAGACCTTCACATTCTTTAAAATTTTAAGGAACGTATCTTTATCCCTATTTTTCAATGAAAAAATGGCCGGAGCATACTTTTCATTCTCATCTGGCCAGAGATCACGTTTTATGTTCATTACTTGTAAGTCTTTGCGAGCATTGAGATGATCCTTTGACTTTCCATGCTCATTAAGTAATGTGAAAATCAAATTATCACATACATTCTTCTCAATATGCATCACATCAAGATTGTGGCGCAAAGAATTAAATTCCCAATACGGAAGTTTGAAGAATATACTTTTTTTCTTCCATTGTTGCGTTCTGATTTCACTTGACAATGCACTTCGCACTCGTTTTCCGCTATCATTCAAATGATGAACCTTCCCAAATTCTGTTTTAACATTTTCAAGCTGTTTCAATATTTCAGAACCGATTAACAACTTTGGAGGTGGTCTACGATCAATGCAACCATTAAATTTTGATTTGTTCAGCCGAAATCTATGAGATGCATCAAGAAATCTTCGATGGCACAAGAAGCACCATTTTCTACTGTGAGGTAGCCGTTTGGGCTCGAAATCAAAGTTACAAATGGGACAAGCCAAACCCGTATAAGTGTTCCAACCAGATAAATTCCCAAGCCCAGGGAAGTCACTAATGGTCCACATTAAAGCAGCATGCATTTTAAACATTGTTTTAGAAGAAACATCAAATGTCTCAACACCGTTGCTCCATAACTCCTGCAATTCTTCAATCAAAGGTTGCAGGTATACATCAATATCATTTCCAGGCATTTGTTTTCCAGGAATAATCATCGAAATGATAAAAGTTGTTTGTTTCATACACATCCACGGAGGCAGATTATAAGGGATCAAAACAACTGGCCAAATGCTATAACTCGTACTCAAAGTCCCAAATGGGTTGAATCCATCGGCAGCCAATCCCAATCGAACATTCCTAGGATCAGCTGAGAAATCTGGATGTAATGAATCAAATGTCTTCCACGATTGGGAATCTCGTGGATGTCTCATTAACCCATCATTGTTATTATCTACAGCATGCCACTTCATGTGTTCGGCGGTTTTTGATGACATGAATAATCTTTGCAATCGAGGCTTCAAAGGAAAGTAACGCAAAACTTTTGCAGGTGTGTTCCTTTTCTTCTTCTCTGTGAAATTATGTTCAGTCATACTTCCAACATCACCCTTTGACTGCCATCTAGAAGAAGAACATTTCTTACAATTCTGTCTACTTGAATCCTCTCCCCAGTAAAGCATACAATCATTGGGACACGCATGTATTTTTGTATAATTCAGACCAAGCTTGTTAACAACTTTTTTCATATCATAAAACGATTCTGGGATTTTTGCTTCAGGAAATGCATCACGAATCAATTCCAATAACATGGACATTGCCTTATTTGTAATTCCACATAGACATTTGATATGGTACAACTTCAGTAGAAATGAAAGCTCTGAATATTTCAAACACCCACTATACAACTCTTGATTTCCATCGTCAACTAAATCATGAAATGCATTTTCCTCACTGAAGTTTTCCCTTACATTTGGCTCCACAGAATCAAGAGGATCCAATGATATGTTACAATCTTGATCTGCTTGTGTTACAGTCTCAGAAACATCACTTGTCACGTTGCAATTTGTAGCACTCTCTTCTGGTTGTTCTGATATGTTTTGATGCTCATAGTGGTGTCTTGCAGTGCCGAATGCATCATTTATGAGGTTTTGCATTTCATTTTCCATTGTCGAAGAACTTGGGACCTCATTCTGTGGATTAACATCAGTCCTCAATCTTTCTGTATTGTTTGATTCTCCATGCCAAATCCAACACAAATATTGCTCAGGGAATTGATTCAGTATTAAATGTTCATAAACTTCATCTCTCTTCAACCATGTTCTAAATTTACATTTAGGACATGGACATCTTATTCTCCCTTCAACGGATCGATTAGAAATTGAAAAATCTAAAAACCCATTCAAACCCTTAACATATTGAGATGTGTTCCTCGGTAATGTGATCCAGCTTTTATCCATGTATATCACAATGTGCCTACACAAAATATACGATAGTGTAAGATTACAGAAACATAATATAATAAAGATGAACCATTGACCATAAAGTATGCATAATATAATAAAGATGATTCATTGACCACATTTACCATTTCAGACCAACTGAACAAGTCTGGTCCATAGGAGACAGCGTCAACACCTCATTGAGGAGCAATAAGAATATCGGGATACACACTTATCATAACACCATCGATGACACATTTATGTTGCCTCAAACAACACCCCTTTGATGTGTGATCGAAAATGATCATAATGCATTTTAAATCAAGTTAACTACATTCACTGAAACCATTTTCACAATGGGTAATGTTTGTTTTATTGTTCTAGGGAAATCTAAATGGCCACATTTAAGTTTTGGGGTTCATCTTGTGATGGAAGCATGAGACATGGTGTTTTAATTTCTTGAATAAATTAGTGATAATGACCCTCCTAAGGTGGAGAGAATTATGTTAGTCATGGAAATGTGGAGAAAACTGTAGAGTGGATGTGGAGGAATCAAGGTTCCAAATAGAAACCTATAAGGGACATGTTTGGGGGTTCTTAGGGAAGGCCAGGTGGAACTTCGATATGGTGTGTGAGGTAAATTAAGTAGGCCACCACTAATGGTTTCTAATGCATAATCTAGTCCATGAATATAAAACAAAAAATAGTTGTTGTACCCCTCTCTCTTGGATTTTAATGATCACAATCACTCTATTTGTGTTCTAACTTGTTTTCAAGTGTTTTTGATGTTAGGAAAAAGATTTCCTAGGAGCTCGCCCAAGAAAGCTGAAAATGGATTGACTAAGTCTACCGGCCAACCGGTGGATTTCCACCAGCCAGCCGGTTCCTACCCACCGGCCAGCCGGAGGAGCCAGGCAGTAGGCCTTCCCATTGCCTAGTGTCACCGGCCAGCCGGTGGATGACCACCGGCCAGCTGGTGAGACACCACCGGCCAGCCGGTGTGCCCAGTCAATCCTTCTGGTGGATCCTAAACTGCGGAAAGTACTAATTATGGATGCCATTTTTCATTGCTACAATCCTGTGCTTACCACTGTGGTCGGACGTAGCGTCATGGATACTTTAGTTCTTCCTCAAGATAAAAAGCGCTTTAGCTGTAATGGTAAAATCTAGATTTTCTGCAAAGGATTACAGTGATTGTTTGGCACTTCATCTGATTTATGAGAGATGGAATGAAGCTGAAAAGAAAGGATCAGTGTATGAGTATTGCTGGAAAAAAGTTCATCATGTGGAAACTTTAAAGACAATTCATGCTATTCAAAAGTAATATTTTATAAATGCTGGACTGTTGGATAGAAATGCGGGATAGTCACATGATCTTCGATAAAGCCTGTATGGTTTGTTAAGTCATGCTATAACCATGAGGAATGGGTTATCCATTTCCACTTGGTTTATTCTCCCCCTTTCCTTATTTTTTCATTGAATTTACCCCACCTCTTGTAAATCATGGTTAGGGAACACAATAACTACTAACTGGGCTCTGATTGTATTACTTGAGCTGGATAGGCACTTTTTCAACCTTTTGTGTCCTAAAAACCCTGGACACCCCAAAAACTGTTCATACATCCAGTAAACATTTTGATATCCCAAAATTATCTATTTAAAGTAAAATTGAAATGAGAAAGTACCTGAAAAAATCATAGAATATCATACCCTCCCTAACATGAAATGTCTTAGCTTTGAGCCACATTTCAAAGTATCACTAAGCTTTTTCAGAAAAGAGATTGAACCACTATGCCTACATATTCATCTCCCCTCCCATGTCTCTTCTTTAATGGTACTATATAGTAATAAAAGCTTTGTTAAAAAAGAGATTGGACCACTATGCCTACATATTCATCTCCCCTCCCATGTCTCTTCTTTAATGGTACTATGTAGTAATAAAACTAGAACAAAAGGTACAATACTACCTTGCAAAACCATCCCATTGTGATCCATAAAATGAACTAGATTCTCTTAAAGGATGATTCGGCCTCCAACAAAAATTCAGCCACATGGACTCTATAGAGAAGTCTAGGAAACATCACCTAAAATGAAACATAAAGAAATAATTCACATAAAGTCATACCATCATGGAATATCCAATATATTCCCCATCGGCCCGATCCTCTTCACAACACATTACTCAAAACTCTTGACACCATCTTACCATTTTTTCAAAACATTATCTCTAAACAAAAAATCACACGATAGAAAACTCACTTTGAAATCATGCTTTACACCTTAAAACAAATTTTAAATGTTTAGGATAATTTCTATCAACCACATTGGGAGATACATTCCGAGAAATAAAACCAATAATATATATAAAAAGATATACAATATTCAATTGATAAAATAATGAATAACAGATTAAAAAACATCCATGCTATCATGGAATTCAAATAATGGTAACATGAATATGGAAACTACCTAAAACTCAAGCCATGCTAAAATAGATGATGGAATCTCAAATTTTAATATTTTCAAATGCACACATATTCACCTTAACTTATATGTAATGATACCTAGTCCATATATACATATTAAGGTGTACAAATATGTATAAGGGATCTATACATATTTGACTATACTTTCATATACCCCTTTTCAATGATACACATATTCATTTTCATATACACATATAAGCACATATAGCCCCATGATATATATTAATACTTTCAAGGTTGAATATATATAAATGGAGAACTTATATATAGATTCTTAATTATGAATACACATGTAATCCTTTGATGATGACAGCTCAAACCTGCCAAAATGAAGACCAAAACACACTACAACGATATTTGGAATATAAAAATCACAATATCCCTAATTAAAATGTGGAAAAAATAAAAATTATATATAAATAAACCTGAAAATTATGGTGGGAGGACTGAAATTATGGTGCGGGGTTGCCGGAGGCCGCGGGGGGTGTGGCGGTCGCCGGAGGGCGCGGGGGGCGCGGGGGGCGCGGGGGCGCGGGGGTCACCGGCGGTCGAGGGGGGGGGGGGTTCAGGGTTCGCCGGGGGGCTCGGGGGCCGCGGCGGCCGCCGGAGGGCGCGGGTGTCGTCGGAGGGCGCGGGTGTCGCCGGAGGGCGCGGGTGTCGCCGGAGGTAGCGGGACGGGGATCGGGGAAGAGGGGAGGGTTTGTGAGGGGGATCGGGGAAGATGGGTATGTGATAGGGGAGGGGAAAGTGTCGCGGCTTTTCAAAATAGATTGGGTTTCGCGACGGTTTTTAACAAACCGCCGCGAAATCTTTCACGGATAACGTTTAGCGGCGGTTTTGTGAACCGCCGCCACAAAACCGCTGCTAAACACTGTTTATGTTGTAGTGATACAATATATTCTATAATCATGATTTTTCATGTATTTCCCCACCAATGATGGAATTGAAAAGAAAATGAGTTCTATTCTAATTGAATGATGAATGAAAGAAATTCTTTCAATACTCAATGTTCAGATTACATCATCACCTATCCTCACATATTCATTGTATGTATAAGGTTACATGGTTTACTTTGAACCATTATAATATGGGTTGGGATGTGTCTCATTTGAGGTGATCATGATATTACATATATATCATGACAGTTATGGGTTCATTAGAAGAACTATCAAGCACATTATTTGGAACAATCTGTAGTATACCATTATTTAATGACGTGTTATCATTATCTTTTTGGGAAAACATTACAATGTTTAAAAATCAAATGAGTTTAAAACATATTTTTTCACATAGGGAATTGAATTTAAGGTAATGAAGATGAATTTAATAACATAAAATAATCAAATTCATCATAATATATACATTGAGTGAATCCAACTATGTATCATATCCATTATGTTGGAATACATATATAAAGATTTCTAAAGAAGCTCCGGTTAAGTTGAATCTAATGTCTGTTATATAGGATATGCATCTAGAGTGTACTGAAAAAGGTAACATTGTAACTTTCATTAAACATTATTTTATCCTTGGTTTGGATGATCTTGTTAAAGAGGCTTATACATATGATCAGGAATGTGATATAGTATGTTTGAAACACAATGGTGGGGAGACCATTGAGGTATTGAAGATATATACTAAATATATGTTGTGTTTTACATATCAGATAATCATTTCTCTAACCTCTTAGGAATGAAATCATAAACCCTACCACCATTCATAGTGGTCTATTCATCAGAGTATTAAGAATATGTATAATGCGATTAAAAAAATGGGTGTCTTTGTGTGAAGAGAAAAGTGGTAGAGTTTGTTATGATATTCCTCACCTACCATCTTTTCATGTCAAAGAACCAATGTCTAGCTAGTATATTGCAATCTTAACTGATTCTTGTGTTGAAATATGATTAGATTGATATTGATCTTATGACATGTCTACCCAGAACAGTTTGAAATCATGTTGTCATATGGGATATTTTGGACCATCTCATGATTTCATCCCAAGTTATCCCCATTATTGAATCCAATATTGTGGAAGATTTTTCCTAACTCTATATATAATAATTTATAATGTTAAAAAACATATGATGGAATTTATTTCTAATTGGGATCCTAGGGTCACCTATCAGTTTTGGAAATATTTTCAGTAAGACCTTGGAACCCAGTAGATCTTGAGAACAACTTATCATCCTCAAATTGATTAGAAATCCGAAAGGATGATCCAAACATTATAGGAAATTATTTGGGATTTTTGTAATAGATTTTAGACTCTCAAGGGAATAGTGCATACCAATAGTAGATATTTCATAAAATAATTGTTATCAAGTCATTATACACATGTCCCTTTATTGATGTACATTTTGTTCTCCAATTTTTTGGGGTGGAAATAGTTGATACTTTACTTATCATACCAATACTAGTGAATGGGACAATGAAAAAGATTTAGATGATTAGAAATTGAATAGTAGTGGGTCAAAGACTTTTGAAATAATATTTGGACCATCTTAAACAACTGTTATTATTTTATATAGATGGTTATTTTTTCTTAAAAATGTATATAAGGATAGGGAATCATATTTTTGGAAAGCAAGGAAATTTCTCACCTCGGTACATTGTCAATTTCGATATAATTGAATTACTCGGCAATGTAGCTTCCTAGTTAACACTTCCAATGATGTTTAGGTGTGCACATAATGTGTTTAATGTGTTCCAATTGAATAATTAGCATACTGATCCTAACCACATGATTCAATGGTACTATATTGTTCGTGAATAGAAGCTATGTTGGTTCATGTTTTAGTGAGGATTATGGTTATGAAAGATAAGTTATTTGATGGGAGGATCATAAATTTATTATTGGTATTATGTCCAGAAGAAACATTTGATATTGATACGGAAATAAAGAAACATTTTCATAAATTATTGTACATCATCTATGGTTTTCTAATTTCTAGGGATGAAAATAAAAATGGTGGGAATAATATAATACCCCTGGTTTTAAGTAAATAACATTTTCATTAATATTTTGATCTAGTACAATTCTTGTCTTATGTTTTTGGATGTTTGAGGTAGTATTGACATGTCTTGGAGGTGTCTCTAGAGGTGCATAGTTTTTTCACAATTAGTAAGAACCGTGCACTACATCTTGGAGAATGTGAAACAAGTTTTGGAGTTCACTAAACAGGAACACAGTTTATCCAAACTATCTGAGTTCCTTGGAGAAAACATATAAATTTAAATACAGGGAAAATCAATATTACCACATGTTATTTATAACTATTTTATCCAACCATGATAAGTATGGACATAAGATATTAACACCACATGTTTGGTATATGTTTTTCCTAACCACACGGACTAACAATTTGAAATGTAGTTAATTAACTAGTTTTAATTTGTTATAAGGCCCAGGACCCTCATTATATTCATAGTCTCCAAAGATCTCGAATTCCTCTTTCTCCCAAGGATTCTTTTTCAATTTATTTCGATCTAAATACATATTCATTTAAATAAAATATTTTTAGAAATTCAGAATCATTAATAAGTCATTGTTCTTCAACATTCTTCTTGGATCTACACCTATACTCTCTCTTATAATTATAAATCAAGTTTTTATTCATAGATCTATCATGAATTATTTTAATAATGATGGGGTTTTATTGAATCTATAAAATGGAAGGTATATCAAGACCAGATCTAGAATATATAAGCGTCGTTCTTTTTTCTCTCCATCAATTGAGTTGTAGGTGCATCCCCTCTTATCTCCACTTGGATAATAACTTGGAGGATTATTTTTTGTTAAATTATTTCATTGAAATTGTTGTGAACTCCATGTGTGATTATTTTTGTAAATATAATTTGGTTATGGATTTCTTTTAATTTGAATGGATTTTATAAAACTCCAATTATTTATAATTTTAAAAATATGGTTTATGAAATATTGAATGTTATTGGTGAACACTAGTTTTTTGATGAAATGTTTTTAAAAACAATAAAATTTATGTGAAATTGAATTTGGTATACATAGTTTGTGTGTGTAAATTTGTTAATGTGACCCTACAAATGGGTCATTTTCCATTGGTAAAATAGGATATTGGATATATTGTGACAACTAGTTAGATCAATGAGAAATCTCTAATGGGTAGGGAATATTCACTTGGCATTAATTTTTGTGTCTGTGGGTGTGTGTGGAAACACATGAATAGGTCTTTTAAATTATGAGATATGGTTTAATGACATGATTTATTATCTTCAATTGTACTATGTATTGTTTTGACACAAATTACTTACTTAGTTTAGTTAAATTATTTTATTAAATTTTCTAATGATTTTTTTCTTAGTGGCATGTGTTGGAAATTATTTTGGGATATCCTACTAAACTTATACCAACACCATGATTGGGAACATCGATGCTTTTGAAGATCTCATATATCAAGATACAAGTAAAGGAAAGTTATCATATTTCTCCAGTGATGTTTTGTAATAACATAGGCATAATAGGGGGAGTTGGAGCTTGAATCATAGTCAATAGAAGGTTGGGATGATCCCACTGTGGAACCTTTGTGTTTGGTTTTCATTCAGTTCCTCTTGGTTATATTTATTTTTTTTGTGGGTACAGTGATGATATTATTGTTTACATTTTGATATGTCTTGGTTTTCTTGTTTATTCATGCATCACATAGTTTAGTGGGATTTAATTTTCAATTATACCACTTCATTTATCATTAAAGATAAAATTACCTCCAGTGATCTCTGACACCCTCATAATATATTTCTATTCATTGGTGTCATAGGGATGACACTTAAGGCCAATAACTCTCTATTTACTTCTCAAACTAGTGAGGAGGTCTAGATGTTACATGCATTCCCTTATAATAGTGCTAGGCATGTTGATGTTTGATTAACCCTATACTATATCAAAAGGTGATTGAAATGTTTCACTAGGTACATCATATAAAGGTATGCATCTTGATATAAATCTTTTGTCTGAGATATCGGGTCACCATGGGACATGATGTATATCAATCCTATATAGACATTATTACATTCTTTTTTCTCTAATTATATACTTACTAGGAAAATAAATATATCATTTTTCATTCATATTAAGAAGATGATACCATCACTGACACCTCACCCAAATAGATAAGTATGTTATATGTAAAATTTGGGAATAGAAAAACACATCACAAACTACCACAATCGAGGGATCAGATGTTATACTCAATATATAATAGGTTAAATCACATCATGTTGAAGCTCAAATGAACAACATGATAAAAAAAATACCCACTACATCATTAGATATTACTCAATACCTATGTAAGAAATGTAAAAAAGTATGATGGTTCTCATGATTGGTATCTCTCCAAACAAAGGTGTGGAGAAACCTAAATATGAAACATGAATCCCCAGTATACCAAGGATATAGTGTATGACACTATATGTGGTATATACATGGTTGGTTCATCTAGAATAGTAAACCCATTTTTTGATCTGCATGAGAATAATGTGTATCACTATATGAAATATTACCCACCATAACCATAACATTTCATCACAACCATTAATACTCAATGATGAACATCAACTTGGGATAACATAAAGTCAAACTTTAAGAGGTTTATTATCACTTCAATTCAAAAAATATATACAACCAACATGAAGTATAATAATTTAGAGTTTTTTTAAAGGATACCTTTTTTATTATTAAAATATTTTAGGAATACATAATGAAACCACACATATATATCTGGTAACCATATCACATATGATAGGATGTTAGATCATTAAAATGTTTCTTGATCATTTTACATTATGTTAAACTCATTACATCTCCACGTAATTCCCACCACATGTATGTGAGACCATCTTGTAAGGCCATCAAACTAAACTTCTATTACGAGTAACTTCTACAAATGAATCAAGTTCGAATAGTAGTGATACTTAATAATCATATTCCTAATTTTTTTAATCCTTGAACAAGTATTCAAACCCATTTAATTCACAAAATCAAATGATATATTTTTAATAACATCTATTTTATACTAAATTCTCTTTCTATGTTAATCATTATCATAACTTTCACAACCCTTCCATCAAACATTCTCATTGAGATAATTTTGATTACAATTTTAAATATTTACATTTTACTTTACTAGTTCATTCTAAACTCATTTTTGATATAATGTGACATTAACTACATTATGGTATCTATATAAAACTCTTTATGATTATGTTTACCATTATACCCAAAAACAATTTTATGACATTTACTGACATTAACATTGAATACTGACTGGCATGCTATTTTTTTTGTTATCTATGATCTTTTATAAGTCTAAATATAAACCCACTAGATTTATAGGTATGATACTATCTTAACAATATAACACTTAGATATAAAAAATATTTCATTTTAGGAAATATAACTTTTTTACTTTAGTGATAATATTTAATAAATAAACTATTGTATCCATGCCATAAATGATATTTTATGTGTTTAGAGAACATTTCAGAAAAAAAAACTTCATTATTTAAAATAATTCATTATTGCATGGTAGGAACACATTCCTTCTTATTTTAAAAATTTATTGGATAAATCATTTTTTCTAATATAAAAATAATTTTATCCATACATTTCTTTCAAACCATGTTATTGAATCCTTTTATATCCTAACCAATATATTATATTGTTTATAACAACTCTTTGTTAACAAACAAATTCTCTTATTGTATAAGAGGACAAGAAGAAAATACACATATTATATTAAAATCCATTTAATCATGAATTATTCATTTTCATTGAATATCATGGTTAAAAATACATTTTCATCATCATTTAAACAAAAACTACAATCTCCATCATTAATTTCCGTGATTTTGAATTCCTTTATACTCAATTTTTTTTCAAGTATAAATTATTCATCATACACCTTTCAAAATGAAATAATTGATTCTATAACACTAATAACTGACATGAAATTTCCATGGAATATCATAAACTCATTCAATTATTTTTGATATTTCCATCATATGTAAATAATTTCCATTCTTCCTGACACAAATTTTGGTTTCAACAGACATGGATATCATTTAGAAAATTATAATCTTCTTTGTATGGATTAAACCATTACTATTCATTATTTTTCTACACCACACCAGATACTAGACAACACATTTCATAGTTATTTATCTACATCACTTGAAAAAAATAGAATAAATATTTCTTAAACTCATTCACATTTTTGGAAAATTAATAATGATAAATATAGAATTAATTCCATGGCCTGAACAAGCCTCACAAGACAACTTTATACTCTCCAATTCATTATATAAACAAAAATATTGAGTACATGAGAAGATAAAACATTTAATTTAGTTCATGTAGTATAAAATTCATTTTCATCATTAATAAGATCCATTTATGATGCTCATAAGAATATATATTCACTTGTTAAACATCTTTAACAATTGGTTATTTTGGAAGGGATTCATATTAACACATTGAAAATTATAAATCATTAATGATTTTTTTTTTAAATTGTGTACCAATCAATAAATTTTCATATATTATGATACTCTTTCCTCTAAGATTTATTTCAAAGTTATGTTTTAGAACAATGAATATATTATTTACAATAATGTCTTATATCATATGAGTATCACTTTTTACAATCATTAAATATAGGAGTTTATTAAATGCGATCCTACTAAATTGATGGTCCCTTATGAATTCATCAAATTAATTAGTGGGAAAAGTTCTATATTTCTTCTTAACTTTCACATTTTAAAAACATAATTAATTCATTAATATAACTTGGTTTAAAATCATATCAATCATATCATAAATGGATAATGGATTTTTGAGTGGATAACCCTTTACCCCAATCTATCAAATGGATTAATTCAAATATATTTCTATTTTATCCTAATAGTTATGATTTCCTAGTTACATGTAGCCAAAGTAAAATGAAAAATAGGGCACCAAAATGTTAGGTCCACCTCACTACTTGATTCCTTATATAATATTATCCATGAGAACTCAACCTTATCATGAACTTCCAATTTGGATGATTGAGGTCTTGAAAAGTGATACATTTGAAGGAATATAAAATGTATTCTTTTAAATAGGATTTAATCTCACCATATTATCTCATGTTATTCTCTTTATTTATATATGATTTTAAATATTTTTCATGGTATCTTATTCCTTCTACAAAATGAATATGTTCATAACTTATTGATATATATCACTTTACCGAAATCATGGTTATTTTACTAAAAAACATTAAAAATAAAAATATATTTATATATATGTACCCAAATTATTACCATGCATAAAGATTATGAAACCATTTAATATAAGGTCTTATAATCAAATGAAATGAAAAACCCCACTAGATTAATCATGGAGTGATAAGTATTTGACGCCCACATTTCTAAACAAGGCATAAACCTCTTGTCCAATGAGCTATCAAACTCAAATTCCATTTATAGAGGGAATATTTACTCAATATATATTTATATTCAATACAAATTCTAATACCCAATATGTATAAAATAAAATTATCCTTTAAATTCAGGTTGATGCCCTAATTACAATTCATTGTCAAGGAATAAGAAAACTTAATTATTTATCATACCTAATAAGTAACTCCGTAAATTATAGAATGATATATTTTAAAGAGTTCAAAAAATTAAAATAATGAATACATTAAAATTTTTATTCCCATCCTAAAAAAATAAAATGATAGGGAGGGTAAATTATTTTAAGAAAATTTACAAAAAAAAATCAATTATTGATTTTGTTCCTTTATGACTAAAACCTCACTACTTAATTTATCCTCTATAAGAATACAGTGAAAAAAATATCCAAGTGACATAAAAAATTTATTTGGTTTATCAACATTTGGATACATCTATGGAGCATACACATGGTAGTGTGATATTTTACCTAAAATTACTATTTCACACTATTATTTCAATTTTTGGAGGGGAATCACTATCCCTATTGGTTGGAAAATAATTACATCTATGAATATACTACACCCTCAGCTGAAGTGAATGAATTCATCCTCTAGAATAATACTTAGATGATTTGAATCATCTATGATATAGAGTCCTAAAATAATAATACATAAAATGTACATTGATTTCATGGTTTAATTAATATATTATAAAAATAGTCATACAATCTATGGATTGAATGTTTTAGTGTCTTGGAGACTAGCTATATAAACATTTTAATCTATAATAATTTCCACATAATATAAATCCTCTAAAATCCTTTCTAGTATTCACAAAAATTAAACTAATATTTTCAACCTATGGAAATGAAAACATAAGAAAGGGGTGAGATGAAATTCTTGGTAAGGGAATATATATTTAAATGTCATCAAGGGTTGGACTATAAGATGATGAGAAAACATGGGTAATGAAAAGACCCTATCCCTGGTATCCCAGAGCTTGTAGTTATATTATTATATTATAAAAGTATATATGGAATGAAATCACAAAGGACCAAATAGGTTTACATTCATGTAAAAATAGATACGTGCATGAATATAACATTAGATTTGAAGAAATAAAATAAAAAATATAGTGCACGTAATTATTCTACATTATTGAAATGATTCAAAGATTTTTTATTCATATCCTATGAAAAAAAATAAGTTTGATATAATATTCTCAGTAATGATTTTATACAAAATAATATATCATGATTAAATGAGTCATAAATAATATTTCAATTTAAATAACTGAAAACATGTACCATTTAATCAAGAATGTTAGCATGTAGAGTAATATGGAAGGAGTAAATTAAAATCAAATTATTCCACATATATAATCACATGAGCTGAAAAAATATCCATGTATATTATTCAAAATAATCACATGGATTTAAATAACATATTTCATAATGATTCAATTTTTAAATCCAAACATTAGAAACGTGTCATTAAACCCTTGTTTTAATGCAGTTTAATCTATATATTGATATACACCAAAAACCCATTAAATAATTATAGAAAATTAGTTCTTTTATGAGACCTTCCACTTAATTGTGGGGATATTTAATTTTAAGCCCCATACATCACATAACAATTCCAAATTCATTCATCATTTGAATAAACGGCAATAATTTATTTGTAAGACTTAAAAACCAATACCTATCATCATTCCAAGAACTAGTATACCAAATGTAAATTATTTTCCTAGAGAAAATTAACATAAACCATCCATGAAAATATGATGGAGATTATATTTGAAGTATATACTTATTAAATTATAATACTCAATAAAGTGTATTGATGAGGATGAAAATACATTGAAAAGATCACTGAAAATTTTGATTATGAAACTATCTGTTTTCACATTGAAATAACTTATTTAAATACAAAAAATTTCAAAAATATTAAGGAAAAATTTTTCTTTTAAAATTGAGTTATAAACATGTAATGGAAAAATTAAAATATTGAGTTTTTATAATGATTGGAAGTTTATTTTCTATCATATAATTTAGAAAACATTACTTTTACACTTTATTAAGAAATTTCAAAAAGTACATCATTCATAAAATGACTAGAAGATCCATTTTTAATCCATTTTTTAAAAGATAAACATGGATAAAGGTTTATTTAATAAATCATTTATAATATTAAAAATATTCATTAAAAAATTTTAATCAAAATATGTACATTGATGAAAATTATTCAAAACCAAATTTATGATCAAACTCGGTTTTCCATAAAAACATTATTTCAGTATCTTGAGTATATAAATAGCGTAAAATGAAATAAAAACATTTAATTTATTGAAATAAATACTGGATATTAAAATATATTGGTTTTATGATATTAATATCTTATAATTCCCCCATCATAAACATTAATATAAATAATTTCAAATAATGATGATATTGGGAAATAAATTCCTATCGCTTTGGTAACATTTAAATCATAACTCCCATAAAATAAATAACATCAATTGGAACTTTAAAAATCATGAATATAAATTTAATAATGTTATATCATATCAAAGAAGTAGTACATACACAATATGAAAGAAACAAGTGGTGAACAAGGCATATATGTCATTGAGAAAAGTGAGATTAGAAACCCTTACATTAGGTCTAATTTCCATTGTATATATTTTTGAATCCTATATAATTAATATAAATTTATTAAAAATATAATCCTGAACTATATTCATATATATAATATTATATATTATATAATTCTAACCTTTTATGACATATTTATTATAAATTCATTATTAAAGTCATTATTTAGGGCCATAAATGCTTCGTTTTTCATGTATATTTTGGATCGGTAGTCTTGGTAATTTTACATTGGTTGAGGGTGACTGCATAATTTTTTTGTGTTGGGGTTACCATTATTTTTATTAATGAAACCTATCATTGGTTTCCTAATTCGTAACTTAGAAAATACTTTCTTTCTAAATGTAGATGGTCTTTTTTGGAGATTATTTCCTACTATATCACTCTCTTACAAATTTATGACATGTTCAGAAAATCCCTCCCAGACCCCAATATGAGACTCGTTACCCCTATTTCAATGACATGATTAAGACATTGGGTTTATGGTAACAACATTGTGTATATCATATATTTTCCATCATTACCTTGTTTATTTTTAGTTATTTTGTTTATATCCATGTTTGGGGGTTCTAAAGATTATTTTCATCCATGGTGATGGTTAGTTTCTTAGATATTAGACAGAACCTCTATGAGATGTCCTACGTATCAAGTGAGAAAAGAAATAAAAACCATGTAGTTCATTTGGAATAGTTTAAGATCTTGTGAGTAGATTGATTCATAGAGTTTTAAGTCACATGTTAATGATGTAAACATAGGGATCGAGATGTAAGGATGTGTCCTAAATTCCTTTTTAAGAAAGGAATATAGCTACCCATGATTGACTCATCAGGGGTATATCCCTTTGAGTGAAGGTGAGATGTAATCATACATACATCCTAATGAAAGTACTACACTGGGAACATCCTCACAATGATATTGGAAAAATCATCTCCAATATTCAAGACCATGTGAACCATGCTCTGTATGAGAAACAAGTGACAATAAAAGATCAAACAAATATCACGAGAGAATATTTTTATGGGGATTGCACTGTAAAGTGGCCTGTGGAGAGGAATTGTTACAATTCTCATGATATATATGGTATAGATCTTGGGACATAGTAAATCATCATTCCTATCATATTTACAATAGGAAATTTATTTCTAGTAGTTACATTCTTACCAAAACCGGTGATGGGATTAAAGTACTTGAGGGAATGGTGAAGGATTAAATATAAAATAATACCCATGTATAATCCCAATCCTCATATATTGATGGATGAGGATGGATGATAGAATCATAGTAAGAATTTAGTCCCTTGAGTTGATAATATTTGTGATATTGAGGGTTATAAACTAGGGTGGATGCTCATTGGAGTTCGGGCCTTATGAAGGCATCCTATGTATCATGTTTCAGAAAGAATCAGAGTTCCCATAGTTTGGTGACCCCCTAACCAGCTGATGGTTTGGTGTTTGTGTTTAGACTCAAATACATAATTATTATCCCAATGGATTTAGTAACTCTAGTGGATTATACTAGGATGTATGCCCATGATTTATAATCACTCTTTATATTATGATAGATAATGTGGGATTATTAAAATAAATGGTGTGTTTGATATTTCGGGTATG
This sequence comes from Viscum album, assembly GCA_963277665.1. Classification (NCBI taxonomy): domain Eukaryota; kingdom Viridiplantae; phylum Streptophyta; class Magnoliopsida; order Santalales; family Viscaceae; genus Viscum; species Viscum album. Next base: position 532,407,457 of record OY728166.1, read on the forward strand.
ACATAGAGGCCATGTTTGAGATCATGACAGAAATAGGGTGACATGAGTGCATATCCCTAACCCATTAAGAACACTCCATTTATAAAGGGGTAATTCTATAGAAGGATCTTGGTCAATGGTTCACATGATATATGTTTGAGTGTGTCTATGAGATGAAGTTGAAATGTTTATAGGAAATATCTTGATCTTTATCCTGACATGCCTTGAATTCCTACTTCCCATGTATTTATAGTCTTCCTGACATGTTCGGGGAATCAATCTAACGTGGAATACATATCCAAGGGTGTCTTCATGACATTGTTTGATCATTTTCCCAACATGTTTAGGGTGTCAGTTTGACCTGGAAGACACATCCAATGATGTCATCCAAACATGAAAAAGATACTTCTAATGATAAAGGTGGACATATACAATTTCTTTTATAATACCAACTTACTTTTCTGGGATGTATTCGCATAATCAAAAAGGACATGTCCAATGACTATTGTATAATCAAATGACATGTCTCAGATGAATTATAATGATCAAATTGGACATTTCTAGGGTCTATCGCATTATCAAATGACTTTTTCTTGATTTATATGCATTATTTGATTGGACAAGTCCATGGTCCCTCGCAAATAGAACATTTCCATGGGTTATTGCATGATAAAGTTGTCATGTATAAGGCTACAACATGATCAACATTAATTGTATGGGATTCCTTCACATAATTAAACTGACTTTTCCAGGATGTCTTGGTATAATCATAGTGACTTGCCTAATCTATCTTCACATGATCAATATGGCCTACCCATAGGTTTTTACATGATCATTGTATCTTTCCCTTATGTTATTTCAAGAAAATTCAGACATATCAATCGACTATCACATGTCAATTATGGGGTTTCACAGCTGCATGAGGTTATTGTAAGTCCAATGGGGGGTCTTATGATCATGTGATCATAAAAGAGTTACGTGGTGAGGTCTCATGATCATGTCTAGGAACATTCACACATCTTAATATTTAATATTCATATCCAAAGGGATCAATCCCATAGGATTCATAGACAATGTTTTACATACAGAAGTGTGTGGCTGGGATCACATATAGAAAGAACACATATTATGGTTTTAATTATGATATGAGGGTCTATCTGAGAGTTTTCATACATAATAATGCCACATATATATGGAGGGGTTCTTTCATGATGGAATCTCATGAATCTCAATTTCTCATGATATTCACATGACTTAAAAGGGGGTCTGGTTTCTTAGATCATGTTAGGGGGATGTACAATTGAGATGCATTATGGAAAATGGTGAACTATTGAGAAATTTTAACTTATTTGATTGTATGGGGTTTGTATTCATGGTGCTTCCATTGCATGACCAGGGATATTTGAGTGTATTACATGTCAAGGAATCCACGTCCAAGGAAACTTATAAATATAGTGAGACAATAAGTTTCATGGTATCATGAGACTGGGGGTTCCTACGATTACTTCCTCAAGACTGCACATAGGTGTTACATTTTAAATGATGTAGGTCTATAGAAACCAGAATGGGTGTATCATATGTCAAAGAGCCTCCACCATGTGGTTGAGGCATCATGAGTCTAAGGGTTCTACCAATTAATTTTTCATTTCCCAGTGGATCTTACATATTCCTAATATGTGAATCACATAGCAGATTCTATGTAATCATTATATGATTGAATGGTCTCCAAGGTACCATGCAAGGTGATCTATAAACACATAAATGGGATTCATATTGAGATACAAAAAGGGTGAATATCCAAGGGTTATTTTCATGGATTAACATACTAGGTTCTTCATAGTAAATAGGTTGGCATGCCCATGGGTTCATATTCACATAAATGAGTGTTAAAATGAAAATGCACATGACCACAAATGTTTTCATGAATATTTTATGTAATAGGGATCATCTATTATAGTGTCAAATGATGCTTAAAGTGTCATGGGATCACGTGAAGGATATTATGTGATAGTGATCTCTATTACCTAGAGAATACCTATAATGGAAGTGGTTGATGCTCCTCTACTCTTGGATATTATCCTATTAATGATTCCCCTTTTCTTCCCCTCATGTGTGTGTTTTTTATTGGGAGTAGGGGTTTATAAAGTTAGATGTTGGACAATTATGATCATTCATTGCATGATGAGTGTATTGTGTGTGATGTCCTAAGGTAGTGGAGGATTTTCATGATAAACCTCATGTGATCTCAAGATTTTCTCACATGATGGAATTTTTAGTAGCTAAAAAGTATTTTCATTATCAGCTCCAATGAATTGAATGATCATATGTTTTTCATATGGAGGCTCTCTAGAAAATCTCGGAGGGATTCACACAATATATTGGATACTTTAGATGATCTGGTGGCTTATCTATGGATGAAAACTAAACCACCACCAATGGATTCAAGAGAAAAATAATAAAAATTAAAAAAAATAAGGATGCCAATCATATCACTATTTTTAATGAAATTCATTGGTGACATCAGCCCATCTCACATGTTCATAATTTCCTTACTTGTGATGGCTTCACATGTTTTACATGAATGGATTAATGTGATGGTATCTCATGTCTTAATTCTATGAAGTACCAGATGAATGAGAAAAATTACATTATTTACTTGGGGATATCGAGTGAGTTATGGACACCTCTATTAGATCATAATATAAGGATATCATGGAGTAAATCAGATGATAGGGTGACATCGTGTGTCTTAGGATTGAACAAGTGGCATTTAGAGTGTGGTGGGCAAGAAAGGAGTTGAAAATGGTGTGTGATCGAGATTATATGGCTTAGATCATCTCAATCACATGAAAAAGGTTTTATCCATATTTTTCACTAATGAAAATAACTATGTAGAAAATCCTATACCAAAAAGATTTTTCAGATATAGTGGTGATTCTTAATAAATGATCATGGATCTTCCTGTCTCTAGAAGTGAGTATTAGGGTCCACTCCTAACTATCTTTGGAACCAACCCATGTTTTTTCCACTGTCCCGCTACACTACTGCCCCATGGAAAGGCTCTCATACTATTTTTTGTGTGCCTTTCTATGCTTCCCCTACCGTCTTTTCTAACTGGACAATATAGTTCCCTAGGAATGGTTGAGGCGACCCCCACATGAGCATGGGTCATGCTGTCTTGGCTAGTTAGCCTTCACTGGCCCATTTTTTGGTTATGGGGTGGCTTTCATAAATATATAGATGAATATTATTAGAAAAATTAATATAACAAGGTCCAAAATAATATAAAATTTTAAATGAAATCACAATACCATGAACTTTAAGGATACTAGCTTCAAGTACTTTGTGAATATTATATATGTATATTTTCATAGTCTTCACACATCTGAAATCATCAATGTAATATTAAATTTAACACATTTATGGGTGTCAAAAAAATCCCCCCAGTTTTAGATTTATTTCTAATGAATATTATTTGATCTTTTGGTAAACATAGATCACTTTTAGGTATATATGAACAACTAATGGTATTTGATATTGATCCCAATGAGAGTATTTTTCTAGAGTGTGCCAATAGTGGGATTGTTTGTGTTATCAAGAGGATACTCCAAAACATGAGTGATTATCCTTTTATTAACTTGATATCATATGGATCATCAAAGATAAATACCCTATACATAATATCAAGTAACCCCAACCACCTATTTTTGAACATCTGAATCATACAATATTTATCTTGAGAAATGATCGTGAATTCTACTAACATGAGATTCCTCATTGATATATCTTCTTTGATCATCCTGGTATTACTTGGTTAAAAGGGTAATTTTTTTGAAAGGAATTTATAGCTTGATCTAGAGTAAGGTGCACAGATGTTGCTACATATCCCATGAGAATGGGACTCAATCTATACATAGTTATGATAAAAATAATAATATGAAGATCAAGTGCATTCACAAGGAAAATAGGTTCATGGATGATAAACCCTATGATAAATTCCTTATATAGATCTAGATTATACTTAATAGGGAGAATTACATAGTTTGGTGATGAGAAACTGGGTAGAGATCCATGTTTTTGTAGACATGTTGCATATATGATCAATAAATGTCATACATTGTATAATACCAAATAAACCAAACTTCTTGGATTATAGAACCTAAATAAAAAAAAATATTTTTAGATATAAACATGAATTACCACCTAATTGAGATTCATCATTGTTTTACCTTATCCAGTTGTCTTCAGAATTCCATATTTACATGGATAATTTGTGTAAGATATATAACAAAGAGGGAGAATGACCTAACTTTAGCCTTGGTTAGTGAACATAGAAAGCATATATTTATTCTTTATAGGGATAGAAAATAGTCCCAAAAATATTTTTATCTTTTTTGTTTATATTCCCTTAACTTTTTCCTAACCTTCATATAGGGTAAATCATAACAGGGGTGGAATTGTATTTTTCTCAGGTAACCCTTTTATGGGGTTTTAGTCAAGAGATATTTCTGGATATTATATTTTATGAGTTCTTAATATTTTATAGATCAATCAAAATAAATTTCCAATGAGTAGAAACATTTTCCCTTCCCCTATATATGATTTTTGGGTTGTCAACCTAGAGAGCATTATGTCTCTTCTTGTTGTCTATTTTAAGATAATTAAAACAAAAACACTGATGTATTATAGTTTAGGTTCTTCCATATCAGTCATTCTATTATTATATTTTAATGTCTTCTACCATGGTCCTTCTACTGCAGGTAGTCTAGAGTCTTCTATCTTAGACATTCTACTACTATTATTTTAGATTCTTCTAGATCATAACTTTTGTTACCGGTAGATTAGAGTCTTCTAGATCAAACATTCTACTACTTGTAGTTTATCTTCTTATGTATATGACTTTAATCCGATGGTATTTTAGATTCTTTTGGATCAAAATTCTTGCTTCAGGTAGTTTAGCGTCATCTAGCTCAAAATTTCTACTACCTGCTGTTTAGAGTCTTCGCTCTCTTAATTTATGCTTTTGGATGTTTATATTCTTTAATATTTGACATTATACTTTTTGTTGGTTAGAATCATCTAGATTAGACTTTCTACTACTATTAGATTACATTCACCTAGATCAAACATCTTTCTACTGGTATTTTAGAGTCATATAACTCGTCATTTCTGTTTCTTGTAGTTTAGAGCCTTCTACCTCAGATTTTCTTCTACTGGTATTTTAGAGTCTTCTAAATCCTACATTATAAATATGTTATTTTAGAGTCTTCTTTTCTGGAAATTATTATGCTGACAGTTTAGATTCTTATAACTCGAACTTACTTCTGGTAATAGTATAAAGTCTTCTAGTGTATGCTTTCTTCTGACAGTAGTTTAGAATATTCTAGCTCAGACTATCTGTTGTTGGTAGTTTAAATTAATAAAGTTTGAACATTCATATTTGGTTATTATAGATTCTTCAAGATTGAAAAATATATGACTTTTATTTTAGAGCCTTCAAGATTAGTCTTTTATATTCCTTTTAATTTAAAGTCGTCTCGTCAGGACTTGATTGATGAATATAAAATGGGCAGGCACACTAGGATGACCCCTAACGACCTAAGATGACGAGTTATTCTACAATGTTATCAGTGAAAATGAGTATTAGAGTTCATTTCCAGTAATAAATATATTCCTTTATTTGTTAGGTCAAAATCTATTATGAATATATATATGGTGCATATGGATTACATTCGTGGTTGGGTAGAGGTTTCCCAACACTTTTACAAGGGCCATGGTTGATTTTGTGGATAAGGTATTTAGGGATGGTAATAATATTATAGAATATGAATCTACTATGTTAGTTGGAATATGGACTTTGTAAATCATATGATTGGGAGCATGAATCAATAATTAATAGAACTAGTCATAAATTTAATGGCTTACCCAAAAGACTCTAAGGTGACGAGTTCCACCACGATGTCATCATGTCTTGCAGGGAATAGAGATTCTTTCTTGTGAAGTAGAGATTACTCTTGTTAGTATGATAGATCCCCTATGATCTAACCCATAGGTCTTATATACATGTTCAAGTAAATGGGATCCCCACTCGTATTCAAGTTCCATGGATGATTTTCAAAGACTCTAATGTTTAGAAAATGATGTTGGGTATGTTATGAAAGCTATCATAGTGGGGTTTTGGAACCCTATGGTTGTTTATCTATTAGTTGGGAGGCTTAGGCCTTATTCCATGTGGTTTCAAGTCATGTTGTGAGGGCCATCAAAGTTTTTAGTAATGTTTTATCATATCCCTTCTATAAGAATGGGTACAATACATGATGATGTAACACCGAGGATGTGAAATCTACTTGAATAGTATTTTTACAGGGGTTATAAATCATGGTCTAAAATTTATAGGTCATTAGGATGGTATGTGAAAATCGTGATGGGGATGACCTTGATAACCCTAAGTTAATGAGTTACACCACAGTGACATCAGGCTCACAGTGATCATAAATCCATTCCTATAGGGGAATGATGTCTCTGGTTGTTAGGTTATTGCCCTTATGAATTGCTTGTATGGTCAAAATGAGATGTCTATATTCCATTACAAGGGTCATGAATGGTTTTCATAGACATGAGATTCTCAAAACACAAGGAATTATTTATGGAAAATTTATTATACAAGAAGGGTTTGAGAGCCCTAAATGATCTTTTAACATCTAGTAAACATTTTATCATGGCTATGAGATATGAAAAATCATTACTCTACCATTTTATAGGACCATAATTTCCAATAATAATGGTTCATCTATTACTAGGTCTAAAGTCTAGGTCCTATGAGATTTTTAGATTATTCATTTACTCTCCACCCTTTTCTTAAACTCAAGATATTAATAGTTTATAAAGAAGAAACCTAATTTTTGTCTAGACTCACATTACGAGTTTTTATCATGACAATTTTTTGTCTCTTTCACTATTAGTTTTGGGTCTTACTATTTAAACCATCAAAGGATAATGTTTAAGGTAATCTAGCTTTTACCAAATTGTATTCATTTTATGGTAATGTTACACATGTACATGGTATTCAAGGAATGTCATGCAGTAGCTTAATTATTATACCCAGGGTAAAGGGTACTCTAAAATCCATTTCAGTGGGAGATGTAATTATTTTAAATCATTAATCCAGGTTCCAACAATATGAAAAATGATATAGGAAATCATGTCGGGGATGAACCAGAAACCCCTAGTGTTCTGAGTTCTAAAACGATGATGTTTGTAACATAAGGATTTTCAATCCATTTATACAAACCCAATATATCACTGGTCGGTAAGTCATATATATTCTATAATGATATCATAGTAAAACATAGATATCACATTTATTCTCCAAGGGTCATGGAATTTTTTTGGAAACTCAAGGTGATTATACATGATGTGTGATTTATGGGTTGAGGTGTTTAAAGGATGACAGAAGAACCCCATTCTCTATTAAACCGGGGTTAGGATCTTGTGGTCCTTTTATAAGGAATGATGATGGGAGATGGATTTCATATTTTGACATAATTTATTATGTATTAATCTATATTTAATTTTAATATCATGAAATAATGAAATTTTCCTTGTAGTTTAACATTATTTGGTAAGGGGTTTTACCTTTATATGTAGTTAAAAATCATGAGTAAATGACATGTTAACCAATGTAAGAAATTTTCAAGATATCCTTGGGGTCACTTCTCACTAGTCGATGGAATCTAGATTAAGGGATACTATTTTATCCATAAACATTATTATTTATTGGTAACCATATGCTAGATCAATTATTGTGTAGATTAACTACCTATGAAAATGATCTGTGTGTAGATCATACTTATAAATAATCCAAATGAGATTTTATGGATCTTCCCTATTTAAATGGAGGAAGATGATTCTATTATAATTTATTCTATATGAAGACCCCTTTTCATACAGTTTAACATCATACGACTAGGACATGGTTCCTGATTTTAGGTGCATCTTTTTCGCATTGTCTAGAGTGTCATGTCAGGTTCCCTAAGCTCACATGATCTTTCTTGGTGTGATAAATAAGGGATATTTGGGAAGTCAACTAAGCCATGTGAGAGTGGGTCTTAGATATATCACTGTAATGGTACATCCAATATGTAGTTAGGGGTGTCATTTTTATTTTTCTATATGACATGGTTAAACCTAGGATCGAATTTTTGGGTTATTCAATGTCTACTATGATGACATGACACATGTATTTATTTATTGAATTATCCTTCTGTAGGTCTGACGAATATACATCGAGGGGGGAATTTTTTATATTTCATATAAACCCTAGATCATATATCTAATCATCACTATGTATCATGTGATTACAAGAATCAATCCACAAGTAGTTCTTTAATGAGAAATTCTCTATGCATGCCTAACCCATACACAGAGGTGTATTGCTCATGTTTATTGTTGTTGATGGACCTGATAATGGAGATTAAGGAATCACTATATATCATGTGTTGATAGGAATCAATCCACATGTAGTTCTTGAATATGAAACTATGCACACATTTGTGACACATATGAGGTGGGGTAATTATTATCATTGATTATTATAGCTAGACACAGGATTAGAGATCTAGGTGTCACTATGTCTCTTGTGATAATAGGAGTCAGACCACACATAGTTTTTTAATGGTAAATTATCCATATAGGTCTAACCGATACACATAGGGTAGAATTGTTCATGTTTATTTTCATAAATAGAACAAGGATTAAAGATTCAGGTGTCTCTACCAATCATGTAATGAAGTAAATAAATACACACATTGTTATTGAATGGGAAACCCACCATGAATGTATCACCTATATAAAGAGGGGACCATTCTAAATACTGATTATTGTTTTTGTACCTAAGATTGGATATATGGGAATCTATTGATATCCTATTTTGATACGAACCAAGACACCTAATTTTATTTAATGGGAAATTCTCTACACAGGTCTGAATGATACATGGATGGGGGCGTTGTTCCCATTTATTATCACAGCCGGACATATGATTGGATATCTAAGTATCACTACATATCATATGTTGATAGGAATCAAGCCATGTGTAGTTCATGATTGGGAGTGTGGTGGGGGAACAATACAAAGGATAATGGTCCTCTCAAGAAACACCCTTAGTGATAGACATGTTTATTTCATAAATGAATCATTAACCATGTTGTTTAATGTGATATAACATGGGATCATGGTGTTACTTTTAAGGTCTTGCATCCAAGACCATGATAAACATTTCATGAACTGATATATCTCAATCATGTATGTAATTCTTTACCAAAATTAGGAATATCACATGATCAATGCTCTGTGTGAGAAACATGTAATGAAAAAGGTATCTCTCACCACCGAGAAGTAATTAATTGAAATGACATGGGTACTTTTCATCATTTGTTGGGTGGGACAAGATATATGATATATGAATCTATATGTATCTAATTATAGTGATAATAATGATGTATATGGTTCTATAATACCATGCACTTTATCATCATGAAACTAGGAATTCATTCATGATGTTTAATAACTTGTAGTAAGGACGTGAGCCTTGTAGTTTTATGTAAAGTTTTAATGTTGAAGGTGCCTCAACATGAAAAAAAGAAATATTATAGTTGGAACAAATACAAGAGATATATACATCACTAAATATCATATAATTGGATGAATCAAGAATCATTTAGTACTTGAATCAGGGGATTCTATATGGGGATCTAAATCACACACTAGGATGGGGGGATTCATTTCACTTTTTTAGAGATCTATCTCATGTGAAGAGGGTCATCTTTGAGGTAAAATTTTACATGCAGTTTAATTTCATGTGGTATGGATGAAAAGGTTATTGTATTTTTAGGTCACATGTCAAAGACCACTCATATAGTTTAGTTTCATGATTCCATAACATCATTCCTACAGTTTAATGTCATGTGACTAGGATGTATTATGTAGTTTAACATCACATAAATAGGACTTCTTCCTTGAAATTTTAACTTCATGGGGTCAGGATGTGTTTTGTAGTTTAATATCACATGAAAAATATGTATTATCAGGAGATGGATGAATTCTGCTAACTAATTTCTTAAAACCATGATGGTCATTGGGTAATACTTGGTGATACATAGTCATACAATACTTCATCCTGACTATTTTTACATAATTCTAGGTGAAAATGTATTGAGTTTTTTTTAGAAATTAAATATCCACCTATTTATACTCAATAAGCATTGATGCACTAAACATTATAGGTTGTGAGTCTTCATATATTCCCAGATTCACCCGTCTAAGCTCATGGAGGGTGGTGGAGATTCCTTCCTCAAATACAAAAGTGGAATTTCTGATTTCATCCCCTTATTCTTCCTTCTATGAGTCCATGATTTTTTTTGACATTTTGGACTATTTGGGGACGTCATTATCACTATCTAGGTAAGATAGGTTATGGGAAGATACATTGTCCTCATGATCTATTAGAGTAACGATAGAGATATTTAGAAACTGATTATTTTCCATTATAATATCAATGAAGAGAGGAGAAGCCTGGAAACCTAGAATTCAATGGGTGTATGATTCTTAGGTTCCTATATGTGTCTCCAATATCTTCCACGTGGTTGTAGAAAATACAAAATAAAACCATTTATCAGGACTAAAACCTTATTTCTTCCCTTGGGTATGTATTCTTATTACAAGGTAGAGTACATGGTAATATTTTTGATAGAGACTTTGAGATATCACACATCTAAACATTGATATTGTGTATGGAAACTTGTTGGTTTTTCATCTATGTCTCTTGAGTAGTCATTCACTGGTTTTCTTTTTGAATAAAAGTATCTAGGAGGTTCTCAAAGTTATTCTTTAGAGGGAAATTTTTTGGATAAGTTTTTTTGAGATGGTTGAAATTGATGTTGTGCTATCTTCGGTGAAGGCTATTATTGTACTTGCTGTTGAGGTTTTGGAACAGGTTTTATGGGAGGGTACCATGTGGATCCTTGGTTATGAAATGGTACGTTACCACTTCTTTTTTGATAATATCCCTGGTTGTTTTTAGGTGGTTATTGGTCTCACCTCTAATGATAATATTATTGCTTATATTGTAATTTTAGGTTATTGTGATTATAATTGATGTAATTACAATCATAATGTTGTTATTTAACTCTTACCATGGTTTAATGATATAAGTTTGAGACATTTCACATTTCACATGACTGTATCTCCATTACAGGATCTAGAGGGGGTAGTGGATTGGGAACCTGAAGTGTTCTATATTTTTTATAAACTCTTTGACATGCACTATTTGTCTTGTTTTCTATTCCACTTGGTTGATGCCATGTGGAGGTGGTCCGCGTTCACTCTGACACATGATGCTATTTTGAGAAACTTCATCCAAAATGGCTCTTCCCACTTCATGTGTTTTGAACATCAATCCTCCATCAGCTGTAGCATCGATGACTATGTGTCCAGCTAGTTGTAAACCTTTGTAAAATGTATGGAGTTGGATCCACATGTCTAGTCCATGGTGTGGGAATATCCTCATAAATTCCTTCAATCTAACCCAATCTTCCCATGCAGAATCTCCATCTACCTGAGTGATGGTTGATTGAAATTTCGGAGTTTCCATGTCTAGATTGGTGGAAAGTATTTTCCTAGAAATTTTTTGGATACATCATCACATGTCATGATTGAATTGGGAGATTGAATCTTGAGCCAATATTTGGATCAAAATCATCTAGAGAAGGGATTGAAGTAGGTTCTATTTTCATTGTAACATACTTCATGGTTGAAAAAGGTATCGTATAATTCCATGAAATTGGATATGTTCTTATGAGGTACATCACTTTATAGTCTATTGAATTGACCCGTGTTCTAGATCATGTCAATGAGTTCAGGTTTTATCTCAAAGGTACGGTCTTGAATAGGGGGCACACAATGTGTGAGTTATCACCCTAGATTGATGGAAATCCATAGTCCATGATGGTTCATTATTACTGCAATAGGTTCTCTCCTAGAACTAGATGTTACAAGTTTGGTGGATTAGGTGGCTTGGGAACTTCTTGATTGTTTTGATCAGACATGTTTGACCAGTGGAATGTAGAGAGATATCATTCGATATTGGGATAGAAGGATAACTATTCTCATGCTTCCCATCTCATTGAATGAGTCGAGGGTCTCAGATTCATAAACTATGTCGCAAGATCATGGTTGCATTGGAATATTAAAAAAGACAATAAATAAAATGAGGTGTAAAAATGGTATTCCCGGTTCTTTGTTAGAGGTTTGTCTGTGCGAACCACAACATTACTTCCCCAGTAATTGTGCCAAAAATTGATGGGTCCACACGTGTCCTTGAATTCACATGGGCTGCAGTCATATTTAAATTTTATTGTTTCCCAAACAAAAATTTATACTGGGGGTAGAATAGCGAATGTATGGGGTCGATCCCACGGGGTGTTAAGATGGCACTAAAAACCAATGGTCGAAAATGATTCTATGTAGGATTTATTTAAAATTGGTTTAGTTTGGGAAAACTATTTCTAGAGGGTTGATGGTTTAAATTAGGAATAAGAGAGGTATCAAGATCAATTTTTTGGATCTTTAGAAAAGATGATATTAATTCTAACTTGAAAGGATCCTAAGGTTTAGGCTAAAAATCAAGAAGAGGTCACTAGTTGGATATGGTTAAATAAACTAGCTCTACCTATGAGGTAACTATTCCTTGATCTAGAAATAGTGACAACATAAATGCATTAATCTTGAATTATAAGGAAAAATTTATTTTAGAAAATTTTTCATAACATAATTTACTCCAACTAGGATAGGTTTCTTCACTCGAATATCATGTTTTCAGGGTTTTTCAAATGTAATTGACTGAAAAAGATAATTTATCCTCAAGACTAATGCTTATGGTTTCCATGATATAAATTTATGATTTATTTAATTCAGATAAACTTAATCATGATCCATACCCTATATGTTTTATCTAGTCATGGTAGTATTAAAAATAAGTTAATGAATAATTTAAATAATGATAAACATTCCAGCAATAATTGAATTTAAATGATTGACCAACATGAAAAGATTCAATTTGGAAATTTAATTCAGACAAGCTATTTAAAATCCAAACACAATTTAGAAAACAATATAATTGAAATAAGAGAATAAATGTGTGTAAGAAAAGGTTAAAAAAGTCAGTGTTTAATGTCGATGGTGAAAGAAGGAACAAAGAACACCGATTGAAAATAACTCACATTTCTCTTATTAAATTAAAAAGGTAAATAGGGACAAAGAAATGTCAATTTTTAGCTAAGGAGTAATACAAAAAGGGAGGGGAATAGAAGTCAAAAATATCTTCTACTTTAGACCCATTGAAATCCACTTCCCTACTTCTTTATTTATAGGTGAAATATTATACAAAGGGTATTGGGAAGTCATGTTGTGTAATGCTGATCCATTCTTTCCACTTCGAATTTTGAGTCCACACATATATCGTGTGTATCTACTCCAAGATTTGAATATTTTACTCCTTTTATGTCATGTATCTAAGAGTCACCATGTGTACCTTCCTTCAAGCCTTATCTTCAGAGTAGGAATTTCATTCAAATAATTCACGATGTGTGTCATCCACTCATGACATGTAATGGATTTTCTAGTTGCAGTTTTCATGAAATGAGACACGAATTGCTTCACGAATTCCATTATTCTATAAAAGTCAACTACACATTGGGTAATAAGGTTTCATAAAGTGTAATATAAATTCTTTATCTTTTACTACATTTCCTCTATTAAAATTTAGAATCCCAATTAATGTGATAAATAACACATACCAAGTGTATTATCAAATAAATCATTGAAAATAATTACTAAATTAATAAGTAAATTTATATATTATTTAATATTATCAAATTATGCCATACTTTAACAATTACTTGTCCTCAATTAAAAAGATCTCAACATTAATTTCAAAAAGATAATATATTTTTAAAGAATGAAAAAATTCCTTATGTATAGGAAAATAAAACTAAGTGTAAGAAGAGAAAGGTCATACTCTAGAGCCATAACTGCATTGAAAATCATTCATGACTCTTAGCATAGTTCTTTTAATAAAATTATATTCTTTTAATTAAAATATATTTATTATTCCTTGAATTATATATTGATTTATAATTTACCTCAAAATTAATTTTCTATCATTACATATGGTAAAATGAAATAGGAGTAATGATCATACACTAAGTACATGTTCTTAACAATAGGATTTCATTAGTTCTATCATATACACTATGTAAAGAAAAATACCAAATAAATCATGAGATATTCATCAATTGGGTTCAAATGACTCTGAGGTTGTGGGTAGATAGGTAAATAGTAAAAAATATCCAAAATGAGCATAGTATCTGATGTAAAATGCATGATTTTCATGAAAAGTGTAATAAGTTGACTCCTCCAAAGATAACAAAGTCCACACTCCCAACAAATCGGATTGGATCCATGTATATGTCATGTAAGTTAAAAAAGGGTATCTTATTCCATCTTTTTTTCTTTTTTTTTGAATGGCATGTCTAGGCCAGATATCACATCCATACCCTAACCTCATATAATCCAACAGGGGATTCATCAGTCTATTTTTTTTTGATTTTTTACGTTATTTACACACAACCCATGATAATTTTTCTTTTATTTTTTAATATATATTTTTTCTAAGGAACATGAAAGAAATGAAATGCTAAAAAGTATAAATGGCTCAAAAACAATTAGTCTATTGAGAATAATATTACATATCCATAGTAAAATCATCCCATGTTGTCTAAAATCCTCCTCCAAACTTGTTCAAAGTAATGTCATGCATTACACAAATAGAAGGGTAGGAATGGATATGTGGCTTGGAATAGTTGCATCCTATAAGGTCATTCATGGAAACCATGGGTGTAATGAGGGAAATATGTAATGTGGGTATGAGGAAAAAGTAGGTCATCAAAAAATTTCTCAATCATTTAAAATTTTATTTGATCATTAATATCCTTAATAAGATATCAATGCATGTTTTTATAAGTTTACATGTCCCATGGATCATTAAATAAATATTCTCAGAAAATAATATGCAATTGTATGCTCAGAATCCTCCTAGGGATGAGAATAAAAAAAACTTGCAATCATTAAGGGTATAAAACAAAGTACTATGTCTAATAACCATAATTTTAAAGCTGTTGAATTTTAATCAAATCACTAAACTTAAAAATCATTCTAAAAATCTATGTAGATACAAAACATTGATTTCCATCAATTCATGACTTAACTTTTTTTAAAATGGTAATAACGTTTTTCTGTTTTAAAACATTCTTCCAATATGAAAAATTATTATATAAAAGTAAAAATAGGAGAAAAATCAAGTGTATTGATAGTTAAACTTATGAAAAACACCCCCACAATTAGAAAGAGAAGGTGTCCATACATTCCATGGATTTATTGTGGGAGTTTTATAGAAAAATAAAGCTAAAAAATGATATGGAAATTGAACAAATAAAGGGTGATGGAATCAATAGATCCCTGTAATAAGTATCATTCCCTGGGGTAACATGGCTCTCAAGACTTGTTCTTTGGGATAACTACAAAGTGGGTTAAGAAATCCATGCACTATATAGAAACATTACTCCACTGGTTTATAACACTTATAAGAAGAATTATAGGATGGAGCATAATATATTGAGAAATTGAATCCAATATCATTTATGTGCAGTCAGGTTCAAATAATAAACCTAATAGAACTCATGAGAATAAATAAAGAGACCCAATAATTATAATCATCATAAGGACTCATACATGAACAATGATGAACTATGGGTTGCCTCTCATAAAGCACTAAAAGAAACATCGTCAAGAAAACAGATTTTCCAAAATATCTAGTAGTGATATCCATTGGCTCAGTGTATCCTATGGAGTCTATAGCTACTTATTGTATTGTACTCCATTTCATAGGGTATCCTAACATGATTGATGAATTTAGGAGAATTTCAAGCATGGATCAGTTGTTGAAGGAAGTGTATCAGAGCTCATGGTGGTGGCTACTATGTGTGAATCTCTAGTGAGGGATCTTTTAGTTGACATTTGATCTCAACCAAATTATCATTCAATAGTTAAACCATAAAATGGTGGTACTGGTCCATAAATAACCACAAACAAACCATAGGATCTAGAAATGGATATTAAACATTTTGAAAGATATTAAAATTAAGCCATGTGATGCAAAAGTAGTTCTGATATATATAAGTGAATGTAGAAATAAAAAATGTGGGAATACAGAGAAGAAAATAAGAAATAATTCATACCTAACACATAAGTCTGTAACCAAAATGATCTAAGTTACCAACTAAGATAATCTGTAAGAATAAAAAATATAATCTAGGGGCCACTCATGATTAGGTGGTGGCGGATGCTGTCCAGCTAGGTCAGTGGTAGTGGTGGTACCAAGTGCAAGTGGAGTGGCTATAGAGGGCGGATTATTGGTGATGGAAAGATGGGATGGTGGAGGTGGTGGAGAGGTGATTATCCAAAGTGGCCCCCTAAGTCTGGTAGTTGGATCGACAAAGAGAACCTCAGTGGATGTGGTAGTGGTTGCCCCTTACACCGCCAATCCTACTCAGCAAGGTACTTTGGGTGAGAAATGAGATCATAGATCTCTAAGGCCAGGTTGGTATGGGTTGTGGGTGGGGTGGTAGTGGTAGAATACGAGGGGTTGGTAGGTGGTGCTAGTGGTGGGGATATTGTGGTAGTAGAGGATGGTGGATGGGGGGTGATGTCGATAAGCTTGGAGAAGGGGAGAAGTAGATGAGTAGAGATTCATCGCATGTTCTCCAGGAAGAATTGCTACATGGAACATAGATCTGGTAGGGGGGTATGGGTGGGTGGAGAAATAGTGGATGTGGTGGTGGAAGATGCAGGGATATGGGTTTGAGAGCTAGTGGGGAAGTGGTGAGTGGATCCTATGGTGGGTTTGTCATAGGTGATGGGTTTGCTGCAGGTGCAGGTTCTGCAACATGTATGCCTGGTGCCCAGTGGTAAATGTCGTCACCCCCAACCAAGAGATGAATATTGTGCATCATAAAAAAATCAATTTCCTCCATAGGTCCAAGTTATATGAGGGGAAGGACTGTATTAAAATCTATGGAATGTCTGGCGAGGTGGGTAATAAATGAACCACTAGTAAATGCACCTCTAGTATGATGTGCGTGGTCGCAATAGTAGTATGTGAACTGGAAAACCATGTTGATGACTGGGAATCCCACTTCTACTACCAAAATTAGGACATTGAACTTTCTCACACTCCCATGAGAATCTGCTAAACCAGGTATGATTCATGGAACTATTGAGTATATGAAGTTCTAGGCTGCGAAACTAAGTGGACTTGGTGATCTGGGGGTCCTGCAATGTATGCACATCTCGAAGAATCATCTTACACATATTCTAAAAATAAGACCAGGGAGTAAAATTCTGGAGTGTTGGAAATAACTCATACATAGAAAACTCTAATGTATAGATCCACCGGACGATGCCAAATTCAGAAAATGAGAGATCATGTGGTCGGCTGCCTAGATGAAATCACATGCTATCAAATTCTACCTCGAACGTGGAAAGGATCTACAGGAATATCTCTTGACACATTTACTCATATAGCTTAATAAATCAAGGGATATTACGTTATTTGAGGATCTCTAAGATGACATCGCTGATGTACCTAAGGGAAATAATGACCATATCCAAAGTCTTGATTGTTCTCATGGGATTCACTGGCAGCCTTATTATGTTGACGTAATGATTTGGGTTGGAGAATAAAAATAAGGGGTTAGAATGGAGATTTTCATCTTTGGATGAGTCCTCATGGCTAGTGGTGGATTCATATTGAGTATTCAGTGCAACACAAGTTGCTACAGGATGCAGGGGTGATGATATCTGAGGTGATGAGGGTGCATAAGGTGCAATTTCGCATGTGCATTTTTTATAGTGGTAACTCAACATGATCCTATGACGATTCAGAAGGTTATTATTGTAGCGTTTTAGTCCGCGCGATAATAGGGGTAGAGGTGGATGGGGTAATAATGGGGGGGGGGTGCTGTTGAGGTTGAAATGGAGGGAGGAGAAGGGAGAGGGGGTGTGCTGCCAAGAGGGGGGGGGATGTTTATGGGGGTCTTGCAGCAGATAGAGGAGGGTGGGAGGGTGGGTGGGGGTGGGGGTGGGGGGTTCTCAGGATAGAGATGGTGAGGGATGTGGGTTGTTTATGTTGTGTAGGGGGAGGGGGTGATGAAAGTCGGTAAGGAGGGTGAAGTGATAGGGATAGGTGATGCACTTGGATGAGAGGGCGGTGGAGGGTTGGGGGTTAATAGTTGAGAGAGGGAAGGTATGGGAAGGGATTTTGAGCAAGTAGGAGGAAGGTGAAGTTTCAGGGGGGGGGCAGCCTCAGTTTGTGAAATTAGGGTTCACGACATGTGTTTTTAAAAACATTCCTAAGGTGGTAGACCATGTGTAACTATGTTTCAAGTCATGTAATGATGGTTTTTATTAATTTATTTTTAAAAAAATGTACTTGTCATTTAATTGGGTTTTATAACGTGTAATTGACTATTTTAGCTCAGATTTTTTTTCAAACCCAAGCCTTTATCTCATGGCCTATCCTAATATCTCCTATGGATATCCTAATCTAATGTAGGTTAAAATGACCTACCCTGGTTTTATTTTCCAGTAAGTGCTTCCTTTAAAATTGATACTGTGACTCTATTAATGCCTAGATGAACTTCATGATGATTACATTTACTTAATATAAGGGTTATTGAATGATTTTTAATCATTGACCATTCAGTTTGAAAGGTGGTCCACCTTTCTTCTGAATTTCAATTGTCCCTTGGGGAAAAACACGAATGCCTTAAAAGGGGATGGACTATTTAGATATCATCTTTCCAAGGAATAATTTCAATCTGGAATTGAATAAAAGGACCTTATTTACTAGGATAAATATGTATCTTTAAATGCATTGCTCATGACATTTCTTTGTTCTTTATTTGTAGATTTTGGAAATATCATAAGAATTTTTTTGAATTCTTCCAATTCATCTAGTTACAACATTTGAGATTCTCCACCTTTTTCAGAATCCAAATTTAGCTTCTTAATTTGCTCAGTACAATCAATTCACTAGTTCAACTAGATGATGAAATGTTTTCCCATAAGCTAGTCGGAATATTGTGGTTCCATTGAGCATTTTTTATACAGTGTAGTAAACCCATAGTGAATCATCATGTTTTAAACTCCAGTGACTTTTTCTAGTGATCACAATCTTCTTTAATATTTCTTTGATCTACTTGTTTTATAGTTCAATTTTACCACATTTTTGTGGGAGGTAGTGAGTTCATGTGTTATAGAATATTCTATAGTTTTCTAGAAATCATTTAATATCATGATTGGTAAAAAGTGTTCCTCAATCACTACTGATTGATCGAGGAAATAAAAATCATGAGAACACATTATTTTTTATCAAATTGATGACTATGTTTACTTTGTTCAATGATGTGGCTTCAGCTTCTAACCATTTTGAGATGTAGTCAATTCCAAAAATAAAGTAAAAATTTACATGATATTTGGGAAGTGTTTCCATGATATTTATTCCCCCTATGTTATGGATCTCTACTTCCATGATTGGGTATTGAGTCATTTCATTTCTTTTCCCCACTGTCCCAGTTCACTGAATCTATCACATCTTTGACAAAATTCCCTTGCATCTTGGTGTAGAGTGGGATAGAAAAGTCCACATTGTAGAATATTTTCTATATTTTCCTTTGGTCCATGATGTATTCAAATTTGTTTGGTATGAAACATTTCTATCACATTTAAGATTTCATTTTCATAAATACAACATCACATGAAACCATCATCACAACATTTAAATAAGAGTGGTTCATCCATGTAGTAATGTTTTTCTCTAGGTACTTTTTTTTATTTTATTAGTTGGAAGTGTCCTAGTGAAAAAATCCCCTAGAAAGAAAATTTTCAATATCAGAAAACCACAATATTAATTTAATACTAAAAAGGGTTTCTTTAGGAAAATTTACTTAGCTGTTAGTATAATCTTCATCCTTGATGAGTGGCAGAGGAAGTCAGGATAAATGATCAGTGGTCACATTTTCCATACCTTTAGTATCATTTATGATAATGTCGAACTCTTTGAGTAGGATGATCCACCTTATCAACCATGTCTTGTCATCATTCTTGTTCATTATGTACATGTGGGTTGTATGATTGGTGTGTACAATCACCATTAATGAGACCAAATAGGAATGAAATTTTGTGAAGGAATACACAATTGATAAGATTTATTTCCCTATAGTGTTATAGATGACTTGAGCTTCATTCAATGTGTGGAATGTATAGTAAATAGGATCAAATGTGTGACCAACTTTTCCTGAAATAGTGTCGACAGAAAAGTCATTAGCGTCAAGCATCAATTCAAATTCCTTATCCCAATCAGGTGAAATGTTTATGAGGGCTTCTATTAGGATTTTATTCAAATTATGGAATTCCTATAAACATTATTTAGTGTATTTAAAAGGATTATAATTTGAAAATAGGTGTGTCAATGGGTGGGAAACTCTGGAAAATCATTTTACAAGTTGCCTATAGAATCCAGCATGGCCCATAAAGATTCTTATATACTTAACTATTGAAGGTCCATGTAAATATTTGATGATTTTTTTCTAAGATTCATTGGCCTCTATACCGTATTTAGAGATTTATGCCCAATGAAAATTCATTCTTGTTCCATAAAATTACATTTATTCCAATTCAACATGAGGTGTTTCTCTTCACAGTATATTTGGACTATCATAAGATTGATTTGGAAGAATTTGAAAGATCACACATAAATTTTGAAATCAACAATGATAATTTATAAGAATTCATATTCAATATCCTGGAAAATATGAATCGTGGATCATTAAAATGTTTATGGTTACTTACACATACCTAAAGACATGCGCCTATCAAAGAAGGTTCCAAATGGACTTGTGAATGTTGTTTTAGGGAAATCATTTTCATTTACTACAATGTGTTTTTATCTTGAATATACATCTAATAAAAAATAGAATTCATTCAATGCTATTATTTCCAAAATTTAATCCATAAAGGGAAAATGAAAATGATCTTTTTCATCTTTCCATATTTAACCTTCTTTAATCCATGAAACTCTCCACCTAGTTATGGTACATGTTGAGATCAATTAATTTTTATCAGTTTTCTCCATTGTAATTCTACCTTACTTTGGAACTACTTATAGCAGGATCACCCACTCACTATTAGATATGGTAAAGATTATTCCAACATCTAAAAATTTCATAAATTTATTTTTAACAAATTCATTAATTTTTGGTATAAACCACATTTGTGGTTGAAATTTAGGGTTTTCATCTTCCTCAAGTAAAGTTTCTTGGGTGAACACAGTAGGATAGATTCCGTTGTGGTGAACCACTCCTTAGGAAGTTGATTTCTTGTTTCTTTTCAACGTCTTCAACAAATATTTCTTTTTGTGATAGGGATAGTTCAGATTTGATGATTACTGGTAGAGAGGATGATGATACTATGTATGAATACTTATGAGTACTGGGTAAAGGCCTCAACTTTAGTGTTTGTGTTTGAATAGTTAAGGGTGTAAATGGTGGGAGATTATAAATTGTTAGTGGTTTATTGAATCTAATATCCTCAAAATCATATTATTCTACATCATGGAGTGATTCCTCATTGTATTCTTCTTTGAAAATTTCTTCATTCCATTCTAGGGTAAGAGAGATATCATTTTAATCGATGGAATCATCTAATTGTTGAGATTATTTGATGAGGTTGAATACTACCCATTCTTCTATGGCTTGAAATATTAGACAATATTGATTCACATCTATTATAGAATTAATACGGATAATAATGGTTTTTAGATAATAATGCACACATCACATTCTTCTTCCATATATAATAATAGGAAGTTTACTAGAAAAATAAACTTTCTGACCATGAGCAGAACATTCTCACAAATTCCTCTAGGGTACTTCACTGAACAGTATGTTAGTTGTAGTACTACTTGAGTTGTTTTGAGATCTTGAAGTACCAACTTGTGAAATACACTCATTGGCGATAGGTTGATACTTTCTCTAAAATCGCAAAAACCTCTTCCAAATTTACATTTCCTAATGGAACATTACATTGATTAAATTCCAGGGTCTCACATGTTTGGTGGGATATTCTACTAGATGAAAATAAGGAATTCTTAATTCAGTGAGATAACACCAAGATCTTCCATTTTTTATTTTTCTGGATAGAATATCTTTTAGGAATTTGGCATACTTTAAAATTTGTGCAATGGCCTCTACAAAGGGTATGTTGATATGCTTTTCTTTGAACATTTCCATTAACGTATTTTACTATGACTCATGTTTGTCTTGTCTTGCTCTTTCTAGAAAAGGAATAGGTCGATCGTTTGGTGGTGGGGAAACACAAACCGGTTCTCTTGGTTTCTTAGCTGTTTAGGTATTTATTGTTGGTGAAGTATCTTGGTGGATCACTTGGTGGTCTCTTCAACCTTTTATACTTTTACTAGTGGATTCTTGTTAGGTTGATCAATTTTTATTTCATCTCATTCCACCTTCTGGTTAAAAATAAAAAAAATATTTACTTCTCATCACTATAAACTTAGCTTCTTACCTTGGGTATGTCTCTATATTACTAGGTAGAGTACCTAGTAATATGTATGATAGAGTTTTTAAGATATGTTCTATATGAAATTGATGGTTGTGTAGGGAATATCATTGGTCTTGTATCTCTGTCTCTTGATTAATAACTCAATGTTATGTTTTTTGAAAAAAAAGTTTCCAGGAGTTTCTCTATTTAATTCTACTGAAGGGCAGTTTGTGGCTGCGACATTGTTTGAGATATTTGAAACTATTTTTGTGCTCTCTGAGGGAAAGTTTTTTGTTGTAATTATTTCTATGGTTATAGAACATGGTTCATGTGAGGGTACCCTGGTGGTCCTTAGTTAATAAATGGTACTTAACCACTTCTTTGTTGATAATATCCCTTGATTTTTTAAGGTGGCTACTGAGCCGACCTCATCTAATAATATTTTCGATGTTGTTGGAATGGTGGATTATGCTAAATATAATTGATGTAATTACAATATTGAGGCTATTATTAAAATAATTCCTTATAACCTTTAAATAATTACAGGCCCCCATACATTTGACATGATTGTATCTCTATTACATGATCATGAGGGGGTATTGTAGTGGGTAGCTGAAATGGATCTTGCTTTTCTGTGAGCACTTCAACTTGCACTGCTAGTGTCATGTTCTTATCCACTTTGGGGATTCCATGTTGAGGTATTCTGTTGGGCAAAAATCCCTCAAGGTAACATTGCAGTATTTTTGGGTTGATTGTGTTTGTTGACAAAGCAGGTTTCCATGGAGAATTGTCGAGTTCCCGAGAAGTTGTTGACATTCTATGTTGACAAAGAACTATGACAAAGGAAAGGATGATATGGAGTATGGGCCTGAAAATCGCCAATGGAAAATGGAGTGATATGTTTTTGGCAAAGGTTGAGGAGAGAGAAATGAAAGAGGTGCGCGGAAAAATTAAGCGTGGCGCGCAAAATTAGCGGGTTGCGCAAAATCTTGAAGTGTGGCGCGCAAAACAGCGGGTTGCGCGAAATTGTATTTCGCGTAAAAGATGTTTCAAGGCCGAAAGATTGAAAATCGGTAAAGGCATGAGGCGCGCGAAATTTTGGAGGCGTGCGCGAAAAATTGAAGTGGCGCGCGAAATAGTGGATGAAGTATTTCGCGCAAAAGATGTTTCGAGGTCCGAAGCTCGGAAAATGGAAAAGGCATGAGGTGCGCGAAATTATGGAGCAGTGCGCGGAAAATGGTTGTGCGCGGAAGATTTGTATTTCGCGATCAAAGCGGATTACGCGCTCAAGGAGGGTTTTTCGCGCGGGGTCGATTTTGCCTATAAATATGAAGTGACCCTCCTCCATTCAAAAGAGTTCAAGACATAGAAAATACCCGAGCTCTGGTGCGCTAAATTGAAGTTAGAAAGGGTGTTGCGCGTAAAATTAAAGTTTGCGCGTAAAGTCAGCTGTTGCGCGAAAAGCTAAGGCTGCGCAGAGAGTTGGTGTTGGCGCGTAAAAGGAAGGTTGCGCGAAAAGTGGATATCGCGCAAAAGCAGTGAATTGCGCGCAAGGCAGTTTCTAGGCTGCGCGTAATATTTGGAGGTTGCGCGAAAAAGGAATTTCGCGCAAACCATAGAAATTGCGTGCAAGACACCGTAAGGGTTGCGCGTAAAAACTGAGGTTGCCCGGTACATCCGGTGCGAAGTGAGATTCATCTACGGGTGAAAGTTGGACTTCAACAGAGCATCTACATACAGAGGAAGATGCATTCCTTCATGAAAATGAAGAGACCTACAGGTCTATAAACTGTGAGTGGATTCCTTCCAAGAGCAGTGAGCTTAGGAAGAGGAAGAAGGTGATCCTCTCCACCGGCAGTGAGCCAGAGAGAGAGAAACAGGGAGTGACCCTTGGGAAAGCAGTGAGCTAACCCTAAACATTGTATAGGCAGTGAGCCTGGGCATAGAAGTGATCTAGCCCGAACATTGTAATCCACAGCTAGTGAAGTTTAGTGGACTTGGTACGACCGGAAACCTGTCGGCGTATGCTCCTTGGACGTAGCCCTTAGCGGTGAACCAAGTAAAATTGTTGTGTCCTGTGCTTGCTTTACTTTCTGTTTATTTTGTGCAGCAGGAAAGAGAGAGAAGAGTGTTTTGCTTAACAGCGAAAAAATATCAGAAAGGGCTTTAATTTTTAATTAGTCATACCCTGATTCACCCCCCCTCTCAGGGTATTCAGCCTAGTGGACCTAACAAGTGGTATCAGAGGGAAAGGTTAACAGTTGGTCTTCTCTCAATGGAGGTCACTAATCATAGAGGGATTCCGATCTTCGACGGATGTAATTTTCAGATATGGAAGAATCGAATGCAACACTATTTCCGATCTTTGGGAATGTATGTGTTTTCAGCAGCTATGCATGGTATCACAGCTGATATTACTGGTGGTGCATTATCAGAAGCTGAGCACAAAGAGTTGGATGCTGATTCCAAAGCAATCAACGCCTTAGGGGGAGCCCTCTATAATACCATTTATACAAAGGTGATGTCATGCAAAACGTCACATGCCATGTGGGAAAAGCTTTTGAATATTTATGAAGGGGATACAAAAGTCAGAGAGGCAAAGCTGCAAGTGTTGTGGAACAAGTATGAAGATCTCAGAATGAACCCGAATGAGTCTGTTGATGCATTCTTTGACAGGGTAAATGCTGTGGTAGAAGACATTCGGGGTCTTGGAGAAATTATCGAAGACATTAAAATTGTAAAGCGCATCTTGAGAAAGCTTCCACCTCGGTTCAATCCGAAAGTTTCTGTGTTGGAAGATAAAGATCCGAAAGAGCTAACATTGGATAACCTACACAGCACTCTTGTTGCATATGAAATGAGAAATGATGACAACGATGCTGTGGAAAAGGGGAAATCCAAAGAGGTGGCATTTAAGGCCATGAAGAGGCTCACTATTGAAGATTCTCAGGAGGAAGAAGAGTCAGATGAGGTGATGTCGTTCCTTTCTTCAAATCTGCAAAGAGGAAAAGGAAATTTTAAAGGGAAACTTTCACTAGCATGCTTCCGGTGCGGAAAGGTTGGTCATCTTGCTGCAAGATGTCCCAAAAAGTTTCAAGAAGAAAGAGATGAAGATGAAGTTGAGATTCCCATGAAAAAATCTTCAGCCTATGTGAAAGGGAAGAAGCAGTTCAAGAGAAATTTCTTTAAGAAGAAGAATCTTCTTTCCCAAGAAATTGACAGTTCAGCTGAGTCTGAGGGTGAAGAAGTTGAAGAGATAGAAAACTGCAAAGATCATGGTCAAAATGCGATGGTGGCTATTTCTAGTAGTGCTCTATAAAAGAAAGAAACCGAAACAGATGAAGAAGAAGAAGAAATTGAAGGGAGAGTTGACATGGAAGCTGAATTAGAAGCAGCTCTTGAAGAGATAGATGTTTGGCGAGCAAAAACAAAGAAAGCCAACAAGATAGTACGTGATGCCAAACTCTACATGCAACAACAAGAAGAAGAGAAGTCTGATCTTGAGAAAGAAATTGAGAATCTTAAGTCTTCCAGGCCAGAGAGTACAGAAAAGGTTGATGAGCATAAGCTCAAGATTGAAGAGCAGAAAAGGGAGATCGATTTCTTGAGTCGAAAAGTGAAAGATCACGTCAAGCGTATTGAAGAGCTTGAAGAGGAAGTTGTCGGTCTGCGGAGAAAAGTTAAAGACCAGGAAAAACCTTTGAATCCCAACACTTTCTTGGGAAATCAGGTCGTTACGAAGACGGAAAAGAAGAAAGAAGAGCCTAGTAGTTCAACAGGAAAGAAGCAGCAATTGAACTCAGATGTTAAGGCTGATTCACGGCTTAATCAGAAACAAAAATCTGCGGCAGTTAAAGTTAGACCGCAAGCACCTGTCTCGAGATTGAAAGTGGATTTGAGCACAAAGCAGGATCAGAATACTCAGAGATCCAAAGGGGAAACTCGTAATGCTGAAGTAAGACGAAGGAATGCACCTTATATCAGGTGTTATTGTTGTGGAAAGATGGGACATTCACAGTATGTGTGTTCCATAGCCAAAAGATATCGAAGGGAACAAGAACAGAGATAGCAGCCAAACAGAGAACGGTTTTCCAGAACATTTTTTGAAGGACACTGTTTTTGGTGCGGAGGAGTTGGACACATGGCTAGGTACTGCACTCCGACCATTCAGAAAAATGTGCCAAAGCAGAATCAAAATGTTCGTAAGCAGCAGATCAGTAAACCGACAAGTGAGTTAAAAGTTCAGAACTGATTTGCAGTTTTGCAAGATGAAGCTAGTCCATCATACTCTGAGAAAGAACAGAAGCCTCAATCCATGCCGAGTAGGAAATAAAAAGTATGGACTAGGAAGAAGAAAACTGAGAAGGCCGTAGTTGCTGAAATTGCCCTTAAAGCATCAGATTGTTCTGGTGTTTGGATCCTTGACAGTGGTTGCACATCCCACATGATGGGTAATAAGGATCTGGTTACAGGCATAAAATATGACAAAGAAGGAGTTGTCAAGTTTGGAAATGATGAAGGCCTGAAGATTGTTGGCTCAGGAAAAGCCAAGTTTGGGGGCAAAGAAATGAGACATGCTGATGTCTTGGTGGTAGAGGGTCTTAGTCATAATTTGCTTAGCGTCAGTCAATTATGTGACTCTGGGAACTCTATCCTATTTACCAAGAATATGGGTATTGTTAAAGGAAAAGATGGAATAACCATTCTTCAGGGAAAACGAACAAAGAGGAATCTTTACCTGGTAGGTGGGGAAGAAGATTCATGCCTTTTATCCAGAGAAGAAGAAAATCAGCTGTGGCATAAGCGACTTGGTCATCTATGTCAACCATCTATGGAAGATCTGGTAAAGTGTGATGCTTCTAGAGACCTTCCCAAACTATCACGTGAACGCACTCATACATGTGATGCTTGTCAACAAGGGAAGATCATCAGGAAGACATACAGGCCAAAGGAACAAAAAGCAACTCGAGTGCTTGAATTGGTGCATGCTGATGTATGTGGACCTATCTCACCACGAGCTATAGATGGGAAAAGGTACTATGTTCTTTTCATTGATGACTACACCAGAATGGCCTGGGTATTCATCATTACCCATAAGACAGAGGTGTTCAGTTGCATAAAGCAGTACAGGAGGGAATCAGAAAAGATGCTTGGGCAGAAAATTCTGAAGTTTCGTACTGATAACGGTACAGAATTTACAAACAGTCAGGTTGTAAACTATCTCGAGAAACATGGGATAAGGCATCAAGTTTCATCATTAATAACTCCCCAACAGAATGGAGTGGTTGAAAGGAGAAATCGGATCATCAACAACATGTCCAGAACAATGCTTATTGATAAGGACCTACCAGAGAAATTTTGGAAGGAAGCAGTTTTGACATCGGTCTATGTTTCAAACAGGTCCCTGTTATGTCCTAAGCAAGGGAAGACTCCGTATGAACTGTGGTACGGAAAGAATCCAACGTTGAAATACTTTCGAATCTTTGGAAGTAAGTGTTTCATTTTCAACAAAGAACATCATAGGAAGTTTGAGGCACGAGGAGATGAAGGAATATTCCTTGGCTATTTAGGGAAAAGCAAAGCATATAAATGCTTTAACAAGTGGCTGGGAAAAATTGTTGAAAGCAATGATGTCACTATAGTCGAAAATGAACAGACTGCTCAACGACCCAGTGAACTGTTTCTGGATGAAAGTGATGATGAGGTAAGCAACACAGGGGGAGTAGAAGTGGCAGAGGCTGACTCAGAAGAAGATTCTAATGATGAACAAGAAAGTGTCAAGTCTGTATCTGCAAAGAAGCCAAAGAATCGAGCTGAAATTGATAGGAAAAATATCATTGGTAATCAGACAACTCCAGTTCAGACTCGAAGAATGAAATCATTATAGCAAACATCATTTTTATCTCAGGTGGAGCCAAAATGTTTTTCCGATGTAGCTGAAGATGAAAACTGGCTTCAGGCTATGAATGAAGAGCTTGATCAAATTGAGAAGAACCAGACATGGGAGATTGTTTCGAGGCCAGCAGACAAGAATGTCATTGGAACCAAATGGGTCTATCGCAATAAGATGAATGAAGATGGCATAATGATTCGGAACAAAGCACGTCTAGTGTGCAAGGGGTACTCCCAGATCGTGGGAATTGATGTTGATGAGACATTTGCACCGGTTGCAAGGCTGGAGACAATAAGATTATTCCTAGCCATCGCAGTGCAAAGGAAGTTCAAAGTGTTCCAGATGGATGTCAAATCTGCATTCTTGAATGGTGTTCTGGAAGAGGAGGTGTATATTGAGCATCCAGATGGTTTTCTCATTCATGAGAATGAGAACAAAGTTTGCAGGCTGAAGAAGGCATTGTATGGGCTGAAACAAGCACCAAGGGCATGGTACTCAAGGCTTGATCAGTACTTGAAGAGGCTTGGTTTTCAGCGTGGAGGAGTTGATTACAATCTCTATTTCAGTAATGACAGTAATCAAAGGATGATGGTGTTGGTTTATGTCGATGACATAATATTTGGTGGATCAGATGAAGCTCAGTGCAGACAGTTTTCCGAATTCATGAAAAATGAGTTTGAAATGTCAATGATTGAAGAGCTAACATTTTTCCTTGGTCTATAGGTAACACAAGGAAGAAATGGAACATTCATTTCTCAATCTAAATATGCCAAGGAGGTCCTGAGAAGGTTTGGAATGGAAAATTCCAAGGAGATGAAGACTCCAGTGGCTACCCGGATGAAATTATCAAAAGATGAGGATGGCAAGGCAGTTAATATCACAGAATACAGGCAAATCATTGGAAGTCTGTTGTACTTAACCGCAACAAGGCCTGATATTGTTTTCGCCACATGCCAAGCAGCGAGATATCAGAGTAATCCCAAGGAAAGTCACATGCTCGCAGTGAAAAGAATACTTCGGTATATTAAGGGCACGGTGGACTTCGGCTTGACATATAATGACAAATATCAGACAGAGTTATTGGGGTACACTGATGCAGACTGGGCCGGTTCAACAGATGATAGAAAATCAACGTCAGGTGGTGCATTCTATCTTGGTGGATTGTGTATTTCTTGGCTAAGCAAGAAACAAGATTGCATTTCATTGAGCACCATAGAAGCTGAGTATATTACGGCCACTCAAGCATGCACACAGTTATTGTGGATGAAGCAGCAGCTTGATGATATGGGAGTTGAAGTGAAGTCTCTGATCGGAATCCAGTGTGACAACTCAAGTGCTATAAATCTTAGAAAAAATCCCGTCCATCATTCAAGGACAAAGCACATTGAGATTAAGTATCATTTTATCAAGGAGAAGGTTGAGCAGGGAATTGTGAAATTGGAGTATGTGCCTACAGAGCTACAGGTTGCAGACATTCTGACAAAGGCCTTACCCAAGGAAGCTTTTGAAAGGCATCGACTGGCTCTGGGAGTTCAGTCAATTCCCCACACATGAAATAGAGTGGATGTGGTCCACCCCCTCTCCCCAAGGTATGATGTGTTTTCCCTACTGTGCTAATGTGTTCTCTACTATGTTACAGACTACAAAGGCGTGACCTTTGGGTTCGTTGACAAAGGGGGAGAATAGTGTTTGATAATGGGGGAGAAAATAGTGGTTGTTCAAGGGGGAGACAGTGTGAAGATTTGATAAATCATTTTTGATACGGGGAGAAGCTGACAGGTGGAGCAGCCAGAAAGGGGGAGTAATGAGAAAGGGGGAGATTACTAAATCTGACGATGCTAGAAGTGATTGATCAAATCATAAAAATCACGACAGCTGAGGATCGTGATAAAAGAAGAACAGTGGTGTTGGAATGGTGTGAGACGGTGTCCAACTTTCAACAATTGGTATCAACTTAATAATTCACCAATTGGTATCAGTGTGGTTCATCAACTGGTTTTATTTAAAGAATTGGTATCAGGGTGGAATCGACAATTGGGGTCTGACATGAAGTGATTCATTGATGAACTTTTCATACTACTCTTGTTTCTCATGCCGATCATTGCTCATGTGGGCTTAGAGTACGTGTTAAGTGAATCCTTGAACTCTATCATAATCGCAAGAGGCGAATGGTGGTAGCAGCTGGAAGAAGACTCAGTGAGGTATCAACGTGTAGAAAATAATTCTGAGCAAATTTGTGAAGAGTTGTCAACAAACCCAAAGGGGGAGATTGTTGGGCAAAAATCCCTCAAGGTAACATTGCAGTATTTTTGGGTTGATTGTGTTTGTTGACAAAGAAGGTTTCCATGGAGAATTGTCGAGTTCCCGAGAAGTTGTTGACATTCCATGTTGACAAAGAACTATGACAAAGGAAAGGACGATATGGAGGCGGTACAAAAGAGCAGTATAAGGTGGCGCTGTTTCCCAGTGTTTGCCAAATTTATGGGCCTGAAAATCGCCAATGGAAAATGGAGTGATATGTTTTTGGAAAAGGTTGAGGAGAGAGAAATGAAAGAGGTGCGCGGAAAAATTAAGCGTGGCACGCAAAATTAGCGGGTTGCGCGAAATCTTGAAGTGTGGCGTGCAAAACAGCGGGTTGCGCGAAATTGTATTTCGCGCAAAAGATGTTTCAAGGCCGAAAGCTTGAAAATCAGTAAAGGCATGAGGCGCGCGAAATTTTGGAGGCGTGCGCGAAAAATTGAAGTGGCGCGCGAAATAGTGGATGAAGTATTTCGCGCAAAAGATGTTTCGAGGTCCGAAGCTCGGAAAATGGCAAAGGCATGAGGTGCGCGAAATTATGGAGCAGTGCGCGGAAAATGGTTGTGCGCGGAAGATTTTTATTTCGCGATCAAAGCGGATTACGCGCTCAAGGAGGGTTTTTCGCGTGGGGTCGATTTTGCCTATAAATATGAAGTGACCCTCCTCCATTCAAAAGAGTTCAAGACATAGAAAATAACCGAGCTCTGGTGCGCTAAATTGAAGTTAGAAAGGGTGTTGCGCGTAAAATTAAAGTTTGCGCGTAAAGTCAGCTGTTGCGCGAAAAGCTAAGGCTGCGCAGAAAGTTGGTGTTGGCGCGTAAAAGGAAGGTCGCGCGAAAAGTGGATATCGCGCAAAAGCAGTGAATTGCACGCAAGGCAGTTTCCAGGCTGTGCGTAATATTTGGAGGTTGCGCAAAAAAGGAATTTCGCGCAAACCATAGAAATTGTGCGCAAGACACCGTAAGGGTTGCGCGTAAAAACTGAAGTTTCCCGGTACATCCGGTGCGAAGTGAGATTCATCTACGGGTGAAAGTTGGACTTCAACAGAGCATCTACATACAGAGGAAGATGCATTCCTTCATGAAAATGAAGAGATCTACAGGTCTATAAACTGTGAGTGGATTCCTTCCAAGAGCAGTGAGCTTAGGAAGAGGAATAATGTGATCCTCTCCACCGGCAGTGAGCCAGAGAGAGAGAAACAGGGAGTGAACCTTGGGAAAGCAGTGAGATGACCCTAAACATTGTATAGGCAGTGAGCCCGGGCATAGAAGTGATCTAGCCCGAACATTGTAATCCACAGCTAGTGAAGTTTAGTGGACTTGGTACGACCGGAAACCTGTCGGCGTATGCTCCTTGGACGTAGCCCTTAGCGGTGAACCAAGTAAAATTGTTGTGTCCTGTGCTTGCTTTACTTTCTGTTTATTTTGTGCAGCAGGAAAGAGAGAGAAGAGTGTTTTGCTTAACAGCGAAACAAGATCAGAAAGGGATTTAATTTTTAATTAGTCATACCCTGATTCACCCCCCTCTCAGGGTATTCAGCCTAGTGGACCTAACATATTCCATGAAAATTTCACTAAAAACTAGAATTGTGATAAACTCATTCAAAATGTTACTTCTAGCTTTAGCTGTTTTGAACATCAGTCCATCATCAGCTACAACATTGACGATTGTGCATATAGCTGAACGGAGACCTTGGAAAAATGTCTGGATTTTGATCCATATATCTAGTCCATGGTGTGGGAACTTTCTCATAAATTACTTAAATATTTCCGAATCATCCCATATAGATTTTTTCAATTTGAGAACAGTTTTGAATGTCATTCCATAGTTTCCATGTCTCTAATGGTGGGAAGTATTTGTCTAGAAAAGTTTTTTCTAGATCATCCCAAGCCGTGATTGACTCAGGAGCTTGAATCTTGATCCAATATTTGTATCGATCTCACTAAGAGAATGAAAATACATGTAGATGATATCATTGAATGATACTACCTAGTTCAGAAAGGTATCACATACTTCTAGGAAGTAGGAGCTATTCTCATGAGGGTCTTTGCATTGAACTCCACAGAACTGAACCATGTTATGGATCATGTGAATGAGTCCATATTTCATATCAAAGGTGTGATATTGAATAGGGGGTATACAATGCTTGTTCTAGCACAATGGATTGATGGATGATTTTTTTATTACTACATTGGGTTCTCTCCTGGAACTAACTATTGATTTTTTGGTAGGTTATCCAGGTGGGGTCCTGCTTGATTGTTTAGATCAGCCATGTCTAACCAGTGACATGCAGAGAGATACCATTCAATATCATAATCTAAGGATAACTATTAATGTGCTTTAAGGATCCTTGAATTAGTCTAGGGGAATCGATGCAATCAATATATCACAAGATAATAGACACAATGGCATCATAAAAAAAGAAAGAAAGAATTGGGGTAAGGGAAATGTAATACCAGGTATTTTCCAAAGGGTTGTCTATGTGAATAACAACTTTACTTACCTAGAAATGGAGACAAAATTTGACATTCTTGAACATGTTATTTAATTTTCATATGTTGCAGTCATATTAGAATTTTATTGTTTCCCAAAAATCACATTCTACTAGGTAGTAGTATAGAGAAATTATGGGTTTGATCCCATGGGGAGTTAAGATGGCACCGGAAACCAATGGTCTGGAACCCTTTGGTGTATGATTACTTTCAAATTGCTTCATTTTGGGAAAAGTATTTCTAGAGGGTTTATGGTTTACTTTAGTAATAATATAGGGACCATGATCAATGTTTGGGTTAGGTATAAGATATAATATTAAGTCTAACATAATAAGAACCCAAGGTTTAGGTAGTAAAGAAATAAGAGGTCTCTAGTTGACTGTGGTCAAATTATCTAGTTATACCTAAGTGGTAAGTATTCTATGATCTGGAAATAGTGACATCCTAGATTCATTATGAGTGGTTTCTAAGGATGAAAGTATTTTAGGTTATTGGATATAACCTAATTTACTCTAACCAGGATAAGTTTATTCACTCAAATATCCTTTGATCAAGGATTTTCATAATTATTGGATTGGAAAAGAATATTTATCCTGATTATTAACCCTTAAGGTATCCAAGTTATGAATTTAAGATTTATTGAATTCATATACACCTTCTCTTGATCACTACACTTAGTGGTTTATCCATTCATGGAAGGATTTAACGAATGTAAATGTATAATTAAAATCATACTAAACATTAACGAAATAATTGAATTAAATGATAGAAAAACATGAAATAATTTTGTTTGATCATTAAATTACAATCAATAAGTTTAAAATAAAAACAAAATTTAGTAAACTACTTATTTGAAATAATAGAAAAAATGAATTACAACAAAGTTTCACCAAATGTCTGTCTTCAAAGTTGATAGTGTGAAAAAGAACGTAGAACCCTAATTGAAAAGAACTCACGATTCTTGTATTAAAGTATAAAAACAAAGAGACAATAATAAATGTTTATTTTAGGGTAAGTAGTAATAGAGAATGATAGGGGAATGGAAATCACAAAGATCATCTTCTCTGGAGCCTTCAAAATCTTCTTCCATACTTCTTTATTTATAGGAGAAATATTACAGGATGTGTAATGGGGAGTCACATCATGTAATTTTCAATCTATTCCTTCCTCCACAAATTTTTAATATATGTGTATCTCATATGTGATTTGAAGATTTGACTCCTTTCACGTCATGTATCTAAGACTCATGACATGTACCTTCCTTCATGCTTTATCTTCAGAGTGGGAATTTTGTTCAAATATTCCACAAAGTGTATCTTCCAATCATGATGTGTAGTGGATCATCCACTTGCAGTTTTCATGACTTGAGTCTAGACTAGTTTCATTAATTGCATCATACTGTGGAAATCAAATACACATCGTTTAATGAGGTTTCAATAAGTGTAATAGAAATTTTTTCTCTTTTTCTAAATTTTCTCTTTGTAAACTTTGGAAGCCCACTTCCTATAATAAATGAAACATACCAAGTTAATTATTGAATAAATCATTGAATTTTTTTACTAAATTGACAAGAAAATGTATATAAGATTTCAGGTTATCATTTATCAACTAAACTCTAAAGTGTATTTCTAGTGAATTGATTATGTTCATATTTCATGGGAAACAATCCGATTAATAATCTTTTATCATTAAGTTTAAATTCATTATCAAAATATATAATTTTCACAAAAATTTAGAAGAGGTCATTTGGTTTTAATTATAAAACTAATATTACTAATTTATTTATCAAAAGGGACATCTTTATGAGAATTACAATAATTAGTAACAGATTTAGAATGAGTATAATCCCCCTAAATAGATATAATATTTTGGGGTTTAACTTTACCAAAATTTTATTCTATATATTATTCATTAATTTTATTATAATATGATTTATGATTCATAATATTTTCATCAAATATAACATGAATAGATTCTTTAAAAATCATAGTTATTTTATTAAAAATTATATAAGAATTAATTTTGTTATAATATCATATGAAAATTCATTAATATAAATTTTCATCAAAAAAACAATATTATTATTAGATTAATTAATAATAAAATATGAATAAATTAAAATATCCAACATAAAAATTATTTCCATTCATTAATTCATAAGGGTTATTAATTTAAAAGGGATAATAAGAATTATATTTGAAATATAATGATAATTTAAAAAATGTTACTCCTAATAATAAATGAATTTGAAAGTATATAATATTAACATATTTTTATCCAATTATATTATGGTTATATTTTTTCTTTCAACAACCCTACTTTTTGGGGGTTAAGTGCTGAAAATTTTACAAATAACCATTATTTTCATAAAAAAATTCAAATTCATGGTTTATAAATTCACCTTCTCTATCACTATAAATAGTGTTAATAATGAAACCATTTAAATATATTCTATTATAATAAATTATAATCATATCTTGGGTATCATTTTTATAAGAAATAAAGTATAACCAAGTGAATCTATTGTAATAATTTACAATAACTAATATGAATTTATTTTCTCCAATTATAGAAAATTAAGTATGATGGAATAAATTGTGCTTCACTAAATGTAATTTCTTATTAGATATTATTTGATTAGTTTATTGGAATGAATCTTTATGTTATTTCCCTTTCGTGCAATTTTCACACATATAAAATATTTTTTCCCTTTCATGCAAGAGTCACACACATGAAACTTATGATTCCTCGTATTGGGTAACTATAAAAAACTTCACTAGTTAGAGAACTTATGTAATAGTCTGGAATTCACATGTCAATGTAATTAATATGAAATTAACCTGTCCATATTTATAATAGTCAAGCACTTTACATGTTGAACTATTAGTTCTTTAAGTTTAACAATAACAATATTTTACTTATAGTTATTATAAAATAAAAAAGGATCATTCTTAAAAACTAACCATTTATCAGTTTTAAATTGATTTTTTGTCACATAATTTAGATATTATAATTATATTATATTGTAAAAAATAAAAATAAATAATATTATAAATAATAGTAGAATTATAAATTCTAATTTCTCAAAAAATGTTTCTTTAAATTTCGGAATTATTTCCAACTTATATTGTGCCTCTACACATTTTATTCAAGAATTTTTTAAGGGACTAATAATATTACTATATAATCCACTATTAATGTACCAAACATTATACTTGAAGGTTCTAGGTAATTTTCACTAAAAATCTATTTAGTAGATAATTTTTCTACACAAGTTAATTTTGGTAGGATTGGATTAATGAAACATTTCATAGGTAACAAAATATATTTTAATCAACTATTATAACATACATAAGAATGTAAATATTTTAAAATATTAGTTTTATTAGATCCTAATTATTATGAAAATCTGAGTGTGAAATCACTAGAATAATGTACCTTCGTCCTAAATTATAAATAAACTTTAGCAGACATATTTTCTTTTGTAAATTTCATCGAAACATTTTATACTTTTGAGTTAATGTCCTACCATATCCATTACCACTATTATTTTTATTCATCTTATTAGATGGAACTATCTTTCCATAGTTATTTCTTCCTTGCACAGAAATATTAATGTCTTGATTCATATATTCAATTTATTTTTTAAATTTTTATTAAACATTTATACATTTTTAATATTATTTTTCACGTTTTCATTAGTTGTAGAAGTAATGTTACAAATTTTTTAAAATTTATAGTAATTTTTTTTCCACTAAAGGTTTCATATTTTAACATATATGTTCATTATATAGACCATAATATCTAATATCAATTTCTCTCAATATATCAATCACATAATTAAATTCATCAATTGTTGGATTTTCAAAATTACAATCATCATTATTAAATCCAAAATAAAATAATAATTATTCTCCTCATTTAGAGATTCCATAAAGTACATAATAACTAGTTCCTTTTCAATTTTAGATTCATCCCTTAAATTTGATTCTTAAGTACATCTCCAAATTTCTGTTAAAGCCTTTTTATCTTTGTTTTTTTAATTCATATCCTTCTATAAATTTTTCAATAAAGGGTAATATAGCCTAGTTTTATCTCTCTTTCTATAATAAAAAATAAATATAAAAATTATTATGAATAATTTTATTATTAACATTCCTTTCATTTTTTCAATTAACCTTATGAGAGATCCTTCTAGATCAGTTTTTGAAACCATCCTTTTCATCCCTTTTTAAATATGAGTGAAAATATATTCCATATATTAATTTTCATTTTTTTTATTTTTTTAATTATAATAGTCAGAAGAAAAAATATTATCATATTTCAATTCTATATAAGTACACTATGAAGTATGTAATGCCTCAGAATGCTTTGGTCCATTAATTTGTGAGAATATTGGTGTCTGAGGTATTCTGGGAGGTCAAGCTAACTAATTTCAATACTATGATAAAACATACAATTTTCCATCGATGCCAAGGACCAGTGGTGCATCAACCTGAAATTGTCACCCTAGTGGGGTAACCTTGGAGGTTACTCTATAGTGGTTTCTCACTCTAAGTCTCTCTCCAGTGGTCATTCTCTCAATGGTACCTTGACCAGTGAGGCCTCAAACCTGATGTAGGACATATGGCGGTGTCTCGCCCGACGATATCTCACTGAATGTGGAAGGAATTTCATATAATAATGTTTTTTCCTATGATCCCTCATCTGGCAATACTTCTTCTGACAGTACCTATTCTAGTGGTACCTCATCTTGTTGTACTTCATTTGGAGGTGCCTCGCTGGCAGTTCCTTATCATGTGGTGCCTTGTTCGGTGGTATCTCACGAACTATGTTTCCATCATCTTTCAACTCATCTATTTTTACATATCCTTTGATGTATAACATTTTTAATGCCTTATGTGAAAATATTTGAGACTGATTCAAAGAACATAAATCATATGATAAATTACCTAATAGAGAGGAGGCATTTAATTGGTTAAAACATGTTTTATTGACTAGATCCACCATTATTGGAAAATTCAAATGTATCCAAACCCATAACTTACTCTATTTATTTCCAAACCTGAGATATCCTTCCCCTAGTTCTTCCTTATTACTCTCTCTTAGGTATGAGATTCACTGAATCTTTCTTCCCTTAGGAGTTGTTCAGTCGGGCCGCAACCTTTGCTTTGTTATTCAATAGAGTTTCTGCTGCTACATGCGCACCCTAGTTTTAGTGCAACCAAAAAGTGCAGATCGTCCCTTTTTTCAAGTAGGTTTATCATTATTATTTCTTAATTGTGTATAATTCATGGTGAGTATATGAATGTTACTCTTGGGGAGATAGTTATTTCTAGATTAATAATGATAATTAAAACCATTTTAAATCAATGAATATGGGGCTGTGGAAAGTGAAGTATATTCTTACTGCATTTTTTTTCTTTCAATATTTTAACTTTTATAGGATACATAACCACTAAAAATCGTGTCCATTGGAGGTCCTTGTTATTTCATAGAATTTTTTATGGATTTTTTTTCTCTTACTAAATGATTACCTGTGAAAATTGTTAACCCCATATATTGGATAATAAATGGATACCCTAGGATCATACTATTTTGAATAACCCCTGAATTAACATGTGGATTTAAAAGTAGGTATGTGATGTTAAATATTAATATATCTTTATTTGGATTGTGTAGTGGTGAAGTGGTGGGAACAATTGTTCACAAGGGGTTAGTTTTGTTAATATGGTGGTTTGTGTGTGGTATGTTTGTGTAGTGGTGTTTCAGATCTAGTTGTGGTTTATTGTGTTGCAGGATGTGGTTGTGTGTTGGTGATTTTTTTGGATGGAATGGTGGTTTTGGAATCATGACATTGAAGAATTGTGATAGTGGATGGTATGGGTTCTTATCTATTGAAAACATGAATAAAAAATCACCCCATATCTAGGTATAGATACATGTTATGTCATGAGTAGGTGTTAAACAAGGAGGTTGTGGAATGATGTGTATTTAATGTGAAGATGTTTTTTTATTAGAATATCTACCTTCTGGATTGAATGCTTCAACGTTTCTTAGTTTCTCAGATAGTGATTGAATGATTAAATGAGTTTTTAACAAATAATGAAGTGGTTAATTGGTTGAGAATGTGAGTTGGGTTTTTTGACATATTGTGTGGTGTGGAAATTTAGAGGCAGTAGAAAAGCCTCTAGGGTTGTGACATGGATGTTTTTTTTGAGAACCCATA
The DNA here is from genome assembly GCA_963277665.1 of Viscum album. Classification (NCBI taxonomy): domain Eukaryota; kingdom Viridiplantae; phylum Streptophyta; class Magnoliopsida; order Santalales; family Viscaceae; genus Viscum; species Viscum album. Next base: position 532,447,078 of record OY728166.1, read on the forward strand.
GGTTGTATATGAGATTTCAAAATCACACACATATATATACTTGTATTTTTTAATGATTTTTATAATAACCCAACCATAGTTGAGTACTATGTGTTGAACACCCCAACCATCATAAGAGGGAGTGTCATTACCAAACAACCTGATGGGCGGATGGGTAACTGGCCACCCACTCTTCCTTAATCCCTCTTCCAGGTAGTGTTTTCCCAAGATTCTCTAGGATGGTTGTGGTTTTTGGGTCCTAGGTGTGTGCGGGGAGTATTGTTTTCCCAGTTGTCTTCGAGATGAGGTGTGATTTGTGGACCAGTTATTGGTCGGTGGGATGTAATGCGGTTTGTCTCTTAGGTGTCTACAGGTGGGATGTTATGTGGTATGTTCCCCAAGGGTCTGTAGGTGGGATGTGAGGTAGTTTTTGGATGAGGTGTCTAAGGGTGAGATGTGTTGTGGTTTGCGGCCTTGGTGTCTACGAGCGGGATGTGATGTTGTTTGGGGCCTAGGTGTCAGTGAGTGGGATGTGGTATCATTTTTGAGGCAGAGGTTTGTGTGGGTGGGTTTTTATGTGGTACTTTCAGAAGGGGTGTGATCATGAGGATGTTATCTATTAAGGAAGAGATGCTAATTAGTAGGAAAGTGGTGTGGGGTACCGTATCATCGATGTGCATTATATTATTTCACTTGACATGCATTATTTGGTGAGCGTGCCTTCGCGAGGTTGGGATGGCTAGCATACCTGATAGGTGTTGTTTTTTTCTACTGTTTTCTCATAGGGGCATTAGTATTCTTCCTTCACATGTGCACGAGTGACGTTGGTTTTCCAACATAGTATACCTGTATGGTCACCCAATGTATATAATGTTTTTTTCTGGGTTCTAAGGGGATTTCATGGACTATGCTGGACCTTACTAGTTCTGTATTGGGATAGATTCTATGTTTTTTCTTAGATTTACTTTTGTTATTTACATGGATATTTTTATACTTGTACCAATTCTATTTTTAAAACATGCAAGTGGAATGGTTTTTGGATTTGTTTTATATATGTCATGGAGTTGTTTTTTGGATGATCCATCATATCACCTAATCATAATAAAAAAAGTGTAATACATCCCATGTTGTGAGATCTGTATACCCTTGGTTATAGTCACCAACTCAGGGCTTGTTGGATGCTAGAATTGGTGGTTCATTATCTCCCTTTATCTATTGCTATCTAAGGAGGGTATTCTTTGGAGGGAGGTGGTCATGACATAATGGTATGAGAGAGATAGTTGAGAGATATTAGGGAGTTTGGAGTTAGTAACACTGAGGATAACATGGTTTGGTATGGAAATAATTCCACTTTACCTTGGTGTGTGACATAGGCTAGGAAGACCGGCTTGGACATGGGATTTTAGGGACCCCTGTGATATACTGCACATACACTACGCTTATTGAATGTCCAAGTGAGATGGACCTTCATGCAGGGCAGAGACCCTAGGAAATGAACTTCCATCATTAAGAAATGTGTTCTTATTTTAATTTGGTTGTTTTTAGAAATTTTTAATGAATAAAAAACTGAGTTAAATAAGTTATAATGAATCTTAAATAAACATTCCATAATACTCATTATTTGGAACTATTTTTTAACTTTTAATATATGGATATTGATCATAGTTTGCATGTGGATTTGGAAGTTGAGGCCCAGTAGGATGATCTGGTTGAATGATGGATGATTGAACTAGTTAATGGGGATGAACAGTGGCATAGAACATTGCATTCTTTCCAGCGGCAGGCTTTAGGAAAGTATGAGGGAATTGTTTCAGAAATGGATATAGAGAGCTATCTCAATGAGCTTGATATAACCTTCAATTTGATATGGGCACTGATAAGATACTAGTTTTCTTTATGAGGTAGTCATACACAAGGATTTTCATGTTAATGGTGGACACTTTGTTTTGGGGAGAAGAAGGATGTAGACATTTTTTTGGTCTACTTTGAGATGCAATTCCAAAAAGAGTTCCTTCCATAGACCATGAAGGTGGAAAAGTGTCATGAGATAATATATCTTCAGTAAGGTAGTATGTCAGTGTGGGATCTTGGGATAAAGTTCAAGGATCAATTTTTTTTGCTCCAGATCATTTCCAAGATGAGGAGTCTTATGCGAGACATCCCGAGGAGGCACTCTGTCCTTCTATCCATGTATGAGGTTACTCTATTTACATTTCCAAAATATCTGGATGTTCTATATAAGGAGGAGGAAATTGAGATGATGAACTCATGAGGGGGTGTTTTGGGATAAGGGAACCAACAATGTTCTTTGAGAGGCATGGTTATTGGTGTTAAGTCTTAGACATTGGGGCATTCATGGTTTCAACCTGTAGGGAGTCGACCTCATCAGTTCTCTTTTCAACATTCCAGTCCTCAAGCTCTTCCTATGGGATTAGAGTAATGATTTTTATTTAGTATAGTTCACAACCATCTTCAGAACCAGTGTCCATTAACCATTTGAGCTTAGTTTAGTAGAGGTGTACAAGTTTAGCATCAGCCTCATCAGCCGATACCAGTGATATAGTTTCAATAGTAGGGACAATAGATTTTTGATCCACCAAGGGTAGATAGGGAAGTTAGAGTCTTTCCACATGTTTTTCCTCATGTTTAGGGGCCTATACTATGTCATGGGTGTGGAGGATGATGTCAACATAGAGGTAGGGAAGTTGGGTGTGTTCATTTTCGCATAGAGGAGGTGGTAGTTCAATCATGGCCAGATATCGTTAGAGGTATGACCATTTTTCCTATTATATTTTCTTGGGATTTATTTGATTCAGAAGCTTTTAAATCCTTTATTTCACTCTCTCTATACCATACTATGGGACTATACATAGATAGGATTCATCTGCCTCTAGTTTTGAATATTGTAGTCAGGGGAAAGACTAGTTTGTTTGATGTGTGATGGGGATATAGACTAATGATGGGACCACATCAGTCTTGTGGGGATCCCTTCTTGATATAGATACAACCATATAGTGCCATCCTCCAAATTGAATGGTGGTATTCTATGCATGAAATTATCTAACACTTCCGTTGGAGATTTGTGTTTTCAGATTTAGATGACCAACATTAGGTTATCATTGGAGAGTAGAGTTGTTAGGTGGGAAGTTGGAGTGTGGAACCTCCTATTTCTATTTTGGCTAAGCTGTCATTAGAATCAGTGGGTGTTGAGATGGTAGAGGTTCCTTGGGTGATTGTGAAGTTCCTAGATGTTTTTCATGATGATGTTGTGACGATACCCCCTTAATGTGATGTTGTGTTCGGGATAGACTTATAGCTCGGTGATTCTTCGATTTAGATGGCTCCTTATCGAATGAAACCTTCTATGTTGTGGGAGATAAGAATTTATATATATAATATAATGAATAAGGGTTTTATTTGGACCAATGTGTCACCATGGGGTGCTAAGGATTTGTTTTCCAAAATAGAGGATGGTAGTCCGAGTCTATGTATAAACTACTAGAGGATGGATCAAGTAATAGTCAATAACCATTACCCTCTTCCAAAGATATATGATATTTTCTACCAGCTAGGAGGGGTGAGTTGGTTTTCCAAGATCGATATACAATCTGGATATCACTAGTTGATGGAGAAGGATGGAAATATCCTGAATACTACCTTCATGTGAAGGTATGGTAACTTTGAGTTTTAATACATGTCGTTCAGTGTTAAAAATTCACTAGCTTTGTTCATGGGACTTATAAACTCTATGATCCATGATTTCCAAGATCAGTTTTCCTTCATGTTCATCGAAGATATCTTAATCAACTCAATGTTAGAGGAGGTCCATGTCGATCATCTCAGAACTATCTCACATGTTCGTTGAATCCATCATATCCATGGAATGTTTTCCAAGTGTAACATCTAGACATGATTGGTGAATTTCCTCAAGAATGTGGTGAACCAATAGGGTCTAGTAGTAGACCCATCGATGGTTGAAGCAGTTTTTTTGGCATCAACAAACATCGTGACATAGGTTTATAGTTTCCTTGATATTGTAGGCTATTATAGTGTAAGAACCTGGATCTTCGTTTCAGGTATGTTTTTCATTTCTGGTCGTTTTTGAGAAAAATAGGAAAAATTGGAAATTTTCTAAGTACACGCCGTGTACTTTATAAGTACACATCATGTACTTTGATGCTGCGCCAGGCCGTGTGTTGGCCGTGTCCGGGCCACACACACGGTGTGTAGGGGCGATGTGGTGGCCGCTTAAAGCGAAGTATGGAAAGGCCAAGTACACGCCATGTACCCCAGAAGTACACGCCGTATACTTTTTTTTCATTAAACAGACCAGGGTCGTGCCTGACGGACAGAACTTTCTTCTTATTTATGTTCTTCATCCGAGAGAACCTGTATGGCCGTGGAACTTCTCCGAGCCCCTAAGCCTCCGTCCGTTCTCGAAATCGACTGTTGTCGATTGCGTTGGAACCGCATTGGTAAGACCTTCCTTCTCCTAGAGATTTGTTTTCCAATTCCTCCTCTTTCTCAAGATATCATGGGTTTAGAATTTTGTGTGTTTTCGTAGATCTACTCCGTTCTAAGAGGAATCAATCATCGTGGTTCAAGTATATCGATCTCCTAGGATCGAGGTAGGTGGTTTGTTCCTTTCTGTAGGAATTCTTTGAATATTGTGTGCAATTCCACCAATTCCCTTGAACGGGGTATTGTGTGTTTCCTATTTTTCCCTTGTTGTCTGTCTTCTTTGCTTATATGCCTGAGTAGAGGATATTTCTTGTGAATAGAGTAATCTTTACTGTGCTCTGGATGTTTTGCCATGCGTGTTTTTCCTGTTAGGCATTTTTCTAGTTGACATGACTAGTTTTAGGATAGTGTAACTGTTGTACTGTTATGCTGTTGTGTCTTAGAATGATAGCCAAGTAGTTCTTGAGGTTTACTTAGGGCGATATGTGTGCAATCCATGTTGTTTTACACGGGTCTATGAGAACCTAGTGTAGTAGACTATAGGGATAATGGACGTAAGGGCTTCTCTAGAGTATCTTTAATTTACGATGTGAGACCACAGTGGGAATTAATGTTGAGTGCTTGCTCAGAGAGTCTGTAGTTCCTCGACGTGGGCCACATGGGGAATGAGATGTTGAGTGCTTCCCCAGAGAGCCTTTAGTACGATATGAAACTATAGGGGGAATTGACGGTGAGTGATTCCTTAGAGAGTCTAATTGTTCTTCTTTAGCTGAGCTAGAGGGGTGAGACTCTGTGTGCCTCCCAGAGGGTTGCTAGTACTTGTAGGTTGAACCATAAGGGTTAGGATATGAGAAATACCCAGGGGGTTACCTATTGTTCTACTTGTTGTTTGGCTGTTACTTGTGTACTTTATATGCTAGACACTATGGATTGTAGCTGCTGTATGATTTTCTGTTTACTGCTTCCTGTACTTTTACTTGCCATGTATTCACTGACTGTTAGGCACAAATCTTTGGGTGGTTTCCTACTGGGACCTTGTCTCACACCCTGTTTGGGCCATGATTTTGGGCCCAAACAGACTATATTGTTGCAGGTATAGATAAGGGTAAGCGCCCTTCTACTTCAGGTACTTGAATTGCTGCGGAGCTAGAGACCATGGGAACAAGCTATGGCTTGCGATGCTGCAGATTTTACCTATTTTTATTTTGAACTTTTTTTAGTATTTTATTCAGTATTGTGACTTTTTTGACTACTTTCCTAGACATATGTATCATACATCATTATTATATATGTGTGCTCTGGTTTTCTTCTTTCAGTCTTTTGTTGTTTATTTCTGTATGGATTATTATTACTTCCACTATTGTATGTTGTTTACTTCCACTGTGTACTCTACCAATGAGGGCATAGTTCCCCCACTATCACACCTAAGGCCCTCGCTGCTAGTCGGTAGCCTCTAGAGTTCGGGGAAATGCGCTTGAGGCCATGTGACCAACCGGGTACGGGGCGCCTCTGGGTGGCTTCCGGAACCGGGATGTTACAAAGTGGTATCAGAGGAGTTTCTTTTCTCTTGATTATTGTTTGGATCCTTTAGCCAAGGATAGGATGGATTTGGTACTTGGTATTAAGCTGTGATTGGGAGTAGCTAACCCGTGTATAGGGAAAAACCAATCTACCTCGCTTATTACAGTTTTCTGATTTTTCTATGTTACAGTTGATCTGATTTCACCTAGAGTGATTCACATGCTTTGTGTTATAATTATTGTTGATATTGTGGTTCTATTTCTGTCACAACCCGATGAGATGAGGGTATGACATCTCATGCATCATATAGGAACTTGTTAGAAATCACATGCCATGAATTCTTGCCATGCCATCTAGGGTGCATTAGAAATTGCATGTTGTTATGATAGACGCTGTGTAGATTATGCATGATGTTATGATAGATGATTTTATAGAATTATTGCAGTTTTATAGAGATGTTGTTTGTTTTGTACTTTGCTTAAATGAATGCCAAATTATGGTTCTTGAGGTGTTATGGGACCTCATGAATCAGAACTTGGTGGATCATTGACTTGTTTCCCTTATATATGATATGTAGGAGATGCCAAGCTTTGATTCCCGGGGAGTATGGGCCCTCAAGAATCAGAATTTGGCACCTTCATGCTTGTTTTTCAGTGTTCTCTAGGCTTCGACGTAGTTCTAGAGCTACTGCCCAGAAAAACCCAGAATACATGGCATGTACTTTATATATACACACTGTGTAGTTTTTAAACCGTGTCACTGACTGTGTGAGCAGAAACACGGGTTGTGAAAAATCTCCAGGGACACGCCGTGTACGGTAGGTACACGCCGTGTAGTAGTGAGCCGTGTACTCGACCGTGTCACTAACAACACGGGTCAGGGAAACTCGTGTAATACACACCATGTTTTGTATGAACACGCCGTGTTTCCTTGTTCTAGGTACCCGACCATGTCACGAACAACATGGGATGATGTTATCTCCTTCTATACATGCCGTGTTTGTTCTGAACATGCCATGTAAGGGTCAGCCGTGTACCCATCCGTGTCACCAACAACACGGGTCGGGAAAATCTTCAAGTACATGCAGTGTTTGTTCGGAACATGCTGTGTATCCTCAGCCGTGTAACCGGCCGTGTAACTAACAACACGGGTCATTAAAACCTTATCCACTACATGTCGTGTCCACAGGGAAAACGCCGTGTAGTCTCAATTTAAGAAGACCGTGTGGGTTAGGCGTGTAAGGAGACTCAGGTAGGGGGATAGAGTTAAGTACACGCTGTGTAGAGTTTATACACACCGTGTAGTCATGTTTTGTAAAACTTGAGTGTTTCCTTATCCTGTTTCCATTTTGTACTCCTTTGTTCTCTATCTTTGATATTCCTGATCTAAGGTATTCTTTTGATCTTTCAGAGATATGCCTCCAAGACGTCCTCCAGTTGTACGTCAGTTGCATGATAGTGATTAGACGCCAGATATGGCTAATCAGGGACTTCTTGCTGATCCTCCAGTCGTGCCAGCCTTGGCACCGGCTGTCGTACTAGTTATAGGCACTGATGTGCAATTTAGGGAAGGCTTTATGAGGATGATGCAGGCCTTTTAGGGAGCACCGCCTCCTTCCACGACTATGGTAGACTTGACGTGGGTTTTCCAGTAGCAACATCCTCTTACTTCATCGGGGGAAGGAGGACCACAGGCTGCAGAGTCATGGATGGAATCCATGCTGACTATCTTTGAGCATCTGGAAATGCCCCCAAAGAGGCGGGTCAAGATCTCTACCTATATTCTATGAGACTCCGCCAAGAGGTGGTGGGACGTGATCTCACAGGCGGGTCTTCACTAGGTTATGGCTTGGGAGGAGTTCCAGCGTGTGTTTTACGACTACTTCTACTCGGAGACCCTGAGGGCCGATCGACCCCTGGAGTTCATGAATCTAGAGTAGAGTACTCTCTCTATTATGGATTATTCTCTCGTTTCACTTAGCTTCAGTGTTTCACACCCCTCTAGGGTGGAGAGGGGATGTTCTTAGCAAGGAAGTTTGAGGATGGTCTCAGGAGGGAGATCTGATCACAGGTGAATATCTTCCAGTTGACTTACATCACTTCCATCGTCAACCAGGAACTGATTGAGTAGCGCAATCTGAGAGACTTCAGAGCTACGATCCAGGTCGGTTCTTCTTCCAGAGCTAGTATTCCTCCAGTTGACAGCAGGAAGCTCCGTAGGGAGTCTACACGCGGTGATCCGAGGAGGCGAGATACATCTTCAGGTATCCAGGTAGTATGCTACCAGTGTGGAAGGGAAGGGAACACGAGGCCACAGTGCCAGAGAGACCCAGTGGAGTGCCGATATTATGGCAAGATGGGTCACCTTCAGCATTTTTGTGAGGTTTTATCACCATTATCTGGTGACAAGGGTTCTTCCATGACTCTTCATTCAGGAGCTGCACCACCGGTTTCTCAGCAGTCTATGAATTGGAGTTCTTCCGGCTGTTCGGGCCGAGGTGGAGGTCGAGGCCGTGGCGGTCAGTCACCAGTCTTTCAGTGTCAGCAGGGAGGATCAACTCAGAGTGGTCAGGCAGGGTCACAGGGCCGCGGGGCAGGCAAGACATTTGCGGTGGAGCAGACCTATCAGGAGAAGGATCCCAGACCTTCTACAGTTTGAGGTACGATCTTATTAACCTCAGTTTTATCTTCATCTCTTTTCGATACTGGTGCTACGCATAGCTTTATCTCTGTTGCTGTTGTGGAGATCCTTGGGCTCTGTATCTTTTCTTCTGCCGACTTGTTGAAACTAGACACACCATTGGTAACGAGGACATATAGTGTACGTCAGTGCATATAGTGACCTCTTGAGGTTGCAGGGTATCGTTTCTTATGGGATATCTATGTCCTAGAGATGACAGGATATGATGTCATTCTCATGATAGACTGGTTGGTTCCCTTCTAGGCAGTCATCGACTGTTATCACCACAGGGAGAGTTTTATTTCACCAGAGGGTGAATATTTTCTTCATAAAGGCGAATGGGATGTTCAGGCGAGTCGGGAAGGACTCAAGCATCATGGGCTAGGAAGGGTTACGACCCAGATTGCTAGTCTTTATCTGGATGATCAGGGGAATTTACAGTTGGACTTTCCTCCAGTGGTGGATCATTTTAGGGATGTCTTCCCAGAAGGTTTTTTAGGTTTACCTCTGGAGAGTGAGGTATACTTCTCGATTGACCTCGTGCCAGGGGCGACACTGATGTCCATTCCACCCTATAGGATAGCTACACATGAGTTGCAGGAGATCAAGAATCAGTTGGAGGAGTTATAGGAAAAGGGTTTCATCCAACCTAGTACTTCTCCTTCGGGTTCACCTGTCCTATTTGCGAAGAAGGCAGATGGTACCCTTAGGCTCTGTGTGGATTATCAGAAGCTGAACCAGTTGATGGTCAAGAACAGATATCACTTTCCGAGGATTGATGATCTTTTCGATCATCTTCGAGGATCCTGGGTGTTCTCAAAGATCGATTTGAGGTCCGGTTATCATCATTTTCATGTTAGACCATCAGATATACCTCTGACAGCCTTCAAGAGCAGGTATGGTCTCTACAAGTATACTGTTATTCCGTTTAGTCTCATGAATGTGCCAACAGTTTTCATGGCACTGATGAATCGAGTGTTCCATCCTTACTTGGATTCCTCCATCTTGGTCTTCGTGGAAGATATCTTGGTGTACTCTCACACTTGACATGACCATGATACCCATCTTGAGATCATTTTGAGTACATTGAGAGAGCATCATATTTATGCTAAACTCTCGAAGTGCCACTTCTGGATGGATCAGATTCACTTCTTGGGTCACGTCATCTCAAAGGTAGGAGTATCAATGGACCCAGATAAAGTGAGATCTTTAGTTTTCTAGGAGCATCCGAAGAACGTTTTTAAGGTATGGAGTTTCCTAGGGATGGTTGGATACTACAGACGCTTCATTCATGACTTTTTACACCTAGCAGCACCATTGACAGGTCTGACCAAGAAGGGGGAGAAGTTATTATGGTCAGATTCTTGTGAGTTATCCTTTCAGGAGTTGAAGGGAAGGTTGGTGTTAGCACCGATACTAGTCTTTCCAGAGCCAGGAAAAAGCTATACTGTTTATTATGATGCTTCAGGTATCGGGCTGGGCGCTGTTCTTATGCAGGGAGATGGAGTCGTTGCATACGGGTCTCGGCAGTTGAGGCCACATGAGAGGAACTACCCGACACATGATCTGTAGTTGGCAGCTATTGTTCATGCCTTGCACTATTGGATACATTACCTTCTGCGAGATCACTTTGAGGTTTTCACCGACCACAAGAGTCTCAAGTATATCTTCACTCAGCGTGATATAAATTTGAGACATCACAAGTGGGTCGAGTATCTTCAGTATTTTGATTTCGAGCTTGCCTATACACTGGGAAAGGGAAACGCAGTTACAGATGCGTTGAGCAGAAGAACTTGGATTCAGGAAGTTCAAGAGGCCAGTAGTGAGTGGCAGCTTATGGATCTGTTCTTTGAAATGCATCTGGAAGTGCAAGACAGACAGGGACAGACTTTGCTATCTTCTGTAGTTGTTACCTCTACACTTCTTGATCAGGTACAGATGAGGCAGCTATCAAACTCAGAAGGATTAGTCCTGTGGGAGAGTGTGTCAGGAGAGAACCCTCTTCCTGGATGAACAGTGGGAGAGGATGAGATCTTGCATTTCCAGGGATGCATATGGGTGCTAGCAGACATACGCGAGGAGATGATGTGGGATTTTCATTCCTCAGTTTGGGAAGTTCATCCTGGTGTCAACAAGATGTATCAGGATCTTCATCGCCAGTACTAGTGGCCAAGTATGAAGAGAGAGGTTGTTGGTTTCGTCTTGAGGTATTCTACCTGTCAGTAGGTGAAGGCAGAGAATCAGCGACCAACAGGACTTTTACAGCAGTTACCCATTCCGGAGTGGAAGTGGAATGATGTCGCGATGGAATTTGTCACCGGATTGCCGAGGTTGCCTCGAGGGAACGATGCTGATTGGGTTGTCGCCGATAGACTTATGAAGGTTGATCACTTATTACTGATCACGGAGACCTTCAGTGTTAATGATCTGAGATGACTATACATCCGAGAGATTGTCCGTCTGTATGGAGTTCCACACTCCATTGTTTCAGACAGGGATGCGCGCTTTACTTCTCAGTTCTGGTAGGGGCTTCAAAGAGCCTTGGGTACACAGGTACTTTTGATTACGGCATACCATCCCCAGATAGATGGACAGTCCGAGCGTACGATCTAGGTGCTTGAGGATATGCTACGAGCTTGCATTCTAGACTTTGGCGGTTCTTGGGAGAAGTATATCCCTCTTGTGGAGTTCGCCTACAACAAAAGTTTTTAGGCGACTATTCAGATGTCACCTTATGAGGCTTTGTACGGTAGGCCATGCTGATCACCCTTATGCTGGCTGGAGGCAGGAGATGCAGCTTTACTGGGACCTCGTCTTGTTCAGGAGACCTCAGAGCAGATAGATTTGATCCGAAAGGGGATGGCTACAGCACAGTCTCGACAGAAGTCTTATGCTGATCAGCGGAGATGACCTCTAGAGTTCGAGGTTGGGGATCAGGTTTCCTATGTGTCACACTGAGGTTGGGACACAAGAGGATTTGCAGACATGGTAAGCTTTCACCGTGGTACGTCGGGCCATTTGAGGTGCTATAGAGAGTTAGACCAGTTGCCTATCAGTTGCAGTTACCTTGAAGGTACCGGGCTATGCACAACGTCTTCCATGTCTCTCAGCTCCAACATTACTTTTTAGACCCATCTAATGTCTTTCAGCCCGAGGAGGTTGAGCTCAAAGCGGATGCATCGTTTGAGGAGCATCCTATCCAGATTGTCGATCATAGTATGGAGGTTCTCTGTGGGCGGTCTGTTCCTCTAGTATGGGTTCTATGGCAGCACGGGTGAGTACATGATGAGACTTGGGAGAGCGAGGCCGATGTAAAATCGCAGTGGCCGGAGCTGTTCGGGGTTTCTTCTTCTACGCCTCACTAGGGAAATTCAGGGATGAATTTCTTTAAGGGGGGAAGTTTGTAAGAACCCAGATCTTTGTTTTAGGTATGTTTTTCCTTTCTGGTCGTTTTTGAGAAAAATAGGAAAATTTGGAAATTTTCTAAGTACACGCTGTGTACTTTATAAGTACACGCCGTGTACTTTGATGCAGCGCCAGGCCGTGTGCTGGACGTGTCCGGCCCACACACACGGTGTGTAGGGGCGATGTGGTGGCCGCTTAAAGAAGAGTACGGAAAGGCCAAGTACAAGCCATGTACCCCAGAATTACATGCTGTGTACTTTTTTTTTCATTAAAAGGACTGGGGTCATGCCTGACGGACAGAACTTGCTTCTTCTTCAGGTTCTTCGTCCAAGAGAACCCGTACAGCCGCATAACTTCTCTGAGCCCCCGAGATTCTGTCCATTCTCCGAATCGACCACTGTCGATTTCGTTGGAACCACAGCTGTAATACCTTCCTTCTCCTAGATATTTGTTTTCCAATTCCTCCTCTTTCTCAAGATATCATGGGTTGAGCGATTTGTGCCTTTTCATAGATCTATGCCGTTCTAAGGAGAATCAATCATTGTGGTTCAACTATATCGATCTCCTAGGATCGAGGTAGGTGGTTTGTGCCTTTCTACAGGAAGTCTTTTAATATTTTGTGAAATTACACCAATTCTCTTGAATGGGGTATTGTGTGCTTCATGTTTTTCCCTTGTTGTTTGTCTTCTTTTCTTATATACCTGAGTAGAGGATATTTCTTGTGAATAGGGTAATCTTTACTGTGCTCTGGATGTTTTTCCATGCGTGTTTTTCCTGTTAGGTGTTTTTCCAGTTGCCATGCCTAGTTGTAGGATAGTGGAACTATTGTACTATTATGCTGTTGTGTCTTAGAATTATAGCCAAGTAGTTCTTGAGGTTTACTTGGGGCAATACGCGCACAATGCATGTTGTTTTACACGGGGCTGTGAGAACCTAGTGTAGTAGACCATAGGGAGAATGAACATAAGAGCTTCTCCAGAGTGTCTTTAATTTACGATGCGAGACCACATGGGGAATTGATGTTGAGTGCTTCCTCAGAGAGTCTGTAGTTCCTCGATGTGGGCCACAGGGGGAATGGGATGTTGAGTTCTTCCCTAGAGATCCTTTAGTACGATATGAGAATATAGGGGGAATTGATGGTGAGTGCTTCCTCAGAGAGTCTAATTATTCTTCTTTAGCTGAGCCAGAGGGGTGAGACTGTGTGTGCCTCCCAGAGGGTTGCTAGTACTTGTAGGTTGAACCATAAGGGTTAGGCTGTGAGAACTACCCAGGGGTTTACCTATTTTTCTACTTGTTGTTTGGCTATTACTTGTGTACTTTATATGCTAGACACTGTGGATTGTAGCTGCTGTGTGTTTTTCTGTTTACTGCTTCCTTTACTTTTACTTGCCATGTATTCACTGACTGTTAGGCACAGATCTTTGGGTGGTTTCCTACTGGGACCTTGTCTCACACCCTGTTTGGGCCATGCTTTTGGGCCCAAACAGACTATATTGTTGCAGGTATAGATAAGGGAAAGCTCCCTTCTACTTCAGGTACTTGACTTGCTATGGAGCTGGAGATCATGGGACCAAGCTATGACTTGCGATGCTGCGAAGTTTACCTGTTTTTCTTTTGCACTTTGTTTTAGTATTGTATTCAGCATTGTGACTTGTTTGGATGCTTTCCTAGACATATGTATCATACATCATTATTATATATGTGTGCTTCATTTTTTTTCTTTCAGTCTTCTTCTATTTATTTCTGTATGGATTATTATTACTTCTGCTATTTTATGTTGTTTAATTCCGCTTTGTACTCTACCAATGAGGGCATAGTTTCCCCACTATCACACCCAAGGACCTTGCTACTAGTCGGCAGCCTCTGGCATTCGGGGAAATGCACTTGAGGCCATGTGACTAACCGAGTACAAGGCACCTCTGGGCGGATTCCGGAACCGAATTTATCTCGAGTTTCATCCTTACTAACAACATTACAAAAAATGGGCCAATCATTTTATAGATTGAGAAGTGTCAAGAAACATTCAGTTACCTGAGGGGATATTGGTTAGTGCTCCAGTGCACTAGTTTTCTATGGAAGGGGTGATGTTTGAGGTGTTCTGGGAGGGTTCAAATCTGGTCTTGGGATGTTTTTTCACACAACAGTGAGCAGTGATCTCTTGTAGGTCAAGGAATTTACGTCCCCATACGCATAACTATTCCACCCACAATATGGAGCTAGCGATTGTCATATTTGTGCTGATGTTTTGGAAGAGCTACCCCATTGGGGAGTGATTTGTGGTATTCATGGATCAAAAGAGTATGAGGGATGCATTTTTCCAAAAAATCTCAACTTAGAACAATGAATATGGATGAAGTTTCTTCAGGACTATTATTTTGAGATCTCTAAAATTTTAGAAAGGTAAATGTAATGGTTGATGCCTTATGAAAGAAGTCATATAAGGGGTTTTTTTTAGGATTATATGGATTCATGGAGAAAAATGGAGGATTTGGTAGCATTGCACTTGGATATAGGACTGGAAGGTGGTAGGGGACTCATTTATTAAATGAAACTACAGTATTATCTGATGTGGCAGGTGGAAGAGTCTCAGTAGGGGGGCTTAGAGGTATAGGTGTTTCACGATTGTGTTGTTCATGGTGATTCTCCAAAGGGATGGTTGGAGGATGGTCAGAATCATATGTTTTTCTATGTGAAGTTTCTTGTTCCAGTGGCGATGCACATGGTAGTCCTTCATGAGTTTCATAACTAACCTTTATAGGTACACCCAAGAGTTTCTAATATGTACTGTGGCTTGAGGATATAGTTTTGGTGGCCTGGGGTGAAGAGGTATGTGGCACATTTTTTAGAAAATTTCTTGGTGTTCCAGCACATAAAATTCATTCACCATGTTAATAGTTGTTTATTATAGTCCATGGATGTCCTTGGGTGTAAATATGATGAAATATCAATGGATTTCATCACAAGCCTACCCATATCTTAGGGAGGCTATGATTTTATCTTGGTAGTAGTAGATTAGTTGAAAAAATCAGCCCAATTTTTGGGGATCATTGAGTTAAACATAGAATATGCCTTGGCTAAGAGGTTTTTGGATGAAGTGGTGAAACTATATGGAGTTCTGAGATTAATTGTCTCAGATGGGGACACACAATTTAACTCACAAGTTTTTGAGGGAATTAAATCATGATTTTGGAAAATAGTTATGTCTCAACACTAGTTTCCACCCCCATAAAAATAGGAAGATATAGAAGACTATATATATATTGTAGGATATGTTGTGATCTTGTGTCTTGGAATTTGGAGGATCTTGGGTATGATACCTACCCATGGAAAAGTATTCATAGAATAATATCTATCACTATTCTATTATAATGGATTTGTTTGATGAATTTTATAGAATACTGTGTTGTTCACCATTGTTTTGGGTATAGGTTGGTGAGATTGATCTTCTTGGTCTCAATGTGGCACAGACCATGACTGAGAATCTTTAGCTTATTTTTGAGAGGATTAAAGTAGCACATGATTAAAAGATGTCGTATGCCGATCATATTAGGAGGTACATAGAGTTTGGTTTGAGACCACATATTCTTTAAGGATTCCCCTCAATGTGGGATGTGATGGTTTGGAAGAGGGAGTAAGCTTTCTCCCAGGTTCTTTGGATAATTTGAGGTGTTGGGGCGAGTTGGTGAGGTGGAATACCAGTTGGCATTGCCACCATGGTTATATATGATCGATGAAATATTTCAAATCTCTCAGATTTTTCAATATCATCACAATAAATCCCATGTTATTGACTAGGGTGAGTAAGATATCTAGGATGACACGATGTTTGTGGTGTTTCTAGAGGAAATCCAACATCATCAAGATAAGGTGTTGTGTGGATGGACAATACATTTGGTTTATTCCCTATGGAGTCATGGTGGACAATAGGAGAGTACTTGGGAGTGGGATACATAGATGTGTTCCCAATAACAAGATTTTTTTAGCTTTTATTTCCTTTTTTCCCTTATGATGTAATTGTGTATCTTATTGATTTTTAAATGAGTTGTTCTAATTGGTTTGAAAGGTGTAGTGTGATGTTTGATGAAGTCTTAACATATTAACCAGGGCAAGAACTGATTTATAATCAATACTCATGAAATATTATGTGATTCAACCCATACAGGTGATCCAGTGCCTCAATATTAGATATTTTCATAACAATGAAGACGGATTCTTAGATCTGTGTGTTCGGGATGGTTTGGTTGTTGTAATTTTATGGAACATTTTTTTGACTATTTAGGTTCAAGTGATAGTTAAAATATGTCGGAGGAGGTGTTCATGGATGTAGATATGTCCACTCCATCTTTCAAACAACACATGGTGGTTTATCATTAGTTTTTTGTCTGTTAAGTTGATTTAAATGTTTCATGTGTAGTGAGATCTTTGAGAGGTATCTCGATGGATGGTTGTTCAAACCCTTCATATCATTTCCATGTTTGTTTTTTTGAATTTTTGAGGTAGAGAGTAGTTTTATAGGTATCTGATGTAATGGATAGGACCTTTTTTCTTTATTACTTTGTGAGAATCTTTGTGTTTTTTTGTTCTAGCAGTTCAAGGTGACTCATTTCAACACTTTAAAAAAATTTATAGTTTCTAATGTTTTCCGACAGTGTCTCACACCAAAGGTGTGTCACCAAGGTAGTGTAACTTTGGCAGTCACTTTATAGAGGTTTATCACTGGAGGTCACTCACTAGTGGTCTCTTGCCCAGTGGTGCCTCAGTCAGTGGTGCCTCGTGCCTTATGATAGGATGTCTGGCGGTGTATCACCTGACACTCTCTCACGAACAGTAGAAAGCATTTCATCTGACCATTCCTCATCTAATGTTTCCTTTATTAGAGTTGATTTCCTGAGAACCAACAATTTATACTTTGATTACATGAATGTACACTTATTCTATATATTGTTCATTGTTTGGCATGACTATAATATAATAATGTCCTGGAATATTTATTGCATTAATAAGGTCATGGAAGATCCCCGCTATGATGTGAACCTTGAAATTATATAACAATATTCTTAAATAAAGTTCTACGGTTGGATGACATACTATGATAGGACACATAGTATACAGACTGTCATGTGGGAGTACTCGTAAGAAGACGAGACTCTCTCTCATGGATTTCACACTTGGTAATCTCTAAGATGGGAGATTATGAGAACATACCCGCCAATAGTAATTCCACATGTCTTGGTGTCATCAGACATTTCTATCTACGAGCATGTGTAATGTTCCTTAGACTGGAAGATTTTCATTAACTCATTTCATGACTCACGCACTTAGATTTGCTGACAAAAACCATCATGAAGACAGTTAGTGGGAAGTAGGGTACATTGGGTGTGTCATGAATGACATGTTGTTAATGGATAATTCAAGGAAGGATTTTTCCCTTACATATTTATGGAAGTAGATATCTCGGGCCCTTTGATTTAAATAGAACTGATTCCCAAATTCCATGTCCATGGTGTCACAACGAGTTTATTTCTAGAAGTCAAAGAATGGCATATCAAGCATATAAGTTTATGACATTACCATGAAACCTACTTGATGAGATATTGAGACAAAGAGATTAAATTACACGATAAGCATTTGTATAAGGTGACAAGTCAATGCAGCATCAACTTCTTTCCCTTGGGTGCCTTGACCCATTACTAGACAGTAATCTTGGACTTTAGGAAAAGCCCGCTTAATGCCAACGTGAAAGAGGCCTAGAGGGTCACACACTAAGTGTATTAAAGGATCTCAAGTAGAGTAAAAATTAATCCCGTATGTGGTTTAATAATTATTCAAGGAATCCTAAATCGTTTTAATGTTGGAGGAAGAATAAAATGAAAACAAGATATACACATCATGTACATTGAATGTACAGGCCGTGTAGTTTTCATTTTGAAGAATAAAATGAAAACAAGATATACACGTCGTGTACATTGAATGTACATGCCGTGTAGTTTTCCTTTTGGAAAGGAAATGAAAAACAAGTTCACGCCACGTATTAATGATTACATTCCATGTAGTTTTTCCAGTCGGGATTTTGAGGAAATAATATTGTTTTATTAAATGATATTTATTATAATCAGTGTGGGTGCATGTCAAGTAATTAATGATTCGACATGGGGGTTTTCAATAAGAGTTAATGAAATAAATAAAAGGATTAATGTGTTTATTTATTGTCATAACTCTATAACCTCAAACCCAATTATAAATATCCTTACAACCCCAATACTTTTCCCTAATAGTTGTGCACAACAATTTTGGAGAATTATCTCAAGGCCGAAGGAACTCCTTCCTCTAAGAATGTTCTCAAGACCGAGAGAGATCCTCCTCCATCAGATCAAGGCGATCTACGACAGACAATGCAAGCAAAGGCTTCTCCACGCTAGCACCTGGATAGTCCTTTGGAGACATCCAGAGATATGTGGTGCGTGTGTGGATCACCGCTAGAAGAAGTCTACACTTGGATTCTGCGACGCATTGACGAATCACATCAGAACTTGATCAGAAATATCAACGAAGAAATAATGCCATAAAATTTACTTCTTGTTAATTAATTAAATTAATTATAATCAACCTGTGATGATCCTCCTTTGTGGTTTCAAGACTATTCTTCTTATTTGTCTATTTTTGTGATTCGATCCGTGGAGTATGGCGTTTATCATCATATTGATCCTAGATTGATCATTGCTAATGACAAAAGACAAGTGGGCACATCCACCCATGATCTTTCGTTGCGCCCAGGACCTTCAAGTGGTATCAGAGTGATGTTACAACGTTGATTATAGTTATTTAATTTCTGTTGATAATTTATGCATTTATATTTGATTCAATTCAAGACAAATCATTCTATAAAACTGAATGAACGAGATCTGTTTGTCCTCCTTAGTTTCTCAATTCACATAAAAAAATGACCTTTTAATTTTAATTTTGATTAAAATAAAAATGAGGAACTCATATGGAGGATCCACTCATTCTCTATGTACAACACAAGAATACACGACATGTAATGAAAACTACATGCCATGTACTTAGGTTCAATGAACCAGTACTGGTATTCCAAACCACACCGTTTTAATTGAGTATACCTAATATTTTAATACACTGTGTTGACTAGAACTGAATGGTGCATGGAAACCGGAATACACGGCGTGTATGTTGAATCAACATGCCGTGTAGTCCAATCCGGCCCAGGTGAAACCGTGTACAAGGAGAAGCCGTGTACTACGTACATAGGATTTCCAGGCCGGTAACTGTGTAACAAGGAAGTACACACCGTGTTAGATTAATCTACATGCTGTATACTCCAAAATTTACAAAGTACATAAAACACACCAAAGCCCTCGGTGTGTACTTTCGATAAAGGGTGAAAACAAATACACACCGTGTAATATAGCCTATACACCGTGTACTTTCCAGAAATGGAATTTCACTAGGTTTCCTCCAAAGTAAAAACTCCCGTACAAGGAATATGGATGAGAAGAATCTTAAGAAAATTCAGAAAGGAATTTAAGATAAATAATTGATTAATTATAAGATCATAATTAATTGAATTCAAGCCCGACTTATCTTGAATAAAATAACGATTAAAAGAATTTGAATACTAAATTTGCATAAATTTTTTTACATGCTATGGATGATCATGAGCTATACCAAAGACCCTTTGTGTGTGTATGATTTCATTTAAATTTATTTAATTTAAATTCGTTGGCCCGAGAGCCTTCTTCCAATAAAATGTAGGGCATGCGTGACCATGGTTTCTTTAATGTAAACCCTATGTAATGGAGGATCTCCCAAGCTATAGGAGACGGTTCAAAACCTGAATATGAGGAGAAACCAACCCAAGAAGTTATAAAGGTGGACAGGTGCGAGCTTCAAAACACAAACCATCGGGTTCAAGGTGTTTTTCTCGAGGTTAGTGTTAGCTTATCAAAACTGCTAGATAAGCTAGCCAATAGAAGCTCATGATCATGACATCTTATTTTATTTCTGTCTAATTTCATGGTTTATTTATTATGTATGTTTTTTCATGATCACATGGTTAATGAAATAAAAAAACATGCAAAGATAGAATAAAAAAACCCAGACTATGCATAAACATTATTAGAACATGGTTAATCACTAAAGAAAGAATCACTTAATATTAACAAGCATGTGATAATGAAAAACTATTCATAAAGGATTAAAATACCTCAAATACCATATTAAGTCACACCAAGCCTTCCATTACTTAATTAAGGGCAACACTCAATAAAACTATGTGTTTAACAAACCCTTGTTGTGACACTTACTTTTATAAAGGAATATCTCAAGAAAGTTTCAGGTTGACATAAATATTTTACATCAAGAGGAGTATCCCTTACTAGAATTTTTGTAAAATGGAGGCAAGTGTTGAGGAAATCCAAGTCAGGATTTAAGGATTGGGGAGTCCACTCAACAGATCAAGGAATTGTAAGCTCACAGTTGGAAAAATCATGCCTACCTAAATACCTTTTAATAGCTTGACCAACCCTTGTTGGGATTATGTAAAGGGGAATATGGATCCTTGCCACTAGAATGTCATAGAAACTAGGCATTCCGAGTTCAATGGTGAGGGCCATTGGGACTTGATAAAATAGTGAGAGACTTAATAAAATTTATTATTTCTCATAAAATGTACTCAAGAAAGTACTAATAATATGCTCTTTTAATTGTATAATAAAAATGACAAACTCGTCAACCAAACAATCCCTGTAATCAATTCTAGATAAAGACAATATTCTCACCGACAATAACTTTCAGGAATGGTTTAGGCACCTTTGGGTTATCCTACGCCATGAACAAAAGTTTTACGTGCTGGAGTCCTTACTACCTGATTCTCCTACCCAAGGGGCGTGTGATAAAGATTTCCTAGTCTATAATAAACATTTGAGTGATGCACTCAAAATTCAATGTTTGATGCTTATCATCAATGTCTAGTGAGCTCATAAAGTCTCATGAAGACATGGATTCCTATAGCATGCTCGAGCACCTCCGTGGTCTATACCAGGAGAGAGTAAGTCAGGAAAGGTTTGAGATCTCCAAAGCTCTATTTCAGAGCAATCTTGGAGAGGGTGCCTCAGATGGGCCTCATGTAGTCAATCTCATTGGATACATTGAATGCTTGGAGGTTCTAGGGTTTAAACTCCCTGAATAACTGGGTACCGATATCATTCTTGCATCACTCCCCCAGAGATTCTCTAACCTTTTTTTTTGTAAATTTCAACATGAACAACATTGAGAAGTATCTATTTGATCTTCTTATCCTCATTCTTCAATTGGATAATGATATGAAGTGTGAAAAGCCTTCTGTCATTATGGTGAATAAAAGGAAAGGTAAGGATAAGAGATTTAAGGCCAAAGCTTCTTCAAGGCCTTCTAAGAAAAGGAAGATCAAAGGGGATGAAAGGGAAGAGGAGGCTGCTTGTTTTGCATGTGGCAAGAAAGGCCACTAGAAGAAGAACTGCACCCAGCCTAAGAAGCAAGGGGAAGTTTCAGGTGAGTTTGGTATCGAATGTAATCTATCTATTTATATAATTTGGGTATTAGATACATCATGTGGTTCTCACATATTTATCCAAATATAGGAACCAAGTTGATTCAGGAAGATTGATTGAGGGGAGGTAGATCTATGAGCAGCCAACAGAGCCAGACTTGCTGCTGTAGCTATCAGAGACTACCACCTCACATTGCCTAATGGGATGGTCTTGGTATTAAAAGAATGTTATTATGTACCCTCTGTAACCAAAAACATTATTTTAGTATCTATATTAGATACTAATGGATTCATCTTCAAGTTTGTAAATGAATGTTGCTACTTTTATAAAGATAGCATTTGTTTTGGTTGGTAACATTTATATAATGACCTTTATGTGTTAGAATACACAAACTAAGTAATGTAAATCAATGACAAAGTAAATTCACATGACTCATACCACACCCAACTTTGGCATCACCAGATGGGTCATGTCAATGATAAATGTTTGAAAAAATTACATCAAGATGGGTGTTTAGATTCTTTCTAACTAAAACCACTTGGTGTATGTCATGCGTGTCTACAAGGAAAAATGACCAAAGCCCTATTTAGTGGGAAATGTGAAAGGGATAAAGAGATTCTAGAATTATTTCACATAGATGTGTGTGGACCATTTCCAGTTGAATCAATGGGTGGGTTATTGTACTTCATAACTTTTACTGATTATTTTATTAGATATGGATATATTTACTTAATGAGGTATTAGTCAAATTATTTTTATAAGTTCAAAGAATACAAGAATGAAGTTGAGAACCAGCTTGGTAAGAATATTAAGAAACTCCACTTAGATAGAGGAGAAGAATATCTTAATCTGGAATTCATTGATTTCTTACAGGAGTTTATGATTTTATCTCAACTCACTCCTCCTTACATGCCTCAGTGGAATGGTGTATATGAAAGGAGGAACCGCACCCTGTTGAACATGGTGAGATCAATGATGAGTCATGCGAGTATTCCATTATCATTTTGGGGATATTCATTACAAACAACAGCACACATACTAAACCAAGTACCAACTAAATCGATAAATGGTATTCCATATGAGTTATGGAGTGGGCGCAAAGACATGTTATCAAATTAACATGTGTGGGGTAGAGAAGCATTTGTTAAGGCCTCTTCAGGTAACAAATTTGCACCCCAAGGCACAAAGTGTACCTTTATATGATATCCCAAGGAAACAAGGGGATATTACCTATACAACCCCTCAGATAAAAAGGTTACAGTGTCAAGACACACCATATTCCTTGAGAGGGAGAACATCTCAAAAACAGATAGTGGAGAGAGATAGACTTCGATGAAGTCAAGGCTCAGGATACACAGGAGTTGGTACAAGAACAAATTCCAAAAAGCTCCATGGAAGAACAATCTATTCCAGAGACACAAGAACTGTGTAGGACAACAAGTGAGGTGAGAGAACCAGAATGATACGGTTTTCTTGTCACCGAGGATGGTGACACATTATTGGTTGACAATGATGATCCTCTTACCTACAAGGAAGCAATTGAAGGCACGAACGTTTCCAATTGGCAAGAATCCATGAATTATGAAATGGATTCCATGTACCAAAACTAAGTCTGGATTTTGGTAGATCCTTCAGTTGATGTAAATCCTATTGGTAATAAATGGGTATTCAAGAAGAAACTGGACATGGAGGGACAAGTCAGCACCTATAAGGCATGACTGGTTGCAAAAGGTTTTAGACAACGTCAAGGAATTGACTATGATGAAACCTTTTCACCGATTGGGATGCTGAAATCCATCAGAATCCTGTTGGCCATTGTTTCTTACCATGACTATGAAATTTGGAAAATGGATATCAAAATGGCATTCCTTAATGGGAACCTTTAGGAATATGTCTACATGACAAAACCTAAAGGGTTTGTGACTCCAAAGGATTCCAACAAGGTATTCAAGTTGCAGAAATCCATTTATGGATTAAAGAAAGAATCAAGGTCATGGGACATTCATTTTTATGAAGCCATAATAGAATTTGGATTTGTTAAGAATGAATGTAAGCCTTGTGTCTACAAAAGGTTTAGTGGAAGTGCAGTTGTTTTCCTAATAGTATACGTTGATGACATATTACTAATTAGAAATGAAGTACCTATCTTACAGTCAGTTAAGGCATGGTTGGATAAATGACTCTCTATGAAAGACTTGGGAGAGAAAACATATATTCTTGGGATCAAGATCCATCGTGATAGATCCAAGATAATGTTGGGCCTGAGTCAAAGTAAATACATTGACAAGATACTAAAGAGATTCAGTATGGAACAATCCAAGAGGGGATTGTTTCCAGTGTCACATGGCATTTATCTTTCCAATAAAATGTGTCCTCAGACACATGAGGAAAGAAAGAAAATGACAACGATCCCTTATGCATCCGTGATTGGGTCAGTCATGTATGTTATGATATGTACAAGGCTAGATGTTTCTTACAAATTAAGTGCGGTTGGAATATATCAAGATGATCTAGGAGACCGCCATTGGATGGTAGTCAAGACTATCCTTAAGTATATGAGGCATACTAAGGATATGTTCCTAGTTTATAGAGGAGATGATGAACTAGTCATCAGAGGACATGTAGATTCTAGTTTCCATACTGATCAAGATGACATGAAGTCATAGACTGGGTATATCTTCAGTTTTAATGGAGGTGCAGTGAGCTGGAAGAGCTCAAATCAAGGTGTGGTCATAGATTCTACAGTAGAGTCCAAGTATATCGTAGCTTCTGAGGTAGATAAAGAAGCAATATGGATGCGAAGCTTCATCCAAGAGTTGAATGTAGTACCTAGAAATAAAGATCCTATCACACTCTATTGTGATAATACTGTAGCGGTGGCACTTGCAAAAGATCCAAGGTCACATCAGCGGACAAAACACATACTTCGGAAGTATCACATCTTGAGGGATTTTTCTCAAATAGGTGAAGTTGCAGTGAGCAGTATTTCCACGGAAGACAACATGGAAGACCCCTTGACTAAATCCTTGACTCAGCAGAAACATGATCATCATGTGAGGTCTAGCAGACTCAAAGTCGTAGGCAGTTGGCTCTAGTCCAAGTGGGAGTTTGTTAGAGTTGGTGTCCTTAGAACCAACTGTTTATACTTTGATTACATGAATGTAAACTTATTATATATATTGTTCATTGTTCTGCATGACTATAATATAATAATGTCCTGGAATATTTGTTGCATTAATAATGTCATGGCAGATCCCTGCTATGATGAGAACCTTGAAATTCTATAACAATATTCTTATATAAAGTTCTATAGTTGGATTACATACTATGATAGGACACATAGTATACAGACTGTCATGTGTGAGTACTTATAAGAAGACGAGACTCTCTCTCATGGAGTTCACACTTGGTAATTTCCAAGATGGGAGATTATGAGAAGAGACCCACCAGAAGTAATTCTTCATGTCTTGGTGTCATCAGAAATTGCTATCTATGAGTGTGTTTAATGGTCCTTAGACAGGAATATTATCATTAAATCATGTCATGACTCATGCACTTAGATTTTCTTACAAAAAATTTCACGAAGACAGTTAGTGGGATATAGGGTACGTTGGGTGCGTCATGAATGACATGTTGTTAATGGATAAGTCGAAGAAGGATTTGTCTCTTCTATATTTATAGAAGTAGATATCTCAGGCCCTTTGATTGAAATATAATTTTCACCCAAATTCCATGGCCATGGTGTCACGACAAGTTTATTTCTGGAAGTAAAATAATCACAGATCAAGCATATAGGTTTATGAAACTGCCATGAAACCTTCTTGATGATATATTGAGACAAAGGGATTAAATTAAATGGTAAGAATTTGTATGAGGTGACATATCAATACGGTGTCAACTTCTTTCTCTTGGGTGCCTTGACCCGTTACTAGATAGTAATCTTGTACTTTAGGAAAATCTCGCCCAATGCCAATGAGAAAGAGGCCTAGAGGGTCACACACTAAGTGTATCAAAGGATCTCAAGTAGAATAAAGATTATTACCATATGTGGTTTAATAATTATTCAAGGAAGAATAAATAGTTTTAATGTTGGAGGAAAAACAAAATGAAAACAAGATATACACGCCATGTATATTGAATGTACACGCCGTGTAGTTTTCATTTTGAAGAATAAAATGAAAAAAAGTTATGCACGCCATGTACATTGAATGTACACGCCATGTAGTTTTTATTTTGGAAAGGAAATGAAAAACAAGTACACGCCGTGTATTAATAATTACGTGCCGTGTAGTTTTTCCAGTCGAGATTTTGAGGAAATAACATTTTTTTTATTAAATGATATTTATTATAATCAGTATGGGTGCATATCAATGAATTAATGATTCGACATGGGGTTTTTCAATAAGAGTTAATGAAATAAATAAAATGTGTAACATGTTTATTTATTTTCATAACTCTATAACCTCAAACCCGATTATAAATATCCTCACAACCCCAACCCTTTTCCCTAATTGTTGTTCACGACAATTCTAGAGAATTCTCTCAAGGCCAAAAGAACTCCTTCCTCCAGGAATGCTCTCAAGACCAAGAGAGATCCTCATCTATCAGATCAAGGCGATCTAAGGTGGAAAATGCAAGCAAAGGCTTCTCCATGCTAGCACCTAGAGATTCCTTTGGCAATGTCTAGAGATACGTGATGCATGTGCGGATCACTGCTAGAGGAAGTCTACATTTAACTTCTGCGACACAATGATGAATCACATCAGAACGTGATCATAAATATCAATGAAGAAAGAACGCAATAAAAGGTACTTATTTTCAATTAATTAAATTAATTATAATCAACCTGTGATGATCATACTTTGTGGTTCCGAGAATATTCTTCTTCTTTTTCTATTTCTGTGATTCGATCTGTGGAGTCTGGCATTTATTGTCGTATTGATCCGGATTTATCATTTCTAATGACAAAAAGCCAAGTGGGCACATCCACCCACGAGATTCCGCTATGCCCGAGACCTTCATCCTCATCTGGCGTTACTTGTTCTAATGGATTCTCATACAATAGTTCCTCATTAGGTGGTATTTAATCCTGTAGTTCCTTACTGGTGGTGCCTTATCAAGCAGTACCACATCTGGCGGTGTCTTACAAACAATGATTCCAACTTCTTCTAGTTCTACCCTTTATACACCTACTTTGACATTAAACGTTTTTAATGCCTTATTTGAAAGGTTTTGAGACTAATTTAAATCTCATAAATCATATCTTAAATTCTTTGTGATTGAGGAGGCTCTTAATTGGTCAAAATGCATGGTCTTGACTAGATCCACCTTTATTGGAAAGTCAAAATGTATCTAAACCCATGACTCTATTTAGATATTTCCCAAATTGAGATATCCTTCACCTTTTTATCCCCTGTTTCATTATATTTAGAATTTGATTCCCCAAACCATTCTCCCCTTAGGATTCGTGAGGTTGGGCTGTAGCCTTTGGTTCATGATTATTGAGAGTTTTTTCTCCTGCATGTGCGCCCATGATTTGGTGCAACAAATATGTTGCGATCATCACTTCTTCCAAGTAGGTTTCTACTTCATATTTCATAATTGTGTATCATTTGGGGTGGGTATAATATATTTACTATTTAGAATATATTTTCTTCCAAATTAATAAAGATAATTAAACCATCGTTAAATAAATGAATAGGGGGATGGGAAAATTGAAGTATGTTCTTCTTGCATATTTTTTCTCTATAGATATTGTGATTTGTATAGGCTAATTACCCAATGAAATACTTGGTTGTTGGGGGTCCTTATTCCTACTAAACTATTACCTTTGAAAATATTTATCCATAATTATTGTATAATAAATTGATTTCATATGATCATACTTCTTTTTATAACCCCTGAATTAACAAGTGAAAGTTAAAGGATGTTTGTCATGTTAAATTATATTATGTTTTGATTTGGTTAGTGTGCTAATGAAGTGGTGGGAAGGAATATGCACAAGGGGCCAATTTTGTTAATGTGATCTTATGAATATGGTATGTTTGTGTATAATGTCTTTTGATCTGGTTTTAGTTTAATGTGTTGTTGGATGTGGTTGTGATTTGGGTGTAGTTTTAGTTGTCATGGTAGTTAGGGTAGGATGATAGTGAAGAATGATGGTAGTGGTTGGTATGAGTGATTATCCATTGATAGCATGCACAAAACTTCACCATGTATCTATAGATTGATATATGATACATCATGAATGGGTTCTAAATGGGTAGATCATCTAAATATGTGTATTTAATGTGAAGTTACCTTTATTTATTAGGCTCTTTACTTTCTAGAATGACTGATACTGTGTTGATTAGTTTCTACAATAGTGATGAAATGGTTAAATGAATTGTTTAATAAATAATAAATGTGGTTAATTGGTTTAGATTGTGTGTAGGGTTTTTTGATGTGTTGCGGGGTGTGTGAATTTAGAGGTAGGATCAAAGTTGACACTATTTTTACTTGGTATTCTATTTCAGAACACATAGGTTGGGTATGAGTGCTTCATATCATATATTTTTATACTTGTATTTTTCCTTGTGATTTCTATACACACCCCACCCTAGTTGCGAACTATGTATTGAAAAACCCCATCATCATGGGGTATAGTGTCTTTCCCAAACATCCGGGGGGGGGAGATGGGTAGATGGCCACCCTCCCTTCCCATATTCCTCTTCCAGGCGGTTTTAACCCAATATTCTTTAGGCATGATGTGGTGTGTGAGGCCCACATGTGTGAAGGTGAGTTAATTTTTCCTTGGTGTCTTTGTGATGAGGTGTGGTTTGTGGAACATGTGTCTATGGGTAGGATTTCATGTGTTTTATGGAAAATGTGTCTGTTAGTGGGATGTGATATGGTTTATGTCCTAGGAAGCTGCAAGCGGGATGTGATGTGGTTAGTGTCCTTGGAGTCTATGGGTGGGATGTGATGTGGTTTGTTTCCAAGGTGTCTGCAGGTGGGTTATGGTGTGGTTTTTGGACTGGGTGTTAGTGTGAGGGATGTGGTGTGGTTTGTGAGTCCCATGTGTTTGAGGGTGGGTTGTGACGTTGTAATTTCAGAAGGTGTGGGAGCGTGATGATGTTTTCCAATAGTAAAGAGTGGATAATCAATGGGAAAGTGGTGCAGGGAAACCTATCATTGATGTGAATGATATTACATTACATATATTTCATTATTTAGTGAGAATTCCTTGGTTAGGTTGGGATGGTTAGTATAACTACTAGGTGTTGTTTTGTTCAGTTTTTTCTTGAAGGGGAATTAGTTTTCTTCTATCACATGTAAATGAGAGACTTTGGTTTTCCTACTGAGTCTACTTGTAAACTCACCATATGTATATGGAACTATGTTCAGGTTTCTAGGAGGATTTCACAGACCATGATGGACCATACAAGTTTGGGATGGGGATAGTTTTTGTGTTGGTGATTATCTTTACTTTTGGTATTTACTTGGAGAATTTTGTACTTGTAACTATTTTATTCTTTAAACATGCATGTGGAATGGTTTTTTGATTCCTTTTATAAATTTCCTAAAGTTGTTTTGTGCATGATCCATCACATATCCCGATCTTATTTAAAAAAGGGTAATTACTCCCATGTTGTGAGATCTATATACACTTGGTTCTAGTCATCAACTTATGGCCTACTGGAGGTGGGAATCAGTGTTCATTATCTCTCATTATCTATTCCCCGCCCAATAGGGGCATCTTTGGAGGTAGGGGATTGTGAAAAAGTATCTATATAATTTTTTTATTCAAATCTTGTTCATGTTAATTTAATAAAGAAATGAGATCATTTAGAACATACTCCATGAATTTATTTCCTTCATAAATGAAAACATTATTTTCATTAAACATCTTTGGAAGAGATATCAAGGCAATTTCATAAATCATATGATTTTAAAATGCTTCTCTAAGATAATTCATTTAATTTAAATTTCTAGAATGCATATGGAACTACTCGTTAATAGTCTCATCATCTCCCATTGTGAAATATTGATATTCATCCTTAAGTGAACCATTATTTGTCCTTATCAAATTCTATAATCTAAATATAGTAACATTCAAAATTACCCAAATTTTATTTTAAGTTTTATAATATGGAATATAACAAATTTTTTTATCAGTATCATAATAAAAAATTTCATAACATTGTAATTCAAGACATATTTAACAACATAGAATCATGTAAGGGAATCCAGGTTAGAATTGGGTATTTTATCTGGTTTAACCATAGTGGTACAATGATAAATACTTAGTTCTTTAAGATAAGCTACCTTTCAATTCATTTAATATAAACTTTCAGTACCATCAAAGTGATATTTTATTTATATAATCCATCCATCAATATAACTATTTTCTTCCATCTTTATTATCATTCCCTTAGACAATGAAGTCTATGAAAACAAGATAGCACATAAAAATTATACCACATCCAACACTCTAATAACAATTTTTATGACCTGTTTAGGATAGTCAAGTGGTCTATGGGGTGGGGTCTAATAGACCACTTTATTTTTTTGAAATTAATTAAATCGGTGATATCAACTGATTATTAAAGTAGAATAAAAATAAGAATAAAATAATTTTATAGTTTTTAGGATGAAACTGATCTTACATCTACTCATCACACACATATAATCCTTGGAAGTAATTGTATGAAATAAATTCATGGCTTTTTATTGAGATTCAGAACCAAATTAGAAACTACCTTTTCTAGTGGGGGAAATTCCACACCATATTTTTATGGGGACTCACAAAAAAATTACAAAACTGACTTTTAATCTGTAGTTACAAAAAAACCAACCTT
This sequence comes from Viscum album, assembly GCA_963277665.1. NCBI lineage: Eukaryota > Viridiplantae > Streptophyta > Magnoliopsida > Santalales > Viscaceae > Viscum > Viscum album. The sequence continues at coordinate 532,477,508 of OY728166.1, forward strand.
TTGATGGTGATATAACTCAAAAAATAATTTTTTTCTCTAGATAAAAACCCATGGATTGGAATACTTTTTGGTGAAAAAAATCCTAAACTAGTAACAGTTAAGCATAAGACAACAAAATAATTATTTATGAACATAATAAAAGAAATCATGTTGAGGTAGTAGATGAAGATCAATTGAATCCCAAAAATAGATTCTTTTTTAGTGGATCAACTTGTATCTCTAAGGTAGTAAAGATCATTATAGATTATTTCTACCTTGATATTTCTCTAAATTATTGAAAAAATGTTTTTACTAGATCAAAAAATTATTTTAGAATTTTAATAAATTCCACTTGTCATGTATGTTATTTTTCACATATGTTTCTATAAAACATTCAAAATTGATCCATTTAAATAATTTCTTCAATTGAAATACAATTGTCTATAGTGCTAATAACAGTTCAAAATAATAATAATATCAACACCCAGAAATATCACCATGATTATATAATCCAAAGAGTTAATTATTCCCATATTTTTTTGTCAAATGATAATGAACTAAAAAATTATTTATTGACACATATAATTATTTTAAGGAATGTATAATATGATTGAAATGTACCACATAATAATTGTTTAGGGTGTCCCATAAATCACATAATATAGTTTTCTTCTATAAACTATTGAAAATCTAAATACTTTATAAAAACAAGTTATTAATAGGTATAATTAGAAACAAAAATAAATGGTTTATTAAAAATTTCAAGTCATTTTTTGAATATGATAATTATATAAAACATTATTTTTAATCAGATAAATTAATTTAATAATAAAAAAAAATTGAACAAATGAACCACCTACAACTGAAAATATGTTGAACTTATAAGGTTCTCTATTACTCATAAGGTTCATTCTCATATTGTTCAGTTAATATAAATATGATGAAATTATGTAGTTTAGGATATAATGTTTAGAAAATATAGTGTGGGATCATAAGTTTATAATAATTCCTCATAAGGTTATCTCATAAGTATGACACAATAAAACTATAAATATATGAAATGCTTGTGTAGGTTTCAAAACTATATAGAGATATAAGATTCAATGTTTGAATAACATAATTACCATACAATCCTTTAAATAAAAACATATTTAAGGTAATTAACCATAAAAAATATGATTATTTAAAAAGTGACTATATCTATGATAAAAAATAATTATATAATTAATTAAAGTAGCATTTATTATACAATTTTCTTATATAAGAAATTAATGTAATAGAATAAATAAATCTATTATTATTTATGAAACTGATTTTAGATGGCATAATATAATGAATTTTATAACAACGTGATTTTTATTTAAATTATCAAAAAAATAAATAAATTTTATGGAGAGGATACACCCAACATTACTATTTTCAAAAATCCAAAAGTTCATTCCATTGGGGGATAAAAATCATGCGGTAATCTAAGATATTCCTTAGAAAGTGTGGCTCATAAACCCACACATCTTATGTGTAGTGAGTCAACAAAACTCTAAGATCTAGTCCATTATTCTCAAGATATATCCTTATGATTGGACATTGTAATGATTTCCACAAACTGAATTTTAAAAGTCTCATACAAACACATAACTAAACCCTTATATCATTATCTATAATGAAGTGATATTTAATCTCAATGTACATTTTCCTTGAACAATTTATGCCAACCCTATCCTTTTTTACATATTATTACATGATTTTAAGTATATATACTCATAAAATAAAAACCAAGGATCATAAATTCTAATTTCATTGGATGATTAGGTATATAATTATAATACATGAAACCAAAATAATGGAAACTTTTATTTAAACATGATAATGAGATCATAACATCCTTTGAGTTGTTACATAAACTTATGATAACCTAGGGACTTCATTAACAATTAGATGAGAAAGAAATAACATTAATGGAATAAACATTTGAATAATGAATAAAACTTGAGTTAAAAAGAATAAAAGGATACATAAAAAAATTCCACAAGAATAAACAATTGTAATAATATCATATAGAACAGTGGATCATGTGATCATGGATATATAGGAATGTGATAGGAACATATAACATTACATACACATGACTCAAGGATAAATTCAAAAACTATATCATAGGATAGAAATATTACCATAAATGAATTAGGTTTACAACTTATCCCAATATAAAATATCATGAGACTAATCATTACCCAATGAATTGGAGTGTTATCTAGGTTCACCCATCATAACATGTTCATGAATACACATTCCACTTGAATAATAAAACATAAGGTATAAAAATAAGGGTTACCAATGGAATAAAATGTGTATCATAATCATTTAATAATTCATAAAAAAAATTTGTATCATAAATTTATCCATTAAATAATATATTTAAATAATACAAGAATATTAATAAGGGAATAATTGAATAGGTAATTATAACTTATCTAGATGAATTGAAAATGGGAACAATATAAAACATGTTGTTACCATTAAAATAAATAATAATAGAGTAAGGTAAATATATTTAAGATATAAAAACATAATATAATATGAGTAATTTAGAATAATTAATAATTAATTTGGGTCAAAGATAGAGAAATCCTAACTCTAAGGATGATCAATTAAGAAGAATTAAAATAAAACATGTAGTTCCCATTTTATTATTTTATGATTGTTTCCCTTATGTTTAATTATAGGGGTTCTTATAAAATTAATGTAAAAAAATTAAGTGGAATGATATGGTTTTTATATAAATAAATAATTATATATGGCCCCATATATAGTTTTGTTTTCATATATTATAATGATTCATTAGAAAAAATGTTATGGAAAAATTATTACTTTATTTTGGTGTTTTTATGATCATCACAAACTTGTTTTTTTATTATTTAACATTATGTATAGTTTTAGAACGTGGAAAAATATATTATATACATATTTAAATATATATTAACAATAATAATGTTTTTATGATGAGCCATGGAGGTGGTAATGAAAAATGAAAACTTGTGGTCCATCCAGGCAGTGAATCGACACATCAAATGTGATGTTTTCATTTTTAAGATATAAATGAAAGATAAGGGAATTTATTAATGATATTCCATTAACATAAAAAATTTACAATATATATATTATACTATATTTATCATGTAACTTTGGAATGTGGAGGAAAGTATGAGGTAGAATAAGAATGAATTTAAAAGACAAAGTTGGATGATTTTACATCTTATATATCATCTCCTTGGGAACCCCCTTAAGGTACTTGTGTTTGGTATTTTTTTGAGACAAAAAAATCTTGGACATGGGGAAGAGGCATTTTAATTTAATTTTCTATAATTTTAACAATATTAAAGGCTTTAGAGGTGTGAGGACAAGGTGTAGTGTCAGATAGTATTTATAGGGGATGAGGGGGGTGTTTTGATTATTTTATTCATTTTTATAATATTTTTTCTCAATACTATTAATAGAGTTGATTCCTATGACTAAATATACTAAACGGTTCATGATATTTATAACAAATGGGTGGTTACATCATCCTAAAATCATACATAACACAATAAATCATGTTTTTGTTATATACTATAAATTACCTTATTTTTCTAGTCACCAAAATTTAATTAATGTTATAAAAATTACAAAAATTCATCCCAACCATTTATTGAGGTGTAGATTTCAAAAATAGAATCTATTTTGTGAAAATATGTTTCTAAAAATGATAAATTTAATTTTTAAATAAAATAATCATTTACTAGAAAAATATATATTTTAATACTATAAACAATATTATAACACATTTAAAATTTAATTATAGGCTAATTATATTATCATATATTTATAATAAAACAAAATATTAATGTATGAAATTTTTTATGAAAATAAATTTTCTATCAAATCGTAAAATTAATTATAAAAGTTTTAAAAAACTATATTTTAAAAAAATACCAACAATTAATTTGAAATTTCTTAAAAATTTATTTACATATTCCAAAATATGAATATATATTATATTTATTTATAAGATGAAACTCTTTAATATACACTTAAATAGGTGATGTTATGATTCTATTAGTCAGATTACTATTTCTAATTGTAATATTACTATTCCAATGGTCATGTTATTATTCCATTGGTATTGGTTCCTTAATTTATCTGAATAAATCTAATTTCATTATTACTTTTTGATAATAATTTTTTACTAGGTTCTATATGTGATATATGTGTTTTTAAAAATATAAAATAATTATTAAAAGGAAATTTCATTGATAAAACTATTTTTCATTACATTCATCCCTCATTATCAAGTTTCACTCATAAATTTTCATTTTACATTCTATGTTGAAAAAAATGAGGGTAATTCTACTTTACTACTTTCTTTGGTTCCCATGTCACAACTTCATACTTATTACTACTCAATAACATGTTGACATGACGAGTTGTCTTGTTTCATAGGAAATTTTCTATATGGCTTAAGATATTCACATTCTTTTCTTCATATGAGAGGTAGTTCTCCAATTCTACCACATCTAGATTCAGTACATGTGAGGGGTCAGGTATGTACTACCTATGGATAGATACAAGGAACACATAATTAATATGATCCATATTTGGTGGAAGTGAAATCTAACAGGCTAAGACTCCTAAGTGATCAAGTATTTCAATGGGGCTAATGTACCTTGGTCTTAACTTCCCTTTCATTACAAACTACATTATTCTATTCTATAGTGATATTCAAAGGAAGACTTTTCCTCTAACATAAAACTCCAAATCCATTCAATTTTTTTTCATCATAACTCTGTTTTTTAACTTTGAGTAGAATTGAAATCTATTTTTATGGATTCAAATGTCTCTATCATCTCTTGAACAATATCATGTCCAAGTAAATTTCTTCTGCAAACATCATCCCAACAGGTTGGAGTTCTACATCACATCCCCCATAGATCTTCATATGAAGCCATATGAATACTTGAGTGGAAACTATTATTGTATGAGAAATCCACCAATTGAATATTCTAATCCCAACCACTTTTAAATTCCATTTACCATGATCTCAACATGTCTTTGAGTGTCTAAATTGTCCTTTCAGATTGGAAATTAGGTTTGGGGTGATTGGTCATGTTGAAATTCAATTCAATACTCAAATAATGATGAAGAAATATGTATAAATTATATGTGAAACTAGGATAATGATTAGTTATGATCTAAATTAGTACCTCCGGTAGCCTCACCACATCCTTCACATATAACATGGAAAAATTTTCAAGTGATAAGTCTTCCTAAATTTCTATAATGTGGAAGGTCTTGGTGATTTGATCCACCATAACCCATGTCACATTATTTCCTTTGGATGTTTTCAAGAGTAAAGTGACAAAGTACCTAATGACATTCTCCAATTCACATATGGGTATAAGAAATTTTTGCATCATCTCTTTTGAATTCTATTTCTTTTCTTTAACATGGTGACATATCAATCACCTTGAGTTATGCTATGCATCCTACTTTTTCATATTTTCCCACAATATGTGTTCTTTAAGATCATGGTACATCTTTGTACATCTAGTATTGATGGATAAATATGATAAATATACATTATCTCAAACCTCCCTCTTTATCTCGGATGATGAAGTCACAAAAAAAAATAGTTCCAAATCATATCAAACCATTATCATTGATGTGTAACTCATGAAGCTTACCTTACATTACCTATTTCACCTAATTTTGTAGTTATAGATCATCTATTTATTAATCCTAGATCCTCTATTAGATATATAGTTGGAAAATTATTTAGGAAAGGTAGGATTTATTCCATTCTATTGTGATTTTCATATCCATCCATTGGATTTCCATGAATATAGGGTCTTTCTCAGTCCGCATCATGGATAGATTAGGAGGTTACTCCATACTAAGAGCATCAAATACCTTTTTTTATTCCTAGGATGTGATTGAATATAGAAATTGTACTCCTTGATTGGCCCTAAATATATCCTTTGACACATATTGATACCCTTTTGTGTGAATATATACTTTAGGATATTTTATTCAATATATATGTTACACTTATCACCATCGAGGGAGTGTCACCAGATTTTCAGGGAAAAAATCACAGATTCTAGCTCTAGATCATGCATCAGGTAGTTATTATCATGAAACATCAACTTTAATGTGGTATAGGATAACACTTTATCATTCTTTATGAGTACAAAATCCAATTCGTATATTGAAGCATCTGTTTATATCACAAAAAATTATCCAGTTATTAGTAGTGTGAGAACATGTTCCATGATTAGCCTCTTTTTGAGGTATGTAAATATTTCCTCACATTAGTCCATCGAAACATGCTTTACACGTTTTCATATAACCTTAGTTATTGGGTTTTACTATCATGATAAATTCCTCACAAAACGTTGGTAGTACCAAGCTATTCAAAGAAAAATATGGATCTTCATTAATGATATTAGTCATGGTAACTAAACAATTGCCTATATTTTAGAAGGGTCCAAACATATCCCTTTTTTGGTGATAAAATTCCCCAAGAATTATAAATATCCCTTCGATAACTCAACTTTACTATAGTTTCCATGTATTTTATTCTTTCAAAATTTCATTAGAACAATATTCAAATGCTCCTCATTTTCTCCCACACTCTTGGAGTGTATCAGAATATCATCAATGAAGAATACCAAAAAAATTTCAAGGTAATCCCTAAAGTCTCTATTCATTAAGTCCATGAAAATTTCTAGAGAAATAGTAAGTCTTAAGGGAATAATTATGAACTCATAGTGTTCATACCTAATTTGAAAGGCCGAATTATGAATATATTCCTCCTTCACCTTTAAATGGCAATTTACCAAACTGAAGGAACACCCTTGATAAACACATGGCCCCATATAGCTGAAAAAAATGAAATCTATTTGTGTCATGGGATACTTTTTCATGATCATTATTATTTTTAGTTCATGATAACAATGCATAGGTCCATTTATCTATCCTTATTCTTCACAAATAGGACCAACACGCCCCATGGTGAAGCACCTGGGCATATAGAACCTCGGTCAATATTCTCTTGTAACAATATCTTTAGTTGTTCAAACTCAATGGTTGTAACATCCCAAGTAAGTAAGGAAAAATAGATATTTTTATCTATGTCTTTTAATGATTAAGATAGTGTTATAGAGGCTTAAAATGAAAATAAATACAATCTTATGCATGGAATACACTAATATTCTTAAAAGATTGTTTTACTACCTTTTGATGGCAAACCATTTTTGAATCTATATTTTGACAATTTTATAAACTATATTTGTCAAAATAAACTTATCCTTTATGATTGGGACATCAAAATTTACCTTGTGTGAATTTTTGGTATTTTTCTGACAATGTTCATTTTTTAATGAATAGTGAAAAATACTGCATTTTACATCAAAACTGCTTTTTAATCTAATTTATTTATATGATTAGATTATGTTTTGAATTGTTTTTGAAGTGAAATTAGAATATATTTTTACCATTTTATCCAATGGTGGTCATTGGAATCAATTTCACTTTGAAATTAGACTTAAACTGGTGTCAATCTTTTGATACTTATTGTTTTGTAAAAACACGCTATTTGCTCTGGCAGCGGGAATTAATTATTAAATTAATTAATGTGACTTATATGATTTGAATTTTGTAAAATATACTTCATTTTTGAATTCGGAATATCAAATATAGCTTAGGGTGAATTTTTGGTAATTTTCTGAAAAACTTCAATTTTTGATGAATAGTGAAACCACTAAGTGGTAATCAAGCAAACTGATTTTTCAGTTAAATGAAAGTTTACCACTAATGTGTATTAAATTTTGCAAATCCGACATACATGGTTGTCATTAAGAAGTAAAATGTGGTTAAATGAGATTAAAATAATTTTTTGGTGAATAGTAACTTATTAAGTTTTTAATCGCGATTAGTGGTAATTAGTGTAGTTTAAGGTATAAATAATGCTTTAATAATATGAAATGACCTAGAAACATGTCCCAACCTTATTGGTTGTATCATGGCCGACCAATACAAGCCATGGGTCAACTTGGGGACCCCATGGAGACATTTTGGTTGGGAAATGACATAAATAACTTTTTATTTAATGTAAAAGTAAAAATGACACAAACATAATATGTTTTACGAAAACAATTTTTACATGGGGTTATAAAGATAAGATATTTGATTATAAATAGTCATTGGAAATCTAAAAAGATTTCCTACATCATAGTATTTTTTTTATGATTTTTAGACATTAAATAAATTAAATTATTTATGACATAATCATGATGCAGCGATGACATCATTATTTGACAATTTAAATAAAATGGAAAGACAATGTAAAATCTATGAACTAAACATGTCCAAAACTTATTGGATGGGTATATTTCGAACCCTTATCACCTTATCCACGACTTATATCAATGTGGGACCTTTTAAAACCGAAACACATTTTCAAATAATGTAATATTTCTTTACTTTCCAAAAGTGCCCCTCCTCTCCTCTTATAAAAGGCCCCCACCTCTACCTCATTTCACACACTCTTCAAGCATTTGGCTCGGCCAACCCCTGCCCATTTACTCTCTCCACATCCCTCTCCTCATCCTAGAGGATTCCCTTTGGGCAGAATCCTTTCAAAGGAAGCCTTTAGGCTCAAATCAAAAGGAGTTACACTTTTAAAGGTAATTCATTCTCTCATGTTCATTTGTTTTATTTTGATTCTCCAACCCCCTAAACTCTTTTTATTTACTTATTTTGTAACAACACCAGTATATTCAATATACAAGGATGTTGTTATAATATTTATTTGAGCTACACTCTCACACAACTACATCAAATGGTTAATGAACATACGGTTTCCGTGGATGGCGAAATTCTGCCTCCCGAAACGATGATTGTTCAACACTCATTTAACACCTTCAAAGGTGGCCATTATGATGTCACTATTTTTATATATGATATATGATATGTTTATGTTTTCCTTAAGCTTCTGTTTTTTTTCATTTTGGGCATGCCTTTATGGTTTCCATTATGGGTAAACACGATATCTTCATTTTAGGAAGTGCGGACTACCGCCCCCTGAAAGTGATTTGATTCGTTAACACCATATGTGGGATGTGTAAAGGATAAAGTTAATGATGTTATATATGTTATTATACTGGAATTATAATATACTCTTATATCATTATGATTCCATTCCAGAAAATATGAAATAGAAATGGAAGTAGCGTTCATGCGTACGTACGGTGTACCGTCTCCATGAACGGTGCATTTCATTTCTTACCTCTAAATGTGATGTAATATTATAAATGCATGTATGTACTGGATATATATGACATATATGATATCTACATCATGAATACCATTCTGGATATAATGAACCTTTGACCAAATTAACAACATGTAAGTGTAAGAAGTCTATTTTTGACTTAAGAACCAAATACCGACAAAATGAACATTATTAACTTAACTGATTACATGATGTTCATAACATGGTATAAAAGGAATAATGAACTTGAAAAAGATTCATAAGAATGTAGAGATTAACTCAAGTTTATTATTCAGGAGATTAAAGAACGGTCGGGTCAAGTCGGATACGAGGTATGGGACTTCGTCTCAATCTCCTTTCATTGAGGCATATTTTATTTTATACACAACTTTCTTTTATACAGTGTATAAACCCCTTTGACTTTTACGTTTATTCAAAAGGAATATTTTTTATACAAAGCATTTACTAAACGACAAAAGGGAATGTTTTTGTCGTACGTATGCGGCGACAACGACTTCTCCGCCGTCGTAACCGTTATTTGAGTTTCGGCTTCCTCTACAAGCCATACCTTCTTTTTAAAAGAAAAATAAATACCATGTTTTACTTTTCTTTTATTTTAGTATTGCAAATCGTTTTCATAATGTTTTTATATCAAGGTGTTGTATTGATATCTCGTGATTGAAATGTGGAAATTTTATGTTTCCTTTATGCATGTTTTATGTGATATGATTATGTTATGGTTCTTGGGAATTATTATGAAGACGGGTGGTTCCGTGATAAACTAAGGGTGGGTGAGCCCGTTATAGCTCTCCAATGCATTGGGTAATGCGAAGGAGTGAAACATTAAGGTTTCTCCGAAGAGATTTTTTGGGAATATACTGTGATGGGTATTCCAAACGTAACCAAGAGGGTTACTCCCTACGTAAGAATGTTATGAATGCCTCAAGTTACCTTTATGTCTTATGATTTCTATGATTTATTCATGATTTGATGAGGTATGTTAAAGTGATTATGTTTTATGGGTAAAGTATGATTTCACTCTTATGTATGTATGTACCCATGTTTCCTTTCCATGTTTTTATAACCCATACTGAGTTTTATGCTCATCCCAAGTTTTTGAAATGTTTTTCACAGGTCAAGGGAAAGGTACATGATAAGGTGATAGATTCAAGGATGTGTCAAGAAATAATCCATGTTTTATTTTAAATGTGTTTCCATTGATGGGAATGAATAATACTATCTTTATGTAACCACTTTGTTTAGATGTGGAATGTAATGCAAGTTTTATGATCTAATTATCTAAAACTCTAAACCTAAAAAGATCCTCAATGTGTAATCTTGTAATAACTCATGATTAAGTAAGGTTTAAGGCTGGGGCCTTATAGTTGGTATCAGAGGTCAGTTTAGATAACTTTAGGAGTTAGAATTCTATTAAATGATTATCCAAAAAAATATATTTTTTTAAATGATATAGCATTTAAAGATTACCATGTTGCTTCATCTAAGACATGTTTGTTCAGAATGGTTTTCCGTAGAGGAAACAGGGAAGCAGTGCTAGGAAGGCATACAGAAGGAAATAACCTTCCGAATCAGCATCCAGAAATGGTCGGAATTGGAACCGAACAGTTTGTTGCAGTAATGGCGCAGTTGACTCAAGCGATAAATGGCGGTGGTATCCATGCACGAGATCAGCCAGATCAACCGCAGAGGAAAATGTCAGCGGTGGAACATTTCATGAGGAAACATCCACCATCATTCAGAGGATCATCTGACCCTGTGCTAGCTGAAGGGTGGATTAAAGCACTGGAGAAGATTTTTGATGTCATGGGGTGTTCAGACAATCAAAATTTTAGTCTTGCTATTTACCGTTTGGAGGGTGTAGCAGATCAGTGGTGGTCTATGGTTAAAAATATCAGGGACGCCGATGAGATTGATGCTCTTGACTGGGATGAATTTAAAGGTATGTTTCTTGAGAAGTATTTTCCTAAGGCTGTTCGACTTAGGATGGAAAAGCAATTCTTGGAATTGAGTCAAGAGGAAGACTTAGTGGCTGCCTATGAAGAAAGGTTCACTCGATTGGCAAGGTATGCTCCAAATTTTATCCGGGACCTTGATAGTAAAATCAATCATTTTTACTCAGGATTAAAACCAAAATATCGAAGGGCATTAGCTTCTCGTGAGTTTAAAAGTTATGAAAAGCTTGTTCGATGTGCTGAGAAGGTGGAAATGGAGTTTGCCGATGACCAAGTGTTCTATAACAACCAGCAGAAGAAGAGACCGAGGTGGCAGGAGAAAGGTAAGAATTCTTCAAAAAAGTCTGATGGTAAGAGAACTAAGTTTCTAGTTTGTGATAAATGTGGCAAGAGGCATGCTGGGGAATGTCTTCTGAATTATGGGAAGTGCTACCGATGTGGTAAGATGGGACATAAGGCTCGTGATTGCACTGAAAAGGATCAAGGTGAAGGTAAGAACAAATTTGATTTACAGTTAGTGAAATGTTATAAGTGCAATGAGATGGGTCACTATGCAAACGAGTGTCCGACAAGGAGCTTGAGTGATGGGAAGCAGTTAGACTACAAGCAGAAATGGGTGGTGAAATCCTTTGCAACTACTTCAGCAGATGTCGGGCCATCAAATGAAGTTGTATCAGGTACTTTGTTTGTTTTCTCAGATTATACCAGTGTGTTGTTTGATTCGGGGTCTACACATTCTTTCATCTCTGAAACCTTTTCTAGTAAAATGGGAATACCATCTTAAGAAATGACTCCTGAACTTTTGGTAAAAACACCTGGGGGAAGTGTCGAGGAAAAAAGAATTTATAAGAATCTTCCTATCCTTATCTGTGGAAAGAACCTACTTGAAAACCTTATTGTTCTACCTCTAGTAGAGTTTGATGTTATCCTGGGTATGGATTGGCTCTCTATTTACCATGCTAAGATTGACTGTAGAGCTAAAGAAGTTTCTTTTCAGAAAGACTTTCAGTTTGTTTACAAGAATGAACCCTTACTTTTGATAACATATCAAGAGGCCGAGAAACTTGTAAAAGATGGAAATGAATGTTACCTTACACACGTCATTGAAAATAAAGGAACTAATCAGATTAATGATGTTCCAGTGGTAAATGAGTATCCTGATGTTTTTCCTGATGAGTTGCCTGGAATAATACCAGATCAGGAAGTTGAGTTTACTGTTGACTTAGTTCCTGATGCTAAGCCAATTTCAAAACCCCCTTATCGAATGACACAAATTGAACTTTTAGAGTTGAAGGAGCAATTGCAAGATTTATTAGAGAAAGGTTTCATTAGACCCAGCACATCACCATGGGGTGCTCCTGTTTTATTTGTTAAAAAGAAAGATGGTTCTATGAGACTTTGCATTGATTATAGAGCCTTGAATAATATCACTGTTAAGAACAAATATCCTTTGCCTCATATCGATGATTTGTTTGATCAGCTCCAGGGAGCTCAGTTTTTTTCAAAGATTGACTTGAGATCGGGGTACCATCAGCAGAAGGTAAAGGAGGCAGATATTCCGAAGACCGCGTTCCGTATGAGATATGGCCATTATGAATTTGTATTAATGCCTTTTGGGCTAACCAATGCACCTGCTGTATTCATGGACTTAATGAATAGAATTTTCCATGAGTTCTTGGATAAGTTTGTGGTGGTTTTCATTGATGATATTTTGGTGTTTTCTAAAAGTAAATAGGAGCATGAAAAACATTTAAGGGTTATCTTGAAAACCTTAAAAGAAAAGAAACTGTATGGGAAATTCAGCAAGTGTGAGTTTTGGTTGCAACAAATTTCTTTCCTTGGTCACATTGTTTCTAAAGATGGAATAACTGTTGATCCTGCAAAAACAAAAGTTGTGGAAGAATGGCCAAGACCCACAAATGTAACCGAGATTCGTAGCTTCCTTGGTTTGGCGGGCTATTACCGAAGGTTTGTTAGGAATTTTTCACGGTTATCTAGTCCAATGACTAAGCTAACTCGGAAGGGTGTTAAGTTTATCTGGACAAATGAATGTGATGATTGTTTTCAGGAATTGAAAAGAAGATTGGTGAATGCTCCAGTTTTGGCACTACCTTCCAGGAATGGTGAGTTTGTTATATACAATGATGCTTCATTGAAAGGACTTGGTTGCGTCCTAATGCAGAATGATCAGGTAATTGCTTATGCTTCACGACAGTTGAAAACTCATGAGGTAAATTACCCTAGACATGATTTGGAATTAGCTGCTCTTGTTTTTGCTTTAAAAATTTGGAGGCATCATTTGTATGGAGTAAAGTGTGAAATATATACCGATCACAAAAGTTTAAAGTATATATTCACTCAGAAAGAGTTAAACATGAGACAAAGGAGATGGCTAGAATTAATCAAGGATTATGATTGTACAATTCATTACCATCCGGGAAAAGAAAATAAAGTGGCTGATGCTTTGAGTCGAAAAAGTAATGCTTCATTAACAATGTTGCGGCTAGAACCCGATCCTTTGGTTAAGGATTTGATGAACTTTGGCATAGAAGTTGTTGGTGCAGGAAGTCCTTCTGTTTTGTTTCAGGTATCAGTGAGATCATCTCTATCAGATAGAATCAAGCAAGCACAGAAGCAATACAGTGAGTTGCAGAAAAGGGTAGAGCTGGTTCAGAAAGGTAAGTTGCCTGAATTCAACATTGATAATGATTGTGTTTTGAGATTTGGGAAGAGATTGTGTGTGCCTTGTGATTCACAGTTGAAGAGAGAGTTGTTATGTGAAGCTCATAGTTCTCCATTTTCAGTTCATCCGGGCAGTACTAAGATGTATAGAGATCTGCGGGAGTATTACTGGTGGGATGGAATGAAAAGAGATATTGCTGATTTTACTGTGAAGTGTTTGACTTGTCAGCAGGTTAAAGCAGAGCGACAGTTACCGAAAGGGACGCTTCAGCCTTTACCAGTGCCAGAGTGGAAATGGGAGAATATATCCATGGACTTTGTTGTTGGATTACCGAAGACATCTCGAGGTAATAATGCAATCTGGGTTATTGTTGACCGCTTGACCAAATCTGCTCATTTCCTTACTATACGAGATACTTTATCTCTTGATCAACTTTCCCGTTTGTATCTTAAAGAGATAGTCAGGTTACATGGAGTTCCTCTCTCCATTGTATCGGATCGTGATCCCAGGTTTACTTCTAACTTTTGGAAAGGCCTTCAGAAGTTGTTGGGTACTGAATTAAATTTTAGTACAGCTTTTCATCCTCAATAAGATGGGCAGTCAGAACGAACAATTCAGACATTGGAGGATATGCTACGAGCTTGTTCTATGGATTATCAGGGAAGTTGGGACCAACATCTTTCTTTGGTTGAGTTTTCATATAATAACAGTTTTCATTCCAGTATACAGATGGAACCATTTCAGGCATTATATGGGAAGCGGTGTCGCACTCCAGCTTTCTGGGATGAAGTGGGTGAAAGAAAGTTGATGGGACCAGAATTGGTAGAAGAGATGGCAGAAAAAGTTCAGCTGATTCAGAAACACATGAGAACAGCTCAGAGCAGGTAGAAGAGTTATGCGGATAACCGGAGGAAAGATCTATCTTTCGAGGTAGGTGATCATGTTTTTCTCAAGGTTTCTCCTTGGAAAAGTGTGATGAGATTTGGTAAAAAAGGAAAGTTGAGTCCAAGGTTCGTTGGGCCATACGAAATTCTGGAGAGAGTTGGATCAGTTTCATACCGAGTGGCTTTACCTCCGAGTTTATCTCAGGTACACAATGTTTTTCACGTTTCGATGTTGAGGAAGTATATGCCAGATCCATCTCATGTTTTGAGTCCAGAGGTAGTTCAGCTGGAAAAGAACCTATCTTATGAAGAACAACCGGTCCAAATTCTTGACCACAGGGAGCAAGTGTTACAGAATAAGGTGATTCACCAGGTAAAGGTTTTGTGAAAAAACCACATGATTGAAGAGGCAACATGGGAATCTGAAAATGCAATGAGGGATAAGTACCCCCATTTATTTGACAAGTAAATAAATTGCGAGGACGCAATTTTCAAAAGGGGGGAAGGATGTAACATCCCAAGTAAGTAATGAATAATAGATATTTTTATCTATGTCTTTTAATGATTAAGATAGTGTTATAGATGCTTAAAATGAAAATAAATACAATCTTATGCATGGAATACACTAATATTCTTAAAAGATTGTTTTACTGCCTTTTGATGGCAAACCATTTTTGAATCTATATTTTGACAATTTTATAAACTATATTTGTCAAAATAAACTTATCCTTTATGATTGGGACATCAAAATTTACCTTGTGTGAATTTTTGGTATTTTTCTGACAATGTTCATTTTTTAATGAATAGTGAAAAATACTGCATTTTACATCAAAACTGCTTTTTAATCTAATTTATTTATATGATTAGATTATGTTTTGAATTGGTTTTTAAGTGAAATTAGAATATATTTTTACCATTTTATCCAATGGTGGTCATTGGAATCAATTTCACTTTGAAATTAGACTTAAACTGGTGTCAATCTTTTGATACTTATTGTTTTGTAAAAACACGCTATTTGCTCTGGCAACGGGAATTAATTATTAAATTAATTAATGTGACTTATATGATTTGAATTTTGTAAAATAGACTTCATTTTTGAATTCGGAATATCAAATATATCTTAGGGTGAATTTTTGGTAATTTTCTGAAAAACTTCAATTTTTGATGAATAGTGAAACCACTAAGTGGTAATCAAGAAAACTGATTTTTCAGTTAAATGAAAGTTTACCACTAATGTGTATTGAATTTTGAAAATCCGACATACATGGTTGTCATTAAGAAGTAAAATGTGGTTCAATGAGATTAAAATAATTTTTTGGTGAATAGTAACTTATTAAGTTTTTAATCGCGATTAGTGGTAATTAGTGTAGTTTAAGGTATAAATAATGCTTTAATAATATGAAATGACCTAGACACATGTCCCAACCTTATTGGTTGTATCATGGCCGACCAAGACAATCCATGGGTCAACTTGGGGACCCCATGGAGACATTTTGGTTGGGAAATGACATAAATAACTTTTTATTTAATGTAAAAGTAAAAATGACACAAACATAATATGTTTTACGAAAACAATTTTTACATGGGGTTATAAAGATAAGATATTTGATTATAAATAGTCATTGGAAATATAAAAATATTTCCTACATCATAGTATTTTTTTTATGATTTTTAGACATTAAATAAATTAAATTATTTATGACATAATCATGATGCAGCGATGACATCATTATTTGACGATTTAAATAAAATGGAAAGACAATGTAAAATCTATGAACTACACATGTCCAAAACTTATTGGATGGGTAGATTTCGAACCCTTATCACCTTATCCACGACTTATATCAATGTGGGACCTTTTAAAACCGAAACACATTTTCAAATAATGTAATATTTCTTTACTTTCCAAAAGTGCCCCTCCTCTCCTCTTATAAAAGGCCCCCACCTCTACCTCATTTCACACACTCTTCAAGCCTTTGGCTCGGCCAACCCCTGCCCATTTACTCTCTCCACATCCCTCTCCTCATCCTAGAGGATTCCCTTTGGGAATAATCCTTTCAAAGGAAGCCTTTAGGCTCAAATCAAAAGGAGTTACACTTTTAAAGGTAATTCATTCTCTCATGTTCATTTGTTTTATTTTGCTTCTCCAACCCCCTAAACTATTTTTATTTACTTATTTTGTAACAACAACAATATATTAAATATACAAGGATGTTTTTATAATATTTATTTGAGCTACACTCTCACACAACTACATCAAATGGTTAATGAACATACGGTTTCCGTGGATGGCGAAATTCTGCCTCCCGAAACGATGATTGTTCAACACTCATTTAACACCTTCAAAGGTGGCCATTATGATGTCACTATTTTTATATATGATATATAATATGTTTTTGTTTTCCTTAAGCTTCTGTTTTTTTTCATTTTGGGCATGCCTTTATGGTTTCCATTATGGGTAAACACGATATCTTCATTTTAGGAAGTGCAGACTATCGCCCCCTAAAAGTGATTTGATTCGTTAACACCATATGTGGGATGTGTAAAGGATAAAGTTAATGATGTTATATATGTTATTATACTGGAATTATAATATACTCTTATATCATTATGATTCCATTCCAGAAAATATGAAATAGAAATGGAAGTAGCGTTCATGCGTACGTACGGCTTACCGTCTCCATGAACGGTGCATTTCATTTCTTACCTCTAAAGGTGATGTAATATTATAAATGCATGTATGTACTGGATATATATGACATATATGATATCTACATCATGAATACCATTCTGGATATAATGAACCTTTGAACAAATTAACAACATGTAAGTGTAAGAAGTCTATTTTTGACTTAAGAACCAAATACCGACAAAATGAACATTATTAACTTAACTGATTACATGATGTTCATAACATGGTATAAAAGGAATAATTAACTTGAAAAAGATTCATAAGAAAGTAGAGATTAACTCAAGTTTATTATTCAGGAGATTAAAGAACGGTCGAGTCAAGTCGGATACGAGGTATGGGACTTCATCTCAATCTCCTTTCATTGAGGCATATTTTATTTTATACACAACTTTCTTTTATACAGTGTATAAACCCCTTTGAATTTTACGTTTATTCAAAAGGAATCTTTTTTATAAAAATCATTTACTAAACGACAAAAGGGAATGTTTTTGTCGTACGTATGCGGTGACAACGACTTCTCCGCCGTCGTAACCGTTATTTGAGTTTCGGCTTCCTCTACAAGCCATACCTTCTTTTTAAAAGAAAAATAAATACCATGTTTTACTTTTCTTTTATTTTAGTATTGCAAATCGTTTTCATAATGTTTTTATATCAAGGTGTTGTATTGATATATAGTGATTGAAATGTGGAAATTTTATGTTTCCTTTATGCATGTTTTATGTGATATGATTATGTTATGGTTCTTGGGAATTATTATGAAGACGGGTGGTTCCGTGATAAACTAAGGGCGGGTGAGCCGGTTATAGTTCTCCAATGCATTGGGTAACACGAAGGAGTGAAACATTAAGGTTTCTCCGAAGAGATTTTTAGGGAATATACTGTGATGGGTATTCCAAACGTAACCAAGAGGGTTACTCCCTACGTAAGAATGTTATGAATGCCTCAAGTTACCTTTATGTCTTATGATTTCTATGATTTATTCATGATTTGATGAGGTATGTTAAAGTGATTATGTTTTATGGGTAAAGTATGATTTCACTCTTATGTATGTATGTAACCATGTTTCCTTTCCATGTTTTTATAACCCATACTGAGTTTTATGCTCATCCCAAGTTTTTGAAATGTTTTTCACAGGTCAAGGGAAAGGTACTTAATAAGGTGATAGAGTCAAGGATGTGTCAAGAAATAATCCATGTTTTATTTTAAATGTGTTTCCATTGATGGGAATGGAGAATAATATCTTTATGTAACCACTTTGTTTATATGTGGAATGTAATGCAAGTTTTATGATCTAATTCTCTAAAACTCTAAACCCGAAAAGATCCTCAATGTGTAATCTTGTAATAACTCAAGATTAAGTAAGGTTTAAGGCTGGGGCCTTATAATGGTGGCCATTATATAAGACATTTTTGGTATAGGTAGAGTTCCAAGAATATGTTCAAAAAAAAATATCAACCTATTTGTTATGAGGAAAACTATAAAATTCATCAGGGAATAAATTATTATAGTCCCTCACAATGTGAATCATTTTTAGCATGATTCTATAATTTATCTCGATAATTTGATCTAGATATTATTATTCATAAGGAAATAATATCCACAATTGAGTGGATGATTCTTTAGGAGAATAATCCTCCCCCTTATTCTTGTAAAAAATTTGAGGATTACCAAGAATGTGTATAGTGATATCACTTTATCAACAATTGATATTGTCTTTTTTAAATATTTCCAATCAATTCCCAGTATAGAATCAAACTCCACTAAACATGGTATGCCATTTTTCTCTAGGATATTTATTCTAGAAACATTAACTAGGGATGTGTTATATATATTGGATGAAATAATTTCCCCATTTTATGTTCTCAAATATAACTCAAACTATATATTTTGAGGTGGTTATTGAATAGATATACTAAACACTCAAGATATGAAATAATTCATAGAACTAAAATAAAATTGTATATTAATTATTATTGAATGAATAACTAACATACATTTCACCAAATCATTGTTGGGATCTACCTCATTATTAGTGATATAATATTCCCTTCTTTACTATCTTGGATTTTTTTTTGATTTCCTCCAATAACCCTTGGATTAGGGAATTGTCTTGAGTAATTCCCATGTTCTATGTAGTTGAAACACTACACTAGTGGATGAATTTTGGTCTAAACCTTCTTTTATTATTCCACATTAGTGGGATTATTTAAACCCCTTTGGAAAAAACTAGCAAGTTGACCCTCCCTTCAATATTAGATTCATCTCCTTGTTCTCTTTAGGCATTTTTCAAGATTCTTTTTCCCACTCTTTTGACATGTGGGATGTTGGGTATTCATTCAACCATAGGATTTATCTATTGAAACTCCCATATTATACTTAATTTTCCTCTTTTTATGTATGGGAATATGATACCCCAAAGAGTCTCTAATCTCCATATAAACCTTATGGGAACAACAGACAATCTCCTCATAATTTTCAAAGTCTTAAATCACCATTGATTTTTCTAGAATCAGTATTAGTCTCCAATGAAGCAATACAACTTTCTCCCAAGGTTCATGAAAAATCTAGAGACGTATCATGAAAGCTTTGTATTATTTTCCTCATATGCCCCAATGGACTTGTTTTCCTTTTTATTTAGTCCAAGGAACACCCTTTCTATTTTTAGACATCTTTTATTAAGGAAAATCTTTTTGGAAAAATATATTTGTGAATTCTTACCATTAAATGGATTGAATTTCATCCTTTGAGATTGTTTAGTTGACCATTTTCCACCAGTGATCAGCTTCCCCATAAAAATGATATACCTCCAGCAAAACATTCTCTTCTTCTAAGTACTTGAGTATATATAATATCTTATCGATAAAGTTAATCCATTTTTCATTGATGAGGGGATCAAAAGATCCACTAAATTTAGGAGTCCTTAGTTACACAAATGATTCGACTTAAATGTTCTCTTTATTATGAGAAGGTGGGTGTTCCACATGATTCAAGTTATTATTAATTACATGAGATATTTGAGAAACAATGTTTATGAAGTTTTCATTTTTATTTTCCAACATATTTGGAATTTCATTAGGTAAATCATCACATTACATATCACATTTATTGATGGAATGGGTTCTCAAATTTCCCACCACTAACTAAGAAAAAGAAAAAATACCATTAGGGGGGAGTGAATACATATATTATAAGAATAATGAATGGGAACATTAACCATATAAGGATAAATTTGTAAATGAAATGGATACCTTATCTTTTTATTACTTATGTTTCAATTTAGGTTATTCATAGTGATAGAATTATCCATAGGGTTCTTAATCATGTTTTATAGTCCCAATCTAAAAAAATAACTAGATCATACTCTAACAACAACTATAGAAAATTGATCTTTTTACACATATTAGACATGAATTTAAGAATTATTAACCATCAAATAAAAACCAAGGATCATAATGTTTTGATTCATTGGATGATTATGTACATAATTAAAAGGCATGAATATAAAATAAATAAATATTTTATTTGAACTACATAATGAGCTCATAAAATCCTTTGAGACATTACATCTTCATTGGAAATCCCAGGGAATACATGAACAAATGGATGATTTAAAATATCATAGTAAGGGTATAAAAATAGGAATAAAGAATAGCACAAGAGTTAGAATGCATAAAATGATGACATAAAAATGCATGGAATAAGAATAAATATATGGAGTCATCACATATAGATCATGGGATTGTGAAATCATCACTTTGTAAGAATTTTAGAGGAACATATTACTTGACATAAACATGAGTCATGACTAACTTCCAAGACTATATAACATGGTGGACAATGTCCCATATAGGAATTAGTTTTACTCCTTTTCCCAACATAAAGCCTAATGAGACTAAAACTTACTAATGAATTTGAGTGATATCTGGGTGCACCCATCATAAAATTTTCATACATATGTATGACACATGAAAAATCAAATATAATGTATAAGGATAAGGTTACACATGGAATGAAATTGGTATCATAATCAAGTAATAAGTCATAACTAAACGGAGTGTCCTAAATATATACATTAAATAAATGATTAAAATCATATGTGGAAATTAATAAGATAAAATATGGATAAATAATGATAAATAATGTCCAAATTAAGTGAAAACATGGAAAACGTGTGTTTAATAAACTTTATAAATGAACCACTTTAGTGTAGTTTAGTAGAAAATATAAAA
Organism: Viscum album; assembly: GCA_963277665.1. Taxonomy (NCBI): domain Eukaryota; kingdom Viridiplantae; phylum Streptophyta; class Magnoliopsida; order Santalales; family Viscaceae; genus Viscum; species Viscum album. Next base: position 532,499,255 of record OY728166.1, read on the forward strand.
GAGTCATTAGTTTGGATAAATGAATAATTGTTTTCATAAAACCAGAAATGAACTAAGATTATTTTTCATTATAAAAATATTCATTTTAAAAAACTATTGGTTTCTTAAAATATAATATGGAGTGTACTTATAAATGGTTAAAAAATTGGTGTGTTTACTTTAATCAACATTTCTTATCAGGGGGAATTGAAAAGGGAACCCTATAAAACATGTACATCCCCATAAAAGAAAGAGTATTTGATCTAGGTACATAACAAAATGGACCAAACATAGATAAAACATCCATTCCTGGAATTTATTAAATAAAATAAGAAAAATACAAGGTAGGGAGTAGAGGTTCATAATGTGCAAAACCACATCAGAACAAAAAGATAATGAATTTCAAAACAAAAAACAGAGATAGCCTATTTTTGTACGAACCTCAACCTCGAGACCCCATGAGAAGCTAGATGATTCCCTCTTCTCTATTGAATTGGATACAGATATGGATCCTCATCATCGAAGAGAATAACAACCTCCTATAGTGAAACATTAATCTCTATAGTTGAAACTAGTGTGGTAGGATCACACCCAGCTACATCATCCTATAGAGCAGCAACCTTCTCAGATGGAGCGGCATCCTTATATGAAGTTCAAAACATTGTGTCAGAATCACACCCATCAGTTGCAGTAGTACCAAAAACCTAGAAAGACCCTTCCTCAAGATGTATAAGAGGGTTATCAGGATCCTAAGCAGTCTATAGGGCTATGGAATCACCAGCCACAACCATAGCCTGTATGGGAGGATCTTCCTCCTGATCCGTCAATAGTGTGACAGAGCCACCAGCCACACCCACAATCTGTGCATCCCCTACCTCAAGCTCTTGTGAGGGAAACTCATCATGAAAATCCCCCTTTAATGTAGCAGTTTCACCCATCACTAGAACCATCCCCTTGGAAGACACCTCTCTAGCAGTATTAAACGAGGTACATATGTTTGGAACATATACACATAATTGAGCAGGAGAACATGAGAATAATTAAGACTTAAATTGGGGAAATGAGATAGAAATCATAACTCTAAGTAAAAACTTAAGGTCCAGAGAGAATCTCTTACCATATATCCAAAGGTATTATGCATTTTCACATAATATCCTGGATAATCAAACTATATTAATTAATTAATTAATTCACAGCCTCTTATACATATAAATGATTTATTATAATTTTATTTTATTCATTTACGGTCTTTTTGATGAATTATATGATTCTATTACATCATTCATGGAGCATTCATTTTATGATTTTATGATTGGTTCCCTTGAGTTTAACTGTGGTTTTTTTTCAAAAGGAATAATAGCATGATAATTTGAATGATATGGTATCAATATAAATCTATAATTTTAAATGGTCCCATATATCATTTTTTCATATATTGGATGACTCATTAGATAAAACGATAGTGAAAAATGATTAGTTAATTTTGGTAATTTTTCGATCATCACGAACTAGTTTGGTTTTATTATTTAATATCATCTATATATATCAGTTAAAAAAATGAAACAAGATATAATATTCATTTTTAAATATATATTAACTATAATAATGGTTTTATTATAGTCCATTAATATGGTAATAAAAAACAACAACTTTTCATCCTGGAAGGTAGTGAATTCACACATCACAGATGATGTTTTCATTTATAAGATAAAAGTGAAAGAGAATGGATTTGATGATTAATATTAAATTTAAAAAATTAAATTAAATTATATATATAATTTTATAGTTATCAGGTATATTTGTATTCTAGAGGAAAGTATGTGGTCAAATAAGAAATAATTTAAAAGAGAAAGGTGGAGGATATTTCTTATTGTATATCATCTCCTTGAGAACATCCTTAATGCACAAGGGTTTGACCTTTTTTTGAGATCAGAAGAACATGTACATGGGGAAGAAAAATGGTAAGGTAATAGTGTATTAATTAGACAATATTGAAGGATTTTGTGGTCTTAGGAGAAGGGGTGGTATTTATAGTGGGGGAGATGGGGTTTCTTAATTATTTTATTCATTTTCTTAACATTTTGGCTTCGGATTATGGATATTATTGATTGATATAACTACCTAAAGTAAATGGTTTATAATATTTATAACTAATGGGTTCTTACCACATACATACATCATTTATTAAATAATAATTCATGTATTTGTTAAATATCGTAAGTTAAAATATTTCACTATTAAAAAAATCAGTTATTTATTATAAATAAAAAAACTCATCCCAAATTTTTTTATGCGTTCATTTGAAAAATGGATTCCATTTTATTAAAATAATTTTAAATATAATAGAGAATAGGTTTTTAAATAAAATCATCATTTAATTTAAAAATACTTATTTAAATATTATAACCAATTTTATGACACTTTGAAAAATTAATTAATGTCCCATAAAATTATCTTATAATTATAAGAAAACAAAACATTAATTTATGAGTCTATTTTATGAAAAAAATTATTCAAAATCATTATATTAGTTATAAAAATGTAAATAGACATTTACGTTCCAAAAAATAACAATAATTAATTAATCATTTTAAAAATATTTATTAACATATTCCCAGATATAAATATATCATATATTTAATTATCAAATACCCAAATCTTATTCACACTTTAATTAGTGAGGTTACTATTCTATTAGTTGGATTACTATTATTAATGTTTATATTACTATTACAACATTCAGGTTATTATTTATTTAGTATAAGTTCATTAATTTCTTTGAATACAAATTATTTCATTCTTAATTAATGAGAATAATGTTTTTATTAGGTTCTATATGTGATTTATGTATTTTATACTATATAACATAATTATAATAAGGGAAATTTCATTTATAAAATTCTATTTCATTACATGATGTATAATATTTTTATACATTTTATTGAACTTGAATTAAAACATTTAATTCTAATACGAGACTTTACATCAACTCATGTTTCCTAAAGCGGTTGTTTTATAAATAAATATTGAGCACACATTTTAGTAACAAAAATGTGTTAGGATTTTTCAATAGAGACCAATATTTTTATTACATGAAAATCACATAATTTTTATGATAAGAAATATAATAGTAATACATTCATTTATAAATAGGTTTAGTATCTTGGAAAAATTAAGTTTGTAAAACACTTTTAGATAATAAAACATAAACATTGTTTAATTAAATATTGTTTATCATCCTATAAACTCTAATTTTCTCCGTATGACATGTATTCACCTAAGGATGTACATTAATGAAAGGTTTCAGCTTAAATATCAATAAGCGGATGAATAAAAAAGATGTAATTAGAGACATGAATCAATAGTTCATAGGTGATCATAATAATCATTATCATATTATATGAGTGGGATGTTCATAATAGGAATGAGGGAAACATTTTAAAAATTCAAGGAATGTCTCTTATACATAATAATGACACAATATAACAAAGTGGTCAAATACCACAGAAGTTGTGAACAATGTTAGCATAATGTTCATTCATAACATATGTGATTAAATAATAACATCAAAATTGTTAAAGAATATGACATCAGGTTCATGAATAATAAAAATAATATCATTAGATACATCACATTTAAAAATGCGTGATATGAAAATATAACTACTATCCCACATGTCAAATAATAAAATTCTCATAATCATGCATGCCACGTGGAAATAGAACATATAACAAGCATAGTTATAAATTGATGCCATGGAAAGGAATAAGATTCATAAAGGTTTTGTAAAGAATAATTTTATGAATATACTTTGAGGATATAAAATTAATAATGGAAAGAATATTTTGTAATAATAAATCATCAATCATTAGTGGAGAAGAAACAACTTAATATGATTCAATGCTTTGTTCTTGGAAAATAAAGCCATTCTGAAAAATCCCTTATTTTTTTGAAATCATTTTGATAGTTTGGAACATGTATATACCTAGATATAAAATTGAAGTAATATTTACGTTTAATTTTAATGTTATAAGAGTAACATCTATAATAAAAATAATTTTAAATGGAAAACAAACCAAATAAAGAAGTTTCTTTTTTTTATAATTTCCTCACCTAAAATATCGATTTATTTCATCACTTTTCTGTGTCCTGCATAATGACCATTGGTTTATTAAAAAAGTGAAAAGAAATTTAATTATAATTATTTTTTTACTCATGGTTAATTATAATAATTGGATTATATTTATTAATTCCCCTTTTTATAATGCTAACATTTGTATCATACTTTACTTAAAATATCAGGAATTTCTTTAATTTAATAATCTAGATTCATTACTACTTTTAAGTATTAAATTAAAACCCAAATGTTTATAAATTTATAAATTTATATATTATAAATAATTTATTATAACAATCCATATTGTTTTTTATAATTAAAGAGTTGGATACATCCTTGTGAGTTGTTAACCGATTGATGATTGGATATTATCGGAAGAGAAGAGAATAGAAGTATGAAAAATTAAGATATATAAAATATATTATTTATAGTATGATATTATCATTTATATAATTTTAATATACAAATTAATTAATTTCATATGTTTTGGTTTTTAAAGAAATGGAGAAAGTGGGTAAGAGAAGGGGAAGATGAAAGAAAAGATGATGAAAATGTGCCCTTTTCCCAGTGTTGCCTCCTTTCCATGATAATAGATTATTTTAAATGTTGGAGTTTAGTGAATATAGAATTTAAAAATGGATTGTATTGGTATTAATAGATATAATTTGGGTAGATATTTGTCTTTTTTATGGGATGTTGGAGTGGCTTCTAAAGGTGAGGGAGATGGGGTTTTTATAGTTGGGGAGTGGGGTATTTTTAAAATATAATAATGAATAACTTATTTAATCCAATTTAAATCATAAAATAGTTATATTTTTTTCATTATGAAATATATTTGTTAAAATAAAATGATTTTAGGACATTTATCCACCTTATAATTCAAATTTATTAGTTTAATGAAAGGAAAGGATAATATTAGAAAAAAATTATTTTAAGGGACACTTTGAACATACTTTAGAAATTACATGTTAGGTTTGGAAATTATGTAAATTGTTTTTAAATTACCAATTAATCTTATTAAATTTAATTTTTTTCATGAAAACCATTTTATAATTTGATAAGTCGTTATTTTATCATTATTATCTCATAAAACATGTGGTATTTGATAAGTTGTGTATTTATAGTTCATATAAAAAATTGAAGGTATTCAGAAGTAAATCACTCATGGAAAATTTTCATGTGATGATTATAAATATGATATACATTCTATAAAATTTAATTTTATAGAATTTTTAATTTTAACTATTGATATTAAAATTATTATGTATATGAAAAACAGTAAAAAATTTTATAAAACATTGATTATAATTTCATTGAAATTTTATTCTTAATATTTATTTTATGGAATTAAAATAATTATATATAATATTGATAAATATAATTTATATTACATTTTATAACTTTTAATAGAAATTTTATTTCCAATGGGTTGGTAACTAGTTATAATAGCTAAACTACTATTTCATCAGTCACATTACTATTCCATTAGTAACATTAGTAATCCAACAATCATATTTCCTCCTATATATAAAACATCATTCCTTAATAAATAATTCAATGCAATTCCCCCCCTTCTTTATATTTTTCCTTTTGTAAAATGTTGATTGGTTTACAAATATTTTTTCCTTTTCTGTAGTGTTTATTGTGAGATCCATTATTCTAGAAGATCTGGGTGATGCAAATATTCCCATTGTAGTTTTTTATTTTTTTATTTTTTTGTTCCCATTATAATATATTTATTTTTAATGGGTTAGGTTTTTCATAATTGAAATTACCTCCATTTATAAAATAATGTGGTTTTGGTTATCTAGTGTTGTATTTGTATAAGAATATATAATATAATAAATCAAATATTTATTCAGGGAAAAAAATCATTTATAATGTTTCTGTCATTACATTCACCCTATAAATTTTTCCCCAAAATTAAAACTCATATTCTTAGTTGAGAATATATAGAGGTACATTTTTTTCATTAATTTATTAGGTTCCCATGTCACCTTATTATATTTATGGTTATACCAAAACTATTTTACATGGTGGGATGTCTTTCTGTGTAGAACATTGTTATTATGGTCCAAGATCATCGCTAGAAGAACCTTATTAGAGATTTAGTGATCATGTATTATCGTATATATATAAATTAAATTTGGGGTATTGTTTTATTACTTTATTAGGTTAGATACATGAAAAACTCCATGAACATGATAAATTTTTAGTGGATTTTGTAGTTGATAGGTCATTGCTCCTATGTGATCAAGGTTCCTAAGGGATCCAATATACCCAGTGACAAGATTTATTCTCTTTACTAATCAAATAAACCCTTTTAAATGGTTATATTTGAAGGTAAAATTGGTCTCCAACATCAAACTCTATGTCCCTTTGAGGGTTGACAGCATAGATCATCCACCTAATCTGAACAGCTTTAATATGATTCTGGATGAAATGAAAATTTTCTATCATTTCTTGAACCAGAATACATCTATGTATATTCTATTCACTAACTTCATCCCAATACATAGTATTTCCACATTTTTTCTCATACAGGTCTCCATATGTGACCAAATGAATGCACAAGTTGATGTTTTTTTGTATAAGAACTCAATCAATTGTAGATTTTGATCCCTTTCTCATTTAAATTCTATTGAGAAAGCTACAATAATGTACTCAAGTGTAAGACTACTCTTTTTAGATTCGATATAATTTTGTGGGTGAATGGATATACTAAAATTCAATTTTGTAATAAGATCAGGTTAATTTTTTTTGAAAATTTATATGTGAACCATGGATATCGATCTAAAATGGGTCAAATTAGTTCTCTGTGTAGCATCACCACTTTGTTTTTTTCATATCATAGAATATTGGTAATATGAGATATCTACTTGAATAGTGGTGAGGTGGGAACTCTAAGTGGGTTGATCAACTATAACCCATATCACATTTCATCCTTCGTATGTATTCTACAAACTACTGACAATGTACAGGGTGCTGTTTTCCCATTTCCATGTGGTTATTGATAATATTTGCATCGTCCCTTATGAATTTTATCGATCTCCATTAACTTGCAGACAAACAAATCCATTTGAGGTGCGATCAACAATCACTTTCATCATTTTCCCACCATAAGTCATATATAATATCACAATATATGTTGGTACATCCAAGATGGATGGGGAAAGATTATATATGTACATTATCTAATAGATAATTCTTTATCTTAGGTGATTAAGGAGAAAAATTTCTAGATCCAGATTGAATGACACTATCTTCATTGATGTGGAAATCATGAAGCTTCATATCGTTTACTTCATTCACCTTCTTTTGAAGCTCCAAATAATCCCTTTATTCCTCCAAGATCTTAGCTTGGATATATAGTTGTGAAATAATATTGAAATATAGAATATTTTTCATATTATTATAATTTATAGATATATCATATATATATATATATCAATTGAGATAGGTTGCTTATCAATATGTATAATGAATATTATAACCATTAATTTTCTATAAATATTATCAGCATCCTTATTCACCATTCCAATATGAGAGTGAATAGAGAAATCATAGTCCTTTATTAGATATAACCATATTAATTGATGTATATTGAGATATTTCATTGTGAATATATACTTTAGACCATTCTTATCTATATATATATCACACTTATCACCACATAGGTAGTTCCACCAAACCTTTGATGTGATGATCATATCTTCTAACTCCAGATCATGTGACATGTCATTCTTCTCATGGATCTTCAATAATAATGAAGAATAATCTATCACTTTATCATTCTTCATGAGAAAAAAACCCAATAATTTCCTTAAATAAACATTGTATAACACAAAAACTTACACACATGAATGTAATGGGATTATAGGTAATGTTATTATCCTCTTCTTGAGATCCTAAAATATTTTCTCACATTAATTATTCCAGATATACCTTACCCCTTTCTATATTATCATAGTAAGTGACATATACAATCAAAATTAATTTCTCACAAATCATCAATACTACCCACACTACTAGAAATGAACCCTTTACAAATAATTCTAAATCATTGGTAAAGGCTGGATAACTATTGATATAATATATACCAACGGTTATCCAAACTATAGGGAAGTAAGTCATAGGGAAAAACATATGCCAATAGTTTCTAGAAAACCATTGGTATATGTTAGGAAATCTATATTATACCAACGGTTTGACATAACTGTTGGTATAAATTTTCACCAATGGTTTGAAACCACTGGTAAACATACTATTCCAATAGTTTCAAACTGTTGGAATATAGTTTTTAAAGCTTTTTACCAACAGTTTACAAAAACCATTGGTATATATAAACATTTCACCTATATCCCAATGGGTTTTCAACCATTGTGAAATTGTTTTTACCAATGGTTCACTTAGAACCATTGGTATAAAATACATTCATAGCCCTATGCCAATGGTTGTAAACCATTGGCACAGGCTTTGCTGTGCAATTCAGGCAGCAGCCTGCTGCTCTATGATTTCTATTAGCAGGCTTCCCTTTCTACATTTCCAGCTACCCCAACTCGAATTACCCGTAATAACAAACTATAACACATACATATACACAATTAATTCATATATATTTAACACATAATGCACTCTGAAACTATACACATACAAAATTAAAACATAATTCATAAGGTAATTATAAACATACATAATTGATTTGGAATTCAATTTAGAATTGAGATGACAATTACATGTGCAATACGAAATTCAATTCATAATTGAATACTAAATTGAATACATACATAATTTAATTATAAATTATGAATACAATACATAAAAAATTGAATACGTAATTATATGTGTTATATAGAATTAAGAATACATGAAAAATTGCATTTTGTATAACACATACACGATTGAATTCAGAAATTAGAAGCTAATAACCCCAAAATAAGGAAATTGATAAATGACTTTAACCAAACATAAATATAATGTCTCATAGTTTGGGGCAGGTGTATTTGAACATAGTGATGATGATAATGGGTGTGTATCAATGAGCTTGTGTGACTTAGAGAATGTATTTGTCCTTGGCGTATTAAATGTCATGTGTTTTAGAATAGGGGTAGGAGTTCCTCACATGAGAAGTGGATTGTGTGAGGCTGGACTATGGATCCTTGTGCTAAAGTATCAACATAATCTGAATACATTTGGTCGGTCTTTTGTATGCCAGTTGTTTTTACTTAAAATGATATCCATTTTAAAAAAAGACAAACAGTTCAAGTTATACTGGCCACACTATGCCTCAGATTGAGGCGGGGTTGACTTGTACACGTCACATATGACCTATGGATCATTGTCCTAAAGTATCAATGCAATATGAATTTTTTTGGTCGGTTTTCCATATGCCAGTTGTTGTTTTCACATAAAATGTTGTCCATTTCAAATAAAAGTGAGACACTTTGATTGGTATCGGACAAACCGTGCCTCAGATTGAGGCAGAGTTTACTCTTACATTTCAAAAATGACCCATGGATCATTGTGATAAAGTATCAAAACAATATGAATATGTTTGGTCGGTTTTCCGAATGCCAGTTTTTTTTACTTAAAATGATGTCCATTTTAAACAAAAGAGAGACACTTAGAGTGATACCAGCCACACTGTGCCTCATATTGAGATGGGGTGGACTTGTACACGTCACAAATGACTCATGGATCATTTTCCTGAAGTATAAATACAATCTGAAAGCGTTTGGTCGGTTTTCTGTATGCAAGTTTTTGTTTTCACTTAAAATACTTTCAATTTCAAATAAAAGTGAGATAGTTTGAGTGGTACCGGCCACACCATACCTCGGATTGAGGTTGGGTTGACTTGTACATTTCAAAAATGACCCATGGATCATTTTCTTAAAGTATCAACAGAATCCGAATGTGTTTGGTCAGTTTTCTATATGCCAATTGTTTTTTTCACTTAAAATGTTGTCCATTTCAAATAAAAGTGAGACACTTTGAGTGGTACTAGCCACACCGTGTCTCAGATTGAGGTGGGGTAGACTCGTACACATCACAAATGAATTTTTATGATGTTTTAAGAGTGCGATTGTCTCCAGAATCAAGGTAGGTGGTTCTTATCCTTTTATGAATTGTCGTGATGTTTTATATGTTTCGAATCGCCGCTCACCCAATGTTGGGGTGTCGGGTCGAGGGGCTGTTCGGGGTCCAGGGAGGAGGGTGGGGTGGGGGGGGGGGGTGGGGGGGGGGGGGCTGTCCGGGGTCTAGGAAGGAGGGTGGGGAGGCTGTCCAAGATCTAGGTGGGGGGGGGGGGGCTATCCAGGGTCCAAGAAGGAGGGGGGGGGGGGGCTATCCAGGGAGTTCCCAAACATACAAAACTCTGAAAAAATTCTCAATATACACCTTCATAAAAAACGTACACATAAAAACATCCTTGCATAAAAAGAAAACACATAAAAACAGCCTAGATTGCATAATACACTGCATACACCTGTATAAAAAACACACATAAAAAGAGCACAAAAAATAGACACACTGCATAACACACTACATAATACACTGCATACACTTCACTACATACACCAGCATAGAAAATAGCCCAAAAAATACATAAAAACATACTTCAAACACCACAAAACACCTTTAATTGCACAAAAAAAACACATAAGTCTAGAGAGAGGGGAGGGGGGTTGTTCGGGGTCCAGGGAGGAGGGTGGGGGGGATGTACGGGGTCTTGGGAGGAGGGTGGGGGGGGGGGGCTGTCTAGGGTCTAGGAAGGAGGGGGGGATGTCTGGGGTCCAGGGAGGAGGGTGGGGGGCTATCTGGGGGGCTGTTCGGGGGGCTGTCTGAGGTCCAGGGAGGAGGGTGGGGGGGGGGGCTGTCTGGGGGGCTGTATGAGGGGTAGTCTTGGGTTCATGAGATGGTATTTACATATTTTCTATGAAAATTATTTGAAGGTTAAAAAAATAATTTCATTATATCAATTTTTAATCAGACCACCAATTTTCTAAATTCCACTAAAAAATTACAATTTCATTAAAATAGGGGGATTTCACAACATCCATGCTTTATAAAAATAAAACATTCATAATATATAAATAATCATTTAAATCATTTAGAATATCATTTCTTATCAATCATTAATTTTAAGGTTTCATTTATGGAGAAAAATATTATGGTACCACCGATGTTTTATCAATGTTCAAATCAACACCCACAACTGGATAACCCATGAAAAAAGGGTGGGGGGCTTTCCATGGGGTGGGAGGGAATTCCACATGGGTGGTGGGGATATCCAGGGGGTACAGGTTGTCCAGGGGTGGGGGATATCTAGGGGAGGGGTGAATCAGTCACAACAAATCACCAAGTCAAGTTTTATTATTTATAGATAAAAAAATAAATATAATGTGACCTACCTAATCACACATATATTCAAGCACAAAAAATAAATAAACATCAAAGGTCAGTAATATCAGTAAAAAATGTAATGGATAAATCTGTCCCTCATCACCATCACTATCATCACCATCATCATCACCCTCACCCTTGTCCTCATAGTCGTCCCCATCATCATCCCCACCCTCCTCCTCACCCTCGTACTCAGCCTTGGCCTCCTCATCACCCTCCTCCTCCACCTCATCCTCCTCCTCTACCCCCGTCTCCTCCTCACCCTCCTCCTCCTCCACCACGACCTCCTCCTCACCATATTCTTGACCACCACTAGAACTTTCACCTGGTGCACCATATATAGAATGCATCGATGAAATATATTCATCACAAGTAGTGTTGGCCTCTGATGGCAGTGTTGGACGTAAAACTTCCATCAATTTATAAATGCAGTGTTTGCCCTAGAAGACTGTTTTTCCGTCTCTGGCGCTTTTTTCAGCCTGTTCTGCCTGTTCCTTAACCTGCTGCAACTCAGTGGCACTACAACTTGTACCTAAGGAGGGACGATACCTCGTCGAAACTATACTCTTCCCAAGTTGACAGCATACTTTACTAGAGTGCTCATCTCCCAACACCTGATATAAGTGATCGTTTGGCCAAAAATTGTCAAGTTACTGGGCATCAAGGACCTCTAAACCAGTAAGTTACAAATATAAATAGATTATTATGTTACAAAATAGAGATTAAAATTTTAAATCTACAAAGTAAAACTTACAATCTGCTGCTGAGTCGGTTCATTAACCACACTTCCATGTTTCTTTTTTCTACTCAAGCACAATAATTTTTCTCAAGGCACACATCATTATATATTCAATTTATGACTCTATAATGGCATTGAATGTTGGAAACCATAATTAAAAAATAGGATACCAAAAAAAAGTAATTTCATAACTAAAATTATATAATAACTTTAGCAATCGAATAAATTATGGGGGAAACAACAGAAAGTGCAAGTCGTAAAGAAAGATTATAAACTGTCATACCTACTATCTCTCATGATCTGACATCATAGTATGAACCAATGTGTGGATGTATTTCTTAGCATAAATCTTTTTTTATTTCTTCCAGATGCATCCTAAATAAAATTCAATAATTAGTATTAATGAAAAACATGAAAATTTTCATTTTAATACCTCTAATTTGATTAATACCGTAAATTAGATAGTCCTACAATGAGTAATCATCTGTCGGTACTGTTCTAATGGAAAATAATCCATGAAAGGGACTTCCTCTAACTCTGTGCCCACTCTATCACACCATCCAATGTACAAATCATGCATATAAGCTCTCCAAAACTCACCTAAATCCTTTAGACGTAGAGGATGTGCACCCTCACCATCGGGGAAATTAAACCGCAGCTGACACCAAAATATTAATTCATATAATTACAAAAATTAATATATTGCATTAAATACAATATATTTTTTACCCATATCTCTGCCCAGGCTTTATTCTTGACTTCATTTAGCAGCTGTTTCAATGAGAGCGGACTGACAGGAATGATGTAAGAGTATTTGGAAAGCGTTGCCAAAAACTCTGACATTACTGCCCTGATTTTTCAATCATATGACTATCTTGATTGTAGTCCACCATCAAATGCGTGCAGCGGTTCCACACCGAACGCATGCGTGTGCACCCCCACCCCACCTCCTATCAGTAGATGTATCTGTTATGAAAGAAAAATAAATATTTTATCATTACATGTTATAATGAAAATAAATAATGGTGTAACAAATTGTTAGAGTTGAATAAGTATACCTATGGTAGTCTAATCAATGGGCGTCACTGGATCTAAATAAACTAAAGGAAAACCCTTTACAGATGGAGTGGGTCCCAATTTATGCTCTGTAGGGACAGACTCTGGCGAAGTAGGAGTCAAAAAAGATGGAATATAAAATCCCGGAGAGAAGGAAACAGAAGTAAAAGAAGATGACAGGGATGGCTGGACAAATGCTAGATGGAGAGTGGGAATCATCATCGGATATGGTACAGATGGGTGAGGAGGATTAGATGTAAAGGGAGGTGAAAACATGGGAGGCCTAAATATCCCGTGTGTCCCTAATGACACACCGGGATCAGAATGTGGGATGGATGGTATGTCAGTGGGAGGGGCAGGGTCTAATCGGGTATACCGACCAGATCATCTAGCTCCCATACCACCCCCCTCATATGAACACCCCAAGAACTAGGACCACTACTAGGCTGCTCATCAAATAATTTTCACCTAATAGATAGATCCTGAAAAAATGTTTAAAAAAAAATTAATCACATTACATTATATATTATTTAAATAAATATATTTGAAATAAAATACTCACTACAGGCACTAGTGGTGGAATACCCATCTTATTCATGTGATTATTGTGGTCCAAAATCTGTTTTCATCGCCTCTCTTCAATTAGTTTCATTTCCTGCTTTTTAAAACAAATATGGAAGTAAATAGAAAAGTATAACTAATGTGTAACCCAAAAAACAAAATAAATGAGAGGGAATAGGGGGATTCATGGATAATTTAACTAACCATTGTTTTAGGTGAGCTTGAACAAATATATAATGAAGTCAATAAATTGTATAATGTGTAATATTGAAAATTAATTTTTAGTATGATGATTATTTACTAAGTGTCATCAGTTTATTAAAATCACGGAACATTGATTCTTCCAGATTCATAAGTGGTAAAGAAGTTTTCAAAATTAAGGAAAAATTTAATTTCTTTAGCTCAGGTAGATGATTCAGGTTTCAATACATGTTTCACAGAAGAATACAAACCATCATGTTTATTACCTGGTGAAATGTTAAAGAGAGGTCTTAGAGTCATAAAATTTTTATACAAATCACAGTTGAAGCATGGAAATATTCACCAAGTTAGAAATGTTGGTTTCATAGGTTTAAATACAGTTCAATTCCAAATTTGAAAATGCAATTCAAATAAAAATTCCAACCAATAAACATTGAAAATTCACATAACGGTCAAGTCGGATACAACATATTTGTAATCAATATTAAATCAATTTGAATAGTACCAACCTTAACAACCCAACTCGAGGTAAACCAAAATAATTGAGAACATGGATGGATGATTCTATATATTTTCCACCACTACTTTAGGTTCACAATCAACAGTGACAATTGAGATATTAGAGTCATCAAATAAAATAAATGGATTAGTTCCAATGGCAGTAGAGAAAGTGTCAATTCCATCATCACCATCATCAAAAATATGTCTTGGAATTACTTCAACTATGACACTAAATTCAGGTCGAAGTTGGTCTTTGACATAAAAAACATGTTTAACCATTGATTCCAATACATATGGTTCTTCGGTAGCAAGAGTGTGAGTCATATTAATTACTCGAAATCCACAATCATCAATAAATGTGCCCTGTCTCATCATCGAATCAAACCAATGTAATTTCATCATCGTGACTCATCCTTGAGAGTAATAATCCATTATTATTATTTTTTCAATGACTTCATAATAACATACTTTTTCAAATAATGGTCTACTATCTAATGCACTAGCATAACAATCTATTGTGGCAGTAACCATGACACCATCATGTTGTGTTATCATGTTTTTTTCTCGTTCAGTGACAATAAATTTTTACCCATTGATAACAATTGATTTACAATCACAAACCACGATATTAGGAAAAAAATCCAAAGATCTTATTTCCTCAAAGACAGATCCAGCATGAAAAATCAATACCTGCAATATAAATGAATATTAAGATTAATTAAATATTGATTTAATTATTTTAAACAGTAATATTTTTGCCTTCAATTTTAACCAAGTAAAAAACTCTTTACTATGAAAAGTCTCCCTCCTTCTCAAAGATAAAGAACAATGATTTATATTTATCATTGTTTTATGTTCCCTGTAGATAAAAAATATGAATAGTTTAATAGATATATATATATATATAAGTTATACATATTCAATTTAGTTTTCTGATGTAATCATCGAACAAATAACACTTGAACACAACTATGCGATGTGCCATCTCCCGCTCTTCCAGGCTTAATGTCTTTAATGTATATGATCTAGGAATTACTCCTATTTGAGGAAGTGATGTAAAACTAGGTTCAATTTTCTCATACTGTTCTTCTTCATTTCTCATTGGTCTGTTCATTCTTGTAGTAAGATCATAAAAATACATTGATAAGAAATCCATAAATTCATGAGACAAGTAACCGTTCACGATAGAACCTTCAGAATTATTCCTATTTCAGACATAAGACTTTAATGTGTACATATTTCTTTTCGTTACATATATCCAATGAAAAAAATAGGCCCTTTGAGAAGTATTTCAATAGGAATATGGACAGTTAGATGTAGCATGCATGTGAAAAATGATGGAGGAAATATTTTCTCCAACTCACACAAAATTAATGGGGCATCTGTCAACATTTTTTGCAAGAAAGATTTGGACAACTTCATATCACAAAGATTTCTAAACAAATGGCACAACCAAATAATAGTCACCCTTAAATTATTGGAAAAAATATGATCGATTTATATTGGAATCAACTCATGTAGAATAATGTGATAATCATGAGTCTTCAAATATTTTAGCTTAAAATCTCTTCTATTGACCCATTTAGATATGTTTCTTAAATGGCCATCAGGAACTCTAATAGTCTCTAATACTTACAAAAGTTTTTTTTTCTGTAGGTTTCATCACATAAGAAGAACATATAACTTGCCATTTATTTTCACTGATACACACATAATGTAAT
Organism: Viscum album; assembly: GCA_963277665.1. NCBI lineage: Eukaryota > Viridiplantae > Streptophyta > Magnoliopsida > Santalales > Viscaceae > Viscum > Viscum album. Next base: position 532,515,531 of record OY728166.1, read on the forward strand.
TATGGTTTGATTCCCCAATCCACTAAGTCACACCGAGACCATAAATCAGCCTTTTCATTTCCCTTAACATTTAGAAGTATCGAAAGAAACATTTCACATATATTATTTCAATTGTTCATTATGTCTAAGTAATGGTGTAATAAATTGGTTGACCAATAAGGAAAATCAAAAAAGATACTCCTCTTCCTCCAATTGTAACAGGTTTCAGTGGAAACATTCTTTCTCTTTCCATATTTCATTTGACCCTACCCGAATGAAAAACGGAAATCTTTCAATTCATTAAGAACATAACTTCCAGACATACACTGAGGAGGATCAACGGTCTCTATGGTATTATCAAATCTTCAACGATTATTCTATTTGGATAGTCCATTGGAAAGAATCATCGATGGCCCATAAAACAAAAACTACAACAATGTTTCAGTCTTCTAGATAATGTATTCTTCATACAAATAGGACATGACAGTTTTCCCTTTGTGCTCCATCTAGACATCATTACATAAGCCAAAAAATCATTAATCGTCAACATAAGCGTAGCAAGCATCTGAAATATTTCTTTCGAATGTGCATCGTATGTGTGCACACCCACATACCAAAGAAGTTTCAACTATTTTATTAAAGGTTTCATGTATACATCAATATCAATGCTGGGATCAGAAGGGCCAGATGTGAGTATACTCATGAAATTGAAAGGTTTTTTCATACACAACCATGGGGGAAGATTATAAATGTGTATAAAAACTGGCCATGTTCTATGTGAAGTAAGCATCTACCCAAATGGATTTAAACCATCTCATGAAAGAACTAGTCTCACATTACGCACGTCAGCTACAAAATCAGGATATCGAGCATCAAATCTCTACCATGAAAATCCATCTATAGGGCGAACCAACTCATCATCAGTATTCTTTCTCTCGGTATCATGCCATCTCATTTTATTGATATATCATCAGACATAAAAAGATTATGGAGTCTAGGGATAAATGGAAAGTTCCAAATTACTTTTTCTGGAATGCAGGATGGTGTTCCATTAGATTTTGACTTCCAGCGGTATGTGCCACATTTTATACAATCATTTCACTCAGCAGTTTCCTCCCAGAATAAACAACAATCTTTCAGGCAAGCATGAATTTTGTTTATTTAAAATCCAAGTTCCTCAATTAACTTCCATGCCATATAGTGGATTGGGGGAATATCTTTATCATATAGAAGTAAATCCTTCAAGAAGGTAAGAATTAAATTGATTGCTGTATTAGAAATACCATACATAGTTTTCCCAAGAAAAAATCGGATTAAAAATTCCAGCTTTTTCATTTTATCTCATTATTGATATACTGGAGTCAGGGAAACATCATTAAATTTTTAAAAATTGAAAATACAATCATTTTCATTAGATGCATCATCTGTACTTATATAAAAGTCTTATTGATACTAAATCATTTCTTTTTTTCAGGATGATGAATAAATGGAAACTGGTCATCTAACAAATTCTCCAGTCCATTCCTTTCATTTCGATCATCAGCAATTTGAGATTTCATTTTCTCCGCATTGTGATACCACACATAGTAGTTTGATTAAAAACCATATTTGGTTATGTGGTAGCTAACTTCTACATGACTCAACCAAGGTGTACTAACACAATTGGAACATGGGAAGTGTATGCGACCATTATCTAAAGCATTAGGAAATGAAAAATCTAAAAATCTATCTAAATTGTTTTGAAAATCGCTTGAGATCCGATTAGTTTCATACATACAACTTCTATCCATTCTGTAAAAAGAATTGTTATAAGTCATTTACTCATAATCAATTCAATAAGATTGAAGTTTAATCGAAAATATATTTAAGTACATGATAAAGAAAGGTGTTTCTAGTTGATGTAGTGAACTATTAAAACAATTTAAAGATATAATAATTCAATTATGTGTGCGTAAATTTGAGGTGAGATGTGTTTTGTAATTTATTCATTTATCACATAAAAGAAGACACTATAGACCTGATAGAACTTTGTTAAAGATATTACAAAGTGAAGGCTTTTCACGAAAGATGTAGAATGTGTAAAGAGAGTTTTTTAAATAAGTTATTGATGCTAAAAAATTGAAATATTGTGAAAATTTAGTACATTTCATAACACCTAAACTAATGTCCACAGGAAGTACCATATCACCCCACTAAAAAAAGGAAAACCACCTACCCCACTACCCCAACTGTCCCCAATCCCTTCACATGGATCATCCTTATGTCCATCACCCACCTTGGAAAAATATGAATAAACAAACCATTTACCATCTTTGAGTGGGTATACATCTCACCAGCACCTCCATTAGTCGATATGATTCACTAACTACATAAAAGGAGTGGCTATGATGACTTTAAATCAAGTTTATTCATATAATCATGACACATTAATAGTAAAATGAAAATAGAAAACAAATCAAACTACACTTATTGGGTATGTCACGCCACACGCATCTCCACCTGGTTTATGTAAAATCAAAATAGAAACAAAGAATAATAGATGCAAAACATTAAAACTAAGTTAAGCCTTAAAGATTTAGAGTTTAGAACTAAAAAATTTATTGACTTCAGATGGATTTATAGGGAGGAAGGTGTTCCCAACCTATGTAGAGAGAGAGGAATCTAGTTTAGAATCCAAGGGGGACTTCCCCAAGGCTTCCTAAATCATAATCACTATGAATCCAAGGTAGATTTCCCCAAGGTATTCTGAACCAAATCATCATGAATCCAAGGGGGTTTCCAAATGGAATTAAAATCTATGTTTTTAACATGAATCCTTGGTTTATTTCTTCAAGGAATTCCAAATCATTAATCAAGAACAAGTACTCAAAAATTAAATTAAAATTTATTTATATTAATTTTCAATAGGTCTCATATAAGAGGCACATGACTCAGGTCCCATTATGTGTTATAGGTATCCCAAATCATTCACTCATGTTCAATAACTCATTCTTGGCACCCATATGGTCATACCTTTCATTACCCAATTAGTTCCCCAAGTCAAGCGCACCCCATGGTGGGATAAAGTTTAGGCTTCTACACTAATAGGTTGTTCATAGATCATAAAGAGGTTTAATTTCATAAAGTTTAGACAAAAAAATTTATATTTAAATTTGTGATTAATAATAAAGTATGTCGATGATACTACACATCATAAAGAACAAAAAATAGTGATACTTTTAAGGGATAGTTTGTAAAACATCTTCTATATATTCACAGACATCTACCAATCAAGTATTATTCATTGATTCAATATCAAATAGTGTGAATCATAAAATTTTCCAAAATCCCTAGAAATAGGGATTAATGACGTGATCTTTCTAGATAGTGAAATAAATGGAGAAAGGTTAAGAATAAAAGGATATCCTTATAACTAGCTCATAGTTGCGATGAATAACACTAGAAACAGATAAGATACCTCAACTCACCAAGTTAGCTCATAGAGTTTGGTAGACCACACACCAACCTTGTCAATTACCTCAATGAGGGCTTTTATGTCTTTATTTGGGAAGATCTTGAAGGATTATAACCTAGATGGGGGAGTTGCAGCTGATTAGATGGAAGACCTCGGGTTAGGGTTCACCTACGCGGGGGATTTTGGAAATCGGGGGAAATGCAGATCTACTTCTGTGTAATCGGGGGTGTTTTTGCTGCATTTGGGGAGAACATTCCCAAAGGTTTTTAAAAACCATTGGGAAAAGCATGGAATTTACCAATGGTTTATAGAAAATTTTGGTAAAGGGAGAAAATTTTGTAGATTTTCCAATGGTTTCTTTAAACCATTGGGAAATCCTTCACTAACTCAACCTTTACTAACAATTTATTCAAACCGCTGTTAAGGACCCCTATACCAATGATTCTGTTGAACTATTGGTATAAAAGTGTTTAGAAAACCCAACTTCCCAGTAGTGCCATCTAATCCAATTAAAATAAAAATTATGTGATAGTAGTGGGTTTTGGCCATTCCCTTAAGGTTATTTTTCCTTTATGGGTTGAAAAATCATTATTTTTCAATCGTATTTAAATATTAAACATAATAATTGTGAAATTTAAATCATTAAACAGATCAGTTTTTAATTTTTTTAATTATTTGTGGTAGGATACAATTGTTTTTTGAAAGTGATAAAAAATGTAATGAATTCAACATATAAATGATTGTATGTGATGAAGGAAAGGTGAAGGCCCAATCTTATAGATAAAAAATAAACAATCAAGTGAAAAAGAATAAAAATATGTTTGAAATAAAATATTAACAACATGAATTAGTCATTCATTATTGGTAAGATGATAGAGAAGCAAAATAGAGGAATGATATGATGAAAAAGAGAAAATTAGAGAAAAATTACATGTGTTATCGTGTAACACATTCAATCATTTGTTGAAACTCCCAAAAGTCACCTAGAAATCATTTAGAGCGTGAGTAGAGGCCGTGAAAAGTTCTTACCCATAATATCCAAATCAGGGAAACACTATTCATAATGAGTAACATTAGATTGAGAATGAAATAACCATATATGATGAAATAAATGATGGATGATGTGCATGAGGATCCCATAATGAATCATCATGGTTTTAAATCATTTATTGTGACATCAATGGCACCTGGGGTGGAATTCATCCAAATAAATAGAGGTTCAAGGGGATTAAAAAATCATCAAATTTAGTGTTCCATTATTGCACTGTTAAGGATCTTCAACATTAGTTTTTTCTTTTTTTCCTTTTTCCATGTAACCATAAATGCATACTTTTATTATTGTGTTTCCCCTTTCTTCTTTTACTCATCTTATAATCCATCAGTCTCATTATCTCCTAACTCTATAAACTATGATCCCTTATTCTAAAGATAATGAGTGACTAGTCTAAGGCTTATTCTTTAGGCACATTTCACATGTTCCAAAATTATAGTTCTATAAATTCATTAATCATTTATTCATATTTATGGTTGATAAAGATAATTAAATGGTTTAGTGATTTTACACCACAGAATGAATAATAAATTCATTTTGATCCATTAATTTAATTTTTTCTTTCCTTTTTCATTGGAACACACTTTATTCTGTGGAGTTAAGGATGCCTAAAGGGATGAAATAAAATATAAAGGAGTCAATGCTAGTAAGATATGTCATGATTAATCGAGGTTTTCATATTTATTGTATATTTATAGAAGTGATATTTAGTGTTCTGAAGAAATTTACTATTGTTTTTAAAAGTAAAAAAATTCAACAATAGTAGTTTTTTATTGAGTTTCAATAAATTAGTTCCAAAATTTATTTTAAAGAATAATAAATTAATAATTTTGGAACTCACATAACCAACCCTGAGACTAATAACTTTCTTCCTAAACATCATTTTATTCGATCTAAATCATATTTATTTTTAAATTAAATTTATTTTAAAAAATTATCATTTTATTATAAAATAATAACACAAAAAAGTAGATGAGGTGAATAATAATTAAAAATTTTACCACTTAAAATGTCCTTAAATTAGTTGACCCTAATCAGCTATTGTGCTTCATTAGGAAATAAATTAGCTTTTATACTACCCTATGATAGGAAAAACCATGTTAGTGTCATTTATGGTGAGTTGGGAGGTCTTTCATTCAAGAAGTTTTTTTTTCATTTTTTTAATAATTGTATTTTATTTTATTAAAAAAAATAAATATTTAACTCTCCCTAGACTACGAATTATGGTATTTCTATTTTTACTTGGAAGGTGATATTATATTAGGAATAAAATAATGGGTATAAGGAAATAATAGAATTCATTGAAGGCATGAGGTAGAATTTTCAACAACCAATTTTTAAATCCATAACCATGGAAATGACTAAGTACTCAAACTACTTTACATGTTTTTATAAAGTGATATAAACACAAAAATATTCCCCCTTAATCTCTCCTTATTATTATGTAGAAATACAAGTGGATGGGGCCTTAATTGAAGAATATTCGTAGCCTAACCATCTAAATATCAAAATCCCGACCTACCATAATGAGTTAGCGAGTGATGATTAAGACTCAATGTTCGACTCAATAGGAAAATGATGAAATACAACACTATATATCACTATATAAGTTAGAATAGTCAATACATATGTAACAATATCAATTCATTGAAGAAGAATCAACCAATATAATTGAATTAAAAAAAGACTTGTAGATCTTGACTACTTATATCCATCTACTACCATACAACTCCATGAGGATCATTATACTAAAGAACTAATTGAATTAAAACCAACTTAGTGAGATGGACCTTTCATGAACTCTATCTCTTCTCATTTTATAAAAAAATGATTTTTGTATAACCCCAAATTTTTGAATTTCTTGGTTTTGATAATACATTGATTTTCTAAGAAGAAGTTGAAAAAAATTCACATGATAATGAGTATATTAACATCCTATAACATGATGAGAATTAATTAGAGGAATCCCATTAATATATCCTAGTGTCTCTACCTAAAAATACAGAGACACACATTTCCTATATAAAATGGTATGAAAATGATTTTAATTCTTCTTGATTTAGTTTTTTTCAAATTAAATTTCATCCTAACATTACCTTTGATTATTTAATTTATATAGTATATCTAGAGAAACCACTAGATAATAAAGGAAATAATTCACGAGTAGCATCCAAGAAGAAGGAGGACCCATACTTTATTTTACCCCCACTAATCAAGGTATACCTCATTATTAAGGGGGTGGATACAGTTTAATATATCCATGGAGTTTTCCACAATATAAATGAAAAAGTTTTATCTGGGAAATGCATCAGGAAGTGGTTAAAATCCACAAAACTCAACCAACCAATTGACTGTTGATTATTTCAGGTACTTCCCATCTAGTTGCATTCAAAACCCATGCCCCACTTGGAGGATTAAACTAGTGTTTATCCTTATAGTATTTATATTTTCTTGATAGAAATATAAATTTTAATTCATAGTTTAGAAATTAGTTATTATGATGAATCCTCAATCCTTATTAATCTTTAACATAAATTGAATTTTCACTATGCTCTAATAAGTAGTTTTTATTTTTCATTCCATCGTGCTGATGAAATTAGAAAGATGATGAAATTGAAGAGATTTTCAAATTTATAATCACAATATGAAAAAGGAATTATCTCTATAAAAATTATTCATACCATATAAAATGAATTCAGAAAATTTAAATGCTACAAAACTAGAGCCGTGCAAATTGAATTAACACTATGAAAAGGATTCATGTCATGAACTGTTATAGAATAGACCAGGATGAGTATAACATGTTCAAATAAAATTAATATTTCATAAAAAATGGTAGTATGATTTGAAATTCAATATTTAATTTAATGATGAAAATTTTAAATACTTTTTTTGTCCCTAAAAGAAATTGTATTCCTCACTTTGAACTCTTGGACTCTAGTGTCGATCTTGAAGACATAGAACAAGATTAAAAATCATTATATTTAATTTTAAATGTCATTACTAACATAATTAGTTGCAACAAAACTTGAATTGAATGATTACTATTACGAATGATAGGATAAATTTAAAAAGTCAATATTTTTTTGGAATAAACTGATTTCTGAAAAGGAAATTAATCTTAGATTTAGAATGTTTTAGGTTTTTCATATTAAAATTCATTGGTTTATTTTTTTGTACATAGCCATGAGTAATTTTATCAAACTATATGTTCTCATTCCTATGAAAATTTAGAACAAGTATTTCCCAATTCATTTTATAATTTTTTTCTTGACAGGCTTGGCCATCTTCTCTTCTTGAACTTTATTGGATCTTATTGGTGATATAACTGAACAAAATAAATTTTTACATAATTGTGTAGTTTTCTATTGATATTTTATCCTTATAACCACTATTAAATTAAATTATTTTTTATTCCATAGAATCCATGAATTAAATTTTAGGAAATTATCCAATTCACATACCTATTATATACATTTATACCTTACAATAGTGTGTTGAATGATATTTAAAGGAATAAGTGTGGGGGAGGGGTTGTCTATGGTAGATGGGGTGTATATCAATGATGTTTTTAGGGTTTTATTTTGATTTTGGGAGTCCATGTGATCATTATTTACTCATTATTATACACCTCTATATATAAAAAATAAAAGAAAATAAAAAAATTATGGAAAAAATATATTTTTTCTTTAGAGGATCAAGAATCACCATTTCTTGGACGATGATTTTTTTGATTGTATGTAGTTGGGATTTTGATGTGATATTTTTCTTAAATAAAATTTTTTAGAAAATAAAAAATAGTGAAAAAATAAATATAGGGAGATTAATTATTTTCTCTTACTTGTATCATGTTCCTACTTTCTGTTATAGGGAATGTGGAGATGAAATCATTTCCCAAGTATTATCATTGAGATTTTATTTTGAAATCTTGAACTATTATTAAGATTCAGACCTCATTTTTTTAGATTTAATTTAGTCATTATCCATTTACCATAAGGATTAGATATATTTGAACATTAATTCAAATACTTAGTGATTATTTTTGAATCATTTAATTATGTGGTGGAGAGGTTCAATGCCTTACAATACTATGTTATGTGAATTTTACTTCAGGTATGATCACAATTATAGTCAAATTAATACCATGAGAAACGAGTAAGAATAATTCAATGTGAGGTAAATTATATGTGGTATATAAAATCATGATGAATTGAGAAAGTAAAATAGAAGTAATATTGGTAATTTCTATTTAAAAAGTGGAAAGGTAAAATTCATGATTTGCTTTGTTCCTATGATGATTATGAGTAAAATGAATTCATTTAAGTAGAATTTAAAAGATTATTTTCTAATAAAAAACATTTGTTTTTTTATTTTTAATATTGTATAATTAAATTTCTTTGTAACATTTTTTAGATTACATTACTAACGTCAACTAATTTCAAAGAGTTGGGGAATTTACATAATAATAATTTTCATGATTTTTTATAACACCCTGAGATATTTTAAAAGAAGAAATTTTTTTTCAAAAAAATATACAACACGAAACAGCAAGAATATATGACAATGTAACACCTAGATAAATTACTATATATTTATATAATGTTAAATTAAATAAAATATTTATATCTGAGAACAACTAACTCAAATATTTTTGTGTTCGATAACATCTATGACAAGAAACACCGAGCTTAAACCACCCAAAAAATTTATTAACGTCTTATCCTAAACATTAAATTTTCATGTATGAATATTATTAACTAGTTTTTAAATAATATATATAAATTTCCTACTCAATATAAATTATTGATAAAATTTTAGTAAATAGTCAATCTATTTTTATTAAATTAATTTTATTCTTCAAAAACAAATTTCTTAAGAAAATAATTTTTTTGTGAGTAAAAAATATAATTATTTTTAAGATATTTTATAAAAAAAATTTATAATTTTTTTATTTATTATATAATTTAAAAAAATTTATCATAGGGTGAAATTTGGAAATTTCTCTAAAAATAATGATTTTTACTTGAATAGTGAAAATATCTGTTTTGTAAAAATATCATTTTTTTCGATATATTTTGAAAATAAAAAGGAAAATTTTGTTTGGAATAAAATTTTAGGTAACATTATTATTAAATATATATATTTTTAAATTCACTTAATTACGTTTTAATCATATTTATATTGAATTTCAATATAAGTTTATTTTTGGGTTTCAAAACGGGTTTTTTCTTAAAACTGTATTAAAGGGTTCAAGGTTTTTCTGTTTTAAATAATTAAAATAATCCTTAATTAAGAATGTTTTAAATTAAATTTGTAGATTATATATAAATAAATATTAATTTATATTCATAAAATGATAATTCTCAATTAGGAATGTTTCTCTTGAAAAATACACTTCTTGAAATCCCACATTTTTATATATAATATTATCCCACTTCCATGAATATAAAATTCTAAAATAAATTCCATGTTTTTAATTATAAAAATTTATTTTATCTAATAATTTAAACTTAAATTTTTACCATAATTAATAGTGATAACAATAATAATTAATTATCATGGTTAAGCTAAATATGGATTTATTTGGAGTTAAACAAAAAATTCATGATAATGGTCCATTTCAGAGCCTTGTGTCATGTGAAAAATGCAGGAACACGTTTTTCTTATAAAAAATTAAAAATGTGCCACTAAACTCAATTATAATAGGCCTCCCCCTCTCCTCTAAATTTAACACATTAATACCCATTTTCCATGTCCAATACCTACACAAATCTCTTCCTACATTACATAAAAACATCAAATAGCCCTTATTTTGATACATAATATATCCTATGAGGGATATTGGTGCTTCCCTAAGGAGGTTGTCTAAAGAATGTGTATTATGATTAATTGAGAATTATTATTTTATTTCTTCTTCCACCTCCTTGAAATACTATTAAATTATTATAATATATTATAAAAGGTATCTAAAATATAATTAGATGTTATTATGTTAATTTAATAACCACAATACATCTCCACTTCCATCAAATGTGATACTAAATCATCACTCAGGTATACGGTAGACTACCGCCTCACGCACCGATGTCATTGGTTTTCCATGATCACCTATCACACCTTGTTTTAATGATGGATTTAAAGTATATGTATGATATTTATACCATATTTTCACATTTTAATAAGTTATATCATATATACCTTCTCAAGTTTCATTACATGGGTGATACAATAACATCACTCATGTGTATGGAAGCTTATCATATCATGAAGTGATGTGATTCATTTTCAATAAAATTTTACTTGGATGGTAATAAGGATAAATTAATTGTATACCTGTGATATAAATGAAATAATTTTAATTCAAATTTCATATTTATCATTAATAAAAATATTTTATCATATTATTTTGTACACTAAAAAATGATAACATTGTTCATGAGAACATACAGACTACTTTCTCCACGAAGCGATGTGATTATTTTTTTCATCACCAACACACATAGATGATAAATATAAGTATATTTAATGAAATTAAATTTCATTTATGATATTATTTTAATCATTTAATGTCAAAATATTTCATACCTTCTTATTATAATTATTTTTGAAAGATGGAATCATTACACATACATATATACGACCAACCATATCAATGATTATAATGTAGTTTATTTACCATAAATAAATTTATTTATTGGTTTTAAAAGTATAATTTATCTATAAATATGATAATTATTTAATGATTTTTATTCTATATATGTTGAAAAAATGTATTCTTTGACTACAGTCAACACGCTGAAGACATATTGAAACAATAAACTGAACATCCTGAAGACAACAAATAGTGACTTCACTAGGTAATTATTAAAATATTTCATTAGAAAGATATTAAAAATTATTTATTTATATGTTATTAAACCAGTATAATTTTCATAATAAAATAGATAATTAATATATGTTTATTATAAAGAATGATCAAACAAATGCGACGAAAGTTAGACCGGATGTAATGGTTTTCTCATCTCAATTTTTTATTTCTATGAGACAGTTTATCTATTAAAAAAATATTTATTTTGTGGTATATATACTACCCAATTTATATTTCATTTTATTAATCCTTCATAAATCATGGTATTTAATTTTTTAACTAGAATTATTTCATCCAAGTAAATTTTATTTCAAAGATACAATGTGGTAAAATGGTTTTTTACTCAATTTTTTTGGTTGGGTTATAAATCCTATACTTGACTTGTACATCCAATGTGTATGGGATAATTTATCTCTAAATCATTTTTTCTATATATAATGTTTTTATTAATTTACATATATTACTCAAAATCACTCCATTGATTAATTCTTAATTAAATTATATGAGCTTTTTAAGGGTTATTATTCTCAAATTCTCTTTCTTCATGATGTATATTGATGTTATGAACCTAAATTATTTTATTAGTTGTATATTGAAATGACTAGAACTATTATAAAAAAATTACCCTTTTGATTTAATAAATATATTATTATGTAATACGGTTATAGAAAAAACATGCAATTATTTTGTTTTATTATATCCAATAGTATTTAAAAGACAGCTACCATTGAATAATAATCATATGGTTACTATAAAATTTTTATTTTAACAAATCAAATTGAACTACATAAAGGAGGTAATGGACTCAACTGGTAGGATCATTCCCTATAAATCCCATTTATCGAAGCTTCTGATGGAGACAACATCAATGTGGTTTTTCCATGACTAAAACCAATATGATATCCAATAACTTAAGCTAGAGTAAAGTTTTTTAAGATAAAATTTCAAGCCTATTTAGATCACAACCCAAACCATGTACACCGAACAACCCTAGTAAACTCTCACCATCACACACTATACTCTTAAGGCATTTACTGGTGTATAAAATTGATATGTATAATGACTATATCATTATGAGTATATACATTATTTTTTTATAGAATAATGAATATATTTTTATTCTATTATGGTTACTTAAAAATTATTTCTATTTGGATATAATATTATAAAAATATTATGTTTTTAATATTTAAATTCAATTAATGAATTTATTTTAATAAAATAATGGATTTTTTAAATAAATAATATTTTAAAAAAAATATTATTATGATATAATTTTTATTATATATAAATATTCATTTAATTTTTATGAAGACTAATATAATTTTCATAAGGGTTGAAAAATTGTTATTGTAAACAAACCCCATTATTTCCCAATAAATATCGATTACTATTTTAAAAGTGAAAATTAAAATACATAGAAAATTATTTACATAAAATGTATTTTATTTTTAGAATTAGAATGTTAAAACTATCCAATGGCGAGTTTTTCATAATTTTTTGAGACAAAAGAATTTTTGGGTAAAAATTAAATATTGTATAAACATACTTAGTGTATTATGACATCATAATGACTAAAAATTGATGAAATAAATATTTTAAAAGGTACCAATGACCAAATATATGTTTTATATTTAAAATAATGTTTTTTTAAGTTTATTTTATTAATTTTATAAATCCATTGTGAATGATCTAGAATAATTAATATATTTGAATGTTTTAAAATCATTTCATTTAGTGTATGACTCACCTCTACATAAGAATTTATTTTTTTTAATTTAGGCCATGGTAAATATAAAATAATGAGAATAACTACCATTTTTTAGAAAAAATGGTAAAAACCCATAGTAATGTTTGTGATTTTGGTTATTTTATTTTATGGAGTCCAAAACCTAAGTTTGAGAAATTTTGAGGAAATCCCCACTCATTTCCTATATAAAGTCCCCAAGTATCCTACATCCCTCCACTAAAAAATCTTGTAACACATACATACTCTACTATTTATTCTCTATATTCCTCCCAATGTTCCCTTAAGCTCTCAATAATCTCATTCTAGGCATTTTTTGTCACACACTCAGGTAAGGGACTTTTTCCTTTCTCTTATTCATTCTTGTATATTATTTAACTTATGTATTTTATATTAATTTCCTTTTGATGTGATATGTTTTCCCATATCTAAATTAAATTATAATTTATTTCCAGATGATGATATACCCCTTTCACTCTCATCAACCCATGTCGTTATTTTTTATGTGATATTTTTATGCTGTAAAAAAATTTCACCATGCTTTTCCTTGGATTTTTTTAGTGAATACCATACCCTTTTTCTATAAAGGTTATTAAACTTTATACACATATAAATCACTGAATTAGGATATAAACTTATTTATTCCACATTCCTTAATAATTGAATAAACAATTATGGTGAATGAATCCATGTTGTATGATCTATGTGGCACAATATGAGAATGAATTGAATGTGATGGGTGTTCCCATAATTATATAGTTCTCCAATTAATTAGATAATTTTTAGTCCAATGAGACATCATTTTGGAATATTATTTGAACCTAACTCCCTTATGTTATTTTCCACCATTATACCTTGTTTTTTAGCCTTTACTAATATTTATGATGTAGTGTTTTAAATTGTTTCTAGATTTTACATTTTTTGATTATCATTCCAAATCATATCTCACTGTTTGTGTTTATGATTCCTACTATTTTTATTCACAATTTATATGACTATTTTTTTAAAATTTTCCACATTATTCCATGTTTATTCACTTTCTAGGATTTATATATCATCCCTTTATTATTTATATCCTTAGTTTGTCTCGTGCAGTTTTAAAAGTCTTTAAAAATTTGAAACATGTTAAGGAAGTTTTCAATAATGTTGTTGTATCCCATTTTCATGATTTTTTGTATTTATTTAATTCCAAAATAAACTAGAAGTCATGATCTTCTAGGTTTTATTATGTATAATTTTATTTAATAAGTCATGAATTAATGTGTAAAAATGAGAAGGGTTTTTATAGTTAGTATCAGAGGAAAAGTTTATTTATTTTTTGGGATTATGATTAGAAAATGGTAGATAAATACTTAGGTATAAGCCTAAGTATATGAAAATAAAATAAAATCTTGGTTAGTATAATACAATTAGTTTATAAAGAAAATACATTCAAATATGTAAAATAAAATTGGATGAGGTTCTGGAACAGATGTACCTAGGGGAAATGACTTTGAGAATGTGTTTTAGGCCTAACTCAGTTTAACATGGTACATGAAAATGGGACTTACTACGCAACTAGTTTGACACTTCCAATGGATATGATTTTTTAAATTCATAATTTCATTATGAACCAGTTATAAGGATACAAAAAATCTAATAATTATTTATGTTAGGAAGTATATCATAGATGAGATAGATTAAATCCGAGAAACCTATAAGTTAGGAAATATATGTAATTTATACGTTATCTATTCAATGTCATTGGATTCCCCTTTATGTGATTAATAGTTTAAAAATACTCATCTTTAATTTGAATTTTTTTCTAAACAATGTATGGAAATAGGTGGAATCGGGTAAACAATCAATGTGACGAGCAATGTGATGACTACCATGACGAGATAACCAACCTTATGGGAGAGATAATTATGAACATTATGATGATACTATCTTAGCTGGCATAGGTTATGAATGGGAATCTATATTAGGATGAGTCACTAAATCTCCTTAATAAATATAAAGATAAAATTGAGATATTTATGTGAAAAAGGCCCCCAAAATTCAATGGATCATTTTATCCCTTAATCATGGAAAAATAGACCAAATCCATTTAGAAAATCTTATACATACATCAATGTTCTAAAAAAAGATAATTATCTACTATATTTTTATCATATGTAGGGATAAGCTAATCAGTGGTGGAAATTTATCAAGAATACAAATTTGGTGGAAGATATCAAAGGAATGGTATGAAAGGAATTCTAGAAATTTTTTTTGATAAATATTTTTCTTAAACTCTCTGGATTAAAATATAAAGTGATTTCATTTCACTCAATAAAAATATAACTAATCTATCAGGGCATACAATGAAAACATCACAAGACATTTACGATATGCCTCTAGCATTTTCATTACCCCCGAATGCAAGTATAACTACTTATTTGGTCTCTAGAACCTATTTTAAGAAACTCCATGACAATATGTGACTTTGAAAGAGATGAGTAAATTATTTAATGTTCCCTTAAAGTTGATATGGATATTGATGGATCTCTCAAGTATCATGGGGACACGAAGAAAAATGTAGAGTTTTACATGGGTAGTCTGATGTAGAAATCTATCCATGCCATGAAATTTTAATATCCCACTTATCAATGGTGTAGAAATAAACACCCAAAGAAATCATATAGAGTATCAGGAAATGATTTTGGTGTGGGAAGGAAAGGAACCTAGTTATAAATTAGAGACAGTAGTACCCCAATAAAGGGATAGAGGATAATAATTCTATGGTTTACCCTAAGTGTATTTTTCATTACATAAACTACAAAGAACTAGAGACCTTTTAAAAACAATCCACTAAGCCAAGGTTTTTCAAAGACAACCAAAGACCCCCCAAGGAACCAAGGGAGAGCATTTTCCATCATAACTGTTAAGGTGGATCTCAAAAATGAATTGGTGACAGTT
The DNA here is from genome assembly GCA_963277665.1 of Viscum album. Classification (NCBI taxonomy): domain Eukaryota; kingdom Viridiplantae; phylum Streptophyta; class Magnoliopsida; order Santalales; family Viscaceae; genus Viscum; species Viscum album. The sequence goes on from OY728166.1 coordinate 532,531,570, forward strand.
ACACAAGTTATTCATTTAAGGATAATGAATGTGATTTTTTATTCTAGTTCTATGTATTCATTTATATCATGAATGTTTAGTATAACTATTCAAACACCATAAAAAATCTTGGAAGTGGAGTTATTAGTGAAAATATAAAATGGGGAAATTATTGCATCCTTATTATATAAATCCCCCCATTTTCTCAGTTTTTAGGATGAAAATTCCAGAAAATCTTTTCATACTTACATTAGTGTAATAGAGTGAAATTATTGGTATGTATTAGCTTTACCTATATAGATAAAACATACATTTCCATGATAAGTAAACAACTCTCTGAATCCTGAATTGACTCATAATTTTGTACAACTGTAAGAAGGAGGATGAATCTTTTTTGGAACCAATATTAGAAGAATATAAATTATTTACCTATAATAATACATATATAGATTAAATTATAGATTATAAGGAAAGAATCATCTTAAAATACATGCCTATTATGAGGGAATACACTGATGTGTTTCCTGAGTAATATCCAAGCCTTACTCCTAGCTGAGATGTTGAATTTTCATTTTATATTACACCATGGTTATTAATGTTATCTATTAATCCATATAGAATTTCTATTGTGGAAATTGAGGAGTTGAAGAAACAACTATAGAATAATCTAGATAAAGGGACCATATGACCAAGTGCCTCACCTTGTATTGTACTAATCCACTTTTTCAAGAAGAAGGATGTGTTAATACACCATTGCATTGATTATCGTGAGATCAACAAGATCTAAATAAATAATAAGTATCTTCTACCATGGATTGATGACTTATTCAATTGGATATGTGGAGAACAATACTTCAACAATGTGGATCTATAGTTAGGATATTACCAACCTAGGGTGAATAAGGATAATATCCCCAAGATTTATTTTCATATAATGTATAGGAACTATGAGTTCATTGTAATTCCATTCGGACTCAATAATGCTCCATAAATCATCATAGAACTAATTAATATATTATTTAGAGATTACCAAAAAAATCGTAAGTCTTCATTGCTGATATTCTAATATACTTCAAAACCAAGGGGGAGTATGATGAGAATTTGAGCACTGTGTTAATGAACTTTGAAAGGATAATCATTATTCCTTGTACAGAAAATGTGATTTATAGTTGAGGGGATTCTAATTATACGAGAATATGATCAAAATCAATATGATATTTATATACCCTACAAAGACAGACACAATTGAAGGGTTCTAGAGGCCAAAATTTGTGCAACATATTTTTATCTTCCATGGGTTGGCTTGGTTTTATAACCAATTCGTTGGAAATCTCATAAAATTTTCAAACCCTCTTACTATGATAACTCGGAAGGGATCCATGTTTTCTTGCAATGATGAATGGGAATACATATTCATAGAGTTTAAAAGGAATATTATTACTGAAACTATTCTCACACTACCAAAAAGTGGAGATATTTTAATGGAATTTAGTATTCTTCAAACAATGGATTGGGTTGTGTGTTAATAAAGATTTAAAAATTCAAATCCTATGTTTCATGTTAGTTGAATGTTCATGAAAAGAACTACCCAACACATAATCTATAGTTGACTATAGTGTTGTCAACTTTTAAAATATGGTGTAATTATCTTTTTAGGGAGAAGTGTAAAATATATATGTATTGCAAAAATATCAAATATATATTTACATATAAAGAGATGAATATAAACCAATGAATATGATTAAAGTTAATCTAGGACTAAGATTTCTTAATTCACTACCGATCAGAAAAATGAATAAAGTGGCATATGATCTATGTAGAATGGATCCATTAATTCTAACATTTCTGAAAATTGAGAGGGATCTAATGTTCTTATATTTTGAAAAGATGAATATGAGAATCATAATATAAGTAAAATCAATAATCCTTTCACAAATGATTTCTCAACCATATATTTTAGAGAGGATAAAGAATTCTCAAAGAGATGATGTGGGAATTCAGAAGAAATTCTATATAATAAGAAAAGGGAAATCCTCAGAGTTTAATGATAATAATGATGAATTTGTATGATTTGGGTCAAGAAAATGATTACCATAAAATCACGAATTAATTAAGGCTTGGTTGGATGATATATAAAGCCTAACCTTCTATATCCATCCTAGAAGCACAAATATTTATCAAGATATAAATGATAACTATTGGTGGGACCAAATAAAGAAGAAAATCGAATAATAAACATCATGATATATTTCATGTGAGAAAGTGGTGGAGAAAAAGTAAAAATATAAGGGGATGATGCAACCCTTACCCATTCTTACATGTAAATGGGAAAAAACACAATAGAAATTGTAACTAGAACTATGAAAACATCTATAAGAAACAATTCTATCTGGGTTGTGATGGATCATATTATAAATAATACACTCATCATTGCGATTTGAGAGGATTTTTCATGAGATCAACTTGCATAGATATACATCATAGAGGTGGTAAGGATGAATAGAGTACCAATATTTATTGTATCCTATTGAGATAAGAGATTCACCTCCATGTTCTTGAAAAGTATCAATCATGCTCTAAACACTGATATACACATCAGTACAACCTAACATCCTCAAACTAGTGTTCATTCTAATAAAAATTTTCATACACTGGAAGAAATGTTGAGAGAATGTTCTATGGACATAAACGGATGATGGGACCATCATCTGCCTCTATTTGAGTTCTCATAAAACACAATTTTCCACTTAAACATCCAAATATCCCCAAATTAAGATTTTTATGGGAATTAGTGTGGAACACATTCATTTAGTGATTAAATTGGGTAATTAAAACTACTAGGTCCTAAAATGGTGAAGAAAATAGTGGAAACATTTAAGACCATTCCACAACACATCATGGCTATTTAGAGTAAAGAGAATAGATATTCTAAAAATAATCGACACGATGTAGAGATTATTATTGGAGACATGGTATTCCTTAAAATATATCTATAGAATAATGTGATTTGATATGGGAGAAGATAAATCTTAGTCATAGATATGTCAAACCATTTGATATCCTTGATCAAATTATAGTTGTGGCCTACCAACATCCACTCCCACATAACCTATCTCAAGTTTGTGATGTATTATATATATCCCAATTTATAAAGTACATTTCAAACCCCTCACATGTACTTAATACAAATGTGGTACCATTAGATAATTACCTTTCCTATGAGGAGTAGGTGGTGAATATATTCAATCATAGAGATAATGTTCTAAGAAATAATACAATGAACCTTTTCAAATTGATGTGCATAAAACATGAAATTTATGAAGCAACATGTGAATTAGAGTAGGTGACAAAAAAGTTACCCTCATCTGTTTTATTGTGGGAAATGAAAATTTTGATGGTAAAATTTCTGTAGGGGGATGATTGCAATGACACAAACTGTTATAAATAAAAAATCCCTTAGGATTTAATTAAATTTATTATTATGAAATATGGTTATAGAAAACACATCCAATTATTTTTTATTATATCCAATAGGATTTAAAATAACTTTATAATTATCATTGATCATGTATCCATTGAACATTGATCTCATGATTAATATAAATATAGGTTTTTAAAAAATCCCGCTAATACATAAAATGAATGTGTTGGACTCAACCTGTAGGATTATACCCTATGAATCCCATTTATCAAAGATTTTAATGGAGATTAGATCACTTGGATTTTCCCTTGACCAATCCCAATATGATATCCAAAAACTTAAGCATGAGTGAAACCCTATACGAGAGAAGATCAAGTTTCTAAAGATCAAATCCCAGACAATTTACACAGAACCGCCCCATGATAGTCTCACCATTTTGCACCTTATTCTTAGGGAATTTTATGGTGTATTAAAAGGATATGAATAAACACCCCAACATTATGTGTGTGTAATTTTTTATAGAATAATTAATATATTTGTATCCTATTATGGATATGTTATAAATGTTTTTTATTTATATATTATAGATTACAAATAGTATTTTCTGGTAATATTCAAATTCAATTAAGGAATTTATTTTTATGAATGAATGGATTTTTGAAAAAAATAATATTCTAATGAAATATAAAATTTTAATAATTTTAATTTAATATAAATGATCATATAATTATCATCATGTAAAAGAAAATTTTTCAAGGGTTTAAAAAATTTATTCTAAAAAACCCATTATTTGCAAATAAATGTCCATTACTATTTTAAAAGTGAAAACTCACATATTATGAAAATTATATATATTAAATGAATATTATTTTTTGAATTAGTACTTTAAAATTATCTAGTGGTGAATTTTTCCTATTTTTTTTAATGTAGTCAAATTTTTAGGTAAAAATTAAATATCATATAAAAATAATTTTTGTATTTTAATATCATAATGACCCAAAATTCATGTAATAAACATTGTAAAATTCATCCAAGACAAAAATATGTTTTCACATAAAAATATTGAGATTTATAGTTTATTTGAATAATTTTATAAATCCATTATGAATCATCCAAAACCTTTAATATATTTTATCTTTTTAAAATCATTTAATCAAGAGTATGACTTACCTTCACATAAGAAAGGTAATTATATTATTGTGTTTATCCCCTGTCCTTAAAAAATAATGAGATCAACTACCATAGTGCAGAAACCATGGGAAAAATTATGATATGTTTTTTGTTTATTTTATTGTATTTTATAATTTTAAAAATCAATGTTTGAGAAATATTAATGAAATATCAACTCATTTCCTATAAAAAAACCATTATCTCACTTCACTTCATCAACCCATTTTATGAATTTTTATATGATGTCGTTATGCTGCCAAAATTTCATTATGATTTTCTACGCCAAAACAATCGTGTAATGAATATCATACCCATTTCCTATAAATTATATTCAACTTTATAAACTTATACTTATTTGAATTGGGACTTACATGTATGTATTCTACACTCCTTAATCATGGAATAATATATGACGATGAATACATCCATGTTGCATAATATATGTGGAACACATAAGTATGTGAATGAATTGAATGTGATGTGTGTTCCCAAAATTATATTTAAATACAATTCATTAGGTAATTCTTAGTCTCATGAAACATCATGTTGGGACATGGAGAGAACCAGATTCTATTATAGGACTTTAACCACCACGATGTCTTGGCAGTTTATCAATGACCAATAAGATCATGATTTTTAGTGAAGGTACGTCCTTGTAATATTTTATGTTGAACTCCCTTTAAGGTTAAATAAGTTCTTCTAATGTTCTTGAGGAGTTTTAGAAGTGTTCCAAGGGTTTGAGACATGAAAATAGGAGAAAAGTGTTCCATGATACATATCACATGGTTAGCACAGAGTTAGTGAAAACTATGTGAATAATCCTGAATACCATGTGGCATGGGAATCATTTCAGACATAGGTATGATGAATGGTTACCATACAATTTGGAAACTAGTGTAGGTATGTCTAGGTAACCGTGTAACCCAACATTCCTTATACATTGTCTTTCCCATTGTTTTCACATGGTTTGAAAAACTGTGCACGACATTAAAAGTTAAAAAAATTACACTTCTTTTATCACGGTACATCAAGTCTCCCACCCAATTTCTCCTCCCGTTAAACCCCCTCTTCCCTAAGTGATGATCCAATATCCCTCTTCTCCACCAATGATGATTCTCCTCTGATTCAAGGTAATTTGGAGTGCGTTTGGGTGTGAATCAGAGATCCATGTGAGTCTTACACTCCACTTTGCTCCATTTTCCTGATTATGACGTTTAAAATATATCATCTTCATTTGATTCCCAAAATCCATCACTTCTATAGTGTATTATATGTTTTGTAAGTAGTGGGTGATTGATTTTGAATCTCGGTTGAATATTAAGCAAGCATTCATCAATGGACAAGAGGTAGGTGATCTTTTGGATTTCACCCATAGTATTGATTTTTTATATGTGTATGTAGTTATCTTATTTCATATCTATGTTTCCTTTTGATGTATCCAATTTTAAAAAGTGATTTAGATCATATATTCTAGTGTGAGACCCTTCACAGACCTTGTTGGGTTTGTCGATTGGGTGAAACCGAACTTAGGGATACCTTTGTAGATATCTAGACTCATTTAATTGGTGAAAAAATGAGTAAACCTTGATATAAGGGTATTATGAGAGTGAATGGGTAGTGAGAATTTAATTTATGTGTGGGTAAGGTTATTAGATTGAATAAAACAATTATAAGTTGTATTTTTTTAATTCTTAATAGGTTGAAAGTCATTTTTTATGGTATGTTTTGTGGTATTTAATATATTATCGATTCATTGATGAAAAATGATGTTTAAAAATGGGAAATGATTTTAAAAGAGTTTTTGAAGTCAAAGTGATTTCAAAAATAGGTTTTCTAAAGAGTTTATCAACTGATTCTTTAATGAGGGTTAGATTCCATTTTTTGTGAAAATGGTTAGGTAGATGTTTTAGATGGTTGAAGTGGAAATGAAAGACTTTGGGCATGAATTAGTTTTCAAAGAGGAATACCCATGGTTTATGTTCTGGTTTCAATATGTTTTCAAATGGTATTTTGAAATGTGTTTTTTACCATGATGTGGTTTAAATGGTCCATCAACACCATAATCTGTTAATTGATCTATGGGCTACTGATATAGGACCCATGAAAATTATGTTGGAAAGTGTGAAATGGGTTGTAAATGAGATTCATTCTATTTGTACATAATTAATAATTAGTCATAAGGGAGTGATGGGTGTAGTGTAAATGAGATTAATCTGAATTTTCCCAATGGATTTTGATTTTTACTTGAAATTCATAAGAGTTTAATACATGGTAAATGATGATTTGGTTAAGTGAGTTAAAATATGGGAATTTTTGAATATGTTAAATGGGTTAGTGTATGGGGTTTAGTGAATATGAATTATGAGAAGAGCCATAAAAATGGTAAGTGGAAAAAACAACTATGTAATGTAAATGGAATTTTTTTAATGGGTCATGGAATAGTTTTAATTCACATGTTGATTGTTATGGAATATGACTTCTATGTGTATTGGTTGTGTTTGGTTGTGGTTTGGTATATCTATGGTTATTGGATAAAAATCATGTGTGCATATCTTGGTGTTGGAATTAATCACTAAGCATCCTCCCACATGTTGGGTTGTATTGATGCTCTAACCCTATATAGGAATGCCCAGGTTTGGGAGTCTGATTGATGCTTTATTCCCCTAATGGTGCACTAGATAAACTACATAGAAAGAGGTGCCAAGGTAAGTGTTATGTAATGAAAGGTTGGGATGTTGTATTGAGGCTATATACTTCCCATCATAAGTTTATGGTGTGGTTTGGGATGTTGGACTAAGGCTCTATGCTTCCCAAACACGTGGACATGGCCTGATTACCAGACTGAGGATTTGGCTTATGTTGATATGTATGATTTGTAAATGAATTTTGAGTAGTAGTGCATGTAACCCCTTATTCATAATAATTAACCATATTAGGATGTGGTGTAAATGATGTAAATTCATGGAAAATGTGACACGAGATAAATATAAATTTATTAATGATGATATCATAAGTGATGAAGTGGAAATAATGATGAAAATTTCCTAAATGAAAATTGTTGCTAATTAGTATGTGATGAGTTGTGATTTTCTAAATCCCTTATGGTTAAATGTGTGTGTCACACTTTTACCCTTTCGTAGTATCCTTATGTGAATTGACTTTGTTTTTTTATTGGTTAACTTTAGAGAACATAATCAGTAAATGGATATTGTATAACTACTTAAATTTTTTACTTCTTACTTGTTTATTTATTCACTTGTTACCTGCATACACCTATGTATAGACTGGATAATTCCATAGACATTGTTGGTGGTGGACTACTAAGTTTGAATCAGACCTTAAGTGGTCTTCCATGGAACATGGGTGCCCGATAATATGATACTTCTTTTTAGGTATAGGTTTAGGATGTGAAACTGGCAGTTTTTGGTGCTTGGGATGATGGGTTCACTACAAAATATTTTAATTTTTCCAACATAAATTTAATGAAAAATAATATATATGTTGATAAAAATGAGTAATTCCAACAGATATTAGGCTTTATTGGAATTAATTTTTTCTACCAACACTTTAAAAAAAATCTATTGATATTGATGATTCAATACTGACGAATATTTTACCAACGGTTATATCTTCTTATTTATCATACTAACACCAAATTTTTTTTACCGACACATGAATCTATTACTAATAATATATATTACTAGGAAATCTATTTCCATCAGTAAATATTGTTTCAACAGCATATTACAAAAAATATATTTTATTAATAACCAATTAAGGGAAATCTATTTTTTATAAAAATTATTATTTTCATAACCAAATTAAATATCTATTTACTAGTGTTATATAAGAAACATATCAGTAATTGATTTCAATTTTCAATTTTATCTAAATATTAATAGTGTTTATATTGTTCAATTATTTTTAATTAATAAGCATCTAAATATATATTATATTATATTAGGTATTAGGGGTACCAATACAGCCAAACAACACCCACACAACTATATCCTTATGATGAGTGTCCCATTAACCCTCCCACGGATGAGAACCCATTCTATAACCTTATTTAAATTTTAGGTGGCCTGTAGGCCCACTAATGTCTAGCCCGTGGCCCACTCATCCACTTCAATCACCTATTCGATAGATCCATGATCCACCGATGCGTCGATAGATCCTTCTGCATGAGAAACCTCGAAATCTAGCCGCACTCCTGGCCCTACCACCCCCATTACTGTGACACCCGCCACCAACACACATCACTGCCATTTTTTCCTCCTATAATTATCTCCTATGATGGAATCCTGCCACCCTCCTATGAAGTCTCATGTGAACCGCATCACCACTCTTCTGGTCATCACATAACTAGTGACAAATCGTGTGGTCTATTGAATTCACCTGCACTAGATCCAGCGTCTTCATCTAGTGCATCCACAGATCACTTGCACTGAACATGAATCACCACTGCATTCCTCTCTCCATCATTGTCTAAACCTGACAACCATTCACTACATGTGTCATCTATTCCCACAAACTAAAAGCTTCTACAAATACTACCATATATGCGGCTATCCCAGCCCCAACATGTCCCGACCCCGATCAGTCAACCCCATGCCATTCGAGTTTCACTACTCCACCTACAAACTATTCCCGATATCTCTCTAAGATATAAAATCATCACCAAAGACGTTCCTATGACACAAAATATAATTTATTTCAGTTCCCTAAAAGGTACACTAGAAACCCTAAATGCTCTAATTACTTTTACTGGCTTACCACATCCCATTGTGATTTTACTTTCTTTCCACTTCCCATTGATGTTTTGGTTCATATTATATCCTATTCATCATTTTAATAAATATACCTTTATTATATCTCTCTCTCTCCCGATCTTCTACTACACCAAATGTAATTTTTATCCAAGCTATCAATTTCATCCTTTTCCCTAAAAAATTATAAAACAAATGAAAAATTAATATTAAATTTTAGTATGTTTCATTTTATAGTAGTGTCGATTAGTATTTTACACACATATGACCATCCTCTATGAGACAAGTATGTATTACTCTAGGATGCCAAAACAATAACATCTCCCAACTTCTCCAAAAAATTGTTCATTGATTTTGTAAGAAAAAAACATATCAATAACTTTAAATCTTGACAAGGGGTTGACAATGAAGATATAGATTTAGGTTTGGTGGGAGATCCATTTTTCAAAGCATAATTTGTGATAGAGTGTGGGTTATCAAATCATTTTCAAAGATCACAAGACTAATTTTATCACCCAATGGAAACCTACATTTATTTATTTTAGATAACACATGATTCAATATCATTTTTTTAATCAATTGAACACAATACTAATGATTTATTTAAAACAAATATCATTTCATTATTTTACACAAGGAATAGGTGATTTTATTTGTCCACTGTTTCATACATCCTTCTTGAAGGTTCTATAAACACACTTAAAAAAATTCACCTCCTACATGGCCATCTAAACTTAGTACCAAGACATTAAAAAACCTTAGGTTGTCCAAATCTTCAACTCTTGGGCTACAATGCTTAGCCAACTACACATCGACTAGTTCAACCTACCATATGTAATACTCATCATGGAGTCAATCCCATCCTCACCTTCGGGGGACCAATTTATGGGGTCTATCCCCTCATGTTTTAAAAAATGTTTTGTTCATGTTTATTCTTTTCTTTGGTTCAGTTATCATTTATCATGCTTGTTATTGTGGTTATTTGTGTTAGAGTGATGAAACTAATGACATATTATTATTTGTAGAGGGTTTTTATTTGGTTGGTCTGAAATAGTTATGTGGAATAAATCTCCATGATGCTGATGCTGTTAGAGCATCGATGTAGCTAAATATTGGATGGGTGTTTCTAAGCATCATTGAAAATGCTACAAATATCACTAGAAGAAACATAAGTGACAATTAGTAGGATGATGATATTAAATATCAAAACCACATTAATGGTATGGACATGAAATCTAAAATCCTATGAATTAAATAGTCATGTTGTTTCTCAATTTTTTTTCTTCATTTTGTATTCCCCTCATAGCTTATTATACTCTTTGAAAAATGTATTCTTAATGTCATAGTATTTTGATCTTATTTAATGGTAATTTTGAATGAGAAAATCTTAGTAAGCACATATTGAATTGGTTTTCATCACAAGAGATTTTTGTTGACCTTTTTCATGTTATTGAAAAAAATTCCAAAGAATTATGTCTTTTGGAATGGAATGGTCTCAAACTATAATTCCTTAGTTTTCATGGTGGTTTTCACACAATCTTTCAACTAGAGAGAATAATTGTCTTAAATGAAAATCAACATGGTGTGATCCACTACATGCATAACATAATTTGATTTTTATATATTCTCTTTGGGGAATCAAACATGAATTCCATAGACTCCACACACAAACAAACACATTTCGATCAATAGTTTTGTTTTTTTAGCTTCTATTACTGTAAAACATCAATTGATTGTCCAAAAAAATATTTTATTTTATATTTTAACATGAAACAATTATTCAGGCACTTTGTGAATTTTAGACTATTATTTAAATATCATAGTAGGTTGTTCTGCATTAATATCATACTAATATTATTCTACATTAATAGTTTGGTATTTGTGGTGTAAATGATCAATAGATTTTAATTGTATTTATTTGTGTTTTATGTAGTGTATGAATCAAATATAAATGCTTTTAGTTGTAGAACATGGACTCTAACTTTCATCATATTATGATATTTTCAGGTTTTCACCCCAAAGAACATTGATAGTAGTGTTGAAGTTATTTACTGGTTGTAATTTCCTTCCTTTTCTCTATCCAGGAACAAAATTTATTTTCAAAGGTAAATTTCTTTACAAATTCCTTGTTATGGGACTTTAAAAGTTTTATTGTATGTTTTTTTTCATTAAATCAAATTAATTTTCATTGGATACAATTTCTACTTCCAATTATAATATTGAGTCATATACCACTTAGTCAAGTCAAAATGTGTATTGGATGAATCTATTCAGATAATTTATGTCACTAATGTAATCCCATATACATTGTGATTTAATATCGTGTCATGTGTCAATAAACCATAAATTGGTGATGTGGGTAGGTATAGAATGAAATTATTATGGGTGATATCTTCATTAGTGACACCATTTTTTATGAAAATTCTTCATTCGATCCATGTAAAGTATCCCGTTTTACAAAATAAATTTTTGTTGAATTTATTTACATATTTTTATGATTTCACCTTCTCACTGTGACACAATATACCAAATTAAGTTCTTCCTTAGCACGCTATCAAAACTAATTTTTGAAAAATAATTTCAATAGTAATCTCTCTTGGGAGAAATGGGCCTCCTTAGAATCCAATATTGTGTAATAAATATAGATATTAGCGGTGGAAAACAGGGATGTTGGTAAATTTCACACCCATTCATGCATGGTTAGAAACTAATAATTTTGATCCCTACAAGACTCATAGAGAGAAGAAAATTTATATCAAGAACAAATAAGTAAAACTATTTATAATATGGAGACATAGTGATAGTGTGAAAGTGGAAGAAGTTCTAAATGATGTTTATGGTTTCCAAAAGTATGTGGATGAAGATACAATTAAAAGATCAAGTTTAGATTCATGCATATATAACTCTGAGATTTTCCATCAATTTTGTAGTGTTAAAGATTGCAATTTGGCAGTTTGGTTGTATCCGTTATACTTTTCTTGTTCCCCAATTTGTCTTTTTAACTCGTGGATTTACAAATTTTTATATGGTGAGAAGTGGATATCATGTATAGAATTCTAAGCGAATTAATTTCTTTGAAAAAATTACTAGAACATAAGTATTTATATTTTAGGCATTAAATATTACAATCATCATCTAAATAATGTATTTTACCACATATATGGTTGTAAGGGGATCTTCTATAACTTTTCTGAAGAAATTTTAAGTGGGGGTAATTCATTATTACAACAATTTCAGGTTGGATGCTCAAATTTTCTTACCAGTAGGTTTTTAATTGAATCACTATCTTTTATTTAATGGTTGAAACCTTGGAATGCGGTTCTAATTTTATTTTGAATTGGACTAGTGTGTTTAAATAATAAGTATGATGATTTTGGTAATTATTAGAAATTATGTTATGTATCATTTAGGTTGTCCATGTTATTCTTGTTTATCTAGTTTCACTAATATAAATGGGGGATTTTTCAATTTGGTTTGGTGTTTTTTAGTTGTTCATGTGGACTGATCTTCCAAAATCTAGTACATATTTTAACAATTATTACACTGAAGGTCAGCCTCAATAATTTTCAGGTATTGAGTTTTATAATATGGATAATTCAATGTACTTTTCAGGGTATGTGCTTTATTGAGTCATTTAAAGTATAGAACATAATAATAATAACAAAACTCTATGATGCATCCTTTATTGGATAGCTATTGGTGTATGTCTATACTGAGGAAATAAATTTTATGTTTAATTTGTGGTTTTTTCCTGTCATATTTTTCATCATTCATGCATGAATTGATAACCCATTTCCATCGAATGAGTTTCATGATATTTTTTCCCCAATTTCACATTTTAAACACGCGATAAATCCCCAAAAATGGTTTTTAATCATTACTTTTTTAAAAGGGAATACTCTTCCTTATAAGTGATTTTTATTGACACTATCCTTTAGAAAAAACATTATTTATTTTGTGATCCACTGTAGGATATTTTTTCCTTTTTGACACAGAAGGAAAGGTCAACAGTTTAATTTTTGTAATTGATTTTTCATAACTTGATTCAACTACATTAAAGATTATATGATTGGTATTTGAACATGAAAATAGATCATTGTTCTTTTGAAAAATAAATTAAATAAACTAACCAATCTTGTTTCCAAAGTTCATGCACACAACCTTGTGTGCAATTTTCCATAATTTTTTTACATACATATTTTTCATTAAAATTTCATAGGTTTGAAGTCTGAAATTTGGTTCTTTGATTGTGTTGTAGGAAAAAATTTATACTTGAAGGAACCATATCTTGTTCTTATGCTTATAATTGCATCAAGACTCATATAATAAATTCAATTATTTGATAAACAATGTTGCATTTGATGGTCTGTTCATAGATTTCACAGGCAGCCTCTAAAATTTCCAGGTATGGAGCACTTGTAAGAAGTCTAATCACTATTTGAGTTGGACTCTTTTATAGATTTCATATTCATACTTTATATTATACATGTATCTATTACTCATATACAGTATCAACAAGGAATATTTCACATATTACTATAATTTTATTACTGGATAAACATTGTTAGAGATAAGGGACTGTTATAAAAATTGATGAGGTACTCATTCTTGCGCTCATTTTATTGTTAGAATATGAAAAATTATCGATTTAATTATATTTGGATATGACTTTGGAGACAAAAGTTATTTTAGATTTTATTTTTATATTGTTTTATATTTATGAAACATTCTTTATTAATTATGAGATGCTTCTAGGCACCAACGTATATGTTTTCGGATGACCCACGTCATACTTCCATTGTGAGCTATAAACGATTCCTACCATCATGAAAATGTCATGATTGAGGGAATTTAATTCTTGGACCGTGATTATAGAGTGAACCACATTAGTGATAGTTGATGTGAGAGATACCATTGCATTTTTTTTCAAAATTCTTCTTATAAATATAAATTGCTACTGTATTTTTATTAAGTTTTTCAGATAGAGAAATTATGCCATGATTTGAGATATTTAGAATACTTATTATTGAGATAAAAATAGGGTTAATATCAAATGAACATAAGAAAAATCATCTTTTATACTTCCATTTATTTATGTTTGGGTTTTAATTCATGAATATATTTTATGTGAATTCTCTTTGTTTGTTTTTGACATAGATATTAGAGATAAAGGGTATGACATAAAAGTGAATTAATGCTTCAATTTAGTACTAGATTTGGTGTTGGGGAATGGATGGGATAATCACAGCATGTATGGGCTACTCACTAGATATGTTCACTAGGGAATCAATGAGTTGCTCGATAGAGATTCTTACTATAACGGTTCACAGGTTTTGGGTCAAGGATGAGCTATTCGATGGAGCTACTTGTTGGTGCTGGGGCAAGGATGAGCTGATCGCTATAGATGGTTCATAGATGGGATACTCCTGAGGCATGGATGAGCTACTAGCTATATCTATTCGCTGATACTGAGGCATGGATGTTAATTTAAGGGTCATAGGGGGGATCTTGTTAAAGTTGAGGTTGGGTGGTTTGGGGTGTGTTGGATCCTTTTGATCATGTTTTTTTCTATTTATTCAATTTTTATTAAATTTAATTACTAATATAATTTTTTTTTAACTTTTTAATATGAATTATTACTATATATAATTAATTTAAAAATATAATATAAAATATTACTAGTAATAAAAATATATTATTCTTATTCAGATGTAATTTATAATGAAATTTTATATATTGGTAATAAAATTACCAACAGAAAAAAATAAGAATTATTTATTCTTAAAAAATTTAACCAAAATATACGTTATCTTTAAATATTATTACAATTAAAAGAGAACTATTTTATCTGTCACAAAAACAATTAACATCCATGTTTTTACCAATAGTTTTGTTACATGGACATATATGTTGGTAAACTGTTTCACCAACAGATAATGCACTTTTACCAATAGATATGTCCATTTTGGAATGTAATAATTATTTTGATGTGGTTGACACATGGAATTTAGGAAATGGGATGGGACATAAGTCTAGGGTTAGTTTCTTTTTTTCATTTATGTTTTTTATAGAATATGATTCTTGGAATTTAGATTATTCACTAGATTTTTTTACATCATTAGTACTTGGTTACTTATTGGTCTTGTTGCATGTTTTCCATTTATTATTTCTCTTGTTATTCTATTTTTTTGTGATACTTCTGTTGTGGCTTCACTCTAATGAGAAGGTATAGTCTCTCCATGTTCTTATTTAAACCCATGATAATAGTTGACATCCTCTAGTATATAGCCAGGTGTTCCTGATGTCATGCGATGCCCTATCTCAGGGAATTAGTTATAGTGGCCTCCAGGCCGACATGTTATAATGTGGTATCATAGGATGTATTTTGTCTTAATATTTTTGATATGATGGGAATTAGACTAGGATCATGTGATGGATTGATAATGAGTTTGTACCTGGGTACATATAGACCCATATATAAAGGAAAATACATGATTTAAATGGCAGTAATTTATGTTCATATTTGATCTATTATGGTTGATTTTTATTTCCACCTCATGTGGTGCACCTAGATATTATTTTATTGATTTAATATGTTCACCTCTTTTCCCAATGGGGTGAGTGAGGGTGTTTGGGTTCATTCATCATGTTAGTCACAAAGGATAGATAGGTCGTCAGTAAGTTTCATGTGATTGACTTGTTAATGACATGATGATAAACCAAATGGGTATAAAAAGTATAATTGAATTAAGAAATGGGTGTTGGAAAGTGGGATAAAATGGTTTTAAGAAACATAAAACTTTTATTTAAAAATGGGGTTTTTTTAAATGAGACTTTGAATAAAATTAAGAATTTTGAAATTATGGGATAAAAAAGGTTTTTTGAAAGTTTAAATGATTGGTTTCTGAAAATGTATAGATTTAGTGAAGTGAAATAACGAGTTTAAATAGTGAAGTTAATTAAGTGAGAATATAGGAAAATGATGTAAACAAGGGAAAAAAGTGGTGGTTATCCCTTTTTTGGGTTGTTGACCATGTGTATGAGTGGTTTGGGTAGTGACTATGCCACAATTTTGAGACCAGAGGTTGTGGGATGTGAGATATTGATGAGTGGGGTGTGCTGATTTCTAGGATGTTTCTAGTTGCATAATTTTATTGGTTTTGACCTCAAAGTATTGTAGTGAAGTTTGTTAATGTGAATGAGGTGACTATTGTGGATTAAGACCTCATGATTTGTGTTTTGGACCCTAGAGTGGGTGTTTGGTTCATGGTGATAGTGTAAATGTGTGAGTAGCACCATTGTTGGACCAAGAGTAAAGGGTTGTTTGGTGTGTTAGATGTAATATGTTTGGATCGGGGGTAGGATGAATTCTTGGAATAGTCAGTTGTTTGAGTTAGTGTGTGTGGCTCAAAAAGATCTGGTGACCTTTTTTTGGTGTGAATCTAGTTAGGAGTAGATATCATTAGACTTTTGAGGATGACCTATGATAGGGGTTGGTTGGGTTTCTGATTTTTATGGGTGCATGTAGAATAGGTAGATGTTTTATACCTTGGCATTGTCACACCGAGATTGTTACATAGTGCATGATTAAACTAGATGTCCATGTGGAAGGGGTAAATGATTGTGGATATGCGGCTACAATTTTGGCTAATAGTTGATAATATTGATAAATCAAGGGTAGCCTGAAGGGAGGTGGTCCCAAAGTGTAGGTTTCTTAGAATGTGATTTATAGATGGATTATTCCTAGGTGAAGTCAATGCACTGTGAGTGCCATCAAGTTTTAGTAAAAGTTCATGGTTATACATTAGACTCTCCTTGGGGAAGAACATTGGTTCTTTTATTTGGTTGAAAGGGTGGTTTTGAAGGGAAGGATTTTCACAGGACCTGACCCCATAGTTTTTATAGAGTTAGATGTGGAATTTAATGCCTGTTTGAGGTGGAAAACGAAAGGCTGATATAAGTATGGATGCAATTTTTTAAGATTTTTTTTGTTTTTCGGGTGATATGTTGGGAAAGACTTAGGTCTGATGAAGATGGTGGATTAGGTGGCTTGAATGGTTTTTTGAGAGGACGTTTCAGCCTATCATAGGTGATGTAAGGATAGTGTGACCTAGGTTCGTGAGGTGGAAATAAGTTTGGTTGGAAACTCCATTGGATTTGTGGTGTTCTAGTGTGTATAATACCTCAGTAGGTAGGGAAGCCTGAGACATTTGGTAAGATGAGGTGTCCTTTTGGCAAGAGGTGACATTATTTATTAGTCTTTTTGCTAGTGTTCATCGATAAAATATTGGCATAATTTTAATGTGTGACAATCATTCCCATTATATTTATATTGTCCTAATGTGCTGAGAATTATCTGGATTTATGTCTAGTAACATGAGTGTGTTTTTTTTAGCTGTGAGGAATCTTGGTGGATATGCTTGGGGTCGGTATATGTATTGGAGTTGTATTGTAGGGTAGAACACCTTTAACCGGTTACATGGGTGGTCCTAGAAATAGATCGGATGCCAAAGAATACCATGGGATTCATTTTTTAAAGTTAGGAATGAGTGGTGAGTGATGTTGTATTGTTGTTATAGTGGTATTTGGGTGACTATGTCTATGTTTTGGGGTTTATATATGTTTAAGAATGAGTTGTGAAGGTCGAACTTGCTTTAGGAAAGTGGTCATAACGATAATCCTATGGTGGGGATCATCATGTTATGTCATGGATGTGAAGATAAATTTATGAAGTGGATGTGGTGGAATTGAGATGCTAATGGGAAACATGTTAGGTTCATGTTTAGGTTATCACTGATTGTGATGATCAATTGGGTTGAGCTCTAGCTTCAAACATGAGAAACTTCTAAACAAAATCAAAGTAGTCATGTCAGAGATGTTTTGAGGGGTTATTAAGAGCACAAAAATGTTTGGAAGAGTAGTGAAGCTTAGGACTGTAATTATTACAGAACAGAAGGTATGAATTGAGTATGTTCGTGCGAATATTATGCTATTTATTAAGTAAAATGGGGTTCAGTCAAGGTAATGTGGTGATGTACCAACAATGTAGGTTGCACATCAATGGAGTGAATCGACCTGGTATTTCATGAATCAGATGGGAAAAAAGTAATGTATGTGGTGGTCTATGAGCCACCTTTGGTTAAAATTTTAAGGATAATCATGTTTTGGTGATTAGAATGAGCTTTGAGAAAGAACCAAGTTACCCTCTAATGAATATGAACAATGGAGGTGTCCAATATAGGTCAGTTAAATTATGAAAGTGGTCTATACCAGAAAAATGGTGGTGAAAAGACAAAGCATATGGTGGGAAGAACCATAGTAGTTAAATATTTGGTTAATGGAATAACTGGATGATCGAGTTGGATGGACTCAAGTGGGAGCCATCTTGGTGCATCATTTTTTGTGATAGGTGCTAGCTAAAATATTGCCTGGTTGAGTACCTCTAGATGAGATTTTTTTTAGTTTATACTCTTCAGATTTTTAAAATTAAGTGAGACTGTTGGGATTTCAGTTTCGGATCATGTAGGTTGAGATATGTGGTTGAAAATTAGGATGTTTCTTCTTGTTATTTCGGTCTTGGATCACCACTGGTGCTTTGAAATAATCTAGGTGATATGGAACCAAGTGATTTGGTCCATGAATTTTTAGGTAGACTAGACTGAGAGTGTTCTATTTTTTTCTTTCAGTGTAATATTATTCCTAGTTGGTATCCTTTTGTGAGGTGGTTTGGTATAATTTTCTGGAACATTCCCTTATTCTTGGCATTGGTAATAGTGATTTGACATGGATTTTCCCTCATGGGGAATCATATTGTGATCATGGAACTTGGTGAGGGAAATGTTCTCAGGTTATGACTTTTTCCTTAGTCTGAAAATTTTTGTGTCATGATTGAGATCAGGGAGAATATTATTTGGTGAAGGATGATTGGTGGGTCAGTTGTCTAACCTTTTTTTCATGATTTCTTGAAAATTTATGGAAGTGTATCCCCAGGAAAAGTAATTATATGGTTGGGAGGATGTGAGATCCTGATATTTATTAAAGGTACATACTTGTTAAATATTTTAGTTAAACTCCCTTATATGGTCAAATAAGTGTTTCTAGAGTTCTTGTTGAAGTGTTATAGGGGTGTAGGACACAAATATGGTAGAAAGGTGTTCCAAAGTACATGGCACATAGTTGGCGAATGGCTTGGGGAAACTGTGCACATTGCCCAAGAAAATGTGTTTCATGGGAACCATTTTGGATAAAGGACTAGTGCACAGTTACTAGATGGTTTGAAAAACCTTGCGGGTACCTCTAGGTAACCATGTGACCCAACATTCATTGGAAAGTGTCTTTCACTCAGTTTTCACACAGTTTGACAAGTCTTGAAGGTAGACCATGCGCCTTATTAAAAGTTAAAAAATTTAAAATTTCCTACCATAGGATTTTTATATTCCCTCCCAATTTATCCTCCCATCCAACCCCTATACCCTAGTTCATTAACCACATTCCCCCTCCTCCTCCATGGATGAATCTCTTTCGATTTTTTTGGGTGTTTGGAGTGCGTTTGGGTGAAAATCAAAGATCCAGTTGAGTATAAAACTCCCCTTTGCTCTATTTTCTAGATTTGGGATTGTATAATCTCTCATATTCAATGAAATACCAAAGTATATCTTTTCAAGAGGATTATTGTTTTGGGATTTGTGAGGTGTTTGAGTTCCAATCAACATTGGAGATTAAGAAAGCGTTCATCAACAGACATGAGGTATTTTTCTTAAGATTTCTACAATATTCTTGATGTGTTATATGTATATTTAGTTATCCTATTCTAATTCTATGATTCATTTTTATGTATTGGGTTATAGAAACTATTTTGGACCTTATATCCTGTTTTAAGAAAATTTGCAGAACTCGTTGGGTTCATCGATAATCTGAAACTGAACTAAGGGATACCCAGAGGGTATGCCAGACTCTTGTAATTGGTGAAAAAAGTTAGTAAACCTTTATATAGGCATATTACAAGAGATACTGCGTAGTGATAATGTAATTGATGCATGAGTAAGGTTATTGTTTTAATTAAAACAATTATAAGTAGGAATTTGTGAATTGTTAAGAGGTTGGAAATGGTTTTGATGGTATGTTTTTAGATTTTGAATCAATTATTGATTCATTGATGAAAAATGATGTTTGAAAATTAGAAATTTTTTAAAAATAGATTTTAACCTCAAAGGTATTTAAAAAATGGGTTTTATAAAGAGTTTTTACTAATTTTTTAATGTGGGTGAGATTCCCTTTTTGTGAAATGGTTTTAGTAGTTTTTTAAATGGTTGAAATAGAAATGAAATCCTTTGGTCATGTGTTAATTTTTAATGAGGAAAACCGATTTTTTAATGGGTGACTTTAAGATGTTTTCAAATATTTTCTTGATTTTTTTTGTATATCATGATTCTGTTTAAAAGGTTTGCTGGGACTATAATACTTGAAATGATCAGTGGTCCTGTGAGATAAGACCCATCAAAATTATGTTGGAAAATGTAAAAAGGGTTATAAATTAGATTTATGTTATTTGTGTTTACCTTATAACATGGAATTAATTTGTGAGTGGTTTGATGTAAATGGGATTAATTTGAATGATCCCAATGGATTGTGATTTATACTTGAAATGTATACGTGGTTAATAAAACAGAAATAATGAATGAGTTTATTGAGTTAACATATGGGTATGTTTAAATATGTTAAACTGGATTTTGTGTGGGGTTTAGTGGATATTATTAATTATTTTAGGCATAAATAAGGTAAATTAGGCTAAAAAACGATGTAATATAAATTGAAAACTGTGTTAGTGGGTCATGGAATAGTATTAATTCCCAAATTTATTATTATGTACTATCAATTCTCTTTGTATTTTTGTGCTTGGTTTTAATAGGTTATATGTGTGATGAATGGATAAATAAGCATGTGAAAATGTCTTGGTGGTGGGATAAAGTACTGAGGCTCCATCCATAGGTTGGGTTGGACTGATGCTCTAACCTCACCAAGGGATGGATGGGTTAGGAAGTCAAATTGATGCTATATTTCCCTAATGGTTTCATTTTATGAAACTACCTAGAATAAGGATCCATGGTTGGTGTTATTTAATTAAAGGATGGGAAGAAAGAATTAGACTCTAAACTTCCCAAAATAAGGTCATGGTGTGTGTTGTGATGTTGGAATGAGGCTCTATGCCTTCAAAAAACATGGACATACCCTGATTATCAGACTGTGGCTCCAGGGTATGTTGATAAACTTTATTTTTAAATGATTTGTGAGTACCAATTTATGTAACACCTTATGCATGATAAATTACTAGCTTAGGACATGGTTTAAATGATGTAAATGCCTGAACCATGTAACATGTGATAAATATGACTTTCTTAGTGAAGATAGAAAAAGTGATGAAATGTAAATAATGATGAAAATAGACAAAATGAACATTGTAGTTAATGGGTATGTAAGGATTTATGAATAGATAAATCCCTTATGGTTAAATGTGTGTGTCACTATTTTTCCTTGTCTTAGTCTCCTTGTATGACCTATGTTATTTTGGTTGAGTATTTGATTATAGTAAAATTAATTGGTAAAGGGATATTAAATAATTAAATAAATCTTTTTCCTTGATACATGTTTATTTATTAGGGTTGTTATGTGCATTCACCTTTATAAAAAATGACTATTTCTATAGACACCATTGGCAGTGGCCTACTAAGTTGTACTCACACCCTAGTCGGGCTACCAATGCATTTGGGTACCCAAGAAGATATAGATTTTCACTCAAGCATAGGTTCAGCATAGGGACCTCGGATATTGTTGATCTTAGAATGATGGGTTGGTTCATGGTGGTCACGATTGAGTTGGGACTCAGGTCTAAGATTAGAGTCTTTTTTCAGTTTTGGTTTTGGTTTATAGCATACGACATCTTTGCATGTAGACTATTTACTATATTTTTTTACAACATTAGTACTTGGTTACTTATTAGTCATGTTTCATATTGTCCATTTATTACACCTATGGTTATTTTATCTGTTTATTCTACTTCTATTGTGGCTTTACTCTGATAAGTTAGTGTAGTTTCCCCATGTTCCCATTTAGACACACACACTACAAGTTGGAAGCATTTGGCATACAGGGAGGTTCACCTAAGGTCATGTGACAACCCAGATCAAGACCTTAGTTACAATGTCTTACAGGTTAGGGAAATTACACAACCTATGTTTATGATTTAATGTTTTATGTTGTTGCCACATTTCCCAAGTTATGATTATCATTCCATATCATGTCACATTTTTCCTGTTTATGATGCATACTATTTTAATTCCCCATTTATATTCCTATTTTCATACATGTATCACTTTATTTTTTTTCTTTTATTGGGAATTATGTCTCACCCCTTTTTTATGTATGTCCCCATGCAATCCCATGTAGTTTTCAAATCCATTTACTTTTAGATGAATGTTAAGGAATCATTCAATAATTTTTTTGTATCACATGTTCAATATGTTATGTTATGTACCAAATTACCCAATACACTGTACTTCTCAATCTTATGGTATTTATTATTTGTGAATTTATGTAAAAAATAATTAGTTAATGTGTAATAAAGAGAATAGTTGTTATATAAATACTACCCCATTTACAATTAATATTACGAATACAATTATTTTCTTCATATTTAAAGTATCATTTTATGTTAGTCTTTCAAAGTGAATATGATTGAAAACATACCAAAGTGGAAATGGATTTATGTTACAATGTTATTTTTTTGGGAATTGTTTATATTCAAGATTCCTTTAGAGTAAATCACATGATCTTATTTTTCTTGAGCCACATCACATTATTAAACAATAGTTATGAATGTGGTTAAAATTTATTATCTCCATTTCCTCCTTTATTGGTTATTGAGACATAAATAAAGTCATTTTTATGTCATACTAATCAGGTTTCTACATCCAGATAGGGAATATTTGACTTCAATATCTATGTTTTCTAAAAAAAATTCTAAAATTTTACTGTGTAAACAAAAATTATTTATTAAATATATTTATGTTATCTCTAACCATATTCTAATTTTTTTTAAAATGTAAATTTCATAACACTTTCCAAATGGGTTATTTTTAACTCCATCTTGCAAAATGTAGTGAAATAAATTATTATTTTTAATATTTAAGACATGAATTGATTTCCCCACTGTCAAGTTCTTTATAATCATTGAATTATCCATAATATGTTTTTAAGGTTGTCTTAAATGATATTTATTATTAATTTTTTTGTTTTTATAATTGATTTTCAAGCTAAAAATGTTATTTTCAACAAAAAATGTTTTCAATTATCTTTTAATGGAATTTCCATTTATCAACATCAACAACCATTGATGTTACTTATGATACAACCACAGTATTTTTTAATTACATCATCCTAATAATTTTTCTATATGGAATATTATTATTTCAAATAAATTTCCATGGAAACTATTTCTTTTCCCTGGGTTAATCATTCTTCAATATGATTTTATGGAACACATTTTTTTAACCAATTAATTTTGTTTCAAAAATATTTTCTTGGAATTTGTTTATTTTTCATGGATTAATCAATTTATGAAAGGATTATTTATATTTTATATGGGTTTTATTATGAAATTAATACTATAGTTTTATTTAAGATTCGTGGAAATTCTTATATGATGGTTGTACCCAAATAGTTTCGGGTGAGCATGATATATCTTTTATGATAGGTAAACCGGGACAGCTCTCTAATGAATTGGGTATAGAAGACGACCATGTATTTATTCCATTTATATGTTTTTTAAGTGTTCTATATGTTTTATATGAATATTATGTCCCAAGATACTTATAATTGTTCATTTTACTTTTTAGGGTTTATAAATGTTTTCTTTGATCAATATTGATATCACATGGCTGATGATTATTGATTCTGATGACTCTTTCCATTGTTAATGCTTTATCCCATGTTTTCATTCTTGATAGTCCTGGTATTGATATGTATGAATATCCATATGTTATTCTCATGAATTTTAATTATTTTATCATTCCCTAATTCTATTATTATACTCACTTATGACATTTAATTATTAATTCTAATGTTTACCCTTTCTGAGAATTAGAGATCATATTTATTATGTTTCATTTTACATAGATTATAATGAATTATTTTGAATGAATTTTGTCTATAATAGTTTCATATGGATGAATTTTATATCATAATATGGAATTCGAAAATCATAGTATAGTGGGAAGGATGCTCTCTTGAATTCTTGTGTATTATTTATATAACAGTTTTCACTAATTCTCTTAAAATAAAAACCTAAAATGATATTTACAATATATGTAATACAATATTTTCTATTATATGTTAGAAATTATGGATGGAAAATATTGGTTAACCATCATTGGTATCAAATCCAGAAATATATATTTTATTTTTTAGGCACCAGATCGTGGAGTATAGGTTTGGGGAAGTAACAATTAGTATCAAAGGAGGATTTAGATTACTTTATAGAATATGATGTTTTCATGTGAGATTATCATACTATTTATGGATACTATAAAAGTTCTATAATTTTATGATTGATATAATTTTTAAATACATCAATACCCCTTTTTATGATTTATGTGATGAGATCTTAAAGTCATTAATAGCACTTTTGGAGTCGTTTAGTAGGGTAAAAGTATATGTAAATACTTGATTTAATGTGATTTGTTCATTTAAATATCACATAAATGAATTTTAGATTATTGATAACGTTTTGGGATTATTTTGTCTTGGATGTTGAGGTGATTTTTTTAATAGTTGTTTTATCATGTAGTTGAAAATGGAATTGAAAAGTGATTTTATGACTAAGTGATTAATATTATTTCAGACAAAGATTCCAGTATTTCTCCTATGAGATGAAACATATGAGTTATCCTTTTTAGTTAAAACAAAATTTAGTGTTGAGGCTATTAAGGTTATTTGGGATGTATGGTTATTTATTTATGGAATGATTTAGTTTAAACTTTTTGTATTACTATTGACTTTTAGAGATTAATATATCATATAAAGGTTTATTTATTTGGGATTTGTCTAACCATGTTCTATCTATTTCAAATTTTAATGTTTAAATATAGGAGGAATAACTTGTTATCCCCTT
The DNA here is from genome assembly GCA_963277665.1 of Viscum album. Lineage (NCBI taxonomy): Eukaryota > Viridiplantae > Streptophyta > Magnoliopsida > Santalales > Viscaceae > Viscum > Viscum album. Next base: position 532,557,074 of record OY728166.1, read on the forward strand.
TATGGTTATGTGGTATTTAAAATATTATTTAGTTCATCAATAAGGAAAAATTATTCATGAACATTAATCATTTAGAGAAAAATATTTGATTGTCGTGGAAATTAGAAAAAGGATGAAATTATACTTGTAATGTAATTATATTTCAGTATGTTTTCATTTGAGGTGTAAATTAATTCCTTAACTCTAGGAAAAAGATCTTGAAATAAAAATATTATCCTTGTACATTCATTTATGATGAACTCATGGCATGTTCACTCATCATTGATTTATGTAATTAATTTCCACAACCTTATATTGATTATCGAATTTTATATAATAAATTATCCCTATCACTCTATATAATTATTTATACTTTTCTTAATTGAACATATCTTCACATGCAACCAATGTTCCCTTATACGGAAACATTGTTAAGGAATAACCATTGTATTCCACTTTACCTATTTTCAATATAAATATATTCTCATTAATATCTTGTGGTACATGTGACCCAATGAATGTTTTGTTTTATAGCATATATGATACAAAACACTAAGAAGAAACATCCCATGATATGTATTACAGTTATAAAAAAGATATTAAATTGGCAGGTATAAATAATATAAAATATAGTATGATATATATATATATATATATCATACATAGTAGAAATTATTTATAAATTCATAGAAAATAATAAATCAATTTTTTTAAAACTATTTCTATTTTTCAAAAATATATTTTCAATTAATTGATATTTTTATTTTTGTGAGAAAATAATATATTTATTTTCTATATATTTTAAAAAATTAATTATATAAAATTAATTTATGTTTTTCAATCTTCTTATAGAAATTAAATTAAGTTGACTTTTTTGGTTTTTTTGGAAAATATTAATTTTTCAATTAATAGTTAAAAATACTCTTTTTTATAACAATACAATTTCTTTTAAATAGATTACAAGACATGAAGATCAATTTTTTTAATATTATTTAATATAAAATATTTTTTCTTTATTTATATTTAATTCTCTTAATTACATTTGAATCATGTTTATTTTTGATTTTATTAATGTTTATTTTTTGGTTTAGAAATGGGATTTTTATGAAAACTTTATATAGTGGATAATGATTATCCTCCTTGATTAATTTAAATAATTCTCAATTAGTAATTTTTTCAATGAAATTTATAAATTATATATCATTAAATATTAAATAGGATTCAAAAAATTATTTTAAATATTCATACTCTTAATATAAAATCTTCTTTTTCTTAAAAACAATTTCTTCTTAAAAACCTTCTTTTTCATCATGCATGTGGGTTTGTTTTTAAATTTAAATTTTCAAAATTTGTGAATTTATTTTTTTAAAAAAAATCCTTAATTGGAATCAAAATATTTTATATAATATAATACTTTTCAACTTAATTTTTTTACCATAATTAATAATCAAATCTGTAAAAATTAACTATGAAGGTTAATGTAAAAATTGATTTACTAAGGGTGGAACTAAAATGTTAAATGTTAAAATGACCAAAAAAAGTATAAAATCTATTTTGGGAAAAATATTGTCTTTATTATGTATAAATGTTGATAATGGTCAATTATTTATATTTTTTTCACGTGAAAACTAAGGTTACAGATTTTTCTTTTTGAAAAATACTTGTTGGCCACTCAATTCACTTATAAAAAGGCCACCCATCTTCTCACCACTCCACATATTAAATAGAATTTTTCATGGCTGATACCAACCAAAATTTATTTCTTAATTAACTCTATATATATTATAGTACCAAGTTTTATCATAAAGACATCCTAATAATGATATTGGTTTTTACCTAATGAGGTTAGTTGAATAAGAGGTATTGTGCTTAACTGGGCATTATTATTTTATTTTTTCTTCCACCTCCTTAAAATGTTGTAAAATTATTATCACATAATTATACCAATGTATCCCATATAAAAGAATTTTATTATTTTGATTTTATAACCTAAATCTATCTCATATTCTATAAAATGGGATACGAAATCACCATTTGTGTCTACGGTGGACTACCGCCTCTTGAACCAATGTCATTTGTTTTCCATCATTGCCTCTCTTATATTTTCACAATTATGGATATAAATTATATATTTATATATTATATTTTTATCATATTTAAACATTTTTCGTTATTATATAAAATATACCTTCTTACTTTCTATTCCTTGGGGGATATGATGACATCACTCGTGTGTACGGTGAACTACCGCCTCACTATGCGATGCGATTCATTTTTCTATAAATAATTACATGGAAGGTAATAATGATAAATTTAACTAATATATTTTATATAAACGTAGTAATTATAATTTTAATTAAATATTTATTATATTTTTATTTGATATATAATATCACTTGTTACACAAAAAAATGATAATTCCATTCGTGCGAAGGTGAGGACTATCATCACCTTGAAGTGGTGTGATTCTTTTTTCAATCACCACAACACATCATTTATATATATTAGTACATTTTATAAATTTAATGATATTTATGATATTACTATAATTTACTAAATATAAAATATTAATCATATTTTTTCTGTAATGATCTTTAAAAAATAGAAACGTTTCTCATGCATACATATGACCTTCTATCACCATGACTGAAACATAGTACATTTATCAGAACCATATTTCATGGTTTGTTTTAATAGTATTATTGATGTATAAAAATGATAAATATTTCCTGATTATTATTATATATATGTTTAATCAGTGACCACTTTAACCTAATTCCACACACCAAATGCTTTTTGAAACAATGAATTGAATGTCATCAAAACACCTAATGTTGAATTAATTGATCATGTATTTAAATTTTTGATAAGAAATAAATTAAATTAATGATTTAAGTGTAATTTATTAAGCCATTAAAATTTTATTATGGAATAAAATAATTATTATATTATTATTATACCTTTGGATACAACATGTATGATGAAATTCCGACTAGAGGTATGCATTTTCTCATCCCACGTTTTATTTTTGTTAGAAATATGTCATATTCAAAACATTTTATTATTGATTGGTGTATATACTTACCATTTTACATTTTAAATTATGAATACTTTATAAATCCTATTATTTCTATTTTCAATATGAATTATTTTATCCAATGTTATTTTATTTCAATGATACCATGATGTAAAAGGTTTCTGAAATCAATTCCATTTCACTAGAACATTACTCTTCATAATCTATTTTTTTGGGAATGATTATGTAAAAATTAATATTTAAATTGTTATATTATCTATTTATACGATTTTTTCTATGGGTTTTTAAATATTTTTCATAATTTATCTATTGATTAATTCTCAATTCAATGATATGTTATTTATAAGGCTTATTCATCACAAATTCTAGTTATTTGGGATGTATGTTGATGTTGTGAATCTAAATTATTTTATGAGGTGTATATACTACCCCATTGAAATGTAATATTATGAATATAATTATTTTATTGATATTTAATTTCTCATTTGATGTTAATATTTCAATGTTATTATGATTTAAATGTTACCAATGTGGAAAAGTATTTATGTTAAAATATTCTTTCCTTTGTGATTATTTATGTTTAGGATTCCTTTGGAAGGAATAACATACTCATATTTTCTCTAACCACATCTATTTATTCTCCACTAATTATGAACGTGGTTAAAATGTTTTATTTCCATTTCCTCCCATATTTATTAACAATACCTCCTAAAATTAATTTTTATATTATATCAATCATTTATCATCTCCTAGATCAGGAGTATTTCTCTTCTATATCCATGTTTTCTAAAATGTAATTTGATTAAATATATGATTTAAAAAAACATTTTTCATGATCTATTACCTTATTTTAAAATATTTTAAAATTATATTCAAAAACATTTTCCAAATGGTCCACTTTTAACTTTCTTTTTCAAAATTTTTTAAAAAATAATTATTATTTTTAACATTTATGAAAAAAACACATTTTCCCACAATCATGTACATTATTTTACTTAAATTTTAATTTATATATTTCCATTAATGTTTTAAAATATTATTATTTTATAAATTTTTATGAATATTCATTTTTTAAAATTTATTTTTAATATAAGAAGGGTATTTTACTTAAAATTGTTTTTATGATATTTTAATGTGATTTCCATTCATCAACATCAACAACCATTGATGTTAATTATAATCCAATCAGGATATTTTTTAGTGATACCATCTTCATTATTTCTCTATGTGGATTATTATTATTTCAATGATATTTTAATGGATCTCATTTCTTTTCCAGGGGTTATTCATGTTTCAATGTGATTATTATGGAACCCTTTTCGATAAATTGGGTTAATATTTTCTCAAATAGATTGTCATGGAACCCATTTATTTTCTATGTGTTTACCATTTTATTGAAGGAATAATGATTTTTGTATAAATTTAATGAAGATATTAAATTTATATGTATTTTTTATGGTTCTTGGACATTATTATATGACGAGAGCTCCCAAATAGCATCCGTGTTAGACAGATATATCTTAACAGATGGTTTTACTTAGTTAGTTTTCTAATGCATTGGGTATGGACGCATTTAATTTGGTTATTCAATATGTCAGGGTTTTGTAAGTGTTCTATGAATATGATATCCCAATATACTAATATATTTTCAATATTCTTATTATGGGCTGTAAATAATTCCTTTGATCAAGATTGATTTCACATGGCTATTTGTTATTGATTATGATGACCCTGACCTTTGTTAAAACCTTATTCCACGATTTCATGCTTTATTATTCATTAATTTGTTGGTAGAAATGTTATTATTTTATTCTCGTTCCCTTTTATAATTTAATCACACCCTTATGATCTTCTTATACTCACTGATCACATTTAACTCTTAATGTTTATGTTTACCCTTACTGATAATTTGAGAATATCCTTATTATGTTTCATTTTCCCTAGGTTATCAATAATTTAGTTAAATTAAATATTTCCAGAATAATTTCATATGTAATATATTGATGATCAAATATGGAATATGAAATGATGGGTATAGTCAGAATGAAACTATATTGTATTCTTGGGTATTGTTTTCATATTTGTTTTCACAAATTCTATAAAAATAAAATCATAAAAGATCCTTTAAAATGTATGAGATCCATTATTTTCATTTTCATTTTTAATTTTTTGATGGTTATAATTGGATAACCATCATCTATATAAAATGTGAAGATGTAATGTAGGGATTTCTACACCATATCTAGGAGTGCGAGTTCATAGATTTAATAATTTTTATATTGGACACAATGTGTTTCAAAAGTAATTGATTAAACATTTCAGTATTTAATTTTTTTTCTAAAAAATGTAATGATTTAATGGTTTTTTTGAAAAAAAAGAAAAATGGAGATGAATTCAGCTTATAAATGGAATCCTACGTTGAAGTAAAATTGAATTCCCATGTCCGGAGATCATAATGGAATAATTTTATGTTAAAGGATCCAAATATACTAAATATACAAAAAATTTCATCATGAATTTGTCATTTACAATGTTAATTACTTATGATATGTGAGGTGGAGGAATGAATGGATGAAAAAATGTAAAGTGGAGAAAATCCAAATGTGTAATGACACGAAACATATGCTCACATCACGAAACTCCCAAAAAGTCACCCATAAAACATTAAAAGCATGAATATAATCCTTGACAATTTTGACCCCATAATTTTCATATCATGAAAACACTATTCAAGATATAATACACTAGGATGGGGAAAAAAAGAATATCTATGAATAAATGAATGAAATGTGACATCTGTGAATATCCTATTATGACTGTTAAATTTTAGATCATTTATGGGCCATTAGTTACACAAGGGAATACAATTTATCCCTACTAATAGAGAGTCATGGAATTATAATAACAATTAATAAATCGATGGTTTTTCTTCTATGTTTTTTTGTTTTTTTCCTAAAATATTTTATTTTATATTAATTTTTCCATGTAAAATTAATTTTATATTTTAATCAATGTGTTTCCAATTCCTTCTTCCACTCATATTATAATCTATCTCTCTCTCTCTCTTCCAATTTTCCACCATGATCACTCCCATACATTATGATTAGTGACTAAGATAAGGATTCTCCTTTCAGGAGGTTTCATCTAATTACTAAATTCCTATGTTTTGTATTATTTACATTTTTAATTAATTAAATGGTGGTTACAAGAGAATTTCCAGAGTGTGGTGATCATCCACCATGACATGAATCGAAAATTAATCTGTATTCATTAATTTAAATTCTTTACCTCCAATATATCTGGTAAAATATTCATATATTTGTGTTTAGGATACCCTAAGGGATGAAACAACAAATTATAGAGCTCATTCTGGTAATATAGTTCGCTATTGATCAAGGCTTTCATCTTACCTGGATTTTGGAGGTGGTGAGATTTGGTGGGATGAAGATAAATTCCTATGAATTTTAAATTCACAAAATCAATAAGTTAATGAATAGTAATTCATTATTGAGTTTTCATAAAAGTATTATGAAATTGAATTAAAACAATAATAAATGAATAAATAATGAATTCTCATAACCAAACCCAACTAAAAGGTTCTTTCTTCCAAGCCTACATTTCATTCCATCTACGTCTTATTTTTTGTTTTTAAATTTAATTTATATTATATAACCATTATTTTCATAAATAATGAAAACAAAAAAAATTTAGAGACCTAATTTTTGCTCTGTAAGACTTTGGAATATTTTTACATATAATTCCAGAGCTAGGAGTGAAGACGACATGTGATTCTGAGGCCCTGTGTGCCCAGAATAAATTTTATAAAAATATTAAGTGTTTTTATACTATGCATGTGGCGAGGTTGTGTTTTATCCAAAATGTTAGCTCAGATCGGAAATCCGAGGGCACAGTTGTGTCCGGAGCGTGCCGTTTACCCTAGGCAGGGTGTAAAAGTTTCAGGCGCGGGCCTGCTATGAGAGATGTCACCCATGGGCAGAAATTGTCATTTTAAAATAATGACTTAGTGATTTTTTTATCACTGACGTTATTTTCGAATAACTTTTGAAAGAAGCCTAGGAATTGGAATACGAGACTTCCATTCTGTTCGAAATGAGGCGTTTTTCCTAGGAATGATATAAAATGAGAGGGCACGACAGATTAGGATTCCGCTCTAAGCGGATTTTTCTATAAATAGAAAATGAGGAGATGGAGTTAGGGTTCCCACTTCTCTCTCCCATTATCTCTCTCTCTCTCTCTCTCTCTCTTGTTCTTCAGTGTTCTTCGCCGTTCTTCGCCAAATCAAGTAGCAACCTCTGCCAAAACCTTGGTGGATCGAGGTGGGATCTCAGCGGATGCATCACCAATGACGAATGGATGAATCGAGGTAGGATTTCTGATAAATTTTCGCACTTTCATCAATTTTTCTGTTTAAATTCTAAAATTTTGGAATTGGGGAGATGGCCGAATGAACACGACCAACGAACGAGCCCCGTTTTTAATTCTTGTTCTTGGGCGTTCTTTATCCAAATTTTCCAACACGCCAATCTTTGTTGGATCGTTGATTGAGGGTAAGAACTACGAAGGCCTCACCCTAAGGATTTTGAATCTTCATTCGGTTTTGAGATCGGGCCACCAGAGCGGTGGTGGTGCCCGTCGGAAGACTCGGCTCCGACAAGGGTGGTGGACGAAGGTCGTGCATCAGGTAGCGGGTGTGGTCGGAGTAGTGGCGTTAGGCGTGGCTGGGCGACGACGATTGTGGCGTGGCATATGAGAGATCGGACGAGGCAGCGGCGTCGTGCGGCGAGCCGGAGGCAGCGGCATGTGGCGACTCATGGGATTAGCAGCGGAGCGCAGGTGCCGCGGAGGTGCGCTCCCTAGGTGGGGGCGACGACGTCGGCCGGTCGCGGTGCAGGCCAGAGGAGGTGCGGCGGTGCGTTCGGCGGCTGGGGCAGCCGCAAGGGAGCGGGGGAGCTAGGCGGCGCCGCAGGTAGCAGGTGCCACGGCGGTGCAATCCGCAGGACGATGGCGAGTGGGCATCGCCCTCGGGCGGTCGCGCTCGGGAGGAACCCCGAGGCGCTGACCTTGGGGGTGCGCTGCGGACAAGGACCAGCAAAGGGCGGGTCCTGCCGGGCGACGAAGACCAGCCAAAAAGCCGATCGGCTTTGGAGAACCGGACCCAAGGGGGGGGGGTCCGATGGGGATGGAGGGGGCCGCGGTCGGCGGGCCGCGGCGAGTCAGGACGAACCCACGGCTGGGCCACGGGATGACGGTTCGGTCCGGGCCGGCAGGGGTGAACCGGCCTGGTTGGGCCCCCTTGCGTTCAGGGGCCCGTATCTTCCAAACGGCGCATCCGTTTGATGCGCTGTATACGGCTACGAGTACGTATTAGCGAGACAGACTTTTTGACGTGTGTTTCGGGGTTTTTGAGTTCCGCGCTTAAGGGCGTGTGAACCGAGATGGTTTAATTTGATAATAATAAATTATTATTAAAGTTGCGACAGACGTAGTTCACAAGCCGAATGTCCGTACGACACGCCGTCAGAGACACTATGGCCCTGGAGTTGAGCCGGTCCTTCTAAAGTCAGTTCCAGACCCTTGCGGTTTGGTTTCATTGCTTAGAGGCATGAAATGCTTAATGTGAATAATTAATTAATTATTTAACTAATTAATTATTCTTGTGTCGGACCTAACTCCAGCTTGGGATGTCTGATTGATGCGTCGTCAGCGTCAGTGTGACCCCAATCCTCGTGCGGACTTTTGAGATGCTTTCCGAAGCGTTCGGGTTGGAGAAAAGGTGTGGGCCCCACAGGGCCTAGTTCACACGTTTTACAGTGAAACACCACTTTTTAACCCGACACCCATTTAGGGTGTTTGAGTAATTGTTTTTGAGTGTTTTTATGAGGGGATTGTGACAATGCAATCCGTCTGCCTAAATTCGGGCCCGAGGCGTGGGCCCCACGAGTTGGCTTTCAGACGTATGTTGCGTTTTCACGACTTATGATTCATAAGTCTGTTTAGGGAAAATGAATAGCCTACGCCGTGTGGTTATTTTCAAGGAATGCAATGGTACGATCTGTGTGACGTGTTTCGGGGTCGAGGTGTGGGCCCCACAGGGCCCCGTTTGCATATAACGCGGGGAGTTGCAGCTTCTGCATCCGGAGTCCGTTTTAGGCGCCGTCAGTGGCATTGTGACCCTGAAAGTGAGACAAAGTTGACCAGGGTGGTTTCAGGCATTGAATCTGGATTTGAGGCATGGGCCTCATGGGCCGTCAGTTAAGCTGTGTGCAGCATTTTGCGACCTCTTCATTAGACGTCCGTTTTGGGCGAATGAGTAGTCGTTTCGGCATGTTTTTCCGAGATCATCGTGATGGTGTAATTATCTCAACCTTTTTTGGGACTGAGGTGTAGGACCTATGAGGCGCCGTTTGAGTTTAAGGTAGTGTTGAATAAATTTTCCACCGGGAGCCTGTTTCCAGCAAGTAAGTAGTCTATCTCACGTGTTTTTCCGTGAGGGTTACAACGATGTAATATTTTTTGGACGTGCAAAGATTATTTTGATATCTCATTAAATGTGGAAACATGAAAGGGAATTGGTTGGAGGTTCCTTTGACGCACTCCGAACCTATGCATGGTAGCGGTGTTGGTGACACCCAGGGATGGCATGGGCAGTGCAGAGTTATCAGACCATTTTCAGGTTTACCCTCTAGCGGGGCTGGGTAGTGGGTTACCCATTGAACTTACGGTTTACCATCCAACGGGGCTGGGTAGTGGGTTACCCATTGACCTTAGGGTTTACCCTCCAGCAGGGCTGGGCAGTGGGTTACCCGTTGACTTTAGGGTTTACCCTCCAGTGGGGAAGGGTAGTGGGTTACCCGAGAACCTCTTGTGGTTTACCCTCCAGTGGGGCTGGGCAGTGGGTTAGCCGACAACCTCTTGTGGTTTACCCTACAACGAGGCTGGTCAGTGGGTTACCCGATGACCTCCTGTGGTTTACCCTCTAGTTGGGATGAGCAGTGGGTTACCCGATGACTTCTTTCAGACTCATCCCTTCCAACGAGGCTAGTTTGTGAAATTTCTCCGTGATTACCAGATCGAGACCCTTGGTTGTACGGTTTAGAGATGAGGCCGCTTGACGTGCGGAATTGTTGGGCATCAGTGATGGATACCCTTAGAACCGTTGGTGACTTTTTCTTGGCTGGGCTTAGAGATAGAGATCCCCTTACACCCTTTTTCGGGTTTCTTGTTGAGTATATATATATATACACCCTAATTTTGTTCCCACTCCTTGGGTTCATTTACTCTCCTTCTAGGAGGGGTGAAGACGTGCGGGGTATGCCACATGATTTCCATGTCTAGCTCCTCTTGGATTGGACAAGTCTACTTCCTTCCTTTTGTTAGGTTGAGCTGCACTCTCTCTTTTGTACTCTTACACTGTTCTTGTTCTGTCAACTGCTTACCATTCCAGTATCTCCTTTGTTGCTCCCTTGAGCTATTGGGGAATCCTACTGAGTATCTTTATACTCACCCCTACTTGGGCTTTATCCGCACTTGGTGTGCCCTTGAAGACGACGAACAGGTCGATCGAGACTACAGAGGAGCGTAGAGGACACATGAGCTTGGGCTGCATTCAATGGTCATAGTAGGGTTTCCAGGTGTGAGACACACCAGCTATTTACTTTTGTTTACCTGTTTCCGAGTTGTGGCACCTTTCCAATTTGGCACATGTTTTCCCCTTTTACTATTCAGTTTACTTGTAATTCTACTATTCATCACTTTACTTGTACTGGTTAGAGGTCGATGAATGTATGTTAGTTTCCCTTTTTGTAGCAGTATTGTATCTTGATTTCTTTTCTCTGCACTTTTACATTGAGTTAGCTACATGTGCATGTACAGTTTCTTAGGCCAAGGCCTCCCCTAGTTTGTTTTGCCTTCGGCGCTAGTCGCCAGCCCCTGGCCTATGGAGGCGGGCTTGGGGTAGTTGTGGCTCGAGCCCCAGTATGGGCCGGGTCGTGAAAAAGTGGTATCATAGGTTCTTCATTCCTTGGGGAATTGTTCGAGCATCCCTAAAAATGAATTGGTTGAGTTCTAGGGGAATAGTGTCAATAAGTCTTGAGAGCGGCTCTCAGGCTAGGGAGTCCAGTGATGGTGCGGCGGCCGACGTATCCATTCACCAGGACCATGATAACCCTCTTGTAGACTCGGTACACTGAGACACTTGTTGGAGGGAATTTGTTTCATGCATCATATAGGATTTAGTCTTTAACTGTACTTATTGAGTCAGATCCCCATCATTGTTGGTATATATATGCTCATTTGACCACGGTACTCCTTGATTGGATTCCGTATGTCTCTGCGATGATAGCCAGCCAGTATACTAGCTTCGATTTGTGACGATGACTCCATGAGCGATTAAGCCTCAGTTCAAGATCCATCATAGGATTACCCTTTCTCAAGGAGGACAAGCAGTAGTACCTCCACCTATGGAGTAGCAGATAGTACCCGCAGTGAGGGCCGATGATGTGCCCGGGCTGGGCACGCTACGTGAGTTCCAGCATCAGAGATCACTGAGGTTCCATAGTGAACCACACCCTCAGACAGTGAATGGTTGGCTAGAGTCAGTGGTCTGCCTCTTCAGGCTTGTTCGGACACTGACAGGTTAGATGGCGACTTTGACAGCTAGTCTTTTTTCACCACGCAGTTTGGCGTAGTAGAGCCAGGGTTACTTAGATGCACGATGAGTTAGTACTCTCATGGGATGACTTCTAGTAGCTGTTTCGTGAGGAGTACTACCCCTCCTACTTACGATTTATATGGTTTCAGGAGCTGTTGGAGCTTCATCGGGGAGTGATGGCAGTGGATGAGTATGCGACTAGGTTCACAGACCTTACTCGTTACTCTTTGGATGTGGTCCATGACATCATCTTCTGATCACATAAGTTTGAGTGAGGTCTCTAGAGAGGATATTTGTGCCATCGTAGTGCCCTTGTGCATCCTCACCCATCTTGGGGTGATGGAGCAGGCATTGGTGACAGAGAAATTTCGATCAGAGGGATGACAATTGGAAGGGCCTCGATGCCAGAGGTCTCCCCTTAATGAGACTCAAGCACATGGTTGGGGGGAAGCATAGAGCATTGAGACAGCCCAGGGAGAGCTAGTTCTATGGTTGTGATGTGCAAGGTCACATGGCGTGAGACTACTCGACCAAATGTGCTGAGTTTTCCAGATAGTCAGTAGATGCACTACCACGACAGAGGTAGTGTTGTGATCAGTGAACTCCCAGGTGAGGACATGTTAGTCCCCAGGGAGGCGGTGTTGGAAAAAATCAGGAAGAACTGTGGTTGGAAGATTAAATTTCTAGGTCCTTCAACCACCACTAGGTGGCCCATGTCAGGCTCAGGGAGCTGATGGGTGGGGCTGTGGGCGGCTGTGTTCCATGGATGTCTACAATCCTGCAATGCATGAAATGATAAGAGGTATGCTCTGAGCCTTTTTCTTCTTTTCTCAGTAGAACATGTTAGACATTTCTTGAGGTACTCTTTTCGTCGAACTCCTTGTTCGAGGGGTTACCGAGGGTGACACAGGGCGTTGGTGTAACCCTGTGTTGGTGTTGTCCGACGCAGCTTTGAATGCACGGTAAAGAGGGGTTCTTCCCCCACTGAGACACATTTTTTTGATATAGTAAAAATGGTTGGGGAGATTCATTACCACCCAAAGCGGATAGTATTAAGGTATGGTGGATGAGTCCCTCTGACATGTGCATTCATGGCAGGGTTGTGCGGTGGAGTGTCAGAGAAGGTTTTGTTTATGCTAGTGGGACTTTTCTGCTTGGTCTCCCTTGCTTGAGGTGCCACTAGTGGGATTGGAGGAGTGCCTGTTTTGGGGATTACTCTCCTTCCTAGAGGGGCAAAGACACTTGGGGTATGCCACATTCTTTCTGTGTCTAGCCTCTGGCGGTTGAATGTGTTTTCTCTCCTTCCCTGTTCATTGTTACCTTGTGTGCTCAACGTCAATCTTGATATCATTATCAAGTATAAGTCGAGGTGATGGGAACCCCTTAAACAGAACTATGCATTTCACTATGTGGTGTGGGTAGTGGTAGTCCTTGCACTGAGAATATGGAGACTCTATCTTCTGGGAGAACTCTCTGTGGTTTGATCAGACCACCAGTGTCTCAGGTGCGCCCTCACCTAGAGAGACTTGAACCCGAGGCAGCAGTTCTGGTTGAAATTTCTGAAGGACTAAGACTTAGAGGTAGTCTATGTTCCAGAAAATGGTCATGTTGTGGCAGGTTCCCTTAGTAGAAAGTCCCAAATTTGTCAGGCGAGGGAAGTTTCGTAGTAGTTAGCTTCCCTATGGCTGACCTTGGTGGAGCAGGAGGGTACGGTTTTCCCTGCAGTCAATGGTGTTGACTCCTACTCTCCTTGAGCATGTGAGAGAGTCGCAGCTGGGGTATGTCGATAGCGAGGTACTGTGTGATCAGATATCCACTGGCAATGCACCCGATGGGTATTCTTAAGGAGGGAATCATGAGATCCTTTTCCAGGAACAAACCGTGATTTTGGTCGCGATGTGGAAAGTAGAGGTTCGGCTGGGGAAGTCCCCTGAGTTTCTTTGGGTCGTTCGGGAATCGTATAAGCGATTGAGAGATTGCCTACCATCTTGCCCTATCCTCCGAATAGTAGGAGTGGGCACACGATGTTTTCCACGTGTCAAAGATGATGAGGTGTGTGCATATTCCTACGCATGTCCTTGAGAGTAGCAGACCTCATGAGTAAGAACCATCCCTTTGGTTCACATGTTGTTCTAACATGATGTTGTGCAAGTTTTCTTGGGAGTGGGAGAGCTAGGTGTGAGCTCTATATCCTAAGTTTTTTTCCTAGTTTTTCTTTTCAGGGAAGAAAATCTTGAAGGAGGGAATAATGTAGAGACCTGATTTTTTCCCTGTAAGAATTTGTAATATTACTATATATAATTCCAGAGTTAGGCGTGAAGACGACATGCGATTACGAGGCCCAGTGTGCCCGGAATAAATTTTATAAAAATATTAAGTGTTTTTATACTATGCACGTGGCAGGGTTGTGTTTTCTCCTAAACGGTAGCTCGGATGGGAAATCCAAGTACACAGTTACATTCAGAGAGTGCCCTTTACCCTAGGCGGGGTGTAAAAGTTGCGGGCGCGGGCCTGCTATGAGAGATGTCACCCACGAGAAAAATTTTCATTTTAAAATAATGACTTTGTGATTGTTTTTAACGCTGAAGTTTTTTTCGAATAAATTTTGAATGAAGCCTCAGAATGGAAATCCGAGACTTCTGTTGAGTTCGAAACATGGCATTTTTCCTCGGCGCAACGGAAAATGAGAGGATGCAGCAGTTCTGGATTCCACGCAAAGCGGATTTTTTATAAATAGAAAAATGAGGAGATGGATTTAGGGTTCCCCTTCTCTCTCCTCTCCTATCTCTCTCTCTATTTCTCTCTCTCTCTCTCTCTCTTGTTCTTCTGTGTTCTTTTCTGTTCTTTGCCGAGTCAAGGATAAACCTTCACCAGAACCTTGACGAATGGAGGTTGGATCGCAACGGACGCATCGCCAACGATGAATGGCCGGATCGAGGCAGGATTTCTGATAAATTTTCGAACTTTGGTCAATTTTTTTGTTTAAATTCTATAATTTTGGAATTGGGGCCATGGATGAATGAAAATGGCCAACACCCGAGCCCCATTTTTAATTCTCGTTCTTGGGCGTTGTTCATCCAAATTTTCAGACGCACCAATCTTTGTCGGATCATTGATCGGGGGAAGGTGCTGCGAAGGCCTTGCCTCGAGGATTCCTAATATTCTTTCAGTTTTGAGATTGGGCCGCCAAAGCGGTGGCAGCAACCATCAGAAACCTCATCTCCCGCAAGGGAGGTGGCTAGAGGTCAGGCATCAGGCAGCTGGTGTAGTCGGAGTAGCAGCGTCCGGCGTGGCTGGGCGGCGACGATTGCGGCGCGGCGAAGCAGGGATCAGACGAGGCGACGATGTCATGCGGTGAGCCGGAGGCGGCGGAGCGCAGCGGCTCCCGGGAGCAGCGACGGAGTGGAGGTACCGTGGAGGTGCACTCTGTAGGTGGTGGAGACGATGTCGGCCAGTCACGATGCATGCTGGAGGAGGTGTGATGGTGTGTTAGGTGACTGGGGCGACTGTAGCGGAGCGAGGGAGCCAGGCGGCGCCGCAGGCAGCATGTGCTGTATCTTTCAAATGGCAGGTCCAGTGTGGCTGGAGAAGGCTGCGACCGGCGGGATGCAGCGAGTCAGGTCGGACCCGTGGCTGGGTCGCAAGCCGTCGATTCGGTCCGGGCTGGCCGGGGTGAACCGGCCTGGTTAGGCCCCCTTGCGTTTAGGGGGCCGTATCTTCCAAACAGCGTGCCCGTTTGACGCGCCGTCTGCGACTACTGGTCCATATCAGCGAGATGGACTTTTTGAAGCGTATTTTGGGGTTTTTGAGTTCTTCACCCAAGGGTAGGTGAATCGATATTCTTTAATTTAATAATAATGAATTATTATTAATGTTGCGATGGAAGTGGTTCGCAAGCCGAATGTCCGTTAGATGTGCCGTCAGAGGCACTGTGGCCCTGGTGTTGAGCCGGTCCTTCTAAAGTGGGTTCGAGACCCTTGAGATTTGGTTTCGTTACTCAGAGGCATGAAACTCTTAATGCGATTAATTAATTAATTAATTAATTAATTAAATATTCTTGCGTCAGACCTAAATCCTGCTTGGGATGTTCGATTGACGCGCTGTCAGGGGTAGCGTAACCCCATTCCTCATGCAAACTTTTATGATGCTTTCCGAAGCGTTCGGGTTGGAGACAAGGTGCGGGCCCTATAAGGCCTAATTCGCATGTTTTACAGTGAAACACCACTTTTCCACCTGACACCCATTTAGGGTGTTTGAGTGATCATTTCTGAGTGTTTTTCTGAGGGGATTACAATGGTGCAATCTGCCCACTTAAATTCGGGCCCGAGGCGTGGGCCCCATGAGGTGGCTTTCAGACGTATTCTGCATTTTCACAAATTATGATTCATAAGTCCATTCATGAAAAATGAATAGCATACGCCATGTGATTTTCTATGAGAAACAGAAAGGTACGTTCTGTGTGACATGTTTTGGGGTTGAGGTGTGGGCCCCACAGGGCCTTGTTTGCATATAACACGGGGAGTTGCAGCTTCTGCATCCAAAGTCCATTTTAGGCGTCGTCACTGGCATTGTGACCCTGACTGTGAGACAAATTTGACCAGGGTGGTTTCAGGTATTGAAGCCGGAGTTGAGGTGTGGGCCCCATGGGCCTTCATTTAAGCAGTGTGCAGCATTTTGCGACCTCTTCATCAGACATCCATTTGGGGTGAATGAGTAATCATTTAAGCATGTTTTTCTGAGAGCATCGCGATGGTGGAGTTCGCCCGACCTTTTTCGGGACTGAGGTGTAGGCCCTACGAGGTGCCATATGAGATTAAAGCAGTGTTGAATAACTTTTCCACTAGGATCCAATTTCCAGAAAGTAAGTAGTCTGTCTTGCGTGTTTTTCCATGAGGGTTACAACCATGTAATCTATTTGGGCATGCAGAGCCTCTTTCAAGATCTCATTAAATGTGGAAACATGAAAGGGCATTGGTTAGAGGTTAATTTGATGCACTCTAAACCTACGCACGGTAGCAGTGTTGGTGACACCCAATGATGGAACAGCTAGTGCAGAGTTATCATACTAGTTCCGGGTTTACCCTATAGCGGGTCTAGGTAGTGGGTTACCCATTGATATTAGGGTTTACCCTTCAGCAGGGATGAGTAGTGGGTTACCCGTTGACCTTAGGGTTTACCCTCTAGTAGGGATGGGCAGTGCGTTACCTGTTGACTTTAGGGTTTACCCTCCAGTGGGGCTGGGCAGTGGGTTACCCGAAAACCTCTTGTATTTTACCCTCCAGCGAGGCTGGGTAGTGGGTTACCCGACAACCTCTTGTGGTTTACCCTCCAACGGAGCTGGACAATTGGTTACCCTAACGACCTCTTGTGGTTTACCCTCCAGTTGGGCTGGGCATTGGTTTACCCGATGACTTCTTTCAGACTCAGCCCTTCCAACGAGGCTAGTCAGTGACTTTTCTCCATGATTAACAGATCGGGACCCTTGGTTGTATGGTTTAGCGATGAGGCCGCTTGACGTACGGAATTGTTGGGAATTATTGATGGCTACCCTTAGAACTATTGGTGACTTTTCTAGGGATGATCTTGGAGATAAATATCCCCTTACACCCTCATTCTGGTTTCTTGTTGAGAATATATATATATACACCCTACTTTTGTTCCCACTCCTTTTATTTGGTTACTCTACTTATAGGAGGGGTGAAGACACGCGTGGTATGCCACGTGCTTTCCATGTCTAGCTCCTCTTGGATTGGACGAGTCTACTTCCTTCCTTTTGTTGGGTTGAGCTGCACTCTCTCTTTTGTACTCTTATGCTGTTCTTGTTCTGTCTACTGATCACCATTCCAGTATCTTCTTTGTTACTCCATCAAGCTTTCGGGGCATCCTACTGGGTATCTTTATACTCACCCCTGCTTGGGATTTTCCTGCACTTGGTGTGCCCTTGCAGATGACAGACATGCCGATCGAGACTACGGAGGAGCATAGAGGATACATGATCTTGGGCTGCGTTCCGTGGTCGTAGTAGGGTTTCCAGGCGTAAGACTCACCAGATGTTTACTTTCATTTACCTATTTCTGGGTTGTGGCACCTTTTCATTTGGGCACATGTTTTCCCCCTTTTTCTGTTCAGTTTACATGTCAGTCTACTATTCAGCACTTTACTTGTATTGGTTAGAGGTCGATGCATGTATGTTGGTTTCCCTTTTTGTAGTAGTGTTGTATCTTTCTTTCTTTTCTATGCACTTTTTCATTGAGATAACTGCGTGTGTGTTCATAGTTTCTTAGTCCAGGGCCTCCCCTAGTTTGTTGTGCCTTCGGCACTAGTCGCCAACCCTTGGCCTATGGAGGCGGGCTTGGGGTATTTGCGTCTCGATCCTCAGTATGGGTCGAGTCTTGACAAAAAAAGTATATTAGGAGAATAAGAATTACTAATTAAATCATTTCACATCTCCTCATGTGTGATAAACCTAGAAAACTAATGTGAAATAGTAGGAATATAAATTATCTTTTTAACCACCCTATGATAGGTGTGTCAGGGGTCCATAAAAATTCCCTCAGTTTTGATCACATTCTCTATGAATGTGTCTTACTACATCCAAAAGTAACACTTTTTTAACTTAGCATATATTTATACTTTCTTAATGTCTCCAGCACAATCTGTATATTCTATTAATGTTCCATTTTTATTTTTCAGTAAATAAGAATATAATCCATAAAAAAATACTAAAACAATTTCACAATATACTCTAAATAATATATTAAGCAAGACCATGGTGATTTTTTTGGAATTTGTATGATAAAGGGAATCACTATGACCTCATAGTGTTCATATCAAATACAAAATTCTAAATTTGGAATATCACCATTAATCACCTTCAATTAGTGATATACAGAAAGAAGACCCACATATGAGAACTATTAATCACCTCAATGATTATCAAACAAGTAATCACTCATTAGTAGGGGATACATGTTCTTTATATTTATTATATTTATATATTAGTAATTGATGTATATTTTCATTGATCTATAGTTTTCATGATAAAGAGAACTAATGAACCCTAAGATGATAAACTAGGGTGTATGAACCCATCATCCAAATGATCTCACAACTGCTTTTTCCAAATCCTCTTGTACTATTGAGCCCATATTATAAGGGAATTTGGGGATATGAGTGGCCCCATGTATAATCTCTATTGAGAACAATACCTAACGATCTAGGGGATGTCTAGGTATACCATTATGAAATTAATTAGAAAAATATATAATAAATTGAATTTCCTCAAGGTTGATTCTTTCCTTTTACATAACCATTTAGTAAAGATATTATTCATCACTAGGTATACACACCCACACCATTGATGGATTTTATTATATAGATTCATGATCATAATTTTATTTGTATAGGGGTATGTATCGATTTGGAATATATAAAGATATTTCCTTTTACAAATAATATATGTGATATCTATATAATGAGATCCAATCCTTGACCAGTACAACGACAAATTCTGCAAAGGGAATGATTACAAGATCAACTGAAATAATCTTCTCATAGAATCTAATAAGAGAAGAGTCCAATATTTGAGTTTTACTAATGACTCTATAATGTATTTTTTAGATATATATATTTTAATGTATCGTGGTTGTGATTCAAAAGTTTACTAAAACAAGAAAGATATAAAGGAATTCATATAACTACAATAAAATAAAACATTTTATATTCTAATGTGAATAAGAATTCAACCTTTTATGACTTCATTTTCATGTTCCACCTCAATGTTAGTGATGGAATAAGTATTCTACTTGTCCATCAGATTTGGTGGTTATGGAAATTTATTACACTTAACTACCCATTGTTTAGTGAAATAGATTGTATAATGTTCTTCCTACTTGTAGTTGAATAATTGAACAATGTTTAGTGAATTTGTGGGTTCTATCCTTTCCTTAGTAAAGTTGGAAATATTATTCATTTATATTCTATATTTATGAAATTTTTTTCCTTCTATATTGAACTTAATAAATTTACTTTTACCTTTTATAAAATTCCCTAGATGATTATTTCCATATCTTTGGTAGATGGGTGAATGGATAATATTTTATCGATTATCATTAAATCCCCTAGCTTGATACAATAATCATATCTTCTTATATCCATCCTAATAGAAACATTCACTAAGATACAACTCTAAATTGATAGAACATTAAATTACTTCTTCATAACTACTAAATACACAAATATCTAGAGCCTTTTAGAAGTTTGGTTATAAACAACTAAAGAATCTATCAATTTGTATATCATTTTTGATAATACAATTTAAGGAATATCATGAAATATTTTTTAAAAATTATTTATATTTAATTAAATGTTTAATGTACTATTTATTACCCTTCAATAATTTTATCCCAGTATTTTTTAAACTTCTTGAGGAAAATAAAAATTAATAAATGTCTTCTAAAATTATTCCCACACCATTTCTTCCATTTCATATATTGGTTTTGTACTGTATTTCAATTCCCACCATTTATCATCATTTCCATCTAAACTATAGAACACCAAGATAATATTATCCTAATCAAAATAGTGGATCAAAAAATATTTCATCTTCATTGTGTTAAACCATTATTCAATTATAGATGGATTAGAAAATCAATTAAATTTTAGTGGTTATTTCTAGATAAATGAATTAATTTCTTGTTCCATCTTCTTATGTGAATGAAAAAATTACATATGGTTCATTTTATTTTTAATAGCCTAAGATATATGATTAACAATCACCATGATGTTTTGAAATCCACCTCACATTTAATTATGAATGTTGTTCGAACAATATTTGTGTTATCCCTCACATGGGTTATTGAAATGGTTTCTCCCGGTTCCCACTAGTTTCTAAACTATAGTTAAAAAAATATAATTCAATAATGAATGAATAATTTATTTTAGTGACTAAATCAATTAAAAAATATATATCTTATGGGATCCCAATGCTTTTTGTTACTATATAGACACATCTTTAAAATGGATTATATATTGTTTATTAGTAAGAAAAGCATATCCACTGGGTTTATCAAACATGGTGTTAAGGAAGGCATCTTTGTCATGAATAAGGTAGTGATTGAGTTAATACTTAATACACCATATTTAGGGTTGTTACCCCTAGGTTCATTTGTGTTATATAAACATCCACTTTTAGTATCTTGAACATGATTTCATTACTGAGAAACCTCACTCTCTTTTACTTTACCAAGACCTCATGTTGTTTACGTATAAATAGACTTATCCTTATGGTATTAACTAATTTTTCCTCATAATATTTCCCAAAATAACTAAAACATGATCTATTACTAAATATAGTGACCCAAAACTTTTTTTACATGACTGTTACATCATTTTTATGATAGATAACAAGATGTAATAAATTCTAGGATCTATAGGATTTGTGTCTTGCGAAAATTTGGATCATACATCATGTGTACATAATATTACATAAACATTATTTAATTAATTATTCTTTATCCTCATAAATAATATCATTTTACCATATTACATGTATTCAACAAATTATATACATAAAATAAAGAGGTGATTAAAAATCATATTAATGGAGTAATAACATCGAAGGAATAAAAAACATGAATCAATAGTACATGGGTATCATCATATCAGAATCATGTAATGATCATCATAAGCATGAGGTAATCATTTTAAAAAGGCATGAAATGTATAATATATATAATAAAATAATAAAAACATATTGTTCAAATACAAAACATTGTTGTGAACAAATCTCTAATCAGGTTCATGCATAATATATGTGCTTAAAACAAATCATCACAATTATGATCAAATATAACATAATGTAAATCCATAATTCATATAATCTCATGAGATACATCACATTACCCAAATAATTTGTGGCATATATACTTTGGTCCCACTCATAAAATCACAAAATGCTCATAATCATGCATTCCACATGGGAAGAGAATGTATAAAAACCATAATAATGAAATAAAACCATAGAAAGAAATGGGTTTCATAAATTTTTTCTAAATAATAATTTAGTGAATAATATTTTGGAGTTCCCATATTAATAAGGTATATCATAATTTTACATAGTACATCATCACTATTAATTAGATAATAAACAACTAAGTATGATTCAATGCAATGTTTTCTGAAAATTAAGTCATTTTGAAAATATCTAAAATTGGATTATAAATAATTTTGACAAGGTAAGAACATTTATATACCCATAAATAAATGATAAATTATATTTAAAGGAAATTTTAATGTACATATGTGGAGCATAAATATTGAAAATGTTTTGAAAGAGTAAATAACCAAAAACAGAGTTTGGTTTGAGAATCTGCTTCTCTTAAATCTAGATGTATTGTCATCATTTTTCCACCTCCTTTATAATAAATAATGGTTAATTAGAACATGGATCCAAAAGTTTTTTTTTATTTTTTCACTATTATTCTATAATAATTATTTTATTATATTTATCAATTCACATTATTTAATGTGAATCATTTTGATATCACATTTTACTTAAAATATCATGTATTTCCTTGATTTAATGATACTAAATGACTTCTATTTATAAATTATTAAGGTTAAATCAAGAATTTTAGAAACTAACATATTTTAACATTTATATATTATAAAAAATTTATGATAATCTTCCATACAAATTGTAATAATTATAGAATTTCCAATATCCACATGGGAAGTTAACTAATTATTCATTAGACATTGTCAATTTCATGAACCAAGCTTGGTCATCATATGAACCAGTGCCCAACCTAGCTCACAATAAATCCCTAAGGGAATTCCTGATCACCCTAGTATGACAGATGTTCCTAGGTATCAATATCAATGCTTTGGAATTATTTTACCTGAATTTACCATTAAAAAACATCCAATTATATAACATAAACCAAAGGTGAAAAAAAAACAAACAAGAATTTAGAAGGTTTCATATATATATATATATATATATATTTATACAAAATCAAAATAGAGCTACTAAAAATAGGGAACCAAAAGAAATCTCCAAAAAACCACAAGTAAAGGGGAACATCTCACTCAATTTATCACTGAAACACCACCCAAGAGGATCACTAGAATTCTGAGCCACCATCACCAAAACATTTACCCTAACCTATATGAAATAAGACCATGTCTACTTATACTCAAATGTATAAGAAAGGTGTGATCTATTTCCCAAAAGTATTACACCAAAAGGAATTCCATTCTCTAAATGATAATTGAAAAATAAACATACAAGTTTAATAAATTAAAGGAAATACTAGAACAATTTAATGGAAAACAGTTTAATGAATTTTTTTTAAAGGAATGTTAATTTAAATAAAAACTCATTTATCTTTGAAGTAACCCAAAATTCACATCATATACCAATGGTGAGAGAAACATTGCCAAAGATAACTAAACATGGGAGAATCCCTACGAGTACTAGCTAGTGATGCGATGATAGAACCTCACGTCTTGGTGAAAAGTAGTATATGAACCAAAACTATCTATGTTACCATGAATGAGAAACTAAAGAGTATAGGAATACAATATTAAATTGATCTATAATCATCATCAATAGTTTGTTATTTTTATTATCGTCAATCCCACTATGTGAAACTGGGCCACAACCACCTCTGTATCACTATCATGCTAGTCTTATTCCTACCTCCTAACCACAGGGGATTCCCGTAGTGCTCATAAAGTTTCACATTTCACATAAGATACCATTTTCACATTTCAAACGCCAAACAAGGCATTAAACACACCAAAATCACCATTTACATAATTGATGGACCTTTTTAAAACCAAATTCACAACAAAACACATTCCAACCATGATTCTCTCCAAGAACACAATTTAATAAGACAATTAATCTGTTAATAAAACCTTTAAAAAGAGAACAACAAGGAATTTCATAAAAAAATATAAATTTCACATGTATGATCCATTTTTAAAACAATTTAATTTCATTTATATTAAAAAAATACATTCTCACTACATTAATAACTCATAAAACATGCTAAAGAACATAATAAATCCTAAAAAATTCATCAAGTAATGTTTAATAATAGAATCACCTACCATGGGTGGAGAAAGTTCTAGAAAATGGTGTGAAACTCAAAACATTCTATAATGACACGAAAAGAAGGAAATATTGATCCCCAAATCAAGATAACACCCCATTAATGTCAAAATAATACCATAAAATTGGAACCCTAGGGGTTGGAGAAGAGGAAACCCAATGGAAATGAAAGAAAACCCTAGTTCAGAGAGGAAAGTCAAGGTAGGAGATTCTTACATGATGAATCAAGGAAGAACCACCCTTAATACACCAAAAAATCCAAGATTCATGAGCAGGAGAGGGATGGAGGGAAGCACCTAGGGAGGATAATCTAGTGTGAGTTATGGGGTGATTTTAGGGTTAAAACCTACAGGAGAGAGATATTTTTAACGACACAGACACCATGCATGGTTAGTTCGCATGTTTTAGTAAATCATGTGGTAACCATATGGAGAATTATATCCAAAGGAAGACATTCCACATGTTTACTTGGGCTGAGGCACCTGCCATGTGGTGCACATGTGGTATGTTTCATCTCCTTCTTCACGCTTGGTTGGGTTGGGTGCACAAATATACTACTAACCATACACCAACCATGTGAAGGGTCCTATCCACCCCAAATCCTATGTCTTTCTCCAAAAAATTAATGGAAACATAAGGGGAAAGGATAGACCAAATATTAAATAGAAAAAAACATGAAACAATATCACATATGTGATAATTCACCCCCCCCAAAAAATGTCCCACCCATGTGAAGTCAATGTGAAACTTGATCGGAAAACTGAAATGAGTACTCTTGCTCGACTCATGAACTCCGCTCCCAAGTCTCATGTACATCACTCCTAGGATTTTAAAGGAGATGGGAAAATGAAATGAACTTCCCACAAAGAACCTTTTCTTGTGAATCCACTCTCTGCACTATTTGTTTGAACACTGATAAATCACGATCTATCTCAAAATCTTCCAAATTCAACACATGAGACGAGTCCAGGTTATTTTTCTTTAGATAGGAGACATGAAACATGTCTTGGATCGATGTCAATTGAGAGGGAAAATCTAACTGATATGACACTTTTCCCACCAACTTGGTTATTTAGAAGGGTCTTATGTAACACCCTGACCCTAATTACCCAGATTCGGTGCATTATTTTAATACATTGGCATGATTATAAGGAATTAAGTCCTGAAGGACCCATCGATTTAGCAGTCCTGGAAAATAGATTACATACATGGACGTTACCTTACAATTTCTAACATAAAACAGAACATAAATAATCCTTTTAGAATTCCATTATTCCCTTGGAATAAACCTATATATAAATCATAATATACTTCATGGAATCCTAGGAAAGTAAAACATAAGAAAGGGGTGATCTTAGATTCTCATAAAGGATAAACAATATAGCAGAAGCTATCATAAATAATCATAAACTTTTATAGAAAGGTATAAAATTGAAAAAAAATCCCTTTAAATATAAACTACAACATAATATGGAAAATATAAAGCAAAAAATTCCATTTACTTATTCACATGGATATTCTACTAGTCGATTAATCACATGTAATATCAATAGCTAATTTCATAATGATGTAATGCATAATGCCAGACATCATAAACACATAGTCAATGCCTTGTGAAAATACTAAAAATAAAAAATTTGTCAAGGTTTGGTTTTTATGGTTTAGAGTTTACAATATTGATATTAGGGTATAGGGATGATTTTTTTGGATTTGGGTTCATCTTTTAGGTATTAGGGTTTAGAGATTAGGGTTTCAGAGTTCAGAATTTTGAGATTAGGTTACAGGTAATTTGTTTTTGGGTTTAGTGTTTAGATTTTATGTATTGGGGTTTAGTTATGCCAAGATACTAATTTGTCTCATGAGACTTATCGATGCATCGAGGAGCCATAGCAGGCTCCACTTGTCACTTACTAAGTCCAATGCATTCCTTATATGAAAAGGTTGAAACAAAACATAAACATTCGTATTAAAACTAGTATACGAAATGTCAATGCATTAACCATAAACCATCAATGGTATAAAAACAACACATCCATAGTAAAAAATATCATAACTCATTAAATAAAATATAGAACATTCTATTAAAATAAATAAACCTCAATCATGAATAATATCTAGTAAAGGATGTTGACATAGTTGAAAATGATTAGTAAAACTCTTTGAGAGAAATATCCCTTTTTCATGTAATCATTTAAAATTCACACAATTTATAAATGAATAAATTGAAAATATATTTTTGAATCAAAGTGTCCCTTAAAACTTTGAAACTTTTTAAATGAATTAACATTTTAAAACATTCATGTCTATATAAATAAATCCCTAAAACCATTTTGAATACATGAACATTATTTTGAATGATTTAGAAGAAAAAATATTTAAGTCATTTAAAATGACATTTAGTTAAATATTACCTTAAAAATAATCCTTTTAAAAACTCTTTTTTATGAAACATGAACATGGATAATAAATATGTCTTGTAAAAACTTACACATAAACAATCTCGGATAATAATGAGATTGAGGAATTAACCCTTACCTTGCACTTTCCTTTGATCGAAGGTACATTTAACCTCTTATATAATGAACATAGTATGTTATTAAATTATAAAAGAACCTTATTCATTTTTATGATACCATACTTGATTCATTTATGTATTTATAATACCCATTAAATAATAATTTCTACGTTAAAATAACATTTCGGGTAATAATAGATTTCTTTATCATATGTGTTTTAACCTGTTATTCTTGATCATATAACTTATATCATGATTTAATTGATTCCAAAATATATAACATTATTTATGTATCATATATATTCAGAATATATGTATGTATAATATATAGATATATGAAATGGAAAACACCATTTATGGAGACGGTAGACCGTACGTATGCATAAATGTCATTTCCGTTTTCATGTCGCATTGAACAGACGTAAGTGAATGAGATATATATAAATACATACATACATAAATACATACATACATACATACATACATACATACATACATATATATATATATATATATATTTAATATCATTATTATGTCATATATTTCATACTTATTAATAATATATATATTTATAATCATCGTTTAATGGTGAACGTGGAAATGAATCTCATCGCGTCGTGGATACGGTAAGCCGTACATACACACGAGCAATGATATCATTCTGTTGATGGTGAAATCATATTTAATTGGATGTTATATCATATATAAAGAATAATTAACATGTTATATTTTTTATTTAAATAAATTATACACATTATTAAACGCATCAAAATAATGAAGTGTTGAATAACAAACTACACCATGATGTGGAGACGGTAAGATGTATGTACGCATGTATGGTGAATTTTTAAATAATAGGATGGATATAATAATGAATATGGTTGTACCATATTTATAATAACATCACTATATGTATAAGGTAATGGAGTTATTACTTTTGTATGGAAATAACAAAGAAAGAGGAAGTGGAAGAAGAAAATAACTTTGAAAGTGGTGATGAAATTATTACCTCTTCATCAAGTGATTTCATTTGATTTGATCAAAAGGTATCCTTATGTTTTCTTTATGATAAAATTTAGGGCTATAGGTTGAAGTGAGGGTAGTTTATAGGATACTTCAGTAGGGTTTGGCCAAGACAAATGGCTTTGGAGTTGTGATTTTGAGAGAAGGAGAAGTACCCTTTTATAAGAGAGGTGAGGGTCACTTTAAAAAAATTGAAATATTATTTTATTATATTTTTTTTGATTTCTAATGTATAAAAAGAATTTATTTCGATGATAAGTTGGGTATGTGTATAAAATAACTCAACCAATAGGTTTTAGACAAGTTTAGGTCACCATATTAACCTTATTGTTTAGATTTAACTCTTGGTTAAATAGTTTAACTTTTACCATCTCTTCTTGTAATATTATAATAAATGGTTAATAAAATTATTATAAAAAACCAAGAGAACCCCAAGTGGTTCATTAATAACATATATATCATTATATAAGACCTTTATACTAACCATATATTTTTAGGAATATTATATCATTTAATAATATATTATTTGTTCTAAAAACTCATTTGTTACAATTTTGACAGTATTTAGTATTTGGTTTTTTTGAATGTCATAAAAAGTTGATGACTTCGAAAAAAATACATTAAATCAACCCTAACATATAATATTCACATATAAAATTCGTTTATGTAATCAAAAGTGTCAATTTACATTTATTTTTATATTTATAATATCAACTATTTTAATCTTTCATTAATAAGGTAATTACTGCTTCATCTTTGTGTGGTAAATAAAATTAATTATATAATGTCTAAATGTTATAAATAAAATACCATTATGTAAGAAATATTTTTATCTTTATAATTAATATTTATAGTCTAATTTATCTTATGTATAACCCTATAATAAAAAAGGTTTAGTTATTAAACTTTGAATTTAACCCTTTTAACTCTTCTTTAAATAAAATATAATAAATGTCCTAATATAATACAAGTTGATAAAAAAGGATTATATTTTGTTCTTATGGTTTAATTTGTTCTAAATAAACTTATAAAATGGAATTAGGACCTGGGTTAGGGTAATTATAATATCATTTTTACCTTTAATTACCCTCTTTACTTTTAACTGTGGTAAATAAAATTCAAAAATTACTATTCACCAAAAATTATTTTAATCTTATTGAACAAAATTTTAAATAATAATGTCAACCATGCCTCTCTGATTTTTGAAATTCAATTCAAAGTAGAAGTAAAATTACGTTTTATGTAAATTTGCTAACGTGCCTAGAAGGTTGGTAAAAGATGTTAAAAATTCAATAAAATTTTATATATCTAATCTTATTATAAAATGAATCCAATTAATTAAATTGAATTAATATAGTTATTATGTATCTATTTTTACTTTAAAATAAATTTAAATTTAAAAATAATTATTTAAATAAAAAACTCAGTTTTAAACAATAACATAGTGTTTTTCACTATTCATAAAAAATTGAATGTTTTCAGAAAAATACCAAAAATTTACCCAAATATAATTTTGATATTCCAAATAAATAAATGGTGACTATTTTAACAAATTAAAAATATAGAAGTTTCATTAATTAATCTAAAATTAATTTCCATTTTCAAAACCATAAAAGAGGTTTTTGAGAAGTAAAAACTATCAAAAGATTGATATGTGTTTGTGTCCAATTTAAATGTAAAATAACTTTGAATTACCTAAATTATATTAAATGATAAAAATATAATCTAATGATAATTTAAAAACACTCAAATTTATAATTTAACACTATAAGTTATTTTGATTAAAAAAGTTGTTTTTAATTAAAATTTAGTATTTTCCACTATTCATCAAAATATGAAAATTATCTGAAAAGTACCAAAAATTTTACCAAGAAAAATTTTTATATCCATTTTCTAAAGAATAATTTTATTTTGTCAAATTTAATATATAAAAGTGTCAAATATTGGATTTAAAAAGGGTTCTCCATTAAAAGACGGTAAAATTGCATTTTTTGAAAAACACTTCATTTATCTGAAAAATTTAATTTGTCCATATATTATGTTTAAGATACAAAAAATATGAATGTTAAAATTATATAGGATATATATAAAATTAAAAATGCGGTTAATACTATTCATAACCACTTTTTAAATTTCAAGTCTGATAGGTTGTGATGCGCTTGAACTCAGTATTGCGTGTAAAAAAAGCTATTTAATTACTTTAAAGAGATAACATTCTATGAAATACTAGGTTGTTACATTATCCCCTCCTTTAATAAATAGTGTCCTCACAATTTAAAATTTTTCTTCAAAAATAAAGGGTTTAAAATATAAAATACCTTTGTGGATAACCCACATTGAAAATAGGGTTACTAAAATTTAGTCTTAATAAGAGGGAAAGGGAAATGAAAAAGTCACCACCAAATTAGTGTTTTGAATAGGGGAATATTGGTGGAAATTATAGACATATATCGGAGTAAAAACATGAATATTTATAGGTAGTGATTGAGGTCATCAATCACAAAGAAGTGAACAATAAATGGAAAATTGCGGGCCTCAAATCCATAAAAATATCACTGGTTAACAAAACCTAAGGTATTAGGATAACACATTTTTGTTTTTTAGATAATTTCACTTATGTTTAAGAATTAATTTATTCGTAGAATAAGAAAAAAAAATTGACAGGTATAATTCCATCCATTAACTAATTTCTACCACAAGCTTATCTTTATCTTCAAAAGATAATAGAATTCAAAAATATTCTATTAAACCTAATTGTATAGGGTTTAAAAAAATGAATTTATAATTCATATTTCATTCCATTTTAAAAATATACATTATACAAAATAGGACATTATGTATCCCAGTGGTAGGT
Source organism: Viscum album (assembly GCA_963277665.1). NCBI lineage: Eukaryota > Viridiplantae > Streptophyta > Magnoliopsida > Santalales > Viscaceae > Viscum > Viscum album. The sequence goes on from OY728166.1 coordinate 532,587,274, forward strand.
GATGCACCCTTTTCGCCCTTCAGTTGTGGGTTCAAGTCTCGTGGCCTTGCCGGACACGACGGGCTATTGCCCAAAATTTGGGTTTTAATTTTTATAAAAAAATCCAAAAATAATCTTAAGAAAAGTTTTAACCTTAAACCATAGTATCCAATGTACAACTTAATCCATTCCAATCTTTATAATTCTCCAAAATACTTTTTTCCAAACTCATAGTCCAAAAATTTATAAGGTAGGTCAACACAACATAATGAATATCTCTTTTTTCCACATAATAACATGTGAGTACCTTCATTATGTATTCTCTTGAAACATGGAAACACCCTGAATTATAATAAAACCTTATTGATTACATTCATTCTCCCTTATTCCTTATACAATACTAGATATATTCCTTATATCTAAATTTTTTGAATACTCTAACAATGATGGAATAAAAAAACCATTAATCAATTCCAAGGTAGTCAAGAATATCCAATTTAATTTATCCAAATCAACCATCTCTTATTCCAAAATCACTACCTCCATATCAGAACCATATTAAGGTTTATCTTTCCTTCAACCATGTATTTTTTAAAAAGTTTAACTTACTGTTGAGTCACTTTTTTTAGTACCATATAATCTCAAACCCTCAATGAAATAGTAATGCAGTACAATCCTTATTTATTTCCATAATTCATATATCCAATACATCATTGATACAACACTCAAATGACATAATTATTTAATAACAACATAAGAACACTAATCACTCCTCACCACTTATAGTATTATAAAAACTTTATTTTTATCCAATATCATCCTTTGGGGTATACTTTGATGATTGGGACATTGATTCGCGTAGAGTCCCAACTCCTTATAGATGAAAGATTATACATTTGAAAACTTTTTATAACCCTTGAAATCATGAACTTGGGGTCCTTTTTCTCTACACTTATAACAAACTCCTATTCCTTTCAAGCACTTCCCAGGGTGATTCTTTCCATAGTTATCACACATGGGAAAATACTTCTTTCCCTTCTTCCCTTTATCCATATTTCCATCTATCATCATTTTCTTCTCTGGATTCCCTTCAAAGCCATACGACTCATATAAATATTTACTTATCTTATTAACACATGATATTATTTCTTCATACGATGAGAATAAATGGGAGAATATTTTCCTTATAAATGTTTGCTTAATACCATGTAAGATATGATCTATCTGACTCTTTGGATCATGCATATTGCTGTATTTATCAATCCTTCTACTGGGTGCCATTTCTAAATGACGACATGCACTAGGTCATATCATATCATACTGTGTAATAAAAAAATATAAAAATTCTCAACATAAATTGAATATTTTCACACATATAGTATCAAAATAATAAAAATGGTTTATTTTCTAGAATAGTTACTCATAAATCCTTCATAATGTTTTTAAATAAAATGTGAATTATCCTAAGCATATATCATAGTAGTGTCGTAAACAAGATTGTAGCAAGACCCATTGTCATGTACTAGGATACCCAGGTTGAAGCCCAAAACTCATTGTCGGAGCTTTCATTCCTAGGTACATCTGTTCCAGAGTCGCGTCTACCTACTTGTATCCATACAGAGATATATTGGTTTGGAAAACCCACATAATATTTATACTACCATTTCTTGGATGTTCTTCTATACTAATCATCAATGTATATCTTAGGGAAATGTTCTCTAATCATAGTTTTTCTATATCTAGTTTCCATGGTTTGCACTAAAATTCCTCTGATACCAACTGTAACACCGTAACCCCAGTTATCCATAGTTTTTTCATTATTTTAATATATTGGCATGATTATAAGGAATAATGTCCCAAAGGACAGATCAGTTTAGCAGTCTTGGAAAATAGATTATATACAAGAACTTACATTAAAATTTATAACATAAAACACAATATAAATAATACTTTGAGAACACCATTATTCCCTTGGATTAAACCTTCATATAAATCATAATATACTTCTTGGAATCCTAGGAAAATAAAACATAAGAAAGGGGTGATCTCAGATTCTCAGTAAGGATAACCAATATAGTAGAAGATATCATAAATAATCATAAACTCTTATGGCAAGGTATAAAATTGAAACACAAGCCCTTTAAACATAAACTACAAAATAATATGGAAAATATAAATCAAATAATTTCATTTACTTATTCACATGGATATTCTACTAGTCGAATAATAAGATGTAATATAAATAACTAATTTCATAATGATGGAATGCATAATGCCGGACATCATGATCATATAGTCAAGGACTTATGCCAAGACTAAAAATAGATTTTTTTCAAAGCCTTGTGCCAAGACACTAATTTGTCTCATGAGACCTACTGATGCATCGAGAAGATATAGCGGGCTCCACCCATCACTTACTAAGTTCAATGCATTCCTCATATGAAAATTTTAAAACATAACATAATCATTCATATTAAAACTAGCATATGAAATGTAAATACGTTAACCATAAACCATAAATGGTATAAAAACAACACAACCATAGTCAAAAATATCATAAACCATTAAATAAAATATAGAACATTGTATTAAAATAAATAATCCTCAATCATGAATAATATACAGTAAAGGATGTTGACATTGTTAAAAATGATCAGTAAAACTCTTTGGGAGAAATATCACTTTTTCATGTAATCATTTAAAAGTCACACAATTTAGAAAGGAAGAAATTTAAAATAAAATTTTGAATCAAATTGTGCTATACCACTTTGAAACTTTTTATATTAATTAAAATTTTAAAACATTCACGTCTATATAAATAAATCCTTAAATCCATTTTGAAAACATGGGCATTAATGAGAATGATTTAGAAGAATAAATATTTAAACCATTTAAAATGAAGTTTTAGATAAATAGTCACTTAAAAAGAATCCTTTTGAAAACTATTTTATGAAACATGGACATGGATAATATATATGTCCAAGTAAAAACTTACATGTAAACAATCTCAGATAATAATGAGATTGAGGAATTAACCCTTATATTGTACATTCCTTTGGTCGAAGGCACATTTAACCTTCTGTATAATGAAAATAGTATGTTATTAAATTATAAAATAACCATATTTGTATTTATGATATCATAATTATTCATTTATGGCTATATACTACCCATTTAATAATAATTTCTACGTTAATATAACATTTCGGGTAATAATCGCTTTCTTTATCATCCTTGTTTTAACTTGTTATTATTTATCGTATAACTTATATCAAAATTTAATTGATTCCAGAATATAAAACATTATTTATGTATCATATATATTCAGAATATAAGTATGTATACTAGAAAGATATATGAAATGGAAAACACCATTTATGGAGACGACAGACCGTACGTATGCATAAACGTCGTTTCCGTTTTCATATCGCATTGATTAGAAGTAAGCGAATGAGATATATGTAAATACACACAAACACACACACACACACACACACACACACATATATATATATGTATATATTTACAGTAGCATTATTATGTCATATATTACATACTTATTAATAATATATGTATTTATAATCATCGTTGAATGGTGAACATGGAAATGAATCTCATCGCGTCGTGGAGACGGTAAGCCGTACGTACGCACAAGCGATGATATAATTCTATTGATGGTGAAATAATATGTAATTGGATGTTATATCATATATACAGAATAACTAACATGTTATATCTATTATTCACATCAATTATACTCATTATTATACCAATCCAAATAATGAAGAGTTGAATAACAAACTACACCACGACGTGGAGACGGTAAGCCGTATGTATAAACTTATAGTGACTATGTTATTCATAGGATGGATAAAATAATGAATATGGTTGTAAAATATTTATAAAAACATCATAGTTTGTAGAATTTACTGTAGTTATTACTTTGTTATGGAAACAAAAAATGAAAGATGAAGTGGAAAAAGAAAAGAACTTTGAAAGTGGTGATGAAATTATTACCTCTTTTTCGCGTGCTTCCTTTGGATTTGATCAAAAGGGATATTTAGATTGTACTTTTGATAAAATTAAGAACTCTAGGTTGAAGTGAGTGTAGTTGGTAGGATATTTGAGTAGGGGTTGGCAGACCCAAATGGATTTGGTGGTGTGATTTTGAGAGAAGGGGAAGTACCCTTTTATAAGAGATGTGGGGGTCACTTTAGGAAAATATTGAAATATAATTTTATTATAAAATCATTTTTGGTTTCTAATGGCACTAAAAAGATTTATTTCGAGGATAAGGTGGGGATGGGTCGAAAACCACTCAAAAATATGTTTTAGAAAAGTTTAGTTCATCATGTTAACCTTATCTTTTAGATTTAACTCTTGGTTAAATAGTTTAACTTTTACCATGTCTTCTTGTATTATTATAATAAATGGTTAATAAACATACTATAAAGAGCCAAGAGAACCACAAGTGGTTAATTAATGAAATATATATAATTATATAAGTCCTTTTGCTGAACCTTATAGTTTTAGGAATATTATATCATTTAATAATATAGTATTTGTTTTAAAACCTCATTTATGTCAATTTTGACACTATTTAGTATTTGGTTTTGTGAAAGTCATAACAAGTTGATTAATTCAAAAAAAAAAACATTAAATCAACCCTAACATGTCATATTCACCTATAAAATTCGCGTCTGATATCAAAAGTCTCAATTTATATTTATTTTGATATTTATAATGTCAATTATTTTAATCTTTCATTAATAAGGTAATTACTGCTTCATCATTGTGTCATAAATAACATTAATTATTTAATGTCTAAAAATTATAAATACAATACCATGATTTAGGAAATATTTTTAGATTTATAATGAATACTTATAGTTGAATTTATCTTATGTATAACCCTATATTAAAAATGGTTTAGTTATTAAAATTAGTATTTAACACTTTTAACTCTTCTTTAAATAAAATATAATAAATGTACTAATATAAACCAAGTGGATAAAAAAGGATCACATTTTATTCATAATGTTTATTTTGGTCGAAATAAACTTATCCAATAGAATTAGGACATGTGTTAGAGTAATTATAATATCATTTTTACCTTTAATTACCCTATTTACTTTTAACTATGGTAAATAAAGTACAAAAGTTACTATTAACCAAAAATTATTTTCATCCTATTGATCCAAATTTTACTTACTAATTTCAACCATGTCTCCTAGATTTTTCAAATTCTATTCATAAAAGAGGTAAAATTACATTTTATGCAAATTTTCTAACGTGCCTAGAAGGTCGGTAAAAGATGTTAAAAATTAAATAAAATTATATATATATAATATTATTATAAAATAACTCCAATGAATTACATTTTATTAATATAATTATTATGTACCTATTTTGAATTTAAAATAAATTTAAATTTAAAAATAATTATTTAAATAAAAAATTTGGTTTTAAATAATAACGCAGTGTTTGTCACTATTCATCAAAAATTGAATGTCTTAAGAAAAATACCAAATATTCACCAAAAGATAATTTTAATATTATAAATTCTAAAATGATTCCTATTTTACCAAATTCAAAACATAGAAGTTGCATTAATTAATCTGAAATTAATTTCTGTTGTCAAAACCAGAAAGCAGGTTTTTGAGAAGTAAAAACTATCTAAAAATTGATATGTGTTTATATCCAATTTAAATGTAAAATTACTTCCAATGACATAAATTATATTAAATGGTAAAAATATAATCTAATTATACTTTAAAACCACTCAAATTTATAATTTAACACTATAAATTATTTTTATTAAAAAAGTTGTTTTTCATTAAAATTTAGTATTTTTCATTATTCATCAAAATATGAAAGTTATCCGAAAAGTACCAAAAATTTAACCAAACTAAATTTTTATGCCCTATTTCTAAATAATAATTTTATTTTGTTAAATTGAATATATAAAAGTGTCAAATATTGGATTTAAAAAGGGTTCACCATTAAAAGGAGGTAAAATTGTATTTTTTGAAAGACACTTCTTTTATTTGTAAAATTGAATTTGTCCATATATTATGTCTAAGAAAAAAAATATGAATGTTAAAATTATATAGGATATATATAAAATTCAAAATGTGGTTAATAATATTCATAACCTCTTTTTTAATGTATAGTTTGATAGGTCGCGATGCGCTTGAACTCGGTGTTGCGTGTAACGCAAGATATGGAATTACTTTAAAGCGATAACGTACTATGAAATACCAGTGTGTTACATCTTACACACCTTGGAGTAAGCTTTCACTGCTTCTCCAAATGTCGATGAACCAAATGAGGATCCACTTTCTAGAACACCCAGTCATCCAATGAGAACTCAAGATCCCAATGTCTCTAATCAGAAAAAGATTTCTAGAGACTTTGAACTATCAATAACTGATGTATGATTATCTTGAATTTCTCATACATATCTTTCACTAGGCTGGTTCTTAAAAGGGACGAATCACCTACCTCAAACCAACATAACACAGACCAATATGGCTGACCATTGAGCTCCTCAAAGGGAGACATTTTAATGGATTATTGTTAGCTGTTATAATAAGAAAATTCAACCAATTCCAAAGGGTTATCCCATGAAACTTTGAATTCCAAAACACATGCCCAGTGCATGTCCTCTAGAATATGATTTACCAGTTCTGTCTAAACATCCATTTGGGGGAGGTATGACATGATCATTTTAATCTATCCCCCAAATCCATTTGAAGGACTTCCCAAAACTGATAGGTAAAGCATGTGTCTCTTTCAGAAACAATTGATGGCAACACACCGTGAAGTCTATCCAATTCCTGAACATAATGCCCCCAGCTCATCCACCTTTTTTGAATCTTTGATTGGAATGAAGTTGGCTGATTTTTTCTAGTGGTTAATAACTACCCAAATAGCATTCCTTCCTAGATGTGTATGTGGTATTCCAATGATGATTTCCATGGGGATCTGATCCCACTTAAAGGTAGGAATTGGTAATGGATGCATCAAACCAGTGGGTCTTTGATGCTCTGCTTTCACCTGATGATATGTATAGAATATCAGTATGAAGTTAGCTATTTGATATCTCATATGTGGCCACCATAACTATCGATGAACATCATAATACATTTTTCTATCACCAATATGAACATCCCACTGATACTGGTGAAAATAATTCATCACCACTTTCATCAGAGATAACAAGACCATGAAATGTCCATTGAAACACAGTTTTACCTTGGGAGATAATGAAAAATCAGAAGATGGCTCCCCCCATGAAAAAGCTGCATAGACTGCAGACACAACTCATCACCAGGCATCCCATGCTGAACCAGCTCAAGAAGAGACAAATCCAACTACACACTCACCAGGAATGTATCTCTACTATTCTCATTGGTCTCTAAGTGCATCTGTGAAAATACCCCTAATAAATTCCACTCACCACTGGACTTCCTCAATGCCTTCAATGACACTTTCCTTCTCAAGACATCATCGACCATATTACCCTTTACTGTGGTATATATGTTATCAAAGTCTGAACCTTATAAATATTAGATCCAATAGTGCTACCTTAGATTGAGATCTATATGGTAGAGGATATTGGCTATGCTCCTGTGATCATAGTAAACCACAAATATCTTCCCAAATAGGAAGTGACGCTATGTATTCAAGGAATTCATCACCGCTACTATATCCAAGTCATTGGTCAGTTAATTATTTTTATGTGGTCGAAATTAGTGGGAACCATATACCACCATGTGGTTATCTTGTATATATACACACCAGAGAACAATTCCTAAATCATCACAATAGACCAAATACCCATTTTTTGATTCCAGCATGATCAACGCACGTGTGATAGTCAACCACCACTTTATCTCATCAAAATATTCTTGACATTTTGGGATATATTCAATATTTACCCCCTTCCAAGATAGGGTGATAATTGATGAAGCATACTGAGATATATCCTAGAAAAACCATCTGTAATAACCATCATGGCTGAGAAAACTCATAATCGAAAACACATTATTCGATTGTTCCTATGACATAACCACACTGATCTTCTCAGGGTTCACAGAAAACCCATTCTATGAAATTACATGGCCTATAAACATCACTTCCCTGATCTAGAAAGTTTATTTTGAGAATGTACCATACAAAAAATGATCTTAGAAGGTGCCCAGAACAACCAGCAAATGATGCTAATGCTCCTCTTCATAACTGGAGAAAACTAGGATTCCATCCACAAATACCACTATAAATGATTCGATATACTAGTTGAAAACCCTATTCAAGATCACTATAAATACCACTAGAGAATTTGTCAATATTAAAGGCTTGTCCAAATACACAATGTGGTCATACCTATTTCAAAGATCTATTTTCAGGATATCTGCCTCTTTCAACCTCACTTGATGGTAACCCGGACACCAATTGATCTTGGAGAACCACTTTTCTGCTTTCATCTATAAAATAAATCACCATTCTAGGAAAAGGGTACTTATTCTTGATGATAACATTATTAATCTTTCGTTAGTTAATACACAACTGGAGAGATCGGTTATCCTTCTTCGCAAAAAAAAAAAACAGGAGTAGACAAAGGAGAGAATATTGGGTGAATGATCCAATTGGATTCCAAAACATTCAACTATATCGTTAATTCTCTCAATTTAGTGGTAATCATATGATATGATTGAAGAGATATCAGTCGTGTTCCCATTACTAATTCAATCGATAAATCCACGTCCCAATCTGGGGGTAACCATGAAACATCATTTGGGAATACCTTCGGGAACACATCCAACACAAGAAGTAATCCTCCCTTAGGAGCACTGCCATTGTCCTCCAGTAAAAGCAATGACAATTTAAACAAAAAATTTCCTAACTTTGGGAGCGGAGGTCCATATCGACCTGAACGATGATATCATTCTTCTATAATGAATTGTTCACTCCCATCAAGTTCTATGAAACTAACTCACCACTGATAATAATCATTTTTCACATGGAAATGCATCATCTTATAAATACTAATGATCAAATCAAATAGGTCCATATCCAGGACTAGAAAATACCATTCCATCTCAACCCATGACATAGAAAGCACATGCGATGGGAACTTGAGACCCTACTGCTTCCTATTTCCCAATGTCATCACCAACTGCACTGAAAAAGTTAAGAGCTCGGGGGAAAATTCAACAGATTCACAAGACTAGAAGATACAAAAGACACTGAATCACTAGTATAAAAAAACTACAGCTATAAAAGATGCAATCAGAATGGTACCTCAAATAGTTGGGGACCCTATATCCAGTCACACATATGCCTGGTTTATAGAATGATGATGCCAAGCCTCTGCATGAGTCTAAACACAACCAATGTATTTCGAACATACTTTGAGCTAACAATGACCAGAAGAAGATCTGATCCTACCACCACGACCACCAAACAGAGATCCCGCCATCCAATATGGTACTGAATTACCTATTACTCCCCTCGAATCCATTAATCTAGTACCTCCCTAATAAGAATATGTAGCTCTATATTATCACTGTAAGTGCCCCAATGTTATACATCTATGACATGGTTTTGGAGGATATACACAAGCTGGTCGAGTGTGTCCTACCTTCCCGTAATGGAGGCACACAACAGAACCAATATTTGAAGCAAAAAACAAAGACTTCCTAGAAGGAATGCATGATCTAACACCTCCCTCCATCCCTTACTCCGCACACTTCCTCTTATTCTTCAAAGAACTTCCACTGCCCATCACTAACATATCTCGAGAGGAAATTGACTTTCCCTTATGGTTAACCTCCACCATAGAAGCTTGGTCAAACACATCAGTAGAAGTCCTTATCTTGAACAAGAATACATAAGAATATCTCTATATTAAAACTTTATCTAAACCATTGAGCCTCAATCTTCCCATTACAGACCATTTTAAGGGAATACCAAACCATCTCAACAAAATGGTTGGAATACTCCATCCCTGACCGGTCCCCTAGATGTGATCCATGAACACTTAAGATCTTGAATAAACAAAGAAATCATAAAAATACTAGTCACTGAAGACTTATTTTATGTCCTTACATTTCATCTTCTCAGGATTTCCAGATTCAATCACTTAGTCCCACCACCTATGGCTAGGAACCTTTGGATGAAATGAGACATACTTCATCATGACCTCTTCAAGAGTGTCCAATAACTCAAACATGAATTCTATCTTCTCAATACATTCCTTTACTTATTGAGGTTCCGAGCTTTTCCAGAGAGAAGGAGGAGTATTTTTATAGAACTCTAGGAAATTATCCCTTTGAGGACTAGGTTCATACCCTCTAACTAGAGAATGTGATGGACTCGCTCTCTGTCCCAGATCCTAAATATTTTGAACCAAAACACATACCAACCTCTATTCAAGTGGTGAGGGTGAACTCTCTTAGGATTCTTCCCACAGTTTCAGGGAAACTCTCCAAGGAGGCATGTTGATAAAAAAAGCAATATTCACATGAGAAAATCATTAACACACTACATTTGAAAAAATTCTACAAAAATAACAAACATCAATAAACCTACCATGATGAAGCAACAAAACAACCAAAACACTTCACCCCAAACTAGTGTCCACTTAGAGTCTGCAGCCTACATGTTCAACCTAGAGGAGAAACAAAACCAACATCCCAATATCCCATGGTGACTCGAGGTCTGTCACGAGGTGTGTTGGGTAGAAACCCTACTAACAACTAGAACATCAAGATTCGATAGTACTATCTTCTATCTATCCAGAATCATTCAATATAATATTACCTAAAGAACTAACCTTCCTCTGATACCATTGTTTTACGAACCAAGTTGGGTGTTCATCTGAACTGGTGCCCGAATCGGTCCACCGCAAGTGCCGGAGGGTGGTCTTGAGCCCCACAGGACGGCACAAGTGCCTTGGTATCAATTCAATTCTTGGGAATGCGTTAACCAGAATTTACCATTTCAAAACAACCAATAATATAACATAATCCAAATATAAAAAAAAACAAAATGAGCCTTTACAAGGTTTCATATTTAATTATACATGTTTATACAAAACCAAAAGAGATATTTAATAAAAAAGGTTCTAGAAACCATATCCAAAAACTTCTATAATGTAAGGGGAACATATCCCATAAGTCGTCTCCATGACACTACCCAAGTGGATCACTAGCATCCTGAGCCTTCATCACCAAAAGCTCTATCCTTACATGTATCATACATGACCTAGTCTGCTTACTGCCAAAGGTGTAATAAGGGTGTGAGATATTTCCCAGGAGGATGAAACCCAATGTAATTCCATTCTATAAACATTAATTGACAAATAGACATGCATGTTCAATAAATGAAATGAAATTATATAACAATTTAAAGTAATTTCGTTTTAAAGGAAAAAAACTTTGAAATGAATTATATTTTAAATAAAAACACCATTACCTTTGATGCAACCCAACAACAATAGTGTATGATAATAGTGAGAGCAATGTAGTCAAAGAGAACTAAACATGGGATAAGCCCTATGGGTACTAGCTTGTGATGGGACCCTATAACATCATGTCTTAGTGAAAAGTGTTATAATAACCACAAAAATCTACATTACCACACAATATCCACTTGATAGGGGAAGCATACAATATTATAGTGGTATCCAATCATCATCAAAATTTAGTTAGTGTTGTCATCGTCAATCCGATATGTTAAACCGAGCCATATCCACCTTCACATATTAAGGACACTAGTCTTAGTCTCCCCTTATAGACACATAGGATTCATATAGTGCTCAAAAGTTTCAATTTTCACATAAGATATCATTTTCACATTTCAAAAGATGAACAAGGAATTACAGACACCAATGTTACCATTTGCATACCTGAAACCCATTTTAAACCCAAACCCAAATAAAATATATTGACAACCATGATTATCTTCAAAAACCAATTTAATGAGACTTTTATTCAGTTAATAAAACATTTAAAAAGAAAAGTACTAGGTCATGCATAAAAATACATAAATTTCACATGTATGGTCTATTTAAAAATATGACATTTCATTTACCTTAAAAAACTACTTTCACACAACATTTATAAATACTAAAACATGATAAATGACACAATAAATCCTAATAAAATCAATAAGAAATATTTAAGCACATAATCACCTAACTTGGGTGGAGAAATTTCTGGAAAATTGTGTGAAACTCCAAACGTGCCTTAATTACACAAAAAGAAAGAAGTATTGAGCCCTAAATCAAGAGATCAACCCAAAATGCCAAAATAAAACCATAAAATTGGTACCATAGGGGATAAAGAAGAGTAACTAAAAAAGACAGGGAAGAAAAACCTTTATCTGAGAAGAAAATTGAATGAGTAAATGGCTTACTTGATGAATCAAGGAAGAACTACCCTTAATCCTCCACAAAATCGATGATCTAAGAGAGGAGAAGGGCTGGAGGGAAGCACCTTGGGAGGAAAATCAAGAGCATGTGATTTAAAGTCCTTTATTTTTGAGCTAGGTTAAAATAAGAAGTTTTCTGAACAATTTCATTTTATCGATGGGTCATTTTATTCAAGCCGAGCTCCGGAACATAAATCTGAGTATTGGAACACTTAAAGGTGTCATTTTTTGGACTTAGGTAAATACTAGATATTTTTTGCGGTAGTCCCGATGAGTCTTGGGAGAACCAGATCCAGAGAATAACACTTTAAAGGATCAACATAGGCTACTCATGGTTTCTGTCCAACCCATATATTTTATCAAGTTTAATAATTTATTTATTTTAATTAAATATTGTTAAATGGGTGTTTTGTGTTTAAATAAAAGAAAGTTTTAATAATAATAATATTAATGTTATTATTATTATTACGGTTTTCATTAAATTATTATTATGTTAGAAGAGTTTTAATTGAATATTTATTGAGGAGTAACAGTTATGAGAAATTAAATTAGGAGCTCCAGACTTAATGAAGTTGCATTTAATTAAATAAGGAGTTTCAAAATTAATAATGAATCATTTTTATTTAATAGAGTTGCTGGGTTTTATCTAAGGTTGAATAATAATAGTAATGTGATTATTATTATTATGGTTTTACGATTATAATAATAATTATTAATAATGGTTGTTATTATTATTATAAAGAATAATAATAATGGATTTGGTGCATTTTTTAATTAAATCCAAGGAAAAGGGGGATTTAATTATTTTTTACGAAATAGTGGTTTCATTTAATTAAATTGAGTTAAATGGAATTTAATAAAATGGTATGTAGTGGGATTTTATAGGTTATATCAAAGAAGCATTTTATTTGATGATCATAATAATGATGGTTATTATTATGGAAATTTCATCTATTTAATTTGAGGATGAAATGATTTTAATCAAATAAGATGTTAGGGGTTTCATTTAATTAAATTCATGGTCAATATGAATTTAATTAATCAATGTGAAGTGGAGGTTTTATTTAATTAATTCGTGTTGAGAGAATGAATTAAATAATGATGGTTTGGAGTTTTAAAATTAATTAATTTATATGGAGAGGATTTAATTAAATAACAAGAAGTAGGGAGTTTATTTAATTAAATATTTTTATTAAATTTAATTAAATAATGTGTTAATATGGAGTTGGTGTTTATCAACAAAGGGTAATATTGAAAGACCTCTAAATTAGGAGTTGGGTGTTATTAAAGAAGGGTAATATTAAATGGTAATATTAAATGAGGAATAAATGAAGAGTTGGGTTTATTTTAATTAAATTAAATTTAATGAGGAATTTAATTAATTGAAGCAAAATGGGTGTTTTATTTAATTAAATTCATGGGTAAGTTGAATTTGAAATCTCTTTGGAACCATTTTAAATATAGATATCGGGTTTTACATGGTTAATCAAGTCATGCGGGTCAGCTGTGCTGTTACCCAATTTTTGAAATGTGTTTTTATTTAATTTAAATAAAATAAAGAGTTAATAATTATAATAATAAGGATTTTATTATTATTATTTTATTTAATTAATTAAATAAATTTTACACGAATATAATTGGATGATTAATGGGGGTATTTCATAATTAATTAAGAAACATTTATTTAAAGGTTAATTAATGAATAAATGTCATATTAAATGAGAATAATAAATGTTGTTATTATTATATTATATATATATATTAGTTTTATAGGGTGTTAACTAGTTGATTGAGAGTGAATGAATGAGGAGGCACATTGCAGGAGTAGCAACACGCCCCTGTCCCCGACACCCCCCTATGAGGCGCACTACACTCCCTTGCTGGCTCCTCTTCACACGCTCGAATCCTCTCAGTGTATTCGCAAATATTATCCGCCTCATCAAGGTGAGTCTGTCTGCGTATGTCTTGTGATTTTCATAGGTTGTTTGACTCCACTCTCTCCCCATTTTCTTATTCGGAACCCTAAGGATCAGCTTTAATTGGGTTTCCTTGTTTCTTCAGTTCCAGGGTTGTGTAATGTCCTCCTCTAGACCCGTTGGTCCGTTTTCTAACAACTTCCCACAAGGGAGAAGCGTTTAGGCTCAGTTTTTGTTCATCAACGCCATTTTTAGGAAAGGGTTTAAACCCATTATTTGGTTTCCCACCTTATGATTTGGATTCTTATGGTGTTTTTGTGTTGCAGCTAATATTTTTGTGGGTACGTTGGTCGCCACCGCACTATTTTATGGGTGCTGGTTAATGGTGTGTATGTTTCACACTATGCCAATTGCTACTAGTTTCCTCCAAGGAAATAAAATGGATATGTATTTAATTTGGTTCCACCCTAAGGTAGGGTCCCTTTTCTAAGTCCTCAATTTTATAAATGCATTAATAAATTTCTTACTGTAATTTTATTATAAATTTAATCCACATAGTGAAGTATTTATATTGAATGCCTTATAATGTGAATTTTACTTATTTAATGATTTAAAATGATAAATGTCATAAGTATTTTTTTGATAAGTAATATCAAGGATTTGTAAAAAATTATCTTGATCAAGATATTTTTCCTTCAAACCAAAAAGTTATGGTAGCATTATATCAGGTTTTCTTGTGGATTGAGTTTTCCATATATCTTTTTGTTTGTACTCATATATGATGGGTGTATGCCAGGGAATGAATATTTGATTGTTGAATTAATCATGGTATGATGTGGCTCGTGAATAATATTAATTAATTTTAGAATTAATTAAGGTATGTTGACCTTGTTGAAACATGTTAATTAATTGTGAATTAATTAAATGGAAATGATGTGATAAATTGACTTTTTTTAAAAATTAATTAATGTGATAAGGAATTTTGGAAAAAATGGCATAATTAGTGGTGAATTAATTATGTTCTTTTGTAGAAATTTTCTAAATAATTAATTGTGGGAATTAATTATGGAGAGATGATATTTAGATTTAGATAATTAATTTTTTTTGGAAAAATAATTTTGGGATGTGATTTTTTTGTAGATTAATTAATTGAAGGATTAATTAATGGTAATGTGTACATAGTTAATTGTTTTTTAACTAATAGTTTTATATATTTAATTAATCGATTGGATTGTTAAGGGAATAAGGATAATTTATTGGTAAATTAATTATCATGTTTTTAGTTAAGGAGTTGGCATAATTATAAGTTTAGTTAATTAACTGGTTGACTTACTTGTGGTTAAGAATAATTAATTTTTAATTAATTATTAACTATGGATATGTTGAATGGTTGATTAATTTTATAATTATTTGATGGGAGTTTTATGATGTTAATTAGTTGTTGACTTAATTAACGGGTTTGATTAATTAATTTATGAATTAATTAATGGACGGTTTTGCAGTGTTAGACATGGAATTCTACAACAATGATAAATATATATGTATGATTTATAAATGGGTTATAAGATAGGGACTAATGCTCCAAATACACATGGGATGAAAGACATGACATCATACACCCTTCTTTCATGCAAATATTTTTATATGGGACATGGAATGATGCTCCAAATACCCATCGGTTGTGAGACAAAGACTGATTCTCCAAATCCTCATGAGGGTTCTAGACATGGAATTCTATACATATTGATTTTCATTGAATTGTGGGTCCAATAGTTTGTACATAAACTAGATTAAATATTTAATGAATGCCAGTGTGATGAAGTGATTTGTGATTGAATATAGAAAATGGTTCAGACCCCAGCACGACTGAGGCTGTTATTGAGATACGGGTGTCCATGGGAACCCATGGATTTATGCGGTTAAATGAAGAATATCAATTAATGAGGCTTATCTAATTTAACAAGTCTTGAATAATTTATAATTTAAAATGAATGTGTGATGACAGTTGTGTATGCATAGAAAATATATAATGTAGGTTCAGACACCATCTGAGGGCTGAAGTAGGTACTTAGGTATATATTTACATTGTATTGATTACTTTATTTATGGATGAATTCAAATTATTTAAAGTATTTATTGATTGTATGGATTTTGGGTAGAAACTAGTGGTCCCGGCCTATAAAAATTTATATATCACACCCTAATGGGCCTCCATTGCACTGGGGTACCTGAATAGATTCTATATGGTTGTAGGATGGTGTTGTTTTCATATACTTGGGAGTTAGGAGTAGAGGACCGAGAAGAAGCTCAGAATTCTCAATAATACCACATTGGGTCTTGAGTAATAATTTATTTATTTCCTTATTGATTTTTTAATCATGATTTATTGTTTACCTCGTTCATAGTTGTACCATTATAACATGTACATGTTGTATTAAATTGGCATTGGCCATTTTTTATACAAGATTTATAAAATTATTTCTTCCGCAACTTTATCATTATTCATATTATTTTCTCCATTTGATAATATTTTCTACTGTTTTTACTCTGATATGATGCTATAGTCTCCCCACTGACTATCCTTAGACCCTAGTTACTAGTCAGAAACCTCTGGTATATATGGAGACATGCTTGAGGTCATGTGGCAACCAGTATGACCACCAATTTAGGGTTAAGCTGGGTCGGGACATTACAAAGTGGTATCAGAGGGTTATTTTCTTTTGCCTTTCTGTTTTAGGGTTGGTAGACATGATTCTGGGAATGTGTTGGGGATTGGGTAAATAGTTGTACTTGGGACTGATCACCTCATGTACGGAAAACGATCTAGTGTCCATGGATGGGAATTGATGTTTATAATATTTGAGGTTACAATTGATATGATTTCACCTTGTGTGGCTGGTGTATTTTATATTGCTTATTAATTTAAAGAATTTTTAAAACTTTGTCTTTTCCTGATTTGGCAAGGAAGTTGCATACATGCATCGTCATAGGCATGTAGAGATTCACATTCCATTCATATAACATGCCATGTAGTCGCATTAGTAGGATGCCTCATAATTTTGATTGTGTACCTTGGATGGAATGTAATATTTTGATCTGATTTAGCATACCTCCTTAGATAGAATGTTTTAGTGATAGATTTAAAATTCTTGGGTGTTTACATGCCATTCTACCTCTGTGATTAGCATGTTTTGTTATTGTTTCATGATTTTGTGTTATAACATGTTGTTGTGTTACATCTTATGATAACATGATATAGATATTTGATGTGTAAATGGATGCATTAGTGTAAAATTGATTTGTTGCGTTTATAAAGGGAGAAAATTTCAATTGTAAGGTGTATGGGTACCTTATAACTGGGAAAAGGGTAACCCATGTATTCAAACAAATAAAAAGTGATACTAAAGTTAAAATATTAAATGGAAATTTGAAATCAGAAATGGTATCCAAATTCTAGGGTAAGTTGTATGGGCTCCTTATTGATTGGTAGATGGAAAAACATGTGACTGAACCTTATATAAACATAGTATATTTGAAAATGGTTATAAACTTAAAACTGCTATTTTTGATTGTAAATAACTATTGTTGGGTTTCTTTTTGAAGAACCCGGATTGAATAAATGGGACTCTTGATGGTTGTTTTATTGGTAAGATGAATTTAGATGAAAAATCGCCTATTTATATTTGGATAACACTATATGGGAAATTTTTAAAGATGATGTTTGTTATACCATGTCTATTTTTCATGTGCGGCATTTATTGAAGACCAAGTGACTTGTTGTAATAAATTACTTGTTTATTTTTTGAAATTCATTTAAATGTTAAAAGGTTGAAATGAATTAATTAAAATGTATAAAAGGAAAATGGGCTTTTGAACCTCATGATTTCATTTTTTTTGTGGCCAAGAGAGGGGGTTGATGTTTATGTTTTGTAAGGGGATAACCCATGGTAGGTGTACCCTTAGATTGTTTTGGGCATTAAGGTAAGTTCATCCCACTACTGGGGATGACTTTTTGGGGGTCATGTATTTTGAAACGCTGATAGGTTTATGTTACAACTTTTATGATCAATGTTTGGCATGGTGATCATGGTTCGAAGAAAGTCACATGTGTGCATTAAGGTGTTATGAAATAACATGTTGGTGAGTGACTAATATTTTCTTTTGTCATCAAGGAATATCCTAAAACATGTAGTGACACACTAGTAAACATTGAAAGAACACAAATATCGTTGATGATATAGGCATCGAGGTTTGGTTAATGATGTGTCGGTAGGTGAAGCCGACCTTTTTGTGTAAAGTGTCAACCAATGATAGTACAAATGATCTTTTAGAAACCTGGGTTTCCACTGAGTGTGCTATTTTGAATGAGATGAGCATGTCCCCTATCATGACCTCATTATGGAGACAATAAGATATCATCGGTCTTTTGCAGAACTAATGTTTTAAATGTTTCAGGGCTTGATAGGTGGTTGTTATCTGGGTTTTACATAAGATGCACGGTTTATTTGGGCTATCCCTTCATTCATATTGGGAAACATTAGTTTTTTTTAATAGCCTTGTGATAAATTGAATTAGGAATTTCACCTGAGGTAGGGTAAGGACTTTGGTGTACATGCGGTTGGTGATGTAAAATTTTTAAAAGGCACATCACCAGTTTAAGGGTGAGTGTGGGTTTTGGGAGCATAATGTCTTTGAAGGAAATCTTGCGCAACTGGTTTCTATTGTTTGATTGAGATTTGATATTTTCTTCAATGAGGTCCCTATAATAGTCTCATATGTAAGCTTAATTTCGGTTAGGTTTGGCTCGAGTTTTAAAGAATTAAGTGGTTTAGATTATGTTTGGGTTTAATGTATATTCCTCATTTGAAAACATAATGTTGTTGTTGAATAATTTTTTTGACCTTGGTTGGATGATGTTGTACTAGTTCTCAATGGCTTATCGAGGACAATAAGTTTTTAAGGTGGGTATATTTTAAAGTCCCGTGTTTTTGAACCGGGTTAAAATAGAAAGGTTTTTAAACATTTTTGGTTTATCGATGGGTAATTTTATTTAAATCAAGCTCCACAACTTAATTACGAGTGTTGGAACACTTAAAGGTGTCATTTTTGGACCTGGGAAAATACCCAATAATTTTCTCGGGTGTCCTGATGAGTCTTGGGAGCATCAGATCTAGAGAATTCCACATTAAAGGATCTGCATGGGCTACACACAGTTGGAGTTCAACTTGTTTTTTACCCAGTTTAATAATTTATTTATTTTAATTAAATATTGCTAAATGCGAGTTCTGTGTTTAAATAAAAGAAAGTGTTAGTAATAATAATAATAATTTTATTATTATTATTATGGAATTCATTAAATTATTTTGATGTTAAAATACTTTTAGTTGAATAATTAATAAGGAGTAATAGTTATGTGAAATTAAATGAGGAGTTCCAAATTTAATGAAGGTTTATTTTATTAAATAAGGGGTTTTATAATTAATAAATAAGTGTTTTAATTTAATAGAGTAGTTGGGTTTTATCTCTAGTTGAATAATAATAATAATACGATTATTATTATTATTATTATTATTATTTTTGTTGTTGTTTTATGAGTATAATAAATATTATTAATTATGATTGTAATTGTTATTATAAAGAATAATAATAATGGATTTTGGGTTTTTTTTAATTAAATCCAAGGAAAAGGGTTATTTAATTACTTATTGTAAAGCATTGGTTTCATTTAATTAAATTCACAATTTATTTGAATTAGAAATAACTTTGGGACCGTTTTAAATGTAGATATTGGGTAGTACACAGTTAATCAAATCATGCATGTTAGCTGTGCGGTTACCTGGTTTTTAAAATGTGTTTTTTATTTAATTTAATTAAAATAAATGTTTAATAATAATGATAAGGATTTTATTATTATTGTTGTATTTATTTAATTAAATAAACATTATAATAATATAAATAGATGATTAATGGGGGATTTCAGAATTAATTATGAATCATTTATTTAATGGTTAATTAATAAATATTGGTTATATTAAATGGGAATAATAAATTTTATTATTTTTATATTATATATATGATTTTAATAGGGCGTTAACTAGTTGATTGATAGAGAATTAAAGAGGAGGTTCATTGCAGGAGAAACAACACACACCAGCCCCACCCCCCTTTGAGGTGCGTTACACCCCTTGCCGACTCCTCTTCGCATGCTTGAATCCTATTAGTGGCTTCATGAATATTGTCTGCCTCATCAAGGTGAGTCTATCTGCATATGTTTTGTGATTCTCATCGTTCGTTTGACTCCCCACTGTCCCTGTTTTCTAAACCTAAAACCTAAGGCTCCTGTTTAATTGGGTTTCCCAATTTCTTCAGTTATAGGGTTGTGTAATGGGCTCCTCTAGACCCATTGGTCTGATTTCCGACAATAGAAGCCAAGAGAGAAATGTTTAGGCTCAGTTTTGGTTCATCGCCACCATTCGTAGGTAAGGGTTTAAACCCATTATTTAGTTTCACACCCCTTGATTTGGATTCTTATGGTTTTTTTTGTAGTTAATATTTTGGGTGTGCTTTTGTCTCCACTGCACTATTTAATGGGTTCCAATTAATGGTGTGTATGTGCAACTATGTGCCAATTGTTAATAATTGACTCTAAGTAAATCAAAAGGTTTCATATTAGATATAGTTCCACCCTAAGGTAGGGTCCCTTTCCCATGTCCTTAATTTTATAAATTCATTAATAAATTGATTTATATACTTTTATTATAAATTTAATCCATTTAGTGAAGTATTTATATTGAATGCCTAATAATGTGAATTTATCATGTTTAATGATTTAAAATACTAAATGTCATAAGTGTTTTGTGTGATAATTAATATCATGATTTTGTAATAAAAACCCTTGATTGAGTTATGTTTCCATCACACCAAAAAGTAGTGGTACTGTTATATCATGTTTGCTTGTGGTTTGAGTTTTCCTTATATCATTCTATTAGTACTGATATATGACAGGTTGATACCATGGAATGAATATTTAATTTTTGAATTAATCATGTGATGATGAGGATCTTGAATAGTTTTAATTAATTGTTGAATTAATTATGGGATTTTGACCTAGTTGAAACATGTTAATTAATTTTGAAATAATTAAATGGAAATGATGTGATAAGTTAATTTTTTTAAAAATTAATTAATGTGATAATTCATTTTGGATAAATTGACATAAAAAATGGTGAATTTATTTATTTTTGATTTAGTAGTCATTTATTTAAATAATTAAATGTGGAAATTAATTATGGATAAATTATATTTATATTGAGATAATTAATTTTTAGGAAAATTAATAGTGGGATGTGATTTGTTTTGTAGATTAATTAATTGAATGATTAATTTAGTGTAATTTGTACTTAGTTAATTATTGTGTTTACTGATAGTTTTGGTATATTTAATTAATATACCAGATTAGTAATGGAATAAGGATAATTTATTGGTAAATTAATTATCATGTTTTTGGTTAAGGAGTTTTGATAATAAAGAGTTGAGTTAATTTCCTGGTTGACTTACTTGTGGTTTGGAATAATTAATTATCATAAAATTATTAAATATTGAGATGTTTAATGGTTAATTAATTGTATAATTATTTTAAAAGAGTTTTATGTTGTTAATTAGTTGCTGAATTAATTAACAGATTTGATTAATAAATTTATGAATTAATTAATGGATGATTTTGGGGTGTTAGACATGACATTCTACACCAATGATAAATATATATATATGACTGATAAATGGGTTGTGAAACAGGGACTGCTTCTCAAAATACTCATGGGGTTCAAGACATGGATATCTACACCCATATTTCATGAAAATATTCTTTTATGGGATAGGGACAGATGCTCCAAATTCCCATGGGTTGTGAGACAAGGACTGATGGTCCAAATAGTCATGAGGATGCTAGACATGATGTTGTTAACCCATTAATTGACATTGGACTGTGAGTGAAATTGATAGTACATGAACTAAATTTAATAGTTAATGAAAGTTGGTGTAATGTAATGATTTCTGATTAAATATGGAAAATGGTTCAAACCCCGGTATGACTGCAGACGGTATTGAGATACGGGTGTCCAGGGGAACCCAGTGATTTGTGCGGTTAATTAATGAATATCAATTAACGAGGATTATATAATTTTATGAGGCTTGAATAATTGAAAATTGAAAATGAATGTGTGATGAGTGTTTTGTTTACAAGATAAATTTATAATGAAGGTTCATACACCAGCTGAGGGATGAAGCAAGTATTTGGGTATATAGTTACATTGTACTACTTACTTTATTTATGCATGCCTTCACACTGTTTAAATTATTTATTGATTTTCTAGATTTGGGGTAGACACTCATTTTCTGGGCCTATGGATTTTTATATCTCCGACTCTACTCGGGACGCCATTGCACCAGGGTAACCGGGTAGATTTTATTTGGTTGTAGGATTGTGCTGTTTGCATATATTTGGGAGTTAGGAGTAGAGGACTGAGAGGAAGCTCAAGATCCTCAAGGAGATAACCCTCAGGGAATGAGTCAAAATATATTTATTTCATTATTGACCTGTAAAGAATAATATATTGTTTATCTCTTTCAAAGTTATAACATCATAACACACATGCATTGTATAACATTGGAATTAGACATTTTGTTTTGTACTTGATTTATACAATTATGTCTTCCACTGCTTAATCCTTATTCACACTGTTTTTGCACCATTTTTTGTTTTTTCCAATGTTTTTACACTAATAAGTGGGTATAGTATCCCCACAGACTATCCTTAGACCCTTTCTACTAGTCGGAAGCCTCTAACGAATGGGGTGACGTGTTTGAGGTCGTGTGGAAACCGGTACAACCACTGGTTTAGGGGTGAACCAGGTCGGGATGTTACATGTGAAAAATGGGGTGATTTGGGGGTTAAACCCAATATGAGAGTAATATTATTAATGACTTAGATGCAACACATGGTTTTTCCATAGGGTTATTTAAACAGTTCAATAACTGTGCAAAGCTTTCTTCTTGAAGGATTAACTTCTTTACTATTTCTTGGGTTGAGGAACATGGCTATGCGGTGGCCATGAAGTAAGTTTTATCTCCTTTGATATAGTTACCTAGGCTGATCACACATTTATTATTAACAGTGTTCCAACCATGCATATGGGCCTGTCCATCCCAAACCCTCAATTTTATCCCAAAATTCAAAGCAAACCAAAGGGAAATAGATAAACCAATTACAAAATAGAAAAAATCTTGAAAACATGATCACTGATGTGATAGTAAAAAGAGAAGGAAGTAGAATTATGAAATATATATAATTAAAAAAATTATAATAGGTTAAAATAAATAATATAATCTTGAAATAATAATTAATTAATTATAAAAAGAGTTCTTTAAGGAATGAGTTAAAGAGGAAGTGAAGAGGAAAATGGGAGAAAAAATTTGATGAAAATATACCCTCTTTTGGGTGTTTCTTTCTTTAAATTACTCTAAACTATTTGAATTATTGGAGTTGAGTGACTATCGAACATACATAAGGATGTTAAAGGTTTTAAAGAATGTTATATGGGATCAAATGTGGATTTAGTAAGTGAGTGTGGAATGGGTTTACAAGGGGAGGGGAGGGGGTTTTATAGTTAAAGAGAGGGGTATTTTAATGTTATAATTATATATAAATTATTATATCCAAGGTAAACTTTTCAATTATAAAATTTTTAAAATTATGAAATTTATTTCAATAAAATACCATGATTTGAGCACACTAAATCACTTTATATTTCCAATATATCAGTATAATCCAAAGGAAAGGTGAAAAATAAAAAATATAATGTTTATTTACTTGGATAATTTATACTTTTAAACTCTGGAAATTAATTTTTATATTAGTAGATTATGATTATTATTTAAAAAAACCAATTTATCTTTTTAATTTAATTTTATCCTAAGATAACCACTTTAACTATTATTAATTAATTATTTCATCAATATTATTTCATTAAACATGATGAATTTGAAAAAAATGTTTTAACTATTCACATAAAAATCAATGTTTCTAAAACAATTATCAAAAGACGACTCTTAAAATTTTTTAATGTGATAATTATTGAAATGGTTTTATTTATGTTAAATTATATTCTTCATAGATAATTTCAATTACCAATATAAATTTTTTATTTATTTAAAATGTATTAACATATAATTTATTAAATAAGTTTATATAATTTCATTGAGTTTCTAGTCTTGTTATTTATTTAATGGAATTAAAATATTTATATTTTCTCAGCAAAAATATTATTTATATTATATTTTAATATTTTGGTTACCAATTTTTAATTTACACTTGTCAAGTAAATATTTATAATGGGCATATAACTATTCCAAAATCCAAATTAGTATTCCAATAGTCATATTACTTCTGATAAATATGTATTAATATTTTAATAAATTATTCACTACAATTCTACACAAGGATATACATTTTCTTTTTCTAAAATTATTATTAGTGTACTATTATATATTTTTTCTTTTTCATAGTGTTGTTTGTGGGAGTGATTATTCTAGAACATTTAGTAGATCCAAATTTTTCCATTCTAGTTTTTTTATTTTCTATTTCTCTCATATTTTAATATTTTAAATTTTAATTCATTTATTTTATGAATAATGTAATGATATCTATTAATGAGATAAATTATTAACAGTTTTTCTTTATGTTTCATGTGAATATATACAATATAATTTAACAAATATTTCTCTAGGAAAAAAATTTCATTTAAAAATTGTGGGTGATTAGATCTAGGTGCTCAAGGAAATGAAATTATTTTTTATAAACTAAGAAATAAAGAAATATTTAAGGTATAATAAACCACCTGATGAAGAATTTTTACTCTATGCTAAACCTATCAAATCATCATAAATATATCAAAAAAGATCTTTTTAGGAGGTTTAATTGTAAATAAATCCAAAATAAACTATACCATTGTTATATATAGTATTATTTTCCCCAAACTTAATTAGATTTCCTTGGGAAACTTCTAGTACATTATAGCTTTATATGTGGAATAATTGTTAGTTCTTGTAACTATTATGTATACTTTTCTTCTATATATTGACCTATACTCTATATTGATAAATTCTTTTCCATAATCATCCCCTAAAAATGTCATTTGTATATAAACTAATAGATTAATTACCATTAAATCCAACATAATAAACCCATTTAGAACCTCTATGTATTATTTTTGTTATGAGATAAATGTTCCATGCCTTACCTTTATAAGATATACAAGCTGGAAAAAAGTTAACTCTAAAATCATCGATATTTAAAACATTCACCTCATAAATTCTAAAAATTTCTTGCATTTTTCCTTATTCAATAAAAAATTATGTCTATAATATATTTAAGAACCAATTTTCTCTGATAACTTTTATTTTGAATTTAGAGATTATGATCAAATCTTCTGCATTGAAAATCAATCTTCATTAAGTATTGATCTAGTATTTAATATCAAGACCTTAGTACATACATTTGTCAATAAAGAATATTCTTCAACTAGAATAATTTTTACCATATCCATGATAAAGAAAAACATAGAT
The DNA here is from genome assembly GCA_963277665.1 of Viscum album. Taxonomy (NCBI): domain Eukaryota; kingdom Viridiplantae; phylum Streptophyta; class Magnoliopsida; order Santalales; family Viscaceae; genus Viscum; species Viscum album. The sequence goes on from OY728166.1 coordinate 532,613,229, forward strand.
ATTCTCGATGTACAACTATCCTTTAAAAAATCCATTAAGTGATGTTGATATGATATCCATCCCAAAATAATTTAACCTATATTAAACTATTATCCCAATAAAAAATTGATTTATTACAATCTATAATAGGATAAAATGTTTCATATATAAAGATACCTGCTTAAAGGGGGTATATCTTTCATCCACGTCATTAATTCTTCAAAATAAACATGACATAGTCATTTACTTTGTTATGAAAAACCCATTTGGGACCAATGAAATTTTTATCCAATGACATTGAAAAAATCTCTCAATTATGATTCATAATGATTTATTCAAGATATTCATGTGTCTCATTAATCCAATTATCTTTATTTTAGCCTCTAAATATTTGTTTTTGTATACATTAGATATGAGTTATGTTCTAAATAGTGACTTTATTCCCCTTTTATATATTTGATCCATCACAAAAAATGATGTTTTACTCATCAAATTAAACTCTTAAACTTATATTATATGAGACATATAATATTACCTCATACATTGTATCATCAATGTATTATTCAGAATAAAAACCATCAACTATAATTCCTCTTAGTATTATAAAATCCCCATCACTATCATATAGAATTACATAACTATTTTTCAAGAAATTATTACCATTTTCAACTATAGAAAATGTATCTTTCAATGGGTTTTCTAGGAATTTTATTGAATCATTTTTATGACATACTATTGGATGTGTATATATTAAAAATACATTAATACAAGAATCACATTTTATATGTTTATACTTATTGAGAATAAAGTACTGAATTTTAAATATTTTGAAGTAATTCTATTTAGGATTATTTTGGTACCACATCTTGTATCGAGTTATTTTTTCTAATAGAAATAATAAAGACTTATTGTAAATGTAAACTAATTTTAATATTTACCCTTTAAATAACTTTATATATATATATATATACATATTTCCCAATGATAATCATGAAAGGAATGTATCCAAAATCTATTATATATATATATATATAATATATATAAACATAGAAGAAATTTCATCTTTATCGATATAACTAATCATAATGAATGCAATTATTCAACATTACATTTGATTATTATGGTATAATCGTAGAAAATGAATAATAATATCATTAATTGGGGAATGAAATTTTTTCCTAGAAATTTACTATAACAGTCACACAATTTTATTGTTTTATCATTTGTAATGGTGTAAGAGAAACTAAACCACTAATTTTTCTATCAAATAATACCAAATAATTTCATATCACATGACATGAAAAAATAATTCATTCCATTTCCATCATCAACCTATGAAAACACTTATAGTTATATTATAATATTTTCCCACATCATTACTCTGAGCATGATATTCCTTGATAATTTTTATGATTAGTTATGTTGAATAATCCTTTTGTGATACTATTATTAATGTTTTTTTCCTGGGATACAATGGGTAAGATAATTTTTAATTCATGATATGCATGAGTTTGATGTATTTTCAATTACTAATGCATTATAGAGCATTAGTAAATGTGAAAATCAGTGAGGATAGTCCTTAAATACTACATGTATCCATTTTCATATGATGGTAAGGTGTGAGTATGTAATTATTTATAAAATGATTCACAATACTAAACAAATTATTCTTCTAACCAAATTCACATGAATATGAACTCAAATTTCTTGGTGGAGGATGATCCCACACATATAATATATAATTTTGTTAGCCTATGGAAACCTTTGTATATGGGAGAAACAGTTACTTAACTTAAATTGTCATCATGAATGATATTTGAATGTCTTTAAAGATGATATAGTGGCTTGGTTGAGAAAATTAATCATGGTTTATAATATTCTTCATTCCAAGTTTATCATGTTTTGATATTTGTATCCATGAGTGATCCGGCAGTGAAGTTTGAGTTTCTTCAACTTGTTTTAATATTATTTTATTGACCTAAGACAATGTTATAAGACTATACAAGTTATATTTTTGATGACCTGGTTTATCCACTCAACAATAGAAATTTTCTATGGGTTTATAACCTATGAGAATTTTTTATTTATCAAATTATTCTTATGTTAATACCATTTTGTGATTTTAGTGTTTAAACCCTATGGGTTTGTATTGGATTTCTTGAAAATATAAGTTAAATATGTCTAAATAATGATTGGATGACAAAACATAAGGAAGGTGGTCAAAATTATTTATTGACAAGTAATTAGAATATAGTTGAACGAAGTTATTGAAAAATAGACCTTGATTATTAGATTTATGGGATAGGTTGAAAATGAAAATGATTTTTTTCATGTAGTTTGGAATGAAGGATTGATTCTCATATGCATGGAGAAATATAAATGAAAACAGCTAGATAAGTTAATCTAATGATCCATGAAGGATGGAAGTCAATAGAATTAAATCTATAATTAATATATCAAATTATTTTGAAGTGATCAATTAAGGACATTGCTAATGAATTTGAGTAATCATTATCAAATGGTCCATACAAGCATTATTTATTATAGGCATGATTCTACAATACCAATATCTTTCTATCCATAAGACTGAGATGTTTAAATATCATATCAAGGTGGGTAACCATGATTCTTCCCTAAATAAGTATTATTTTCCACTTCATAACCTTACAACCTGGACATTATACACATAATTAAATAGGATACATCAGAGGGATCTATTATCTTCATAAACAATATTTCTGGCTATGTAATCATCATATTTGTGTGTATGTTCTATATTTACATCATCATCCTGAAGAATATACAATGAAAGAATCATGTTTTTATAAAATATTTTGATGTAATTCAGTTTTAATGAAGACTATATTTTGATATATCTATATATTTGATTGAGTTTCTGTACTTATTTTTAATAGAATATTATTTTAATATTTTATTCAATTAAATGAATCTTAAAATAAAATAATAATTCCATATTTCTAGAGATTTTATTATAGTTTCATTGAAAATATTTCTCTTGACATTGAAAAATTTTCTATATAAATGAAAAGGATCATGAACTAGTCATGAATGATTTAAATTTCATAGAGATTCAAATGGTATCCATGATTTATCAAAAAATAAAATGTGTAGTTGATGTGATATTTATACTATTCAAATATTACTCAGTAAAGGATATAATTTTGAAGAAAAAAATATCATGGAAATATCAATCCATGTGGTTTTTTTAAAATCAATCAAGATCACATTTTAATTATTCATGATATATGGTAATCATAGATATTGAGTATTTTGTTTTACCATACATCATTTTAAAATAAAAAACATAGGTGTTGATATGAAGGATGATGTAGAATGCTACAATATATAATGGTGTGTATATCTAAATAAAAAAATCTTTCTCACAATATTTATTTATAAATTATTACATGTATTTTAATACACTATTTTATTTACACATGGAGAACCAAAAATATATATCACATAAATTTGATCATTTTATTCTGATGAACAAAAATAATAAAATGGGATTTCCATATTAATGAAGGGAAGAATAATTAATTATAGGTGATTAGAGGAGACTCTAATGATATTTTATTATATATCATTGAAATTAGATATATATATTTATTTATAAAGATAGAGAGAGGAATTATTCTAAAGTTCATCAATAAACATACGATCTATGGAAATTACAGTGACCCTGGCTTAACATACATAGATATCACAACATTTTATATGAATATTTAGTATATTATAATAATACATACCCAAGGAGTATAATAGTTTAGTGTTTTTGAAAACATGGAACCAAAATATTCTCTCATGGTAAAAGATCTTCATAATCTTCCATAAATATATCCCTATTTAGTACAACTACTTAAAACCTATATTCATAACCAGGGGGGTGGAAATATAATAAGGTATGAGCTGAGATGCTCAGTAAGGGTAAATAAATAAAATTTGTAAACATAACATCAACAAAGGGTATGAAAATTGAGAACAAAATTTTAAAAAATACCATTCATATTACATAAAAAAATAATGATTTGAAATTCATAACACATGTATCATAATAGAATTAAGACCAAAATACATGAACGAACAACATAGGAATAAAAATGTAATTTTGGAAAAAACAAAAGTATACATTATGATATATATATTATATAAGGAATCACTGCCATGACCATAATTTTAGTATTGTTTCACACCCCATTCCATTTGGTAGTCATGGTTCACTCACATGGCCATCTTAGTTGAATGAGTTCACTCCTCATACCTTCATGGTGGTCATGTTTCGTTCTCATGGCCATCTTAGTATTCAATGTTCATTCCCAAGACCATCTTATTCTATATCATGAAATATAAATCATTAAATAATGCATTAGAGGGAGATATAGGTCCCACCCATCTCATAATAAAATCATAAAAACATGTTACATAGGATCATAAATAATTATATCATAACCCATGAAGTGAAATGGGTATTATAAACATGTAAACATATCAAAAAATGTGGAAGGGTACATGTTTCATATTAATTTCCTCAAAATCAAAACCCATGAAAGAGAAATATATTTCATAAATATATAACCTGTGAAAGAGAAATGGGTTTCATAAACATATTACCTATAAAAGAGAAAAGTATTTCATAAACATATAACTTTTGAATAAGAAATGAGTTTCATAAAGACCCTGAGATTATGCATAAACCATTTATATAAATAATATAAAATGGAAAAAATAAATAATTTCCTTGAAGGGAATGAGTAACATCAATGGTTTTCATCATAGATGGAAGATAATTTAGAAATACCTTTCAAAAATATTTCTGGAGGAAAATATCTATCTTTTTTGAAAAAGTATTTTTAATATATAAAACCATTTTAAAATCATTTTCTTAAAAAAAATTTAAAACATAAAAATAATATTTGAAATTATTTTGAATAAAATTTTATTATAAAAATTATTAAATAATTATCAAAAAATACTAAAAATGGTTTTATTTGAATAAGCTTTGAATGAATATAAAGAAAGAATAAAAAATGTTTTCAAAGCCATTTCTTTTCAAATAATTTTAAATCATATAAGGAAAGAATAAAAATGTTTAAAAAAACATACTTGAAAACATATGAAATGATATTGATTTTTTTGAAAACCATTTCTCAAAAAATGATTAAAAAATATATAAAAAGGTTTGAAAACATTTTGAAAACAATATTCCTTGAAAGATTATAAAATAAGATTGAAAAAATTTTGTTGATTTTTTTTTTCAGAAAATCAATTTTGAATTTTTTTTCTAAAAAATTAAACTTTTAAAAATGAAATGGAAGCTTCATAGAAATTACGATGAGTAAATATTTACATTTCGTATGAAGTAAAAAGAACATTCCTTTTGTAGGGTAAACAATATAGAAAAATTCCCTCTTCGGAAAGTGAAAAAAAGATTCCTCTAAAAAAAATGATAAAAGAAAAAAAGGTTAAAATTTTATTTTATATAATATAGGATAATGGTTCAATATTCTTTGAAACCCTTTTTAGAATACATGTTTTTTAAGGAACATAGATTTCTTACTAAAGAGAGGGTATATTCAGTCTTTCTTACAAATACGTTCTTAACTATACTAAGTACCACAAAGTAGAAAAATGGTACCAATACATGAAAATATCTTCAATAAACATATTATATTATTGTTCATGGATGATATTGAGACATGGATTATAATATTTTATCAAATAATTGTAATCATTAACAGTCTCAAAAAGCGAAGAGATTGTTTTAATATACTCTTACCACATGGTTACTTTGGATCATACTATACATATATGAAAATGTAATTACATGAAACATAAAATTTCATGAAAATAATGAAATTCATGATATAAAATGTAAAATGGAATTACATACTCCTTTAAAATAATTTAGGTTTATAAGGAAACCTATATCTAAAAGTAGGAATATTTAGACAAAATAATTTTACCGATTTGATACCTATTGAAACATGAACAACGTAAAAGAAAAATTATATAATGGATTTATTAATACAAATAAGTTTAAATATATTGTACATTTAATACATCCATGGTTAGTTTACACACCAAACAAAATTAATGGGTGGTGAATAAATCATGTATCTCACGAAAATAAAAAGTGATATTGAATCCCAATACCTTGTGTCTTGACTATTATTGTAATCCTTCAATCCAACTATATAATAAATAAAAATTTATAATAAATATTTTTTTGACCCATATTAATAAATATAGTACAATATATGGTTTGATTATGACCTTATATTACGTACTTTTTAACCATCATATATTAAGGTTTTACTTTTGATAATATTCTCTTTGTTGTTCGCATCTCTCTTAATTTGACTTATAATTGGAACTTAAACATATATCATAATTCAATAATTTAAACAATTATATAAATATAATTTATATCCATTATTTTTTTATTATAAAAATCTATTGAATATAGATGTATGAATTGTAATACACCGTTCATTGAGACGGTAAGTTATACATACGCACAAATGTTATTTCTATTTTTGTTTTCATATTTAAAGAAAGAATAAAAATAAAATATATGTATATGTTGATATAATATCAATATATTATCATTATAATATTATATATGTCATATAATTTCACTAAACACATCCTTAATACATTTCATGTAGTGTGTGAACAAATCACATTGCTTTGAAGGGACAGTAGTCCACAATTCCTAAAACAAAATTGTCATATTTAAACCAAATGAAAAGTAAAAATGTATGTGTTGTTAAAGAAATAAATAATAATATTTAAATAATAAATATAACATATATATGAACAGTTTCTATCATAATTTACACCATGATAGGCGGTAAAAAAATTGACCAATCGTTGTTTTTTGTGGCAGAAGTTCGATGTACACATAATTAGGTATGTTTGTTTACCATTAGATGTAGGTGTGTGTAAGTTTAGGTAGAAAACTTAGCACAAATACATAGTAGTTTATATAGTATACTATGGTTGTTACACAATAATATAATAAATATAGAGTAGTGGGTGGAGAAGGAAATGAAAAGAATAAATCTTGAGAAAAGGTGTTACCTCTTAACCGGGTAACTACATTTGGTTTGTGCTAAAAATATTCCTTGTAATACATTTTGTCCAATATGAGGATTAAAGGAGAAAGGGAGGTATTTTAGGAAGTTTAATTGGTAGATATTGGCATAACCTAAGTGGTTTGGTAGGGGTGAAGAAGAGGGAGAGGTTGTGTCCTTTTATAGGGAAGGATTAGTGGTACTCTTGTAAATAATTGAAGAGAGAATTCCACCGACTTTTTTCATGTTGAAATAGATCCAATAATGATAAAAAATCTACAAAATGGAGGATAGGGTATAATATATTCATAAAATGTATTTTGGAAATTTTTATAGGTATTTTTGGTCATTATGGTTATGTTTTAGTCCTTAATTAATCTTAATCTAACATTAATCGTTGTGGTTAATTTTAACAACTTTCACTATTTTTTTGGTAAGAAATTGGGTTGATCTAATTAGATAAAAATTATTTTACTAAATAAACTTTTTTATGATATTTTTTCAATATAAAAATCACATAAGTGAGAAAATTAGTTTTAATGCTATTATCACAAACGTGGTGAGAAAGTGGGTTTTTAATGTGAAAACATTCAAAAGTTTAATAAGATGTTATATCTAATTTCTATATAAAAATGATTCCAATAACCAAAATTGGATTAATATATGTATTATTGATCTATTTTTACTTTATAACCCAATTTAAAATATAATTTTATATTCATAATTATTTAAATGAAGATGTGGGGTTTAATTAAATAAAAGTAATGTTTACTATTCACCAAAAATGAAGTCTCTCAGAAAAATCCCAAAAATTCCCCCGAAGCTAATTTCAATGCTCTGATTAAGAATCTAATTTGATTTTATCAAACTCAATTTCTATTATTTTATAATGTTAATTTTATTATTTTTTGGTGAAACTTGGTATTGAGTGTTGTGCAAGCCATCGAGGAAAGTCAATCTTGCGTGTAATGTCAGCTAACCTCAATGTTCTATGTGAATAATATTAAAAATTATGTTTCATGTAGTGAAAGATAATTTTTTTTATTATAATGCAATCCGAACATTGTTATTTAATATAAAATAATATTATTTCAATGTTTATTGAAATAAAAAATATTAAAAGGATTAAATTTATTTGAAAAAAATAATTCACATAATCTTCGGGTGTTACATTATACACTCCATAAAATTAATTTCACCATATAAATTAATATTGGTTATAAGAGGTTTAATACTTTAATATTTCATTCAAAGAAACCGATATTGTAGAAATGCGTACTAAAACATCCCTCAAAAAAGAAAATTTGGAACTATATCAGTAGCCCAAAGTAAAATATAACTAGGTTTCCACAAATGAGAACATATATATGGAGTAACGATTAGACATGGAGGAAAATCATAAATATTTATAGTGAGTGATTGATTTCATCAATAAAAAAATATTGAATGATCAAAGGAATTTTGATGTCCTCAAAGTCACAAATGTGTGGCGATTTAAAAGGCCAACAGTTCAACAAAATTAACATATTAGGGCAACACATTTTCTTTTTATTATTTTTCTAAATATGAGTAATTCCTTTATTGACATAGAATATAAGTAACTATAAATAATTTATATATTAATTTAACCCAAATTTCATTCACTTGTTATGATTTTATCAATTTCTAATTCACCCATTACTTCATGTAATGGACATCTTGAAATTAACTTTGTTGCTTGAAGTGATAAAATTCACACTTAGCACATCTTAAGGCCTATAAAATAATGAAAATTATAAATGTCCATCTATAAATATTCTTAAAAAATAAATATAGTTACAACATTAATATCTAAATATAAAAGTAAAACTATTTTATCATCATAAATAGTTATTCATCAAAAATAATTATTCATTAACCAAGTCATCGCGTACGCTAGTGGTAGACGTGAAACCCTTAACATCCTTCTATCATGGGTTTAGCACCTACAGAAATTCTGGACATGATTGGTCATAACCCAACATACATGATGTATTTTTCTATAATCATACTAATAGAATTTCATGAAATAAATAATATAGATATCCATGAAATAAAGTTAATCACTAAGTAGCATTTTAACAAAGGTTTTCAATTCAACCTCAGTGCATAAAAACTTCTTCTGAAGTTTACCTTAAAATTTTCATGAATGGTTAAACTTATAACTCTTCTCAAAGATGAAAATCCAAATCATTAGAAAGAGAGTGACAAAATCAGATTAACATTGATCCACCATATATCACTAAGTAGGTTTGGGTTGTCATATTCGTAACATATGAATTACCTAATGGTAAATTCTCTTAGAAGATGGTAAAAACATGAATTAATATAAATAATTCTAAAAAATATTAATTATATATTTTTTCATATATTATTGGATATATTACATAAATCCACGATGTTGTAAACTTCATACCTGATTTAATAAACTACTTTTCAATAAGTCCTTAATTAGATCCAATGGAATATGTACCATCGAATTTACATATTCATATCCCAAATATCATTTCCCAAACAATATTATCATAACATAAGGATCATATTAAGGTTAATATTTCCATTAATAATTTTTTTCCATTTTCATCACTTTTCCATTATATCACTTCTCTATTCCATCAGAATAGTTCAACTTGTTCTTGTAAATCTGTAGAGAAAAACAAAAAACAAAAAGTCCTTATATATTATACCTTTAATAAAATATAATTTTTGAATCTAAATGCATAAAAACATCAATTAATTATCCCTTATTCCATTGATAAGGTTGTATCATCATAATACCTCTTTTCTTACATATTTCATCAGTAGTCTCTTCATTATCAGCAATGTAACCATTACTCAAACCACCATTATGATTCTCTTCAGGGACATTCCTCTTGGAAAATTGAGTTGCATAATAACCATTTATTACACACTTAAACCATATAAACATCAATTATGCATTATGTATGGAAATATTTTCATTGATTTCATTAAATAAACACTTCATATTCACCTTACAATTACTTACATTTTCCCTTCTTTTCTGCATTCAAAATAACTTATTGTTCCTCAAATACATTCACTTAGGATATTTTTGCACATTATTAACACATAGGAAATCAAATATTCTTTCCTCCATGGTCTATATTATTTGAACTACCTGAACATTCCTTATTTTTCTTATATGGTGAGTCTGAGAGTTGGCTATGGTACATGTTGTTAATCATGTTCCATGAAAATGGAGATGTAATAATAACAACATAGCTCATTCCAGTGGTCATCCCACTTGGATGATCATTAGAAACTCATGCATCACATTCAATGTTAACCCAGTTTCATCTACTTCATGCCATTGACTAAAACTAGAATCATCATGTGATAATTACTTATCATAGTATAGAAATAATTATCATGAAAATAATTACTTATAAGATATATAAATTTTGATACCTTCTATAATCTATAACACCATAGCTTCATCCTAGTATTTTCATATCCAAATTATATTTATTTCCTTCAAAATATTTTTTTTAAAATTTTGTGAATTCCCAATTCATATCCCTCGAGAGTGTCAAACCAAGTATGTAGAAAACCCAATTGTCTTGTACAAAATTACCCTAAGTAAGGCCCAAAAAATCATGCCGGATTTGTTACACCTAGTTAAGTCAGTTTCAGAACCACATACACATATATTATCTAGAGAGTGATGTATTTCTATGAAATTGATTACTCGTTCCTTTACCAAAATTCTTGGATAATTTCTTAAACATTAACTCTTTATTATACTTATAATTTGATAAATACCTTGATATATCCTTAGAAATATAAGCAGGGATATCACGAAAGTTTTTACATCCTAGTTCCCCAAGTGTAAATAAACCATTCCTTTGATACTAACTATAGTGACCCAGACTTAACATACATGGATATTACACCATTTTAGATTAATATTCATCACATTTCAATAATTCATTACTGAGGACTATAATAGTCTAGTGTCTCTAGAAACATGAAAAATAATTTCAATCCTAGTGAAATATCATCAAAATATGCATTAAATATATCCACCTTTTGTACTTCTACCAAAAACTGTTCTTCATAACATGTGGAAAGGAAAAACAAGAAGGGGTGATCTAAGATGCTCAACAAGGGTAAATAAAGTAAATGTGTAAGGATAACATGAACAAAGGGTGTGGATCATGATCATAAAATTTAAATATCATACCCTCCATATTATAGATCATAATATAGATTTGAAATTCATAAGACATGGATTATAATATAATTAATAGAATAAGTCATGAAATCACAACATAGAAATAAAACATGGAATAGTGGGAGACAAATAAGCATATAATATTATTTCCATCATTGTCAAGGCATCGCTTCCAAGACCATATTGTTATTACGGGATCACTCCTCATACCATCATGTTTGTAATGTTTATCTTCCATGGCCATCTTAGTAGCATTATTTCACTCCTCATACCATCTTGGTAATCAGGGATCATTACCATGGCTATATTAGTAGTCAAGGTTTATTCACAACACCAGCTTAGTCTATCTCATGCGATATAAATATTTACCTAATGAATTGGATGGATATATAGGTCCCACCAATCTCATATTGAAATCTTACATACATGTTACACAAGATCATAAATAATAATATCATAAACTATGAAATGAAATGGTTATTATAAACTTGTAATCGTATCATAACCTATATAAAGAGATAGTTTTCATTATTATATCATAGAAAACATAACTTGTAAAAAATAAATAGTCTTTATAAACATATAAATTTTTATGGATAAATAGTTTTCATAAACATATAACCCATGGATGAGAAACGGATTTCATTAATATATAACCCACGAATGAGAAACGGGTTTTTTAAATATATAACCTATGAAGGTGAAATAGATCTCATAAACATATAACCCATGAAATAGAAATAGGTTTCAGAAATACCATGACATTAAACATAACCCATTAATATAAATAGTATAAATATAACCTTTAGATCATTTCCTTGAAGGGAATGAGTAAAATCAATTTTTTTTATCATAGTTGGAAATGAATTTTGAAATATCTTTGAAAAACATAAATTGGGGAATGTAGAATTTCTTCTTTGTAAAAGTATTTTAATAAATACAACCATTTTAAAGTGATTTTATTAAAAAAAATACCTTGATAAATTATAAAGAAATATTTAAATCAAATTGAAAACATTTTTTGTTGAAAACTTATAAAATAAGCCTCAGAAAAATTTAAAAAAACTTTTCTTTGAGTACACTTTAAAAAAATATAAAGAATTCATGAAAATGTTTTGAACACCATTTATTTTAAAATAAATTGAAAACATATAAAAAAATATTGATTTTTTTTGAAAACCCTTTAACATGAAGTGATATGAAAGTAGTTTAATTTTTTTGAAAACCATTTCTTTGAAAATACTTTGAAAACTTATAAATAAGTCTTGAAAACATTTTGAATGTTTTTTCCATAATGACTAATAAAAGAAGTTTGAAAAAATTTTGAAAAAATTTTTCCTAGAAAATCACTATTAATTTTTCCTTAAATATTAAACTTTTAAAAAATAAATGGAAGCTTCAAGGACATGACAGTGCATAAATCCGTACATGTCATATGAGGTAAAAATAACTTTCATTTTGAACGGTAACAAGGTTATAATAATTCCTTGTTGAAAAAGAGTCAAGAATACTACTTTAAAAAGTTTGTTAAAATAAAAATAAAGTGAAAAAATTTATTTTAAATATTATAGGATAATGTAACTCTATTGATGAAACCCTTTTTATTTAACATGGTTTTGAAGGATCATAGACTCCTAATTGAAGAGATGGTAAAATAGGGATTTTATAAAAGCATTTTACTAAGTATATTAAGTAAAAAAGAGTACAAAAATGGAAAAATTACATGAATATGTCTTTAATAAGCATAGGATAAGAAAATATATGAATTTTATTGATATATGGATTACAAGATTTCATCATAGAATAATAATCAATAACAATCATGAAAGGTAATAACATGGTTTCAATATACTATTACCAATTGGTAAATTTGTATCATACTCTACTTGTAATGAATATAAATTAAATTATTATTAAAATATCATGAAAATAAATAAATTTATGACATAACATGTAAAATGGAATAATATACACCTCAAAAAGAATTTAGGTGCATAAAAAATTCGGATTCTTAAAGCAGATAAATTGAGACAAAACTATTTTACTGATTTGGTAGCTTTTGAAACTTGAACCCAATGAAATTTAGATCATAAAATGGATATGTTAATACCCATAAATTTAATTATTTTATTCAATAAATACATTCATGGGTAGTATACAAACCACTCAAAATTAATTTGTGGTGAATAAATCATGTATCAAACCGAAATAAAAAGAGAGATTAAATCCCATTGCCTTGTGTCTTGTATCTCATCGTACTCTTTCAAATAACTAGTATAAGAAATATAAATTTATTATAAATATTTTAAATGATTATATTATCATATTTAATTAAACACATGGTGTTATTATGTCCTTATGTTACTCACATGTTAACTATCATATGTTAGGGTTTCTCTTCAGATAATATCTGCTTTGTTCTTTTAATTTCTCTTAATTTGTTATATCGTTGGTACTTATAATTATATCGTAATTAAAAAATTTAAACCACTATATAAATTTTAATTATATATATATATATTATATTTTTATTATAATAATCTATATAATATATATTTACTAAATGAAATACATCGTTAATGGAGATGGTAAGCCGTACGTATGCATTAATGATGTTTCCATTTTTATTTTTGTATTGAAAGAAATAATGAAAATTAAATATATTTATAAATGTATATAATATAAATAAATTATAATTATAATGTTTTATAATTTATATAATATCACCAAACCCACCCTTATTACATTTCCTGTAGTCTGTGAATGAATCGCATCGCTTCGAGGGGGTGGTAGTCAACATTTCCTCAAATGAAATTACCGTATTTACACCAAATGGAAAGAAAACAGATATATTTTGGAAAAAGAATAATTAATAATAAAGACACAAAAAAATATATAATATATATAAATATATTTACTATCTTAATTTTCTCCATGAGAGGCAGTAATGAAAATTGAACAATCATTGTTTTTTGAGGCAATTGTTCATCGTACACATTAACAGTATATTTGTAACACATTAGATGGAGGTGAGTGTAAGTGTAGGTATAAAAAATATCATAAAAAATACAAGTATAATTATAATACATGTGTTGTTATAAAATCATGTAATAATTTTAGTTATGGGAGATTATTATGTAAATTAAAGAATAGACCTTGAGAGAAGGAGTTACTTCTTAATCAGTTGAATCATTTTGGATTATTCCAAAAGGATTCATTGGAAGAAATACATCTCAAAGGGAGGATTAAAGGAGTATGGGATAGATTTTGGGATTTTTATTTAGTATATCATTTCTGAACCTATGTGGATGAGATTTTTTAAAAAGGGGGAGAGGTGGTGGCCTTTTATTGGGAAGGAGGAGTGACACTCTTGTAAAGAATTGAAGAGAGACTTCCTGCCATGTTTTTCAGGTTGAAGGTGGATCCAATAATGTTCAAAATTAAATATAAAGGATTATGGGGTGTAAATAGTTCAATAAAATGGATTTTGGAAATGTTTATATGTATTTTTGTTCTATATTTTTTATGTTTATTCCTTATTTAATCTTAATCTTTCCTTAACCATTGTGACTAATTTTAATCACTTTCACTAATATTTTTGGTCATAAATTAAGTTGATCATATTAGTCCATAAATATTTTACTCAAAAAATGATTTTATGACCGTTTTTTCAAAATTCAAATCACCATGGTGGGAAAATTAACTATAATGATAATCTCCCATATGTGATGAGAAAGAAGATTATTAAAGTAAAAACACTCAAAAGATCAACAAGTTATTATATCTAATTTCGATATAACAACCATTAAAATGAACAATATTGGATTAATATATTTATAATTTATCTATTTCGACTTTATAAACCCATTTTAATTATAATTTAACATTATTAATTATTTAAATTAAGATGTGGGTTTTAACTAAATTGCAGTAATTTTTATTATTCGCCCAAAATTGATGTTTCTCGAAAAAATCCCAAAAATTAACCTAAAGAAGATACGAAAATTATGAATTCAGAAATAAAATTTATTTTATCACAATATTTTTATATTAATTTATAAAATTAACTTTATTATTGTTCGAAAAATCTCGGTATTGCGTGTTGCGCAATCTATCGGGGAAAGTCAATCTTATGTGTAATGTACACTGACTTCATTGTTCCATATAGAGAATATTAAACATTATGTTTTTGTATTTCATGATAACATTGTGTTGTGTATAATTTAATACATACATAGTGATTTAATATATAATAAACCATTTTCAGTGTCTTGTGAAATTAAAAATATCAAAAAGATTAAATTATTTATAAAAAATTAATACACAAAATCTCAAGGTGTTATAGAAAGACCCAAAGATCAACTAGATATTATTTATTACATTTAAATAAAAGTATAAATAATTATTACCATCCTAAATATTTGAGTTAAAAGAGATCATGAATGATTTTTTTTTTCATTTCATTAAATTAAAGAAGAAATAAATCACCATAGTTATGTAGTGTAAAATATAATTAAAGCCTAATACAGGAACTAGGTGAATCTATTCGACTAGGATTTAATAGTTGGTTTATAATGGTCCGGATGAAGAGATAAAAATTTAATTTATATATATTTGATGATGAATTTATATACAACCATGATAATAATGAATATACATAAATTTCAATAAAATGTGCGTATCCTCTGTTGATAAAATGATAAATGAGTGAGGAAGTGAGGTATGAGTTCCATTGGTGGAGTGAGCACCATAAAAACCCATTATGAGGGGAGTGAAATAGGTCAATAATGAAATATAAAAAACACACCCAAAAGTGACCATAGTGGATTCTAGTGCGTCGAATTTTTTCCAATCACATACACCTTTGATTATCCTGTAGTGGGGAACTATATGAAAATATGTGTGTCATGTGTGATTTGAGTACTTACACTCTTTATACAATAACAAGATGATTTGGGTAAAATTAACCATTGATAATATTTGATAAAGGGGCCGAACACATAAAAACGTAATCAAAAAGTTTTCTAAACACAATTCTTTCTAAAGTGGGACTAGGATTCAAAAAGGAAATTAGTAATTATGAAAAAAGGATTAAATAGATCACAAATTGACTAAGAACTATATCAAGGTTCCATATGGACCTAAAAGGTTTTATTAGAGCCTATGGTTCTTATTCTACATTCAACATAAGATGTATTTTTTATTTATTGAACAATTGAAGAAAATAATGGAGATATCAATTTTAATGGTATAAAATTACAAATTTTTTTAAAATAAGTTCATGGAATAAATGGAATATGTTTTTTAAATCCCCTAATAAGTCAGGTAATAATGGATTTTTTATGAAGAAATGGAATAATAATTCATATATTTTAATTAAAACTAGATATTGATTCTAATATATATAATCCACTAAATAGAGCTTTAAAATATGATAATTGTAGAATATATCTCAATAAAAATTTCCTAGTGATATATGGGTAAAACATGTATACATATTTAGAATTAATTTTATAAAATTATTGATTAATATTGGTGAATAATTCATTACGTCAAAAGGAAATATGAAAAAAATAATTCCACCAACAACATAGAATCTCTACCTGAGGAAACTATTTCAAAATATTATATTTTATATTATCCTTACCATTTTTAGAGAAATAATGTACATAAAAAATTCTATACCCTCTCATAGAGTTGAAAAGAAGATGTGACACTGGTGAAAAGTATTAAAAATATCATGTTTTTAATCAAATAAGTGGTCATGAAATAACCAAGAGGATATCCTATCCTTACAAGAGAAGGTGGAAGCATGGAATTTTTTTAACAAAGTGCACTATTTCTTCATGGATTATTTTTCCATGGGAAATGAAAGGATATGAAAAGTGGTGGTATCCATAAAGTTAGACATTATGAAAAAGGGAAAAAATAAATATAAAAGTTATTTTATTTATGAAATGTTCTATGAAATATGAAAATATATTTCCACAAAGAAGGAGTTAAAGATAATATTTATTAAAAACATTTAATTATAATAAATGAGTAAATTAGTTATTGATTCTACCTTAGTATATAATTAAATTTAAACCATGTTAATGAATGAATATGATAAAATAAAAAATATATAACCATATCTCATATCCTTAATAGGAAGTGAAAATATGGGAGTTATATCTATTAAATACCTGAAAATTATAGTGTAAGGTTTAATCCCAACTCTATATTTTTCAATAAGAAATCCTGATAAAAAAATTTACATAAGGAGAGGATTATTTAGAAACCTAGAAGAAGACTACCATGGAATATGGTAGCTAAAATGTGTGTTTATTATTTATTGTTTGGGAATATTATGAGCATAGGTTTTGAATCCCAAATCCTCATTATTGAAATAAAATATTCCTCAAAAACATCTTAATCGGGTGGTTTTCACATGAGGTACAAATTATAGGAGAGATGGTTCATATGTTTCATCCCTAGTCATTTGGAAATAAATTACATCACGAATAAAGAATAGAAAGTCACTAATATATCATCAACACATGTGGCACTCAAGAAGACTATTTATCATATAATATTTCCTATTGTGTTAGAAAATAAGTTTGCAATTTTAGAGGGAAAATTTGGAAATCATGAAAGGGTTCATCAAGAACCAAAATATAGTTACTCCTAACAACAATCTATGACGGGAAAAAATATTTTTTTAAAACCAGTTAAGATAAACTCAATATATTATGATGGTAAAACAAACTAAAACAAATAAACCAAATAATAATAATTATAATATGGGCATTATGGACATCATGGAATATGTAAAATTTAGTGGCCTAATAAAATCAACTCTAATGATATAGATGAATACTAGTGGAAGTTTCCCCAAATGGAGAAGGATGTTGGATGAAACATAAACTACAGTTTCATGAGAAGGGGAGTAATGAACCATGAGAATATATTGCATAGTTGTATAAAATCCTAATATATGGAAGGAAATGAGTTCTTATATCTAAGAAGAAATGTGTGTGAGTGGAATCAAACATTGAACTTCCATTTTCAAGTTGGAAAATATGTATGGAAATCAATGGTTTGTTCATCATGAAAATTTCCAATCCAAAAAATTATTAAATATGAGGTACTTACATCTTAATTTACTAAAATTATTTTCATTATTTTCGAAGAGTTATATAATTTAAGTATAGATACTATCCATGGGGTTGTTATATTGAAAAAATACATAATAATTAGATGATGAAAAATCAATTTTGAAGTTTTAAATAGTGTTTGAATCCACTAGAATTAGTGGTATCTCATGTTCTATTTTCTATCATGATTTGCAGAAAAAAAATCAACCTAGACTAGATTGAGGTATGAACAAACATTTTTTTATAAAAAATGAATTAAAAATATCCTACCAAATTTAAAATTTATGTTGACTCGAGAGACCTTCGTAAAGGGACTGAATGGTGAGAAGAAAAGATGCCAAATACATATTAAAGAATAATAGTGGTATCTTAATATATATGGATTAAATCAATTATAACCATACCATGATATTATTGGAATCATATCACTAAAATGTAGTGTAAATATTACATGAATCATAAAAAAATATAAATGGGTTTCAATATTTTTTACATGGTTTAACATGTGGTATCACTTGTTTATATTATATTATAATAAGTTAAACATGGAGTACTTTTTAACTAGTGGTGACCTCCAAGGGAATAAATATTTAATTTAAATATTACTAAATTTCATTGGATGTTGGTGCTGATTGTTAACGTTTACATCCTCATCATAGATTTATAAAACCTATCAATTATAGGGTATCTTAAAATCTCAATTGATATTACTAGTTCAATAAAAATGTGGCATCAATCAATTCACCAAATGGTATTTTACCACACCCACTGTTTCTTTCCTTATTCGATAATTATTTTATGTAAAGGTGTGTTGATCTCACATGTTTTTTATTATTATAAGATGTGAATGGTTTTTATATGCTATTATTTTAGTTTGGAAACCAGGGAGTGTCATTGAAATTATTGTGGGAGTTAACTTAAACCCAAGTTGCCCAAACATAGCACATGATCAATAGGTTTAATTAAATCTTTGACTACTCAAATTCTATGTGTTAAATCACAATTCATGGAGTTGTATCTGTTTATTTATCTAATGTGAATAAGAGCATTAATAATTGTCTTGGAGAAGAATTTATGGGATTTTGATGTCCAACAAAAAAATACTAGAAATGTTGTAAAAGAGATAAAGGACAGTCAATAAATGATTGAAACCAAATAATTAAATTAGGATTATTACCTTCATAGAAATGGGTTTTATTAGTTTTCAATTTCTATAGGGAATATGTCAAAGATAAGAAGTTTCTCATGGAGGAAAAGTGTAATCCTTTGAAAAAAACCTACTTTTATCTAAAAACAAAGGGGGTATATGAGTTGGCCCCATATAAAGTGGGGTGAGATAAAAATGGAGTTTCATATAATGAAGGTTGATAAAATATAAACATACCCAAAATTTTATAAAAATGAATATAATCTTCTAACTTATATCCCCTTTGTATTTCATTGACAAAGGAGGATACATTTTTAAGAGGAGTTGAAATATTATTAACAAAATCCCACGGGGGGTATTATTGAACCCCAATGGGATTATCATTGATTTATCAACATTAAAAGTAAAATATGGATGAATTAATTATTGTATAACATATATAAGTAATATAGAAACCAATATTTTTTGATAAGAAAAAGGAATATATATGAATGGATTTGTTAAAAAATAGAATGTCATTGCAATAATTATTGAATATTTTGAAAAATAAAATGATTTTTTCATGATGTAGGAAATTAATGAAAAATGATGATATTTATATATAAATCCATATAAGAACACTTGGCGAAGTTCATGAGATGATATATGAAGGTTATAAGTCAACTTGATTAAATATAAAATTTATATATTGAATCTTTGATGATGAGGTGGTTTGGTGAAATGGATTAGTCATTGAAATAAACATCATTGAATGATAAATATTTGTGTGATTTTGGGTACTCACAGTTATATATAGCCATAATCTAAGTAACCATGTGAATGAGTTCAATAAACATCATGTCATATTGATTATTAATGATTTTATCATGTATGATAATTAGTTTTCTCTATGTAACCACCAGCTTAGGGAACAATAAGAATCATTCCTTGGATATCATATGCATTATCAATGATTCATATTTACATCATTCATGTTTTAATAACCATAATATATATACACATGTTCTATATAAACATTATCAATAAGTATGCTAATCTATATAAGGATAGTGAATTTGTAAATTTTTTCGAGGTTAGATAGTTCAAAGAAACACTGTGCTATAAAATATAAATAGTTTAAAAGGATAAATTGTACATATTTTTCCAAGTATTTTTTTTTGCAATATATCAAGGAATTAAATGATTCTATAAATTAATGATGTTAATTCTTGTTTCTAGGGATTTAATTATTTGTATATTAGAAATATTGTGAACTATATTCATGATGATTTTTTCTTATGTCAGAGGATTCATGAACTATTCTTGAGTGATTAAAATATTATTGAACTTTAAATGTGAACCGTTATTCAAGTTGAAATCCAAGGATTAGTTGTATTTATATTTCTATGATTAAAATATCACACCATAATATAGAAAATTTTGATGTAAATTTTATATGTAAATATCAATCAATGTGGGTATTTTGAAATTATTAGATATTGTATTTTAAAGATGCTTGATTTATGGGAAATTATTGATATGGGGGATATATTTTTTTCATTGTTCATGTGGAAATCTAAAATAGATGTCGTGACATAGAGGATGATAGAGTATACAGTGGTATAGAATGATTTTTATTTTAAAATACACAATCTTGAATAAAATATCAAGAAAGTAAGATATGAGTGTATTTTAATACAAGATTTCACTACCACATAGAGAACTAGGAACAAATATAATAAATTGGGATATTGATATACTAAAATGAGAAAAGAAGAAAAAATATATTAAATATGCGAGGTTACATCTCATTGATTTTTTTTTATTTTAAAATAATGGAATAAGGAAGGATAATAAATGTTGATATGAGGGGACTATGTAGAAATTTTATTTAATACTAGTGAAAAAAGAGAGGGAGTTGGGGTGGTGAGAGACATTCTACTAAACATAATCGATATACCATTGAGTAAATGAAAATAAAGTTATCCAATTTATATTCTTAAATACATATACATTCACGGAGAATGAACCAATACCATCTTAAATATATGAATTCAAATAAATTAATAAGGATGATAACACTTTTTTGTAACATAAATATGGAGTAAGTTTTCATTATTTTGTAGTGGAGAAGAGTATTTTAGACCTGTGATGAAAAGAAGGAGGTGAAGTTTTTCTACAAGGAGTTTATTTCTCTTCATGGAAGAATTTGGCGAGGAGATCAATATTGAACATATATATATCTTCAAGGATGTATACAAATACACTCAAGATACTGATGAACAATCCTATATGTCTATAAATTGTGACTATTCACATTTGATTAGTGAAGAACAAGATGATATGTTACATTAGAGGAAATTATCTAACCTAAATCCCATTATAATGCGAGTACTCCCAGGTAGAAATGGATTTTCGTATACCCTAGAAAAATCAATGATATTAGTGGGTTTTGGTGAACTGACACATTATAAATCACATGCTCATTAGATTATCCAATATTAGTGAATCATGTAAATATTTTTTTGTTAAGGGTTCTTTCATTACTTACACACTGCATGGTAAAATATAATGTATTCGATAATAGAAATGATTGATAATATTTCATAAAGGAGTTATTCATGAAAATAGGTAATCAATAAGTAGGTTGACCACATATTCTATGAATGTTGGAAAAATATCCATAGATAATTGTAATCAAAGAAGGAAAAAATTATTAAAATGGCCACAACATACCTTAATATCAACCCCTAGAGATTCTTTTAGGACCACAAAGTTGGTAAACATCATGCCATTATTTATATTTATTTTTTGAATTTTACACCAAATCATGTTTTTAGACATCCTTACTAATTCTGAGTGATGCAATTAAGCCCCATTAACATGTGAAAAATCACCATCAACCATGCCATCCTACTGAAATAATCAATGAAAATAATATAATATCTATTTCTAACTTGATTAATTAGTGATATCATCCATGATATATATAAATATCTTTTAAATAATTTTTTTACCTTCTTATCCTTGTTCTTTTATCTCTTTTTAATGATCATCCTATTCTAAAAAAAATTTCATGTGTGAGTATAAATACAAATAATTATAGTAATATCACATGATCAATCATTATTCATAATATATTATAATAGTTTTTTATTCAAATGGACAAGACTTCTATAAAAAAACCAATTTTAAATTTTTATAGATAAAAAGAACATATATTTTCTCTTATGATAAGATATTGAGTCCCCTATATAAAAATATCATTCATAATAATAAAATTATAAATTTCTTTGATGATATTGATGAAATTTATTTCAAACCACAAGATTCATAATTGGAATACAATTATAAAGTTTTGATTAAGGCCTTGGAAAACATTCCATATTCATGCATTATATATTTTCCTCAGTTTTTTTCCAGAGATAATAATCATTAAGCCATTATCACATAAAAATCATAGGACACCTTCCTTATCATACTATATTCTTATGACTAAATCCTTGTTTTCCATCATATAGGATGTATGCCAACTATCAAAAATAAACAATAAAGCGTGATTAATTTCCTTTATTTAAATTTCTAAAACAACTTCCTTTTTAAAATTTACCTTTTTAATCTGTTTCCTTGAATTAAAAAATAGCGGGGATTGATATACTTGATTAACCTCCAAATATAATGGACTATATTCATATGTAAATGATTAAAATTTATTTCATAGTTTCATCCTATATAAATATTCATTTAATTTTTTTGTATGTCTATTTCAAATATCCATAGTAATATTCCTCTATATCCCTGATGAGAAACACCTATACATATCACTAGACACACTACCCAAATAATCGTATCCATAAAAATCATAAATTTAATACTTAATTATTCTTGGTTTCCTTTAATTTATATTGTGACATACAATAAATTTTTCTAGGTAATTTAGGTTTTGTGTGTTTACAATATTTCAATAATAATAAAACCTAAACTGTAGTGTATTCTTGTGTATTAGTATTTTTTCACTATTATCTTTTTGGGAATTCAATGTTATTTTATTTCTACTTCTTCCCAAAAAATGTCTTTCTCTGTAGATTGGGTGAAAGTGTCTTAAAATAAACCATGAACACATTTTTTGTGATCAACACCTACTCATTTATTTCCTTTATGAATAAAATTTTTCATTTAGTGAAAATATTTTAAATTTTTTATAGGATCAAATTTTTTTACATTTTCCATATATCACATGATATAATTTCAATATTTTATTTCATGAGTCAAGTGCCTCTCTTTATATTTAATTTTCCTACATTGAAAATTGATTTTTCCTTGATGATCCACAAGATTTTGGACTCAATCATTCACTATTCTTGTAAAACAATTAATATTTTGGGTCTCCTCTTAAATCAATATCATTTACACAAATACCTTCTATATACATTCATATATATATTAATCTTATTATTCTAAATTTTAGCCTTCAACTCATATTTATACAACACTTGTTTTGATATATAGAGTTTAGAATCTCATACCAATGTATTGGATTTATTTTTTTAATCCTTATAAAAATATATCCATTCAATTTTAATATCCAAGTATACCTTTTATAAAATCTTACCACAACATTAGTATCATCTATATCATTATATTTCATCTATTTTTTTTCTATGTCTTAAAAAAACACCCTCATCGAGGTTGTTGATATCCTTAGTCTCCACCAATTATGATTATTATGAGTTTTTATATACCTATGAAAAAAATTTATTCATTGAAAATAAGTTCTTCTAGGAACACATATTTTGTATTATGTTATTTGATGATTTTATCATGATGAATTCATTGTTTTCACAACTATCTTGGAACTTCTAGGGATTTTTATCAGCTTGGTACCCAAACGTTCCACACCAAAATTTTGTTAGTGGAAGTTTAATTTTGATCTTTTCCTTTTCAATTTTCATATTTGGGTAATATAATGACATATTATCATCAAATTCCCTTTCCTTGGGATCATAAGACATTTAAGTAAATATTATTACCTTCAAGAAAACTTATTGAGATTTTCCATTTTCAATAGAATAATTTCCATTGTTCTTGGTATCATATGAGAAAAGAGTCCTATGAATTCTAACCAATGTGATCTATTTAACATCCTTATTTTAGAGCTCTAAAAATTTTGTACTAAATTGTGGTGTAAATATTCTCATAACTATATTCAAAATCTTGAATGAATCAATGGTTAGTCCAAGTGTATTCATTTTTTTCCATAATCTTACTCACCCAATCAAATTGTACATAAAATGATTCATTGGGGTGAATTATGATATCATTATAATTGGTCAATAACACTTTTAATTTAGATTAAAATAGCTTCGAGACATCTTCATATATGTTAAGAATAATTTACCATCTCACTTGAATAGATTTATAAGATATCACTTTCCAGATTATTATATTTGATAAGGATTATCCTAAGATAATGACTCCCTTTTCTATAGTAACAAATGATTTATGGTCTACCTTTTATTAATA
This sequence comes from Viscum album, assembly GCA_963277665.1. Lineage (NCBI taxonomy): Eukaryota > Viridiplantae > Streptophyta > Magnoliopsida > Santalales > Viscaceae > Viscum > Viscum album. Next base: position 532,638,303 of record OY728166.1, read on the forward strand.
TTCACTATTCATATCAATAAAAATTAATTGAATAATATTTTTTAAATATCCATTTATAAATATAGATATTAGTTTTGTATTTGATTCATTTTTATCTAGAAATTATTTCGAATAAATTTCATAATCCCTTTTGATTCACTGCATCCATGATAATGAAAAGTGAATAACTCAACTAGTTTAAACCATATAGTGTGATACCAATTGTTATCAAAACACTAAAAAAAATACATGATGGTGGAGGTGAATTAGTTTATGAAAGTTTAAAAAATTCTCCTACTGATCTTGTTCCATTGTGAGAAAAAATATCCATCCATTTTTATCGCACAATACTATAAAATGAAAATAAATCATATAAGTGGCATATGATTTTTTCCTGATTCAACCATTTATTGATATATATAAAGATAATAAACATGGTTTTATACAAGAATACCGAAATTTTTTATTCTATTGTAGTCTTTAAAATTTTGTAGAAGACTCAAAATTTCTTTAGTTTTTATCCCATTAAAACTGATTATCAATTCCCCACATAACTAAAGTGAATTAACTACTCCTGCAGAAGAATCTAGAAATTATTTGAAATAGATAAAAATATCACACTAACATTCATTTGACATGAATATCCATTTTCATCATAGGTTTGATTTACTATTTACTATATATGATTTTTTCCCTTGAAAATTCAACTCCTTTTAATATCTATTCAGTGTAATATTAACCACATCAATTCTCTATTCTAGAAAGGTTCAAGAAATTTCATTAGAAAAAACTAGTATATATAATTTATTTATATTATATTATTCCTTATAATTTTTTATGGAAGTATAATTATAGATTAATTCCTTCATGGTATTCTAAAAACCATATAATTCCTTCACAATATTCAACATTCTTATCATTTCTTCATTGATTCCCACTACGTGAAAATGAATAATTTTACTCTATCTAATATTCCTCAATGTATTTTTATCTAATTAGTAATATACATAGGGGATTATATGTATTCAAAAGAACCCATAAAAAATTTACATTATAATATTACATTTTTTACTTCATGTAAAACCACTTTATAATAAAAGGTTTCTTTATGTTCAATCATTTTTGATGGGTTTATAATATTTCCCTTTCATGTACCATGATGAAAAAAACAATTTTTCTTCAAAAATTGTCCCTATACATAATAATTCCTTAAAATACTTCCTCCAAAAAATTCTATCATGGTATTATTTATTCATTGAATAATTAATCTACGTAACTATTTTAAAAAATTATACCTCTAAACATTTCATTTATTTTAATATATATCTATTTCATTAATTCATATAATTTCTCCTTAAAATAATAATTTTAATGTATTTCTTCTATTTAAATCTTTCATAGAAATTTTCCTTTTCTCTATATTTTTAACTAAACATTTCCCATAACTACTAATTATTATTCCATAAAAAACTCAAATCTAGAACCTTTCAAAAAATTTCTCTTCAAGAATGAATCGAGATTCAATATTTTAAAAAATATTCAACATGATTTTAAAGGAAACCCTCAAAAACTCCAAAAAATGTGAGGTATTTTTCCTAACACAATTCATTAACTAAAAAAATATATTCATGATCGAATAATAAATAGACTTAATAAATAAATGATTAATATATTTTAAGAGGAGATTAAAAATTTATGAAAAATTTATAAATAAATTATACACACTTTATACTTTTGGAATCGAAAAACATGATTGACATAAATGTTCATCCAATATAAATATAAGGACCCAACCTTAAAACATTACAGAATCTTGAATTAAATAAATAATTGACATTGAGGATCTTTTTAAGTTTAGAGTTTTAGAGAATTAGTCCACAACTGTTACATTACATCTCAAAAAATTACAAAGAAGACACTTCTAATCAGTTTTTTTACATAAACTAAAAACTCTTAATAAAAAGTCATGTCTAGTTTCATGTTTTAGACAACATGACTTTTCCTATATCTCATCCTTAAACCTATTCATCTTTAATTCCTATGAAAAACATTTTAAAACTTAGGATGAGCATAAAAATCTCAGTAATGGTTATAAAATATGGAAATGAAGCATTAACCCATCAATAAATACAAATCAATAAAACCATACTTTTTAATCATAACATAACTCATGAAATCATAAGATTTATGAATAACACAAAGAAATTTTAAATCATAAAGGTAACTTATAACATTCATAAAATACATATATTGTAGATTTAACAGATACATGAAGGACCCCGGGACACCCTGAGAGGGGAGGGGTGAATCAGGGTGACAATTTTTTCTTTTAGTGTGGTGGATCTTGTTCCCACATTGGTAGAAACTTGTTGAACCTATATGATGATTATTATTAGAAAGAAAACATTCACATGCACATATAGGACACACCACTTTTTACTTGGTTCACCACTAAGGAATACGTCCAAGGTGCATACGCCGACAAGTTTCCGGTAGTACCAAAATCCACTAATCTTCACAAGTTGTGGATTACAATTGTTCGAGAACAATCACTCTGTCCCAGGCTCACTGCCTTTACAAAGGTTTAGGGATAGCTCACTGCTTCCCTCATGTCACTCCTGTTGACTCCCCCTGGATCACTGCCATTGGTGAAGTGTCACTCAGTTTATAGACGTGAAGGTATCTTCAATAGATTTGCATTGAAGTCTTTACCTCTGCTCAGCACGAGACTCTGCTTGCATCGAAGTCCGAAATAGATGCACTAGAACGCACAGAACCACTGAACCAGATAACCAGAACATGCAGACAAACCTTACTGACAATTGCGCGCAACACCAACCCTTTGCGCACAAAACCTTCCCATTGCGCGCAAAATTTACTTTTCACGCAGAAAAATATTTCGCGCAAAAATCCCCTTTTTCGCGCAACTCTGAATATTTCGCGCAAGCCCCTTTACGCTATCCTTTTTCGCACATCAGACCTCAGATCTTCTCTAAGTCTTCCACTATCTGGAATGAAGGGGGTCACCTCATATTTATAGGTGACAGATACCCCCACACACAAAATCCCCATCGGTGTAGAAAACCTCTCATCTGGCGCGCAATATTTTGCACAGGTATCGTTTTCCGCGCACCTCTCCAGATATTTCGCGCGACCCATGCATTTGCCATTTTTCGATGATGTGATTCCGAAACACTATTTGCGTGAAAAACTTCGCTCCGCTATTTCGTGCACCACGCTGTTTTTTGCGCCCAGCTGAAGTATTTCGCGCACAACCCTTATTTTCCGTGCAGCCCATGCCTTTTCCATTTTTCACCAATCTGATTTCAAAACACTATTTACGCGAAAAACCTCGATCCACTATTTCGCGCATCCCACTGTTTTCCATGCCCAACATAAGTATTTCACGCAAGCCTCTTATATTTTCTGCACCACTTCCTTTTTGTGCGAACCTCCTTTTGCAGACAATCCATGTCTTCATTTTCTGATTTTGAGGCCCAAAAATTTGGCAAACACTGGGAAACAGCGCCACCTTCAATACTGTTGTCTGCTTGAACTGTATGATTGCTTTGCTAGCACACATTCGGAACTTCCACTGAGGATTGACAAGAAACACAAACCAAACTCCAATTCCTGCATAGAATAGCCATGGTTCCAACAATCTCCCCCTTTGGGTTTGTTGGAAATAACCAAATAAATTCAATATATCACCATCCACATGCATACCAAAAATGCAAGGATCAACTCAGCCAGCACTCTAAGTCTACGTGAGCAATGCTTGGTGTAGAAGACAAGAGAGGAAGCTTGAATGGGGTTCCCATGTTTTGGAATTCTCAAAGATGCTCAAGAAATTTTCTTACACTGAACTCTTATCATGTCATAGAAGCATTACATGTCCACAGACAATCCTGAATTCATGAAATTATTCATTTCCTTTCTCCCCCATTGATAATAAACCCAAAGGTCAGTAAATTAATCAATGTTCCACTCAAACCATACTCCCCATGGATAGTATCTCCCCCATAAACCTTCATCACAGCCATAAACATATAGAAAGAATTACCATAAATGGGGAGAGGGGATCTCCGTAACCTTCTTATGCACTAGGAGGTGGCTGAACAACGAGGTTCAACCGATGCTTCTCAAACACAGCCACTGACAGTGGATTTGTCAGGATATTAGCTAATTGTTCATCAGTTCCCACGTGATCCATTCTAATAACCCCTTGCTCAAATTTTTCTTTGATAAAGTGATACTTGATTTCAATATGTTTTGTACGAGAATGCTGAACATGATTTTTTGTAAGATCAATTGCACTCTTGTTATCACAGTAAATCACCATTGGTTGATTTACCTCATCACCAATATCTGTTAATTGTTGCTTTATCCATAGCAGTTGAGTGCATGCCTTTGTGGCGGATATATACTCAGCTTCAGCAGTACTAAGAGAAGTAATTTCTTGTTTCTTGCTCAACCATCCAACATAGTTATTCCCAATAAAAAATGCTCCACCACTGGTGGACTTTATATCCACAACATCGCCAGCCCAGTCAGCATATGAAAATGTTGACAATTCACAGTCCCTTCCTGCAGCAAAGTATAAGCCATAATTGTGAGTACCTTGAATATACCTCATGATTCTTTTTACTACTGCCAAATGTTCCTCCTTTGGATTACTCTGAAAGCGGGCTGCAAGACATGTGGAAAAGACAATATCTATCCGTGTCGCTGTCAGGTACAATAGGCTCCCAATGATCCTCCTGTACATGGTGGGATCTACAGATTTCTCATTCTCATGCTTTCCAAGTTTGGTTCCAACTGTAATCGAAGATGACATTGGTTTGGAGTCTTGAATATTAAACTTCTTCAGCAGCTCTCTTGCATACTTTTCCTGAGAGATAAAAGTGTAGTCTTTCCTTTGAGTCACCTGCAGTCCCAAGAAATATGTGAGCTCCCCAATCATTTACATATCAAATTCTGATTTCATATGATTGGAAAATTCATCCACTGATTTATGCCTACTTCCACTAAATATAATGTCATCGACATAAACGAGAACCATGAACTGATCTTTCGGAGAATTCTTCACATAGAGATTGTGATCTACTCTTCCTCTTTTGAATTCCAGCTTCTTGAGATAAGAATCTAGTCTGTATTACCACGCCCATGGTGCCTGTTTCAAGCCATAAAGTGCTTTCTTTAGCTTGCAGACCTTTGATTCATCAGCACCAAGAAGAAAACCCACTAGTTGTTCAATGTAGACTTCTTCTTCGAGTACACCATTTAAAAATGCTGTCTTGACATCCATTTAATATAATTTGTATCCTCTCTGGAGAGCCATGGAAAGGAACAGCCTGATTGACTCTAGTCTAGCCACTGGAGCAAAGGTTTCTTCAACATCAACACCTTCAATCTGAGAATACCGTTTAATACCAGTCGAGACTTGTTTCTGATAACACTTCCATGCTCATCAAACTTGTTGTTGAATATCCATTTTGTTCCAATCACATTGTGACCTTTGGGTCTCTGGAAAAGATCCCATGTATGATTCTTGTCAATCTTATCTAACTCTTTATTCATGGATTTCACCCAGGATTCATCCTTTGCAGCTTCTTCAAATGAGAATGGCTCCACAACTGACAGAAATGTAGAAGGTGTGTTATTCCTCATACTCCTTCTCTGTGTGGGTGCATTCCTATCTCTAATTATGTTAGATGAATCAATCTCTGCTCTTCGATTTCTCCTGTGAGGTTCAATCGGATTCTCACCATCCAAGATTTCCTCTTCAGATTCTTCATCTTAGTCAACATCATGATGTGACTGTTGAGTTTTTTGAACAACTTCCTATATTTCTGCATTTGTATTTTCTTCCCGTTCACTTTCTTCCTGACTTTCTATCATATCAGTATATGGCGTCCTTGAAGCATTTTTACTTTTCTCTTCAATTATCTTAACATCACTGGTTTCCACAATCCTTCCTAAACGGTTGTTGAAACACTTGTATGCTTTTCTGTTTATTGAGTAACTGAGGAAAATTCCTTCATCTGCATTATCGCCATATTTCCCTTGATTTCCTTCTTTGTTCTCGATGAAGCATTTACTTCCAAAGACACGAAAGTATTTTAAAGAAGGCTTCCGTCCATGCCATAATTCATATGGTGTCTTCGTCTCACCCATATAAAGTCCCGTTCGATTCTGAATGTACATTGCAGCTTGAACAGCCTCTTTCCAGTAATGTCGTGGAATATGACTCTCAATCAGCATAGTTCGTGCAATGTTGTTCACCAGTCGATTCTTATGTTCAACAAATCCATTTTGTTGCGGAGTTCTCACAGCAGTCACCTCATGCTGTATCCCATGCTTCTCCAAATAATTTTCAAATTCAATGGACGTGTATTCTCCTCCATTGTCAGATCGAAACACTTTGATTGTTCGTCCAGTATCATTCTCGGCGATTCGCCGATATGTTTTCATGCAGTCAAGGACTTTTCGTTTCCTATGAATGACCATCACACATGCCATTCTACTGCAATCATCTATGAAAAGGACAAAGTACCTTTCTCCATGAGTTCCGAAAATATTTATCGGCCCACATACATCTGTATGAATCAGATCAAGAAGGTGAGATGCCCTTTTCTTCTTTGGTTGATATGAACTGAAGACCAGCTTCCCACGAATGCAAGAATCACAAGATTTTTCACGCTCACGCTTGAGGTTGGGAATGTCCACGACAATTCTCAATTTTGAAATTTTCTCCATGTCTTGTTGATTGATGTGTCCCAGTCTTCGATGCCACAAATTGTTTTCTTCCTCAACAGTCACGTAACATACATTTTCTTCACTATCAACCTGATATAAGTTACCTTCTGTTCTGCAACCCTTCATAAGTGAATTTCATGTCTTTCCCTTGATAGTGAATCCTTTCTGATTAAAAGTAACTATAAGTCCTGCATCACAGATTTGAATCACGCTGAGGAGATTGTGACGTAGGCCATCAACATAAAGGACTTCAGTCTTCTTTAGTTCTCCATTATCTAACTCGGTACTTCCACTACCTTTGATTTTCAGAGCCCCATCATTACCAAATCGTACTATACCATCAACCATCCTTTTGATATCCGTTAGCAGGCCCGCATTACCCGTCATATGAGATGAACAACTGCTATCCATAATCCAAGAACTGTTGTTCTTTGTAGCATTGAGGGCCACCTCTGCAAGGTTGGATTTCTCAATCTTCTTCCTTTCCGTCCATGAGACATTGGATTGAGTATATAGAACTGATGGCCTTTCAATTATCTCTTCTGCATACCCAGGTTCTTCATAGTCAAAATCTTCTTCAAGAGGAGAAAAATTATTTGAAAGAGAAACACTGTCTTGCTGAAGAGACTTGACTTGTCTTGAACTTTAGTATGAGGTGTCCATGTCCTTTCTCTGCCTGCAATTAGCAGCCTTATGACCAAAGTTAAAACAATTAAAACAGTAACCATAGAAGCTATTTATTCTATAAGATGGAGGATATGAAATCGGTCTCCTTTGTTGACTTCCCAGATCTTCTACATTCAAGTACCTCCTTACCTCTTCGCAATATGACATGGTATGGCCCAAATAGCCACAGAACTGACACTTCATGAGAGGTAATGTCTTCTCACCTAAATTTCTCCTCATACCTTCATCCTTGGGAGAATAGTTGAACTGCCTATCATTTCTGAATGTTTGAGGATAATTGTTAGTTATCCTTCTAGTTTGGATTGAGGGTTTCTTTTTCAGCACTTCAGGAAATGTTTCAACATGTTCAACCTTCGTTTTGTCTTTCTTTTGGCTCTCTTTATTTCCCGCAGTTGATGTCTCAGCTTCACAGCCAATTCCACTCTTTCCCATGAAAGCGGGTCTTTGAACACTCAAGATTTTTTCAACCACATCAGAACCACACTTGGCTCTTGCCAGTAATTCTGCATATGAGAATCTTCTAAATGGTATTTTCTTCCTTGATTCTTTTTAAAATGATTCAGTCTCAAGTTTACTCCTAAGAGTAACAACTTCCTCCTCAAGACCCTCAGCAGTCTTGGACTTTTCTTCCAGTCTTGACATGAGGTCATTGATGACCTTTCCCTGCTCTTCAATTCTCAGCTTTATATCCACTACATCATCATTTCTTTCAAGGATTTTAGAATGAACTTTCACAAATTCTTCCAGACGTTCAATTTTAGCTTCAAGTTCATCAACATATTTTGATGATTCTTCCACCATTTTCTTCCACTTATTACATCTCTTACATTTACTCTCAAGCTTGGAGAAAGCATCCTTAATTTGAATATTTGGATTACCAATAGCAGTATTCTGATTATCTCTGCCTTCATTGATTGAGGATTCTGATATTTCAGTGGTAGCCATCATGGAAGCATGGTTTCCGGTTTTAAATTCTGGTTCTTCTTCCTAAAAAAATTCAATATCATCGTCTTCTTCTTCACAGACAAAACTCTTCCTCTGCATTTTATTTCTAGATTTGAAGTCACCCTTTTTGAAAAACCTTTTCTGAGGCTTCTCAATTTCTTCATCTTCGCTCTCATCATCATCTAACTTTCATTGGCACTGAGAGGCAATGTGCCCAACTCTTCCACAATGAAAACATGCAAGAGGTAGCTTACCTCTAAATTTACCTTTCCCCTTTTCAACTTCTTGGCGATGAGAGAAAGAATTTCTTTTTATTCATCATCTTCAACACCACTGTCTTTTGACATTTTAAATTTGTCCATGGCTTTGAATGCCATTTCCTTGCTCACACGATTCGTGGAATCTTCGGGTTCTACTCTCATCTCATATGCCACTAAACTACTTAACAAATCATCCAGAGATAGTTTAGATAGATCTCTTTCTTCAAGGGCTGACACCTTTGCATTGTACATGGGAGGAAGACTTCTCAATATTTTCTTTACGATATCAATGTCTTTGATTTCTTCTCCAAGACCTCGAATTTCTCCCACTACTTCAGTAATTCAATTAAAAAATGAATCTGCATTGTCATTAGGATGCATCTTTAGATCGTCAAAACTGTTGTGTAAAACCTGAAGTTTGGCCTCCTTTACCTTGCTATCTCCTTCATAAACGTTTTCAAGTTTATCCCACATAGACTTTGCTGAAGTGCAACTCATCACCTTTAGATAGATCTGATCAGAAAGAGCTGCGGTGAGTGCATTTTGTGCTTTAGCATCTGCATCAAGAATTTTCCTGTCTGTGTCGGTCATAGCCAGTCCTGTTGGATCAGTGACTTATATTCCTTGCACAGTAGAAAACAAAAATTCCATTCCAAGAGATCTTAGATGAGATATCATCCTGTTCTTACAGATCTGAAAATTACTTCAATCGAAGAGAGGGACTCCCCTAGCATTGACTGCATTCTCCAGGGTGAAAAAGGACAGATTCAACGCCAACAACCTAGCTCTGATACCACTAGAAGGACCCCGGGACACCCTGAGAGGGGAGGGGTGAATCAGGGTGAAATTTCTTTCTTTTAATGTGGTGGATCTTGTTCCCACGTTGGTAGGAACTTGTTGAACCTGTATAATGATTATGATTAGAAATCAAACATTTACATGCACAGAGAGGAAACATCACTTTTTACTTGGTTCACCACTAAGGGCTACGTCCAAGGAGCATACACCGATAAGTTACCGGTCGTACAAAAATCCACTAATCTTCACAAGTTGTGGATTACAATTGTTCGGGCATAGTCACTCTGTCCCAGGCTCACTGCCTTTACAAAGGTTCAGGGATAGCTCACTGCTTCCCTCGGGTCACTCCCATTGACTCCCCCTGGCTCACTTCCGTTGGTGAAGTGTCACTCAGTTTATAGATGTGAAGGTCTCTTCAATAGATTTGCATTGAAGTCTTTGCCTCTACTCAACACGAGACTCTGCTTGCATCGAAGTCCGAAATAGATGCACTAGAACGCATAGAACCACTGAACCGGATAACCAGAATGTGCAGACAAACCTTACTGACAATTGCGCACAACACCAACCCTTGGCGCGCAAAACCTTCCCATTGCGCGAAAAATTTACTTTTCGCACGGAAAAATATTTCGCGCAAAAAACCCCTTTTTCGCGCAACTCCGAATATTTCACGCAATCCCCTTTACGCTATCCTTTTTCGCGCATCAGACCTCAGATCTTCTCTAAGTCTTCCACCATCTAGAATAAAGGGGGTTACCTCATATTTATAGGTGATAGAGACCCCCGCGCGCAAAATCCCCATCGGCGCAGAAAACCTCTCATCTGGCGCGCAATATTTCACGCAGGTATCATTTTCCACGCACCTCTCCAGATATTTCGCGCAACCCATGCCTTTGCCATTTCTCGACGGTGTGATTCTGAAACACTATTTGCGCGAAAAACTTCGCTCCGCTATTTCGCGCACCACGCTATTTTTCGTGCCCAGCTGTAGTATTTCGCGCACAGCCCTTATTTTCCGCGCATCCCATGCCTTTTCCATTTTTCACCAATCTGATTTCGAAACACTATTTGCGCGAAAAACCTCGATCCACTATTTCGCGCATCCTACTGTTTTCCGTGCCCAACATAAGTATTTCGTGCAAGCCTCTTATATTTTGTGCACCACTTCCTTTTTGTGCGAACCTCCTTTTGCAGACAATCCATGCCTTCATTTTCTGATTTTGAGGCCCAAAAATTTGGCAAACACTGGGAAATAGCGCCACCTTCAATACTGTTGTCTGCTTGAACTGTATGATTTCTTTTCTGGAACACATTCGGAACTTCCACTAAGGATTGACAACAAACACAAACCAAACTCCAATTCCTACATAGAACAACCATGGTTCCAACAATACATAGGGAGTTACATTTGGAATACCCATCACTGTATACTCCCTAAATCTCTTATTAGAAACATTAATGTTTACCTCCATTACGTTACCCAATGCATTGGAGAGCTATCTCGGGCTTAGCCACCCTAGGTTTATCATGGAACCAACCATATACGTAAACAATGCCCATGAACCATAACATATTCATCACACATAAAACAAACATAAAGTTAAGATAACATTTCCATATTTAAATAACAATATATCATTTTAAGATATTGACATAATCAATGATTTATCAAAACCATTTTAAAACCATTTAAAACATTTATTAAAGATATTTTTGAATCAAATTATCCCATACCACTTTGAATATTTTAAAGGAATTAAAATTTTAAAAAATTAATCTGGATATAAATAAATCCTTAAAACCATTTTTAAAACATGGACATTAATGAGAAATATTTAGTAGGATAAATATTTAAAACAATATTTTAGTTAAGGAGTTCTTAACCAAATGAGAGATTCTTGGATACAAATAATTGAGGAATAAAATTTAATTGAAACCTTATAATATTATGAGAATAAAGGGATTATGGATATAATATACAAAAGGATAGTATATACACCATATAAAAGTGAGTTGGTTCATAACAACAATAAAGTCTCAATGGAATTTAAATTGAGACAAAATCCCTTATAAAGACAGTATCATTAGATTAAGGAATAATAAATTACATAAGTATGTGTGAAAAATATAAATACACCTAATATGATTGGATATTCAGTGTAAATAAATCAGAGGACATTCACACCAGTTATTTTAAAAAACAAAACCAATTACTTGGATGTTTAACTCAATGAATGGAAATTGAGTTAAAATTACCCTTATCAAGTTCATATCAATGAGTTGAGAAATTATCAATGAAGTGATTATGTTTATCAAAAGTATATCCAAATAAATAGGATTGTAAATTTTTAAATTTATAAATAAATAGTGATTCCATACATAATCATATCATGGCATAATATAGAAGTATAATATTAACCCAATGAATTGAAATTTGGTTAAGAAGTTCCCTTACGAAAATTCAGCAGCCAAACAATGCTAATTAAAAATTTATAAAATGATTTGATGATAGAAAAAATGGTCCCTCATCACATGGAGATAAAATGAACAACAATAAGTATATATAAGAATATATCCTAACATTTGAAAATTTAAATTTAAAGACATAAAATAAGTCTTTGACTAAAAAAGTATGACGAAAGGTTCATTTACAGATTTGGTAACTTTCAAAAAATTCACCACATGAAAGAAGGATCATAAAATGAAGACTTAAATACACATAAATTGAATTATATTATACATATAATACAATCATGGACAGTACATACACCACACAAAAGGAAATTGTGGCAAATATAGCATGAATATCACGAGAATAAAAAGTGAGATGAAAACCCCTTACAACGTCGTAATCAATCAAGTCATATGGAAAAAGTTAATAACCACCAAATGAATCACATAATACCATGAATATAAATAGAATCATGATAATATTTATAAAATGGAAGTAAAAAATACCCCACATGCAAGAAATAAGTGGCGAACAATGGAAATCTCACGGAATTAAAAGTGAGATAAGAAACCCCTTACCTCATGTCTGACTTGACCCATTCGTTGTTTAATCTATTGAATAATAAACTAAAGTTAATTTATAATTTCTTAAGAACATTTTAAAAGTTTATTATTCCTTTAATACCACTTATTACCATGTTATAAATATTATGAAATCATATAAGTTAATAATGGCCGTTTGCTCAATATTTGGTACTTGAGTCAAAAATGATCTTCTTATAATTACATGTTGTCCTTGTAGTCAAAATTAAATTATATCTAGAATGATATTAATGATTTAGATATCATATATATCATATATATCCAGTATATATATGTATTTATAATAATACATAACATTTGGAGATAATAAATTAAATGCAATGTTCATGGAGAAGGTAAGCCGTACATACGCATGAATGCTACTTTCATTTCTTTTTAAAATTTTAATGGAATTAAAACTTAATGATACTTAGGAATATTATTACTACAGTATAATATCATATATAATTTCAGTAACTTTATATTTTATACATTCCACATATTTCATTAATGAGTCATATCACTTTGAGGGGGTGGTAGTACGCACTTCCCCAAATGAAATTATCGTATTTACCCATTATGGAAATCATAAAGGAATGATATAACTGAAAAATACATAAGTATAGAGAAAATATAAATATAATATATATCACATGTAAATATAGTTACATATTAATGAACACAATAATGGGTGATAGGAGAAGATTTAACAATCATCATTTCGCGAGGCAGTAGTTCACCGTATACAGAAACAATATTTTCTTTACCCATTAGATGGAGGTGTGTGTAAGTGTAGTTCGAATACTTCTCATAAAAATAAAATAGTATATTGAATATAATAGTGTTGTTATAAAAAAATGAAATAAATATAGTTTAGGGGGTTGTAGAAGTAAAATAAAAGAAAAGAACTTAATGATACTTAGGTATATTATAACTACAGTATAATATTATATATAATTTCAGTAACTTTAACCTTTATACATTCCACATATGAAATTAATGAGTCATATCACTTTGAGGGGGTGGTAGTCCGCACTTCCTTAAATGAAATTATCATATTTACCCATTATGGAAACCATAAAGGAATGATATAACTGAAAAATACATAAGTATAGAGAAAATATAAATATAATATATATCACATGTAAATATAGTTCCATTGGAGGTGTTACCATTAAATCGGGTAACTCCCTTTGGTTTGGTCCAAAAGGCTTTATTGAAGTGACTTCTGCCTAAAGGAAGGATTATAGGTGGAATAGAGGGATCTTGAGAGATTATATGGGAATATTTTGGATGAGCCAAGGGGTTTGAGAGGTGTGAGTAATGGGTTAGAGGTGATGTTTTTTATAAGGGGGAGGAGGGGCTCTTTAGTAAAGATTGAAAATATTATTTTATTATATAATGATTTTAGGTTTCTAAAGGTCCAAAACTTATTAAAATATAATATAATATGCCTCTTCTTAGAAATAAAATCATTCAATAATAATTGGACTGGGTTTTGATATTTTTTAATCATTATAATCTTATTTATTTAAATCAGTCATTAATGAGGTAAACACTGAATCATTATTGTGACATAAATAATTTTATATTTTTTTGTCTAAAAATTAAAAATAAAATACCCCAATTTTGGAAATATTTTTATCTTTATAATGAATATTTATAGTCAAATAAATCAATTATTTAACCCCACATTAAAATTTTCTTAGGAAAACAATACATGTTTATGATATTTTTATTTTTACTTTAAATAAAAAGTTATTAATGTCATTATTTTACCCAAATGCCTTTCAAAGGACAAAAATCTCACCCAAGGATTTTCTTGGTCGGACATTAATCACCCAATAAGGTTATTATAAGTGTTAAAGAAATTTTATATTATTATAATATTATTTTTACCTAGAATTACCCTATTTACCTTTAACCGCGGTAAATAAAAGTCAAAAGTAAATATTCAGAAAAAAATATTTTCATATTATTGAACCAATTTTTACTTAATGATAATAACCATGTTTTTTGGATTTTATAAATTCAATTCACAGAAGCGGTAAAATTTCATTTAAATGAAAAATCGGGTTTTTAACTACTACCCAGTGTTTTCACTATTCCTCAAAAATTGAAGGTTTTCAAAAAAATACCAAAACATAATCCTAAGATATATTTGATATTCAAAATTCAAAAATTATGTATATTTTACCAAATTCAAAACACAGAAGTTGTATTAATTAATTTAAAATTAATTCCCTTTGTCAAAACAAACAGCGTGTTTTTAAGAAATAATAACTATGAAAAGATTGACAGTTGTTTATTTCCAATTTCAAAGTTAAATTACTTCCAATGACAAAAATTGAATTAAATGGTAAAAATATAATCTAATTACACTTTAAAACCAATTATAAAGATAATATAACTATAAAAATAAATTAGATTAAAAGACAATTTTGAATTAAAATATAGTATTTTTCACTATTCATTAAAAAATGAACATTATTAGAAAAATACCAAAATTTCATCCAAAGTAAATATTAATGTCCTGATTCTAAATAGAAATTTTATTTTTTCAAATAGAACATATGAAAGTGAAAAAAACAATATTTAAAAAGGGATCATCATCAAAAGGCGGTAAAACGACCATTTAAAGAATATTAGAGTGTTTCATGCTTAATATTGGATTCATTCTCATTTTAAGCCTCTAAAATTTATTAGGTAAATGTAAAAACATTTAAGAAATATATTGAATCATAATATGGTTAGTTTTTTTCATTCCCATCAATAAAATTACTACGCGTTAACTACCATTTAAAATAATAATATTATAATAATATTTTTTAGTATAACTCAACATTGTGTGCAACATAAGTTTTCAATGAAACCTATTGTTGCGTATCAGGTATTAAATTGAACATAGCACCCATTTAATGTAAAATTAATATTTAGTTCATAAATTTTAATAAATATTAAAAATTTATGTTCTTTATTTACCTGGGATGTTAGATCCTTCCTCCCCTTTTGGGAATTACGCCATCACAATTTTAAAATTGGGCTTAGAAACTTCATTGAAAATCCCACATCAGTAAAAGAATCAATAAAAAATATCACTTTAAAAGAAATAGAGAGAAATACAAAGGTCACCCAAGATAGCCCATACTAGGATTCCATGTAGGAAAACATGGATATGGAAGAGAAACAAACAATCAAGTTTTGATGGAGAGTGGTAAAAATCATGATTAAGAGAAAGTTAACCACCATAAAATCACAAAATTGTGATGGGTTAAATGGTTTTGATTCCCCAGTAGGAAAAGTTAAATGATTTTTTTTTGTTTTAAGTTAATTTTCATAAAGTTAAAGAATTTATTTTTGATTTAAACTAAAAACATAAGGAAACATACTTACTTGTCATGTAAACTTTCATCATTTAATAAATTTCTACCAAAAACTCATCTTTTCTCCAAAAGATTAGTATTCAAACTGACTTGGTCACATTAAAATCACTAGAATCAACTTCTATAGTATCAGATAATCCACAAAAGATGAACCATATATTTCCACTATCTTTAGACATCAACCAAAACCAAAACTTTTAATACAAGATCAGATAATCCCCAAAAGTATAATAATTTATAAAAATAAAATACTAATCTTAATCCCCAAAATTCAACAAAAAATACCCCAAGTTTGACAAAGACCATTCATTAAAAAATTGTCCTTAAAATTTTTCAAAGTAACATAAACTAAGATTGTAACCCAAAACTCAGAAGTATTTAATAACATAGTCTTCCACAGTAAATCTTAACATTTATCTCTAAATAAAATCGACTACTCTTAAAATATAATATTTAAGTGTAATTAACCAAATCACATATTATCTATGATAGGTTAATCATTTACATAAATAACCCAAATCACCATATGTCCACAAAAAACATAGATTCTTCCAAAAATAAAATTATACCATTACTCATAAAAAGAATAGATAATTATTCCTTCAATAAAATTTTTATATATAAAACTTTAGGGTTAAACATATTATAAAAATTCTTACAATGTAATTCCATCATTAAAAGAGACTTAATAATTTTAATCATTTTATCATATTAAAATCTACCATAACTCTTGAATCACTTATATGTTGACTTCTTTCTCATTCAATGTTCTTCATGATCCATTAACCATTCTTTAACAACTTATTCTGAAATAATTCTTTCCTACAATCAAAATAATTAATCATATCCTAAGATTTAATAATATCAAATATTATGTTAAGAAATAATCCATACCATTCATTGCTCATTTTCAGTTTCTTCATCCTCAATCTGAATGTCATTAGGTATTGGTAAACATATATTTACACGATCCTAGTGATCCTATTCCTGAAACTTTTTTGTAGGAAATATGTTTTTATAATGAAGATGAACTCCTCATTTAAAACATTCAATTGATCCCTTAGAAATAACATCTTTCCCTTTCATAGATTTAACTGGATGCTTCCTTTTTATATTGTAGGTTCTTGCTTTATGACCTTTACTCCCACATCTATAGCATCTTCCCATCCCTTTGAAGCATTTTCATAGGTGTTTATTTCCACATCCTTGACACATAGGTTTCTGAACATTCTTACCTTTATGATTATTACCTGAACATCCATAGGGATTTGTTTCTCGCATATACAATGCCTTATAAAAATTACAAAGGTCCAGTTGGTCAATCATGACTCTAGATAGTAGGTCGAGAATAACGACAAGAGTTCAAATTGTAGATCCCATTTCATTTAGATGCTCATTCAGAAAACCATTACAGTTTTCTTCACATCCACTTTTACTTTGTTGCCTTCTAGATCCATCCTTTTACTAAAACCGAAAAGGTATGTGTGAGTATATCAGTAAAATCATCATATAATATCTTATGAGGAGGGTAAATAGTAAGATAGATTTATTCATGTTATCTTAAACCCATTCAATTTATATAAAATAACTATGTATCTTTCTAATATGCTAACCATTATGGTTATGTCATTATTCTTAAATAACGCCCTAACTTATAAAGTTATCTAAGCTGACCTTTGATACCAACTATAAGGACCCGTCCTTCAAATATTACATAATATTGAATTAAATTAATAATTCACATTGAGGATATTTTTAGGTTTAGAGTTTTATATAATTAGGCTATAACTATTACATTAAATCTCAAAAAATTACAAAGTATATAGTTCTATTCATTTTTCATTTTTTCCATAAAATAAAAACTCTTAAAAAAATTCATGTCTAGTTCCATGTTTTAGACATCATAACTTTTCCTTGATCCCATCCTTGATCTTATTCATTTCTAAGTCCTATGTAAAACATTTCAAATCATGGTATGAGCATAAAAATATCTGTAATGGTTATAAAATAATGAAAGGAAACATTAACCCATCAATAAATAAAAATCAATGAAACCATACTTTTCAGTCAAAACATACCTCATGAAATTATAATATTTTTAAATGACACATAGAAATTATAAATCATAAAGGTAACTTATGGAATTCATAAAGTACATATATTTTAGCTTTCACAGCTACATATGATGTTACATTTGAAATATCCATCACACTATATTCCCTAAATCTCATAGGAGAAACATTAACGTTTACCTTCGTCACGTTACCCAATTAATTGGAGAGCTATCTCGGGCTCACCCGCCCTAGGTTTATTACGGAACCACCTGCATACGTAAACAATTCCGAAGAACCATAACATATTCATAACACATAAAAAAAACATAAAGGAAAGATAAAATTTACACATTTAAATCATAATATATCATTTCAAGATATTGACAAAATCAATGCTTTATCAAAACCATTTTCAAAACCATTTAAAACATTTAATAAAGAGATTTTTAAATCAAAGTGTCCCATACGAATTTTAAGCTTTTAAAAGAATTAAAATTTTAAAACATTAATTTCCATATAATCAAATCCTTAAAACCAATTTTGAAACATGTAAATTAATGAGAATGATTTAGAAGAATAAATATTTAAAACAATATTTTTGTTAAGGAGTTCTTAACCAAATGAGAGATGCATGAATAAAAATAATTCAGGAATAACATTTAATAAAAACATTATAATATCATGAAAACAAATGGATTCATGATATAATATGCCAAATCATAGTATATGCACCATATAAAAGTGAATTGGTTCATAACAACAATGAAGTCTCAATGGAAGTTAAATTGAGATGAAATCCATTATAAAGACGGTATCTTTAGATTAAGGATAAATAAATTACATAATTATGTGTGTAAAATATAAATACACTCAATAAGATTAAATATTAAATAACAATCAATAAGGGGAATTTAAAACCTTTTATTTTAAAAAACAAAACCAATGACTTGGATGTTTAACTCAATGAATGTAAATTGAGTTAAAATTTCCCATGTCCAGTTCATATTAATGACTTAAGAAATTATCAATGGAGTGATTATGTGTATCAAAAGTATATACAAACAAATAGAAGTGGAAATTATTACATAAATAATAAAATAGTGATTCCACACATAATCATATAATTACATAATTGAGAAGTATAAGATTAACCCAAAAAATGGAAGTTGGGTTTAGATGCTCCCTTAAAAAAATTCAACAGCCTAACGATGACAATTAAAAATTCAGAAAATGCGTTGATGAGAGAAAATGGGGTCTCTTATCCCATGGAAATAAAATGAAAAACAATAAGGATATATAAGAACATATCACAACATTTGAAAATAGAAATTTAAAGATATAAAAAAGTCTTTTACTAAAAGAGTACGATGAAAGGTTCCCTTACGGATTTGGTAACTTATGAAACATTCCCCACATAAAATAAGGATCATAAAATGAAGATTCAAATACCCATAAATTAATTTTATTATACAAAAGATACAATTATTGGAATTACATACACCACACAGAAGGAAATTGTGTAAACTATAGCATGAATCTCACAGGAATAAAAAGTGAGATGAAAACCCCTTACAACGTTGTAATCAATCGAGTCGTATGACAAAAAGATAATAAACTCCAAATAAATCATAGAATAACATGAATATAAATATAATCATGATAATATATATCAAATGTTAGTAAATAATACACCACATTCAAGAAATAAGTGACGATCAATAGAAATCTCACAGAATTAAAAGTGAGATAAGAAACCCCTTACCTTTTGTCTGACCTGCCCCGTTCATTCTTTAATATCCTGAATAATAGACTAAAGATAATTTATAATTGATTAAGAACATTTTTTAAGTTTATTATTCCTTTTATATCACTTATTACCATGTTATAAACATTATTCAATCATTTAATTTAATAATGGTCATTTGGTTGATATTTGGTACTTGAGTCAAAAATAATCTTCTTATAATTACAAGTTGTTCATGTGGTCAAAATAAAATTATCTAAAGAATTATATTCATTATTTAGATATCATATATATCATATATAACCAGTATATATATTTATTTATAACAGTACATAACATTTGGAGATTAGAAATGAAATGCACCGTTCATGGAGACGGTAAACCGTACGTACGCATGAACGCTACTTTCATAACTATTTCGTATTTTAATGGAATAAAAACTTAATGATAAATAGGTATATTATAATTATAGTATAATATCACATATAATTTCAGTAACTCCATCCTTTATACATTTCACATATGGCATGAATGATTCATATCACTTTGAGGGGCGATAGTCTGCACTTCCTCAAATGAAATTATCGTATTTACCCATTATGGAAACCATAAAGGTACGATTTAAATGAAAAATACAGAAGTATAGAGAAATAATAACTTTAACATATATCCCATGTAAATATAGTTCCATATTAACGACCACTATAAAAGCTGATAAAAAAAGATTGAACAATAATTGTTTCGTGAGGCAGTAGTTCACCGTCCCCAAAAACAGTATGTTCTTTACCCATTAGATGGAGGTGTGTGTAAGTGTAGTTTGAATAATTATCATAACAACAACATAGTATATTTAAGATACTAGTGTTCTTATGAAGGAAATAAATAAATAGATTTTAGGGGGTTGGAGAAGTAAAATAAAATAAAAGAACTTAAGAGAAGATGTTACCTTTAAATCTGGTAACTCCCTTTTCTTTGAACCCAAAGGCTTTATTAAAGTGACATCTGCCTAAGGGAAGAATTCTAGGAAGAAAAGTGGAATCTTGAGAGATTATTTGAGTAGAGTCTGGATGATCCAAAAGGCTTGAGAGGTGTGGTTAATGGGTTAGAGGTGAGGTCTTTTTATAAGGGGGGGGATGGGCTCTTTAAGAAAGATTGAATATATTATTTTATTATATAATTAGTTTCTGTTTCTAAAGGAAAAAAACATATTAAAGTCGAATATAAGATGATTATTATATGAAATAAAATCATCCAATAATAATTGGACAGGTTTTCGATATTGTTTTAATCTTTATAATCTTATTTATTTAAATCTTTCATTAATGAGGTAAACACTGCATCATTATTGTCTCATAAATAATTTTATTTATTTGATGTCTAAAAATTAAAAATAAAACACCATTATGTAGGAAATAATTTTATATTTATAATTAATATTTATAGTGAAATATATCAGTTATATAACCCCACATTAAAATTGTTTTATCAAAACAATACATGTTTATGATATTTTTATTTTTACATTAAATAAAAAGTTATTAATGTCATTATCTTACCCAAATGGATTTAAAAGGACAAAATTCTTACCCAAATATTTTCTTGGTCATACATTACTCATCCAATAATGTTATGACATGTGTTAAGGCAGTTTTTTTGTTATAATATTATTTTTACCCTAAATTACCCTATATACATTTAACCATTCTAAATAAAAGTCAAAAGTTACTATTCAAAAAAGAAACTATTTTCATCTCATTAAACCACATTTTACTTATTGATAAAAACCATGTATGTCAGATATTCTAAATTCAATTCACTTAACTGGTAAAAATTCATTTAAATGAAATAGTCGGTTTTTAACTACTACTCAATGTTTTCACTATACATCAAAAATTGAAGGTTTTCAAAAAAATACCAAAAATTAAGCCTAATCTATATTTGATATTATGAATTAAAAAATGATTTCTATTTTAAAAAATTCAAAATATAGAAGTTTTATTAATTAATTTAAAATTAATTACCACTGTCAAAACAAAAAGCGTGTTTTTAAGAAATACTAACTCTGAAAAGATTAACACTTTTTATGTCCAATTTCAAAGTGAAATTACATATAATGACCAAAATTGGATTAAATGGTAAAAATTTAATCTAATTACACTTTAAAACCAATTAAAAGGATAATATAACTATATAAATAAATTAGATTAAAAGGAAGTTTTGAATTAAAATATAGTGTTTTTCACTATTCATTAAAAAATGAACATTATCAAAAAAATACCAAAATGTCATCCAAAGTAAATATTGATGTCCAGATTCTAAATAGGAATTTTATTTGTCAAATATAACATATAAAGGAGACAAAAACTATATTTAAACAAGGTTCTCCATCAAAAGGTGGTAAAATGACCTTTTAATAAATATTAGAGTGTTTCATGATTAATATTGGATTCATTCTCATTTTCAGACTCTAAAATTTATTGGGTAAATTTAAAAACATTTAAGAAACATATTTAATAATAATATTGTTAGTTTTTTTCATTACCACCAATACAAATATATTCGTTAACTAACATTTAAAATAACAATATTATATTAATATTTTTTAGTATAACTCAACGTTGTGTGAAACGTAAGTTTTCAATGAAACCTATTGTTGCGTATCAGGTATCCCGTAGAACATAACACCCACTTTAAATTAAAATTAATGTTTAATTCACAAATTTTAATAAATATGAAAAAGTAATATTCTTTATTTACCTGGGATGTTACAATAAACATTTCATATTATCATTTAAATGGGTTTAATTTAAAATCCATCATATTTTATTTATGAGATGTTTTGGAATAGAATTATTATCATATAATAAATATTTCATAGTTTATATATTCAATTTAAAAAAAATTATATATCATATATTGTATTTTCCTTAAACCATTGATCATCTGAGAAATTGGAAAGACCTTTTGGAATGGTTTGAATAATTTTTTCAATTAAGTCCTTATTATATATACTTTATATTATAATTTATAAATTTTTGATAAAATAATATAAAAAAATTTGTATTTTCATTATTTTGAACCTATAATATATTTATAAATTTATTACCTTTTAAATCCACTTTAAACATTGATCAAATTGACTAAATGTTTTTAGAACTTACACATTCCAATTTTGTCCTCTAGAAATTACATGGACCAACATAATTTTGGAATCCATTTGGAGTCATGGTAATACCATGATAATGTGAATTTTTTTATGAATGATTTGGTTCTCCAATATGTTTCAATTCAATTTTTAAACCATGTAAACCACTTGAACTATGTCATTGTTGTCCTTGGGGGAAGTTTGGACACAACATGGAAGCTAACAAACCATGGCATAGAGAATTGTTCAATAATTCCTTGTTTTCTATGAAATTCTATCAAAATATATAACAATCACTTTAATAGTAAAATTTCATGGTCTATTGGTATTAAAAACTAAAATTTTAATTTTAATGAGTGATATATAATTGTATTGAAATCTAAATAATTCAAACTACATTTTCTTATTCATCTATATCATAGTACCTAGAAAAATTAATTTCGTTTTTTCTTCTTCAATTTAAATTTCCAACCAAACATTGATAGAATTAATCATATTCTATAGAAGGGTTTCATAGTGTTTTCTAACAATAGAAATGGAGTGGAATAACTCCCAAAAAACTAATTAAACCTTGAATTTTTCTGTATGTTTAAATGAATATAAACAAATGAAATGAATTATTATACATACATTGATCAGTATATCTAGTTGAATATTTCTAGAGCCATTTTCGTAGGACCAATAAGAAGTAACTGAAAGAATCCGTTCTTTAATGGTATTAATTGATCTAGGAAATCACCTGACACTCACAAAAGATCTATATCAATAACATAATTTATTATAACCATTTTTGATGCTGGGAGAGAATGAGAGCTAATGAGAATAGGATAAAAGTAGTTTTAACTATAATTTTGACATAATGGAAAGAAAAAAGTAATGATAGATGTAAATTTTATAATCCTATATGAACTAGTGCTTCAACTATATCTTCATTATTCCTTTCACAAAATGGTCCAAAATTTTCAACTCTT
Source organism: Viscum album (assembly GCA_963277665.1). Taxonomy (NCBI): domain Eukaryota; kingdom Viridiplantae; phylum Streptophyta; class Magnoliopsida; order Santalales; family Viscaceae; genus Viscum; species Viscum album. The sequence goes on from OY728166.1 coordinate 532,662,061, forward strand.
TGAAATGGATACCTTACCCATCATAAGAACATTGTAACATTTAATTAACCACAATCAATTTTCAAACTCCTAAAAAGAATCAGCATATTATTAACAGCTAATTATAATATTTTTATTTGTCGATGGAGACCAAAACAATAATGTTTGTACAAAATAATAATTCTTATGCATAGACACCGTGAAATACTGTATCACACTACATCATAGTGAACAAAATTATAAACCATGGAATTGTATAAAAAAAATATAATTTCATAAAAAGTTTAGTTCACATATTTATTATTATATTCCCCTAAATACAAGACTTAAGGTTAAGCTCTGTGATCTCAAACAATCCCTATCTCCTAAGGATCATGTACCACATATGTAGTCAGTAACTAGTTTTCATAATTTGGATAGATAGAGAGAATGTATTATTTCACTATTTCCCACATAAAGTTTATATTATCCACATAGAAAAATATAGATAAATGGATCATAATGCTCAGTTCTTCTTCCATTGATCATTTAATAGCCTTTTAGAGTGTTTTTTGGATAAATAAATTATTTAAATAATTTTTTGGTGATAGGTTTGTTAAACGACAATGATTTTTAATTTTATAACAAAGGATAAACTTGATCTAAAAAACCTATTTATTTACCATTCATGTTGTTGTATATTTAATATAGTCTTGAGATGTTACTTTATGTATGGTATTGATGCGCTGATAGAACCTGTGTTAGGTAATGATATTATGTTGGAGCAAAAAAGGATCCTCAGGAGGTGGATTGGTTCATGTTTTTAAATGATCTATCCTAGGAATATGAAATGGAATGTGTTCCTTAATAACTAAACAATATTTACTTGCCTTTTTAAAATTTTCAAGACAGAGGACTAGAACATGGAGATAATTGTGTCATATTCATAATATACTTCGGTTATTGAACTTATAATAAGTGATAACTCGAACCATGTTGTCTTCCATGAAATAGAATTGGCGTGTTATGAAATATTGTGTAATTTCCCATCATTTTTTTAAATCTACAACGGCAATAGTAATATAAAGCAAAACTAGTCAGCAAGTAGATGTATCATCATGATGTAGAACATGATACTGCATTATGGTTCCAATATATTCTTAAGATCAGGCTGGGTCTCCATTAGACCAAGTGTAATAGAAACTATATATGAAATTCCTAATTAGCCTCAAGATTCAATGTGATATATTCATGTGAGATTTAATCCATCACCTGATAGGTTCTTGGGAATAATTATGAGGTTAAGTTCTCCTCTCAATACACTCTCAAGGCACACTTTTTCAAATTCTTTTATTCTACTTCCATTTCTTACAATAATTAATACTTTAGCTGAAAATCGATAAATAGATATATTATTCATAGCTACCAATTAATTATATTTGAAAAACCTAATTGATCAAAAATATTCACAATTTATGAAATTTAATCTATATTTATGAATTCCAAAGAAATGAGGTGATAAACATAAAATATATCCAAAATATCATTCATAACATATATGATGGAAGAAAATGAATATATTAAAAATAAAATATGACAAATAATTTGTATTTAATCAAATTTATTTTGAAACAAATTCTCTCTAAATTGGATATGATTATTTTATTTAATTTATTAATATTCTTCCCTTTTAAAAAATTATTCTATTCACTCTCTCAATAAATAAATTTTTGGGGTCTATTTAAAGAGTATTGGGATAATTTTTTATTACATGCTTAGAGAGTTATTTTTCTTAATAATTAATATTTTACACTCTTACACTATCAGTTCTTAATGTTATGATGAGTATCATTCACTCATTCTCAAAATGTCATATAAATTTTTTGATCTTTTCCTGAGAATTATATTTATATTCCATGAACATTAAAATAGTCATCCTATTAATACCATAAATGAATATAATAAAATAAATATCACACGTCATTGATTGATGCCTCACTGCCCCACAGAAATTATAATTACAAAATTCATGTGGCATAGTAGATTGTATCTATACCATTTTGTGACATGCTTTAACCATTTTTAACTTTTACAAAGTCTCACACATAATGTATCTATTTATTTTAAATTGGGGTTGATATTTTATAGATTGATTTTTGGATATATTACTCCAGAATATTTATCACATATAACTAATACTATTATTCCTATTCCTATTATCATATTCTATATTAAAATTACATTAGTTTATTATGTATCTAATATAAAGTAAATTACCAGAAGTCTTTCTTCCGTTACGGATAACTCCTCCATCAATTAGATTTATTATGACATAAATACTTCTCATAAGTATCAAATTATTCTCATTATCACATATTTGGATAACACCCAAAATATTATTTGTAATCCCATTAAAAAAAGAATTCCATTGGTTTTGAGATTCAATTTATATAGTACTTAGCCCCATTACTTTAAAGTGTGATACTATTTAAAAAACATACTAATCCGGTAATAGGAATCTCAATATTATTCAAGATCAGTATATCTCCAGACATCTGTGATGAGTATCCACTATTAAGACCCCATGTTCTATTTTTGGTTACTTTCAATGTAACCAATAGAATAAATTATTCCTCAAATATTATTATTCTCTAAATGTTATCACATAAATTATAAATTTTTTCTTTTTTTGGTATAATTAAAACAATATATACTTAAATATAATGATCATATATTTAACATATTCATTATATTTCTTCCATATTTTCGATTTTTTTTTTTTCAAAATAGAAATACATTTATTTATAGTTTTCATGAAATATATTTGTTATAATCACTTAGGAAAGAAACTTAGATAATTCATGCCTCTTTTTGTTCTAGGGAAAAGTCATGTTATACCTAAAAAACGTATTTTTTATGCCCATAGCATCTACAACACTAGTAATCACATTTAAATGTGGATATTTCATATTAATATAAAGCCTATAAATATTATTTTTTCTAGATTCATCTTGATATTTTTTTAACACTATATTAGGGATAAATTCCTTTTCAAATTGACCGTAAATACATTATATTTATGAGTTTATTTTTCTAGATTTTTCTTATCCCATATAATTTCAAAATTGGTATTAAAATGTACACAATTAGTGGGGATATCTAGAATAATTTTTTATTACTTGGTCAATATTTTACCTTATTCTTTATGATAAAAACATCACAAGCATGTGATGATTCATCGTTTACAACAGTAACTTCTCTAAAATATTATCTTTTATTATATATGATTTTTATAGAATGAAGAAACATTTATTAAACCAGATTAATCTCATATTCCTTTTAAACATATGTTCTTTATCAATATAATTTTTCATTATGTGATTTTCTATATTTATTACCATGAGAAGTTGAAGTTATTATATTTAAGTAGCTTCATTTTTTTAGAAATTCATCTTCAGCCTCCCTTTTCTTATTAGCATCCTTGTTTAACATCCTAATTTCATTATTGAACTTGTTTTTTGTTAAATAATGGTCTCAAGATCATCGATAAACATGTTCTTAGTATATATTTCTTTATGATACTTATCACTACTCGAATATAGTTCATTTCCATCAATATGATTAATTAAAGTTTTATGTTTTCTAAAGATCATATTATTTTTTGACTCATAGCTTTGAGAAGAGTTTACATCTTACTATTTTATTATGTTTTTTATTCTCTTTACTATTAAAAAATTATTCTTCCCATCAATATTCTTTTTATTTAAATTCCATTTATTCTTAGGGGAAGCATTATCTTTCTCATGATATTTAGTTACACCGTTCATATTCTTTAAAAAATCATCTACAAAATGCCTAAGTATACAAAAAGGAAAACACATTAAGGGATATTACATTTATATTTACCCATTTAATTTTTGATGATACTTAAAATGAGATTCATCATCTTTGCATACTCCAAACATGTTCCATAACTTTTTTAGAATCATAATATACTTCTTCTTTTATTTATTTATTTTATTAATCAATATGGATTTTGGTTACATCTCTTTCTCATCCTTGACCATTATTTTGAAGATTGGATATTTTTTCATTTTATAAAAAAAGTATATACTGTATTTAATCAAGATATATTGTATTTTAATATATATCTTTATGTGAAAAAACTATGACATCAAATTTGTTATGAAGAACCCTGAATTATTTTTTAACCATTATAGAATCCCCCAATTTAACAACTCCAGATTCTGTAGCTTGATCATTTGAATATTTCTATATATATATATATATATATATATTTATTTTTCCTTAGAGTCAGTATTGTGTTTGGGTGTTACAGGGCCACATATATGAAATACTAAAAATATTAATACATATTATAAAATGTGTGTACATATTTTAAAATTAAATGGTTTCCCAATTTTTTGTAGATCTAAGAAGGGAAATATGGCACCACAATTGATTTTGGAATGCAGGCCCTACACTATTTGTGGCAAAAATTTGGTCGGTGTAAAATGTTTCATTGATACTGAATATTGGAATTGCATTATGTGAATTAAATAAAATATTTATTTAATATCACTTAAATTACCATAAGCTAATTCTATATATATTAAAATGTTATTATAGAAATGATCCATGGTGATCTGCATAACCCTAGGAAATAATATAGGTGGATGATGAGATATTTGATGACACTAACAACCCAAGAATATGGATTAATGAATGATTAAAGAGAATAATTAGGCAGATGATGAACATATTGGGATTATCACATTATCACTATCTAATGTGTTGTTCACCAAAAATCAATCATTTATTTTGGTAGGTTATCCTTATGCTGAAGGTACATGTCCAAAATATTGTGTTGTTATAAACTCCATGTTTCTTTCGAGACACACTGTTCATATATGTAAAAGTAAAATATTTTATAGTATGCATCTATTTAAAGACAATATCTTCCATTGATTATGTTGCACACAAAAACCAGATTAAATGAAAAATGAAAATTTTTTATATCATAGTTGTAAAATTGAAATAAATGCATATTATTAACCATATTATGAAATTTATATATTATATATTCAGCTTTTTTTTCATCCAATATATTTAATAAGAATAAGATAAGAATAAATCAAATATTTGGCATAAAAAGATATATATATTTTCAGGTAGTTTTGTTACCTTTCAATGGGGTGCATATTTTAGCACTGATTATTGACACTAGTATAAATTATATTTTAAAAAATATTTTTAAATTTATAATTAAAAAATTATATTAGGCTGAATGATTTTTATTTTTCATAAAATATTTATTTTCCAATAAATATTAAAAAAATATCCATTATTATTATTATTTTTGGATTTCATCAATTTAAATGTTTTATTTTCTATTGATTTAATTTAAATTGTAATATTATATTATAAATAATCTAATTATGTTCATTTGAATCAATTTCATGGTTGATGTAGTGACCTGACATGATATTTCCCAGAGTCAGTGTCTGCTACCAATTATAATGGTATGATTACAAGGAATCAAATCCTAAATTACAGAGAGTTTAGTAGTCTTGGTAAACCAAATATATAATTGAGTATTATACTAAAAAGTAATACACATATTTCAAAAAAAAAAAAATTAAATAAACATCATTGATGATAAATCTAATCCATCTAGTAAATCCCTACATATGTTTTATAGTACGCTTATTTGATTCTTGTAGAAAGAAACATAATAAGGGTGATATCAAATTCTCAGTAAAGGAAACATATTGTATAATAAATAATGATTCAATGAGAGTAGTAATTATGAAATGGTAAATAATTAAACACATATACCATATAATCAAAAATCTGAGAAGGATGTGCTTAAACAATATGGCCTGGTAATAACTATAAATTCACACCATTCGAAAAATTAGATATGGTAAGGTAATAAATCAAAATACACACCATTAAATAGATAAATTGATATGATATATATATATATATATATATATGTCAATGAAAAATCTCATGGATGAATAGTAAATGAAATTAAATGAGGGAAATGATTAATTATTGGACGTCATGTCTAAATAAAATGAAAACCCATTCCATCATGACCTTTCAAAAGATGGTTTAAAACAATAGAGAGTGTAATGAACCAGAACCTCCTGGTACATCCCTTTTCGAAATTTACGGTGTTTGGCATGCCCTGGACCCATCAAGCCCAAATCTGAAGGGCGGTGTATTGATGGCTGGATGTCATCGTGGTGTCACCCTCAGTGACACCGATCAGTTCCAGAGGGGCTTGTCAGGTTTTTCTTCCCCAATTTTCCTCGTAAATCCCCTTTTAAGCCCTTTTAACCTTTTAAAAGTGGATCAAGGTCGTTTTTATCCCCATAAACTATATTTTAAATCCTTATGGGTGGGGATACCCTCAACGGGCCGAGGGTGTGTCCCGGTTACTCGTTTGCCTCCATTTAAATGAAATCATTTAACTCACAGCTATTACGACCATCTACACAATGAGAATTATTAAATAACAATTAATTCCATCATATGTAACCGCCCAACCTTGTGGTGAAACCACGATCTGCCTTTAAATCCTTTCAAAATTCTTATCCTATAACTCTAGGAACTTTCCTCTTTATATCACACTGGAATTCCTTTATTCTTTATCTTGGCTGGGTTCGTTCTTCCCCTTGGTGCATTTGGAGTCCCCTTCCCAAGGTGAGTGGTGCGCTGTGCTATAGCCATTCTTGATCCTTCATCCTCGAAGTTCCTCCCCTGTAAGTCGTGCATCCCTAGTTCTTAGCACGCAAAGATAAATGTCGATCTTTGATCATCCAAGTATGGTTTTTCCTTCATCTCTCTTTGCTGTGTATCATGTTGGGTGGGTATTCAAATGTTTCTATGGGAATGGATGAAACCAAACCATAAAAAATATAATAAATGGAATTCTAAAGAATGAAGGGGGGGGGGTGATCGGTGTTTCTATTTTACTCTATATCCTTGATTTTGTGTGGTGAATTGTATGGGCTTATGCCCACTGAAATCATGGTCGTTGGTGGTCTTTTCTTGTGCACTAATGAACCCATGTTTTTTTTCTGGATATTTATGTGATTGAATGGTTGTAACATGGAAACTGTTAAATCACGTAAACTCGGTTGACCTCATGGTTTCCCAATGAATAAGAATCCTTGTGTGATCACCCCGGTTAGCCAAAAAGAAATAAAGAACTAAATAAATGGAATATTCAAATTTGAAAACTCCCTTTCTCTATTCTGGTGATGTTTACAATTCATTCTTGGGAAGTGTCATGGATGGGGATGTGATCCCCTATTGTGGTTCAGTTTTTGGTTTGTGTAATTGAGGTAATGTGGGGCCTTATGTTGGGGCTTGGTTTGATTCTAGTAATTTGAGGGATCTCACAAATCCCTTTTGTTATTGTGACTTTACAAGAGAACCGGGTGTGAATGCTTAAATTGTTGTTTGACTATTTCCCTTTCCTTGCCTTGTGGATATTCCTGTTAACTGCCCAGTAGTGAAGAATTAATTTTTTTTAAATGGAATCACTTGAATATGAAAATGAGACTGGGTTCGATGGGGATTTTTTCTCTGAGAACGAGTTGTGACATGGTTGTGGGTGTGCTGCTTCTTATGAATGAATAGTAATGAGGGTGTTTGTGGTTGGTCTGGTTTTGGAACCCCTAGGTTGGGATGAGTGATTGTTTACCTATATGTATAATTTAGTTCTTATGTATTATATTCGTTCCCCACCCTAGTTGACCACTTTGTGCCAAACACCCCCATTTAATGGGGGAGGGTGTTTTTCCCAACACTCATATGAGGGAATGGTTATTAGCTCATTTTCTACTCCATTTCCCGAGTATCCCAAGATTATTCGAGCAGGCTGTGACAGCCTGTGGTCCATTATAGCTCTAGATTCTTCAGCCAGGGTACGTGGTGGTGGTTGTCCTAGGTGTGTGTGGGTAGGTGATTTCCCAAGTGTCTTCATGATGAGGCCCATGTTTTTTCAGGTGTAGTGGTAGTTGTTTTAGCCCAGATTCTTATAGGTGTGGTTTTGTGTGGTTGTGGCCCAGGTGTTTGCAGGTGGGATGTGTGGTTATATCCCAGGTGTGTGCAGGTGGGTTGTGGCAGTGGGACTGCAGTGGGAATGGCGGGATAGGTCTGACGCATAAGATGTCTTCAACAACTAGTGGGAAAGTGGCGCAAGGTACCGAAACCTCGACGTGTTTTTAATATTACCTAACTTAACTTGCATTATTTGGGGAGTGTGTCTTGGTGAGGTTGGGGTGGATAGTTTCCTTGCTAGGTGCTCTAGTAGTCTCCTTTTCTCACGGGCCATTAGAATGCCTCCCCACCTATGCATGAGAGATTTTGGTTTTCCCTACCGAGTATGCCTGTATACTCACCCTATGTATATAAACTGTTTTCAGGTTTCCAGGAGGACTTTGAGGATCATGCAGGACCATACTAGTTCGGATCATGGGACAATTACTATTACTATTTTCCTTTTCTTTGGTACTTTACTTTGGGGTTTTCTTGTACTTTTGTAGCATTAATTTTGGACATGAATATGGGCATGGTTTTATTTTGGCTTTACTTTTACCTTCAGTTTTGGTGTTGTTGGGATTTAATATCTTATCTCTCGATCCTACTAAATAAAAAGGTTAATGCCTTCCATCTTGTGTGTGATTCTATTCCCTTGGTTCTAGTCGCAACTCTAGGACCTATTGAAGGCGGGTCTCAGGGGTCATTATCTCTTCTTCAACTTGAAGAATGAAGGATCTAACAATCTGTTTTCCCTTCCCTCATCTTGGTGAAGGGTGGTCATGAAAGAATTGTATGAGAGGAGGTCGAGATATAGGATGGAGTCCAAATTTAGGTACAATTAGGATTGCATGGGATAGTAGGGAAACCATGTTAGGAAATCTTGGTGCATGAAATAGGCTAGAGAAGACTGGCTAGGACACGAGATTTTAAGGCCCCCCATGATCTGATGCAAGGACTCTGGGCCTACCGAATGACCAAGTGAGGCTACACTGAGTTCAAGGTAGAGAACCTAGGAAAGGTACATGCATCATAATGACTTGTGTTATTATGTTTCCTGGGTATTTAAAATGAACAATAAGTCTAAGAAAACATAAAAGCAGTCTTCTAAACTACATGAGATTAGGCATTCCTTGGTAAACTTGTAGCTAGGGAACCCAAATGATGACCACGAGTAGTGCGGGTGATTGAGGCCCAGGAGGTTGACTTGGCTGATCGGTAGAGGACTGAATGAGATTAGAAGGATGACCGGTGGCAGAGGATGTTTCTTTCCTTTCACCAGAAGACCTATGGGAAATATGAAGGCATCGCCTCAGACATGGAAACAGAGAGCTAGCTCGAGGAGCTGGTGATATCTTTCATCTTGATTCAAGCTCCAATGTATTACTAGGTTTCTCTAGAAGTAATCCAAATGTGGGGAGAAATGTGTAAATGGAGGACTCTATATCTTGGGGAGAAGATGGAGGCTGAGGTTACGTGGACTGACTTCAATAAGGAGTTCCAGCTAGAATTCCTCTCTTCCATGATGAAGGCTGAGAAGAGGTAGGAGCTGCTATCCCTCCAGTAGGGGAGCATGTCAGTGAGGGAGTTGGGGATCAACTTCAAAGATCTCCTTCATTTTTATATGGACCTTTTTCTGGATGATGAGTCTCAGGAGAGACGTTTAGAGGGGGCACTCCGACCTTCTATTCAATATGCTGTTACTCCCTTCACCCTATCGATGTACTTGGATGTCCAAAAGAAGGCTATAGTGGTGGAGATGATGCATACACTGGGAGGTATGCCAAAAGAGAGAAGACAATTGATATTATCAAAGGGGAAGGAAGTTATCAGAAAGCCTCCAGTGTCATGTCCTTCTAGGTTTTTACCAGCGGGGAGCAGACCCCAGCAGTTTCATTTTCGGTATCCAAGTTCTCGCCCTTTCCTCATGGGACCATGACCACGGTGCTTCATCTGTGGGAGTCATGGACACCTTTAGAATTAGCGCTTGGATAGAGTGAAGTATAGTTGGGGTGGGAAGGTTCAGCGCCCACCTCAGCAGCATCAACTTCTAGTGAGTCCCTTTTAGCAGCAACAACAGCAGGGATAGCGAGCTCCCACTCCTCTGAGAGAAGACATGACAGGAGGAGGCTGACCCTAGGGTACTCCTCAAGGACCTCGACCAGGGCATGGTCAGGGTGGCTATTGATAGCCGAGAGGTAGGGGAGCTAGGTGTGGGCAGTTGAATGCTACAAAGGTAGTAGTTCCAGCCAGGCTGGAAGTCATTTGAGGTACGATCAGCTTTTTTAGTACTATTTCCCATGCCTTGTTTGATACAAGAGCCTCACACTCCTTTGTTGCACTCTGTTTAGCCCGTGCTCTAGGTTTAGATGTTGAGAGACTTATAGTGCCCCTGGTGCTGAGTACTCCAATAAGAGGTTAGATCAACGTGTTTTTAAGTTTTCATAGGGATTAGACTTATGATAGGGCCACATCAGTCTATCAGAGATATTGTACTGTTGCAGATACAACCATATTATGTCATCCTAGGCATCGAATGGCTGTTTTCTGTACATGCTGTTATCAACTATTTCTGAAGAAGAGCCATGTTCTCTAATGAATATGGATATTGTGTGACTTTCTCCAGTGATCAAGGTTTCTAGGAAGGCAGCCGACAAGTTGAGCCCCTCCTTTTCTTGTTAGCTGATCTTTCAGTGGAGTCAGCAGATACAGAGATGGTGGAAGTCCCAGATATCATCAGTGAGTTCATGGATGTCTTCCCTGAAGAAGTGGTGACTCTACCCCCTAAACTTAATTTTGAGTTTGAGATAGACTTGCAACCCGATGCCCATCCGATTTCTATGGATCCTTATCAGATGGTGCCTTCTGAGTTGTGGGAGTTGTAGATTCAGATTGATGATCTAATGAAGAAGGGTTTCATCCGAACAAGTGTGTCACCATGGGGTGCTCTGGTCATGTTCACGAAGAAGGCAGATGGTGGTCTTAAGTTATGCATAGACTACCGAATACTGATTTAGGTAACATTAAATAATTGTTACCCTTTCCCAAGAATAGATGATCTCTTTGACTAGTTGAGGGGAGCTGGTTGGTTATCTAAGATCGATATGTGGTTTCGGTATCACCAGTTAAGGGTGAAGGACAATGATATTCTGAAGATTGCTTTCAGGTGAAGGTATGGGCACTTTGAGTTCATAGTCATGCCATTCGGTGCTCTGAATGCACCTTCAATGTTCATGGGGCTCATGAACTCTGTTTTCCATGAGTTTTTGGACCAGTTCATCATTGTGTTCTTCGATGACATTTTGATCTACTCAAGATCAGAGGAGGATCATACAAATCATCTCGGGATAGTCTTGGAAATCCTTCAACACCACCAACTCTTTGGGAAGTTTTCCAAGTGTAAGTTCATGACACGAGAAGTGAATTTCCTTGGACATGTGGTGTCTCAGCAAAGGGTATTGGTTGACCCGTCAATGGTTGGAGTGGTTGTTTCTTGGGAACCACATAAGAATGTGATGGAGGTTTGCAAATTTATAGGTATGGAAGGATATTATCAGAGGTTTTTACCCGAATTCTCTCTAGTTTCATCTCCCTTGACAGCTTTGACGTGAAAGGACCAGGCCTTTGTATGGAGTGAGTAGTGTCAGGAAACATTCAACTATCTGAAGGAAATGTTAGTCAGTGCTCCAGTTCTCAGGTTTCCAGAGGAAGGGGTGTTGTATGAGGTATTTTTTTATGCTTCTATACTTGGCCTGGGGTGTGTTATGATGCAGCAGTAGGGAGTGATATCTTATGGATCTAGGCAGTTACATCCTCATGAAATTAACTACACCACCCATGACCTAGATCTTACAGCCGTAGTGTTCGTGTTGAAGTTGTGGTGGCATTACCTCATCAGTGAGCACTTTGTGGAATTCACAGATCACAAGAGTTTGAGGCATATCTTTACCTAGAGGGACCTAAACTTCTGACAATAAAGGTGGGTGGAGTTTCTTCAAGACTAAAACTTTGAGATCTCTTACATTAAAGGTAAGGGGAATGTTGTGGCTGATGCCTTGTGCATAACGTCATGGAGGGAAGCTGTTTAGGAATTTTTGGATGCTTGGAAGGAAATGGTGGAGTTGACTACCCTAAACCTAGATTCAAGGGTGGATGGTGGTAGAGGTTTCCTGTTTTAGATGACAGTGCAATCCTCTTTATTATGGCAGGTGGATGAGTCTCAGTGGGAAGAAATAGAGAGTGAAGTGATGTGTGATTGGGTTAACCAAGGCAATGCTCTGGAAGGGTGGTAGAAGGATAGTCAGAATCAGATTATTTTCTAAGGGAAGTTGTTTATCCTAGAGGCAATGAAGGAAGAAGTTCTCCATGATTTACATAACTCACTCATAGCGGTACGCCCTGGAGTTTCCAAGATTTACCAAGGCATGAGGGAATCGTTTTGGTGGCCTGGGGTGAAACGAGAAGTGGCAGAGTTAGTAGCAAGGTTCCTGGTGTGTCAGCAGGTGAAGGCTGAACATCGTATACCAGGAAGTTTATTGTAGCCTTTAGATGTCTTAGAGTGAAAGTGGGATTACATATCGATGGATTTCGTCACAGGACTACCCATGGTTCAAGGAGGCTGTGATGTTATCTGGGTAGTGGTAGATAGATTGATGAAATCAGCTCACTTCCTGGTGATCAAGGAGTCGAGTGCGGTGAATTCCTTAGAACATAGATATGTGGATAAGGTAGTGCGGTTTTATGGAGTTCCAAGGTCCATAGTCTCAGATAGGGATGCATGGTTTACCTCACAAGTTTGGAGGGGATTACAACATGATTTTGGCACCCAGCTACAAATTAGCACAACTTTCCACCCCCATACCAATGGATAGACAGAGAGAACCATCCAGAACTTGGAGGATATTATACGGGCATGTGTTTTAGACTTCAGGGGATCATGGTAATGACAATTTACATCAATAGAATTTTCCAACAATAAAATTTATAACTCTACTATTATCATGGCACCGTTTGAAGCCTTTTATGGGAGGCCGTGTCGTTCGCCTGTGTGCTAGACCGAGGTTGCAGAGGCAGGTGTTCTTGGCCCATAGGTAGTGTAGAGCACAACAGAGAAGGTTCAACTTGTGAGTGGGAGGATAAAGGCAGACCAAGACCGACAAAAGTTATATACCAGTCATAGGATGAGGCCCTTGGAGTTCGATGTTATAGACCATGTGTTCTTGAAGGTTTCCCTAAGATTTTGGCATGGAAGGTTCATCAAGGGGAGAAAGATCTATCTTAGGTTAATTAGGAATTTCAAAATGTTGGGGTGAGTGGGAGAGGTGGCATATCAACTGGCATTGCCACCTCATTTGGAAAGGATCCACGACATTTTCCATGTCTCCCATCTTCATCGATATCTACATGATGACTCCCATATAATTTACTGGGGAGAGTTGGATATAGGGGACGATGCTACGTTCCTGGAGCGACCCGTGAAGATCGAGGATCGAATGGAGAAAGTGCTTCGTGGAAGAACCATCACTTTTGTTCGTGTGTTGTGGAGGCATGGTGGCCTCGAGGAGAGTACTTGGGAGCAAGAAGCTCAAATGCGCACCCAGTACCCAAAGCTATTTTGAGTTTCTATTCCAAGCCTTCCATGTTGTTCTTGTTTTTGTTACATGCTGTGATGTAATGCTGAACTTTTTTGTTTATAAGATGTTTTGTTTTCTTAGTATGTGAATGTTTTGAAAAGACCTGATATGTGGGGAAGGGAGGACCTGATCCCCAATCAAGAGGCATTAATTTTGATGTGATTAAATCCATGCGGGGGAGTCAGTGCTACCCAAATATGATAGTATGTTGACATAGTGGAAAAAAATCCTTGTTCCATGTGTTGGGACAATGTGATCCTTGGGTTTGGTATGGCTGTTTGGGGTAGTTTTTCCCCAAGTGGTATCTTTCGAGGTGGTTGTTCGGACCCCTCTCTCCTCTTCGGGTCTAGCTTTGATTCTCGAGGAAGAGAATAGTTCGAGAGGTATCTAATATAATGGCCCAAACCCTCCTAGTCCATACCTTTGTCACATTTCTGGTGTTTTTCATTCCATAGACCCATCAAGTCTAGATCCGAAGGGTGGCATATCAATGGATAGATGTCATCATGGCATCACCATTGGTGTGACACCGATTTGTGTGTTACTGATCGGTGCCAGAGGGGCTTGGCATGTTTTTCTTCCCCAGTTTTTCCCATAATTCCACTTTTAAGCCCTTTTGTCCTTTTAAAGGTGGATCAAGGATATTTTAAGCCCCATAAACAATATTTTAAATCCCTATGGGTGGGGAGACCCTCAACGGACCCAGCCTGTGTCCCTGTTATATGTTTTCCTCCGTTTAAATGAAATCATTTAACTCACAGTTGTTATGGCCACCTCCCCAATGATAATTATTAAATAAAAATTAATTCCATCATGTGTAACCACCCAACCACATGGTGAAAACACTATCTAACTTTAAATCCATTAAAAATTCTTATCCTGTAACTCTAGGAACTCGCCTATTTAAATCACACTATAATTCCTTTCTTATTCTTCTTACCTGGGTTCGTTCTTCTCATTGGTGCGTTTGGAGTCCCCTTCCCGAGGCGAGTGGTGCACTGTGCTGTGGCCTTTACTACTCCTTCTTCCCTGAAGTTCTTCCCCTATAAGTCACACATCCCTAGTTCTTGGAATGAAAAGATAAATGAAAATCTTTGATTATCCTAGTAGGCTCTTTTTCCTTCATCTTTATTTAATGTGTATCATGTAGGGAGGGTATTCTAATGTTTCTACGGGCATGGATGAAACCAAACATTAACAATGATAATAAATGGAATTTTAAATAATGAAGGGGGGGGGGGGGTGATCAATGTTTCTGTTATACTCTGTATCCTTGATTTTTTGTGGAGAATTGTACGGGATTATTCCCACTGAAATCATGGCTGTTGGTGGTCTTTTCTTGTGCACTAATGAACCTCTGTTTTTTTTGGATATTTATGTGATTGAATGGCTGTAACATGGAAACAGGTAAATCATGTAAACTTGGTTGACTAAATGGATTCAAAATTAATAAGAATCCTTGTGTGATCACCCAGGTTATCCAAACGGAAAGACAGAACTAAATAAATGGCATATTCAAATTTGAAAACTCCCTTGCTATGTTCTGGTGATGTTTACAGTTGATGCTTGGGAAGTGACATGGATGGGTATGGGATCCCCTGTTGTGATGTAGTTGTTGGTTTGTGGATATGAGTTTGTGTGGGGTTGTATTTTGGGGCTTCTTTTAGTTCCAGTACTTTGAGGGATCTCACAAATCCCTTTTGTTGTTGTGACTTTACAAGAGAACCAGGTGTGAATGCTTAAATTATTGTTTGAATGTTTTCCTTTATTTTTCTCGTGGTTATGACTGTTAATTTCCCAATAGTGAAGAATTATTATTTTTAAATGGAATCACTTGAATATGAAATTGAGAATGGGTTCGATGGGGATTTGTTATCCGGGAATGAGTTGTGACATAGTTTTTGGTGTGTTGCTTCTTATGAATGAATAGTAATGACGGTGTTTGTGGTTGGGTTGGTTATGGAACCCCTAGGTTAAGATGAGTGATTTTTTACCTATATATATAATTTTGTTCTTATGTTTTATATTCACACCCCACCCAAGTTGAGAAATTTGTGCCGAACACCCCTATTTCACGTGGGAGGGTGTTTTTCCCAACACTCCTATGACTGGCTGGTTGTTAGCTCTTTTTCTGCTCGCTTTCCCATGTAGCCCAAGATTATTTAGGGAGGTTGTGACAACCTAAGTTCCATTAAATAACTTGATTCTTTGGATAGGGTACATGGTGGTGGTTGGCCCATGTGTGTGCGGGAAAGTGGTTTCCCATGTGTCTTCAGGATGAGGCCCATGTTTTTTCGGGCATGGCAGTAGTTTTTCTGTCCTAGGTGTTTGCAGGCGTGGTTTTATGTGCTTGTGGCCTAGGTGTTTAGGGGATGGAAGTGTGGTTATATCCTAGGTGTGTGTGGATGGGATGTGGTAGTGGGACTGTGGTGAGAATGGAGGGAGAGGTCTGATGTGAAGGATGTCTTCAATAACTAGTAGGAAAGTGGAGCGGGGTACCCAAACATCTATGTGTTATTACTATTACCTTACTTATCACGCATTATTTGGGGAGTGTTCCTTGGTGAGGTTTATGTGGATAGTTTCCTTTATATGTGCTTTGGTTATCTACTTTCCTCACGGTGAATTATAATTCCTCCCCACTTGTGCACGATAGCTTTTGGTTTTCCCTACTGAGTATACCTGTATACTCACCCTACGTATATAAACTATTTTCAGGTTTTTAGGAGGGATTTAAGGATCATGCAAGACTGTACAAGTTCAAACCTTGGGACAGTTGTTCTTACTATTTTTTTCTTTGGTAATTTCCTTTGGGGTTTTCTTGTAATTTTATAGCATTACGTTTGGACATGCATATGGGAATGGTTTTCTTTTGGCTTTACTTTTACCTTCAGTTTTGGTGTTGTTGGGATTTACTATCTTATCTCCTGATCCTACTAAATAAAAAGGGTAATTCCTTCCATCTTGTGTATGATTATATACCCTTGGTTCTATTCTCTAATTCGGGACCTATTAAAGGTGGGTCTCGGGGTTGATTATCTCTTCTTCAACTTGAAGAAGGAAGGGAATGGGAATCTATTATCCCTTCCCTCCTCTTGGTGAGGGGGGGGGGGGTCGTGACAGATAGAAACTCGTTTAATTTTAGAAACTAGTTTTTCTTATGAGAACCTATTGACACATCGAGGAGCTATATAATTTCTAGGCTACACCCATCATCACTATTCTAAATCATTCCTTATATCAAATAATAAATATAAATAATATGACTTTTCAAATATCCATTTTGAATAATGAATAAAGACTTATTAATATTTTCAGAAATAGTCAAATAACTATCAATGTAGACACCATATTTAAAATGGAATATGGTTTAGGTAATATAAATATCCTTGATAAAATAAATGAATAATATAGGGGAAATTGAATTTTCAATGATCATAGGATATTGAATATTTCAAAGGGACTAAACAATAAATCAAGTATGTGAATGGAAATACTATCCTTGGAAAAATTAATCATAAACCATAATGGGGAAGATTATGGATGCTATAAATTCAAAATATCCCAAGTAGAGTAATATTAAGGGTTGTTTCCATTTATGAATGGAAATATTATAAAAATATATTTTAGTAACATTTTCAATGAAAATATTCTTTTGTTTTGAAAACCATTTGAAATAAAAAATTTAAAATCAAGATTTTTTAAAAAAATTGTATAAAAATTAACATTTTAAATAGTAAAGTATACTTCAATGAAATTATGATGGTTAAATTCATAGAATTTATATAAGGTAAAAAGAACATTCCTTTTACATGTTTAATGGTTAGAAAAATGCCTTGTTTGGAATCATACATGAATATTTCATTAGAATAAATTTTAAAATAAAAAAGTGTAAAAATTTATTTACAAAAAATTATTAAAAATAATTTTTAGAATATTTTCATGAAACCATATTTTTAGAAAAAATTATGTTTTTAGACTAAAGAGAGAAATAAAGTCATGTTTTTTAAATACATTTTACAAAAAAATTTCAGTACCAACGAGTGGAAAATTGGTACTAAAACTTGAAAATTGTTATGAATAACCATTGGAGATAAAAATATTTTTTTTAGAAAAATGGTTATATAATTTCCTTTAATGGAAATACCATTTAGAGATCATTAAAGTTATTATTGAAGAAAGTAACCGTTAAATATTCCAAAGTGTCCCATACCACTTTGAAACATTTTATATCATAATCCTAATGAAGTAATAAAATTAAATGAACTTTTAAAAATAATGATGATAACAGTATTAATGATATCATATAAGAAAAGGGGAATAAGATATACCATAGATTAGATGTAACTAGCGATGATGACATTTATCTCATGAATTTAAAGGGTGAGAGGAGAATCCTTTACAAGTGTGGTAACATATGAATTGGTAAAACCAAAAGTAGTAATCATAAAATGAAACATTTAAATACCATGAAGATAATATAATTCATGATATTGAATTTCAATTTAGAAGTATGTACACCATATATATGAAATTAGGTGCATAATAATAAAGTATTCCTCATGGAAGGAAATGTGAGACACGAATCCCTTAAGTCATAACTGATTGATCGGGTGTCTATTTATATTTCTAAATAGAAAAATTAGGTTAATTTAAAAAGTAATTGAGATCCATTTTCATGATTATAATAAATTTTATTTCACTTAATATTATGTTGTATAAAATTACCTAAAAAATTATATTTACATTGGGTGTTTTGACTGAATCTGGTTTATATGTCCAAAATATCATTGGTAGGTCAACAATGGTCAATGTTTTCATTACATAACATATATAAAATAATGTTTATGGAATAATTATAAAAATTTTACATCATTTATAATTTTAAAACCAATAATTATTTATGGTTATGAAAAATTAACCATCGCTACAATCATGGTGATGGTAAGTTGTGCGTACGGATGAGTAACATTCCCATTTTTCAATAATCATTGTGGAAAAAATGTAAGTAAAATCATTAATTATTGAGATATAATTATATTATTAATACCATATTATTTAATCATACATAATTATATAAACATTTATTGTGGTGTAAAAGGAATCACATCATGTCGAGGAGGCGGTATTCCATACATCCATGAATTATGTTTTAACTTTTTATGTGTGTGTTAAAGGTTAATAAATAAAATGATATAATGTATTTAAATAATGTTAATTATGTAATTAACTTCATATAGAGGTTTTTATGTCACGTTTGTTTAATTAAAACCATTTTTTATACATTCCATTTATCATGTGAAAGAATCACATCCATTTAGAGAGTGTTACCCTATAAATTGGGAATCTTCTTCTGGTTTATACCAAATGGAGTCCTTGGAAGTATTTTTCCAAAAAGGAAGTCTTAAAGGGAGATGGTAGATATTTTGGGAAGCTATTATTTAGAAATAGTCGGAAAAAGTGGTTTGATATGTGCGATGAATTCATATAAGTGGTGGCCTTTTATAGTGGGGGGGGGGGGGGTTGGCACTCTTGTAATATTTTGACAACAGAATTCTTCCCACATTTTACATGTTTCTTGTGGATACAAAAATGAACCCAATTTGATAAAATGGATTATATAATCTCCATATTTCCACCCAATATATCTTGTAATGTTTATAGGTTGTTTAATTCCTTAATATTATGGTTTAGTCCCTTATTAAGCTTAATTTAATGTTAAACTATGTAATTAATTTTTATCACTTTCACAAATACATTTGTTCAAAAAAATTGACCTTATTAGAAATTATAAATTATTCTAATTCCAAAAAATGGAATCCATTTTACCAAATTCTAATCATATATGTGGCAGGAATCCACTTAAATTTAATCACATAGGCAGGACGACAATGCATGTTTTTAAAGTAAAAAATCCAAAAGTTTGATAAATATCAAAATTAAATTTAAAAGTGAAATTGACTCCAATGACCAAAATTGGATTAATTGTTAAAAATTAGATCTAATTAAACATTAAAAAATTAAAATTTTAATTTAACCTTATAAATAAATTAGATGAAAAATAATTCTTGAACTAAAAATCAGTATTTTCCATTTCTATTAAAAAATTAGACTTCATAGAGAAATACCCATAAAATCACCCTAAACTAATTTTTAGGTTCCAATTCCAAATATTATGTTTATTTTTTCATATAAGGTTTATAAAATTTCAAAAAATCAGATTTGAAATAGGTACACCATTAAAATGCATTGAAAGTTAATTAATAAAAATATTGGTTTTTTATTATCCTGTACTTGTCAAATCTAATGGATTATTATAAAAAATATTTTTATTGAATATAAAACATATATATATTATTAATATCAATCTATAATCATAAATAATTAATTTATTAATACAAAACACCTTATTGAGCATAAAAATAATAATATTTCATTTATATTCAATTGGTTTATATTTTGATTTATAGTTACTTAGTAACCTATTAATTTATTTTATGTTTGTGTAACCCATAAATTTTCATAATTAAGTTAATACTGTTCATAATAGATAATTTAATGGCTAGTTTAATTAATGAATAATGTATTAAAAATGAATACGACATTTACAAAATAAAAATTTCTCTTTAAATAATTAAATTTTAGAATAACTCAAATCCATTTAGTAAATCCCTATATATCTTTCATTGTACACTTCTTAGATTCCTAAGGAAAGAAAAATAATAAGGGTGAGATCAAATACCCAATAAGGAAAAAATATAGGAGAAGAAATAATGGATCAATGAGAGTATTAATTATGGTATGGTAAATAACTAAACACCAATACCATATAATAAAGAAACTGATAAGGAAGTGCATAGACAATATAGAAAGGTAATGACTATAAAAGCATGCCATTAAAATAACTAGATAAGTAAGAATAAATATGGAAACATAAGAAACTAAAAACACTTTCCTTTTAATCAATGATCTAAAATAAAATCATTCCCTAGATTTATAGAGGCACACTTTCATAGATGAATCATAACTGAAACTAAATAAGGGAAATTCTTAATTATTTGATATCATGTTTAAGGTAAATGAAAACATAAACCATCAAAACTTTTCACAATATTGTTTAAAACCATATATAGAAACCTATTTAATTCATGGAACTATTTTGTATCATGAGAATCTATCCATGCAAGGAGAAGCTATATAATGTCTCGGATCCACCCCTCACTACCAGTCCAAAGAATTACACATATCTAATAAATAATATAAATAATAAGACTGATCAATTATCTTTATTTTATGAAAAATACAAGAATAATCGACTTTCCACAAATATTAAAATAAAAATAAAGGTTGATAGTGTATGTAAAACAGTGTAAAATTTATTAAATAGTAATATCCATGATAAATGAAATGGATAATTTAGGCGAAATTCAATGTTTAATGATCATATGATTGAATATTACAATGGGATTAACACATAAATAAAGGAAGTTAATGTTAATACTATCCTTGTCCAAATTAATCATAAACCATCTAGAGGATGATTATAGTTATTATCGATACATGATATCCCAAGTGGAGTAAAATAAATGGTTGTTTTTGTTAATGAATGGAAATATTATAAAAAAATCTGTTAAAAACAATATTGATGAAAATATCCGTTTTATTGAAAACCATTTGAAAAAATTCAATAAAAATAAATTTTGAAAACATTTTATTTATAAATTAACCTCTTAAACAAGAAAATTAAATTTCAATGAAATGATAGTGGGTAAATCCATACAAGTCATAAAAGGTAAATAAAACATTCCTTTTTATAGTTAAAGGTTATAAAAATTAATCGTTTAGAAAGATACAAGAAGATTTATTTGAAAACACTGGTAAAATAAAAAAGAGTAAAAATTTATTTACCAAATAATTTAAAAAATATTTATGAAAACATTTTAATAAAACCTAGTTTTTAGAATAAAGTAGGTTCTCTAATTAAATGGATATATAATGTTGATATTTCTGAAAACCATTTTCTAAAACATTTTGAGTACCAAAGAGTGAAAAATCGATAATAATAATTGAAGATGGTAATGAATAACAATAGAAGAGAAAATTTAAGGATTTATTGAACATTTTTCAAATAATTTCCCTGAATATAAATACCATTTAAATATTATTAAATTTATTATTTTGTAAAATAATGTTTAATCATTCCACAGTGTCCTACACCACTTTGAAACATTTTAAATCTTGATCCTCATGAAGGAATAAAATTAAATAAAATTTTAAAATAACATGATGAAAAAATTATTAATAATATAATTTCACAAAAGGCTCAGTAGATACAAAAAAAAATTAAGTTAATTGTGAAAATAATATTTATCTCATGAATGTAAAAAGTTAGATGAGAACCCACCACAACTATGGTAACATATGAATTGGAAAACAACAAAGTAGTAATGATAAAATGAATGATTTAAATGAAATTTATATAATAGAATTTATAATATTACATGTAAATGTGTTAGTATATACCCCGTATATATTAAATAGGTCCACAATAGTAAATATGCCTCATAGAAACAAAAGTGAGATAAGAATACCATTCATTGAAAATGATTCATCTCACATGTATTTATATTTATAAATAACAATCTAATGTTTATTATTTACTTTATTGACATACTTTTTATTTTTTTTATATCATAACTTATATTTCATTTATTACTATATTGTATTCAACAACTAAATAAATTACATTTATGTTGGGTGTTTTGAAAAAATTTCTTTATATATCAAAAATAAATTTCGTAGGTCAACTATGGTAAAAGTTTTAATTATATACAATCTAAAAAATAATATTCATGACATAATTATCATAAATATACATCCATTATTATTCTAAATCCAATCATTAAATATGGTTTTGAATAATCAACCACTATTACAATCATAGAGACGGTAGGTTGTACATACGCATGATTTGTATTCCCATTTCTCAATTACAGTTGTGGAAAAAAGGTAAGTAACTTCTATATTTCTAAAATGACAATTATATCATAAATACCATATTATTTAATCATATTTGATTATATATATATAATTATTTTGATGTAAATGGAATCTAATCATTTTGAGGAGGCTGTGGTCAACACGTCCACGAATGATGTTGTCACCTTTTAAGTGTGTGTGAAATGGTAAAAAATAATTGATAGATTATATTTATATAAAGGTAATTATATCATTAATAAAACTTATAGTTTATTGGTCACATATTTTTAATTAATACCATACATTATATTTTCAATGTATCGTGTGAATGAATCACATCACTTTGGGGAGCATTACCTTATAAATCGGGTAACTACTTTTGGTTTATACAAAAGGGATTCCTTGGATGGATTTCTTCCCAAAAGGGTGGATTAAAGTGAGTTTTGAGAGATGTTGGGAATATATTTGGGTTGAATGTTTTTGATCATATGTGGTCTGATATGTATGAGTAATGGGTAGAAGTTGTGGCCTTTTACAGTGAAGGTGAAGTGACACTCTAGAAATATTATGACAAATAAATTCTTCCCACGTGTTTTAAGTAGCATATGGTTTCAATAATAGACAAAGAAGATCTGTTGGACACGTTTATAGTCCATTTTGGGCATTATGTTTAAGGATTAGTCCCCTACTAAGCTAAATTTAACCTTAATCGATGTAATGAACATTAATCACTTTCACTAATATTTTATAAATTTTTTTGTCTTATTTTAAATTATAAATTATCCTAATTAAAAATATAGAATCTATTTTTCCGAATTCAAATCATATAAGTGGAAACTTTTTAAAGAAATTTAATCTCATGTGCAGGACGACAGTGCATGTTTTTAATGTAAAAACATCCAAATGTTTGATAGTTTTTTTACATTATCTCTCAAATTGAAATTGAATGCAATGACATAAATTGGATTAATTGATTAAAATGTGATCTAATTAAACATTAAAACCATCTAAAATTGTAATTTAACCTTATAAATTAATTATATGAAAAATGAATTTTGAACTAAAATTCAGTATTTTTATTATTCATTAATAAAATCAAACTTCAGAGAAAAATAAAAAAATCACACTATCCTTATTATTAAGTTCCAATTTCAAAGATTAGATTTTTTTGACATATAATATTTATAAAAGTTAAAAAAATTGGTTTTAATATTGGTTCTCCATTAAAATACAGTAAAAATTTCTTAAAAAAATATCAGTTTATTATTATCTTACACTTATCTAATTTATTGAAAAAACATTAAAAATACATGATTGAATATATAATATATATATTTCATTAATATCATTAAATAATGGTGATTAATTTAACTTATTACGAGAAAAACCTTTGTGAACATAAAATCTATAATATTTCAATTATATTTAATTAGTTTTTATTTTCATTTCTAATTAATTGGTAACCTTTTAATTCATTTTATATTTGTGTAAACCATATATTTTCATAAGTTAGTTAAGACTTTCTGTAACAAATAATTTAATATCTATGTTAATTAAAATTATATTAAATAATTATATACTAATAATATATTATTATTCTGTAAAACTCGTTCTTGCGTGTAACACAAACCATTGATGAAACTTATCCTCATGTATGTCACATGCTAACCCAGTATTGCATGCATTATAGGATAAAAATTATATTCACATTTTTTAAAATAGTAAATATATTATGAATTCTTGGGATATCATATTTCCTTATACACTTGGTGTTTCTTGTCATATACAATATCAAATACAATGTTCCTACTTTTTATTTTTCAGGCATTACCGTTGAATTTGGTGTAATTTTTTTATATTTTATAGGGAATTGTTTTTGAAAAAATTGTTTCTAATTTTGTTTTATTAGTTAAATTTTAAATTAAATTATTTAACTTATATATTTTAAATATTGAAAAAATGGGGGTCATATTTGGATTTAAGGGCCCAAATATAGTAAATAGTTCCCTTTTTACCAACAATAATATTAACCTTGGTAATTTGTGTTACCACTATAAAGTTTAAATTTGGTTATTTTGGAAAAAATTAACATGACAAGGACTAGAATATTAAACTAAAAAAATTCAAAAATGTGATTGGATGATATTATTTCATCAATAATCAACTTAAATATTGTTATATGACAGTTTATGGCCATTTGGACGTGGTTATGATATTTTTAATATTTTATCCAAAGAAAAGCCAATATGACGCATTAATATTTTAAAAAAATAAAAAATTTTAATATACTATTATCTATAAGATATATTTTACTATAAACATTCAATTGAAATAGAAAATATTTAGCTACATCATGGTATTTTATTTTTAATGTTTAGTGCTTAATTATTTTCCTTAAATAATTATTCAAAAATGACGTAGAAATTATTTTATTAATGTAAATATCAAATTAAAGATAGTAAAAATATTAAAATACATATATTATGATATGTTAATGTCATAAAATAATTTTTTATATGACATTTAAAAATTATATATGTATTAATAGATTTGGTTTCAAGTTATATTATTTTATTATAGTAAAAGTAATGAGTATTTCTTAAAATTCACATTATGAATAGTTTTTAGTAAATAATATTTTACTAAATGATATAAAATTCCTAGAAATCGTATATTCGGCAAAATAATTGGGATAAGTTTTAAAATTTTATACATGATCCATTTAGTGGTTTTTAAATAATATTATTACTATATTATCCATCAATGAGTAATAATCCACGTTTTCAAAGTAATTGTTAAAATGGTAGAATAAGTGTTAAAATAGAACAATAAATGTATAAACATGACCTAAAATTGTCCAAAAAATTATCAGATTAATAATATTACACCCTTATAACTTAGTATCATATTTTAATTTTTTAATGGAAATGTTCCCATGAAAATTACATCTATATTATTTAAATCAAATATAGTTACAAAATACCACTCTCTTGGTATTTAAAATCATTTATGTGGTCACATATGGATAAAATAAAGATATTAATGAAAATAAATTTCTATTTTGTTCTTAATTAAATTAGTTTCATTATATATTTTTTATTTGTATATGTTAAATAGTTACCTTAAATTCTTGTGAAATGATAATATAGTATTTATCTATTTAATCGAATAATAAAATAAATGATTATAAAAATATTAATTTTGATGTAATTTGAAATATTTTATTTCTAAATATAATTTTATATATCTATTTTAAATATTAAATATAAGTGTAGAATCATTGTGTTTAAATATTACATTTTTTATGTATTTGAACTCAAATTAAATGGATAGTATCAAAATTAACACTAAGGATAATTTATCAAAATAACATTTTATTTTGTTAAATAAAATTCATAAAAATCTTAATTTTAGCTATGTGAATTGAATATATTTAAACAAATCATAAATGTTCCATTTATGAGTTATTTTTCCAATTATATTTACATTTTTAACCCTTTATGATTAAAATAGTGATTCCATGGTTAAGGTCAAATATAACTGGCCAAGGGGTCAATCAAAATGATGTGGTTTAAAATAACACAAAAACTTGTCTAAATTATATTTTTTATGTTATTACTATTGTATAATATCAAATATTCGAATTATATACATTTTGGACACATTATAAATGATAAAATATTTTATAATAATTTAATATTTTTGGAAATTCCAAATGTTCCATGAACCTAAATTATAAAAGGAAACCTTCTCCCTCACTTCTTCACCCAACCTTGAGCCTTATAAATCATCCAACCTCTACCCATTTATCTTCCCAACATCCATATCCAAGATCTTGAGGTCATGTTCTTTGAAAAATAACAACCCAAAATACCATTAGAGGATATCTAAAGGAATCTCAGTAAAGGTGATGTGGTTCGAACATGTACTAAAGAAATCAAACATAAGGTAAGGGTTTCTCATCTCACATTTTTACTTCAATAAGATGTATACCTTATTATCGACTAATTTTTATTCTATGGTCTATATACTTCTTTCTAATACATCATATCATGAATATCATTTTCTTCATGATATTCAATTTTTCATTTGATTATTATTACTTTTATATGGAATACGATATCACTAATTATGAAGTGGTAAGTGATTTCTTAAGTCAATATTTATTCATTAGGAAAAAATTAGATTTCATTGAAAATTTAATTATATGATTATGTTTGAAATGAAATTTTATTACCATATGTTGTATTTTTACTTTTTTATGTGAATTTATAGTGGATACCTAAAATCTATTCATGTGATTAATGCTCACTTTAATAAAATGATCTTTATAAGGGATTGAGACATAAAATTTGTTCATTGTGGTAGATTTTAATGTTATTCAACTATATTATTTTTCAGGGTATGTATATTTCACCCATGAAATGTTATACCTGGAATATATTTATCCTCATGGTATTTAAGGTTTCATTTGAAGGTATTTATTTTTTGGGATAATGATTTGACTGATTACAATGTGGTAAGTGCTTATTTCACAATATAACCATTATTTAGGTTTGACTTTGTCTAATTATCTATTATGTTATATTTCTCCCCCATAACCATTTTTTCTAAAAATGTTTTGAATTTTTTTTACTATTCTCTGATGATTTTTTAAAATTAATTTTTACCCCTTTTTAAATTTTTACAAAACGTTTAAAATGGAATATTCCTGACATTTTCCCAAACAATGTACTTTATAACATTTCTTAGAAAAGTATCAAATGATTTTTTTAACTTATATGACATTAATGTAATTTACCACCATAATGATTCCATAATGATATAAATCATTACTTATATGTTTTAAGGTTATTTTCAAAGAAAATGATTTCTTTATTATGGGAACAAGTTTTTTATTATAAAAATATTTTTAAAGTGAAAATTATTCTCTATCCGAAATATTATACTAATATCAGTAATGTATTTTCATCTATATGAACTACCATTTTTGAATATAATGTTTTAACTACACTCTAATGATACCATCCACTATATTTTATTGAATAGTTTATTATTAGTATGACCATGAATATTCTATTTTGATATCATTATATAAATTAATTTTGATAGTTTATGATTATGTTTTTTGATTGGGGAAATTTACTAACATTTATTATGATAGTTTAAATATGAAGGTGTATGTTGATTATGTTTCAACCATTTCTTTTGGGTAATGTTAATATGTGATTATTGAGGCCCTCTATATCCCCACAGTTAATTTTTCTATCTAATTAGACAAACAGAACTAGGTTTTGGATAAGGATGTGAATGTATGCTTTAGATGTTTGGCATTACACTTTCCATTAATATGATATTAATTATTGTTATTTCATGTGATTATTTGACTAGTATAACATCCTTTGTTTGGATAAATTTTCATGGGATTTTTTATATGTATTTATTTAATAATCATTTATTCCTATCATATTCTGCTCATGATTGTATTTAACGTCATGTGCTTCATTTATTCAACTTTACATATTTTTGTATTACTTTTTTTTAAAAAGGTTGGGGCCGAAGACTCAATTTATTATTTAAAGAAAAGACCCATTTAGTGTGGGTAGAGGGAGATCCATTACATAGCCCGAAGGCCCAAGGAAAGTATCCTGAATAAAAGGCTTGAAATCCCATTTTTTAGCCCAAAGGACCCATTAGTGAACAATACTGATACAATACTGCCACCGCTACAGTTACTGCAATAGTGCCTCTGCTGCTACAGTACAACCGCTGCTATAATAAACCTTACAAAGATTCTAATATCACCCCTTTATTATGTTCTACTTTCCCCTAGGATATAAGGAAGTTTTTTTGTTTTACATACTGGGATACACATAGGGGGGAATAAAGGTATTCTCAAAGAAATTGGTTTGTATTTTATGTTTTATAATTAAATATCATGTTCAGGTATGTTTCTATTTTACTAAGACTAATAAACTATTCAATCCTTTAGGATGAGAATCCTTGATTCTTATATCAATTTTATAGACATACCATGAATTCCACACTACTTGGGAAAGTGTATTTATATTTCATATTAGAGGAAGTTTAATAGAAACATTGGGAACTATATTTACGAAAACATAGATAAAATATGAAACCATATGATATAATTTAAAAATATTTTCAACAAAACATATATTATTATTTAAGGATTAGTTATACCTATTTTTTGATTTTTTATGTGATTAAATTGATTTGAGATTATACATTATGTTTTACATTCTTATGTTCTAATCACGTGTATAAGTTTTTTGTAGAAATGAAACATAACTGAAGGAATAGAAACTATATCAATTCATATAGTGATTGTCCTACTAGGATGGATAGTGAAGATATAGGTGGATTTGCTTCTAGGGAAAATTAAATTATTATTATATTGGGATATCTAGTTAAGGTTATGAGAAATAACCTTGACTGTATGGAGCATCCTTCTAATCCATAATTCTGTTTAACAATGTTAGACCACTTTATGGATCAACAACCTACATCATTTATTAAAACTATGAATCCATTTGTTTTAGAGAAATGGATAATTTACATAAAAAAGATATTTATAACATTGGTATGTACCGAAAGGGAGACGTTTTTATGGAAATTAATAATCTCTCATGGGATGTAGATTAAGGGTTTCCAGTCAATCCAAGCACTATGAATTCAAAAGAAATAACAAGTATGGAATGTAATGATTTTAATGATCTTTTCATGGGAAAATATTTTCATCATGAAAAATGAAATGATATAGAGGTAAAATTATAGATCTTAAGAAAAAAATAGTTTGATAATGTTGCTATGTCTGAAGCTATAGTTTCATGTTTATCAAGTCATCTTTCAGACCGTGTAAGTAATCTAAAAAGAAAGATTACTTATTTTATTGATAGGATTATAAAATCTTATAGAAGGGCATTAGTCTACCAAAATTTATAATCATATGAAAATATAGTATCATGTGTTATTGATATAGATAAATAATTATATTTTTTTTGACTTTGAAAAGAAGAATGAGATGAAGGGGACAATGGGGAAAAAGATGGATAAAGGGACCAAAGGAAATAAATATTTTCCACATGTGAATATTGTGAAAGGAAACAACTAGGTACCTACATGAAGGGAATTGGATTTTTCTAGAAGTGTTGATAGAAAGGCCTTGAGGAACATGATTACAAAGGAAATAAATAAGTTAAATAATTACTCAACTGTAAGGATATGGTGAACTAAAAAATTGAATATCCCAATAATCAATGGAATATAGATTAGAAGAATTAATGGTATCAAGGTCAAGTTTATATTTTTAATATAGATAAAGTTGAATAACCAAAGTGTTTATGTTTTAGGTTTCAAGAATTATGTTATTCTATTGATGGGAGTCTTGAGATATATATGTATTTAATTATAGTACTTATTACATACAAATTTGGACGCATTCATGTTTTCATTAATATTTTATGGGGTTCAATCTATACATATATTTGGTATGTGAAAATAAAAGTTACATTATGTTTTTTTAAGAACATATTATTCTAATATGATTTTGTAAATTTAGTGACCATCCCAATATATTTATGTTCTTTTAATTTGGACAAACATGTTTTTGATGAGTCTTAAAATTAACTACTTATGGAATGGATTGTGATGAAAATTTGTATATTATTGCATGAGATTAAGGTATGATTTATTATATTAGATATCTTGTGCTAACCATTTTTATTTTAGTAAAAATTTAAGGTTCTAATGTAACAACCCAAGGTTTTGAAAATAGATATAGAATGCAATTTTATCATCTAGACATCAAACACAACTTTGCCTCTTCTATGTTTTGAATTTCAAAAAATGGTCATCTAGAGTTGTTTTCAGTAAGTCATTTGGAGCCTGATAGAAAAAACATGATTTTTAGTGAATAGTAACATACCCTTATGAAGAGTAATATGAATAGTAATATGAACCTTATGAATAGTAAATAATGATATTATTTTATTTCCATAAGGTAATATGACAATGTGATCTTAATTAATTTTTCAATGTCACATAAAACTAATTATACCTATAAGATTGTTATTTTTCGAATTAACTATGAATTTATTTAAAAATTAAATTATTAATATTTATAAAATTATTTTTGAAAAATTGAGTTCACTTTTTAATTATACACATTGAAAAATTTTAGGGGTGATTTTTTGGGATTTTTCTAAAATTCATGAATTTTTGATGAATAGTTAAATACGATAAAATACCTTATATACAAATTATCAGTTAAATACACTATTTATTACATTATAAGTGATTTAAGGCCACTTTGTTAGAAATTACATGAACTTATTACTATTATGGGTCACATGAAACAACACTATTTGTTGTCTTGAGGGATATAATAAAATAATGAATTAAATATTCAAAATTTACTTCTCTCCTCCACTATAAAAACCCTACACCACTCCCTCTATTCTTTACTCCTCTAAGACTTGAATATCCACAATGTTTTGCCCATTTACCCTTAACTAGTCTCTACCCACGTCCAAGAAGCTTTTATTCTTTCCAAAAGACAATAACCCCTTCCCTTAAGGAGATTCTCGAGGAGGTTATTTCAAGAGGTAAAGCACCCTTCTTTTTCATTTGGTTTCATTTCAATTTATCTTATTTTTCTATCCTCGCCTCACCTCCACTATAAAAATGATCATGATAAATATAGTATGATATATATACTTTAATTATATCATGTGAATGGAAGAACCATTATAAATATTCTTACTCCCTCCCTTTTATTTTTATAAACGAAATCACCATCCATGAGCTTCCAATTTATAGCCTTCGTGGATGACAGAGTTTCATTCTTCAATTTCTTCTTCATTACTGGTCATGATACCATATTTATGGTTGAACCAGACTATAGTATATGTATTATAACATAATTAATATTTATTAACCAGAATATGTACATATAATTAAGTTATATGACAAAACTAGTTCATAATATTCCAAATACCGCCGAATAATCGAAGTGGTTGTCATATAATGATTTATCCTCATTCCATGTAATCAAATGACAGAAACAACCATTATCAATTCTTTATGTTCATAAATAATATATAATTCTAATCATGGAGATTTATAAATATTCCACATGAACTCTATTACTTAAAAACTAGTGAACCGATTATGAAAATAAAGAAAACGAACACCTCAGAACAACAAAATTCAATATAATAACTTAGAAATAAGGGTATAAATGAACTAAAAATAATTATGATTAACTAAATACATTTCTAATATGTTCTTAAATAAGTTATTAATAAGTATAATTTCATATTCCAGGAGCTTAATTTCAAGAGTAGAACACCTTTGGAGTTAAGGTAAGGGTTTTCTACCCGAACTTCCATTTTCATTCGGGTTACTTTTATTGTATAATTTTTTCAATGAAATTATTATGTATTTTTATGTACTCCTCATAAATTCTATTTGATTATTCTATATATGTACACCAACAAGAATCCTTACCTATTTTTTGGATAGATACATTTTTTAAAATAATCTCTCAAAACTGTTTCTAAAAATACGAGCCCGATACAAGGGAATTCCTCAAATTCATATCTATTTTCAAGGAAAATAAATAATCTATTTTTAGAAACCATTATTTTTTTATAAAAACAGTAATTTTATCATTAAATTATATCTTACTTCACTTATGGTTTTATACAATGATTTTTTCCAAAAGAACTCTTCTTTTTAAAATAAAAGAGTATTTATCTCAAGAGTTGCCTAATGATTTTAGAAGATTATTCTCGTTTGATTCAACACTATTGTTGATTACTATGTATTGTTGGGTTTAATCATTTATGATGTCATATATCATATTTTATTTAATTTTTCATGACTAAATTTATTGTGGATGATCTATCCTAAAACCATTCACCATATTATTCCGAATGGTTAGTGTTTATGTTCAATAATTAGGGAAAGTGAGATACATTTCATATGATAGTTTCAATATGAATTTATATGTTGTTTATTTTTATCCTCACTCATATGAGGAATGCACTGGAATTATTATGTGATGGGTGGGGCCCTATATAGCCCCTAGATCCATTGTTATGTCTCACGAGACATATAGATGTAGAATTGGCCGAGGACTTTCCAAATGTGTTATATAGATTTTGGATGAGGCCTTAATCATTAGACGTCTTAGCCGAGGTCTTGAAAAAATATTTATAAATGTTCAGAATATGTACTTACCTCATTATGAAGCTAGTAATTGAATTTCATGTGGTTACTCAACTAGTAGAATACCCATGATTATGTTTTATTATGACATTATTTTCTCAGCTCATATTTCTTCCATAATGTGTTCAAGTTTATTGTTAAGGGAATGTGTTTTCAATTATGCTCCATGTCTTATTTTTATTCTATCTTACATTGTATTGGTTACGATTTCTGAGCATTTGAGATCACCCCTTTCTTCTGTTAAATGTTTCCCAGGATATGAACAGGTAAATTATGAATAAATTGCAAGCATAATCTAGGAGGCATGGATGTTTCTAATGGAATAGATTAGTGTTTTATTTCCTTTCATTATGTAATGTTGAACTTATTTATTTATCTTGTTTCCAATAATACTAAACTACTTGGTCCTTCATGATGCTTATTCCTTGTTTGTATGCCAATGTAATCAAATAAGGCACCGGCTCCGGGCAACTGTGGTTGGGTCTTTACAGTTGGTATCGGAGGAAGTTTAATAGAAAACTTGGAAACTAGATTTAGAAAACATAGATTACGGAAGTGTCCCTAATATAGTCTTTGAGGATAAACATACAACAACTTCCTGGTATTTTGGTAAGTAATAGATTATGTGGATCTTTTAATCAATACATCCCTTTCTGGATAAGAGCAGGTAGAGGTGGCTCTGGCACAAATATACCTAGGAGTGAAAGCTCCGACAAGGATTTTTGGGATTGACCTAGGGTATCCTATTATACAAAAATGGGCCTTACAACACTATTGGTTATGACACTCCCGGGGGATATGCTTAGGATAAATCATGTTTTCTTTACAAGCCATTATGAAGGATTTAAATGTAAATTTTTACTCAATGATACCATGTTTGTGATTAAGAGATTATCTATGCGTAGAATTTCAATTTATGCTTAGTATTTTTCTACATTGAGATTATAAATTATGATACATACCCTAATCTAGTGTATTCGGTTATTTAGAAACGGCGCATAGTGGAAGGAATGGAAACCGCACGAATGCGCGTAGGGATTTCCCTCCAATGCAAGATAATGATGTTGGCTCTGGTGTTGTGATGGGTACTGAGAAACTTATAACTATACTAGGACAAACTACTCAGGTTATGAATAATAATATTACCCATATGGAGCATCTAGATCCACCATGTTGAGGAGATATATGGTAGATCAATTTATGCGAAAACAACCTCCATCATTCAACGGGACTACAAACCCTTTTGTAGCAGAGCAGTGGATATGTTCCCTTGAGAAGATATTTCTCGCCTTGGGATGTAATGGAAGAGATAAGGTCATCATGGTAGTCTATCATCTACCAGGAGATGCAGATCAGTGGTGGTCATTAATCCAAAACACAAAGGTGGAGGAGGAAATAGAGGAGATGGAATAGAGGGAATTTAAGGAAATCTTCCTGGAGAAATAATTTCATTGTGAAAAAAGAGCGGATATGGAGAGGAAATTATTTAATCTGTGGTAGAAGGAATATGAGAATGTTGCGATGTAAAAAATATAACTTCACAAGGTTAGCAATACATGCTGTGGACTACATATGAAACACAAGGAGAAAAATTGATTGATTCTTTGATGGCCTAAATCCTTTCCTCCGGTGGGCACTGGTCTCCCAAAGTTTTTCATCATATGAGGATATAGTTTCATGTGCTATCAAGTCAGAAAAATAATTATATAAGTCTTATGACTTTAAGGGAAAGCAAGAAAAGAAGAGGGCTGCTGAAAACCCAGGGAAAGGAAATATGGAAATGAGGAAGAAGGGAAGAGTTGAATTTACACCATGTGACAATTGTGGAAGGAAACACCCTAGTGCGTTCTTAAAAGGAAAAGGATTTTTCTACAAATGTGGTCAGAAATTCCACCTTTCTGGTGATTGCAAAGGGAAGAACGATTCCAATGATGGTCAATGCTATAATTGTCGAGAGATGGGACACTACGCAAATGATTGTCCAAAGCGTCAAGGAAATATTTAATAGAAAAGGACAAGGGATTAGGGACAAGCTTATACAATCACAACTACAGAGGTTGAAGTTTCTAATGACGCAGTGGTAGGTACTTCGATCATTTCATCAAACTTTTCCAATGATTTATTTGATTCTAGATCATCACATTGTTTCATATCTTCCTATTTTTCTAAGAAAATTAGATATTTCCAATTTTATTTAACAAGGTAGTTGTCAGTCAAAACTCCTAAGGGAAGTATCATTGCAACAACATTTTGTGGATCATTTTCCATTAGGGCATATAAATGTTCTTCATCTGTTGATCTCATTGTCATACCCATGATTGAATTTTATATAATCCTATGTATGGATTGGAATTCAAACCATGATGCAAAAATTTAGTGTAAGAAGAAGTAGGTTGCAATTTCCAATGATAATAAAGAGTACCCTATCTTTAGAGAAGAAAAATCACCACATGATTCTTATCTAGACCCACCCCTAGTAGCTCAACTGAATTAAATTATCAGGGAGGAAGAGAATGAAATAACTATGGGTGAGGAAAAGAATGTTCACATAGATGATATACCTGTTGTTCAAGAATATACTGATGTATTTCTAGAATATTTACCTATACATCCTCCAGAGCGGGGAATTGAGTTTTCCATTGAATTAATTCCCCATTCAAGGCCCATATCAAAGACCCCTTATAGAATGGCCACTATAGAGTTAGTAGATCCAAAGAAACAACTAGAGTAATTGAGTGGTAAAGGATTTATTCGACCTAGTGTCTCTACCTGAGGAGCCCCTTTTCTTTTCTTTAAGAAGAAAGATGGGTCTATGAGGTTGTGCATTGATTATAGGAAACTCAATGCTATTATAATAAAGAATAAGTATCCTCTACCAGTAATTAATGATTTATCTGATCAACTTCATGGAGCCCAATATTTTTCGAAGATTGATCTTCGATCTGGATATCATCAGTTGCTTGTGAGAAATGAAGACATTCCAAAAACAACATTTCGAAGCAGGTACACGCATTATGAGTTTACAATAATGCCTTTTGGACTAACCAATGCACTGTCTGTTTTGATGGATCTCATGAATAGAGTATTCAAGGAATAT
This sequence comes from Viscum album, assembly GCA_963277665.1. Taxonomy (NCBI): domain Eukaryota; kingdom Viridiplantae; phylum Streptophyta; class Magnoliopsida; order Santalales; family Viscaceae; genus Viscum; species Viscum album. The sequence goes on from OY728166.1 coordinate 532,698,040, forward strand.
CTTGATGAATTTGTAGTGGTGTTTATTGATGATATCCTTGTTTACTTTAAGAGCTATAAAGATCATGGAAATCACTTTCACACCATTCGGAAGACTCTGAGAAGAAATAAATTATATAGTAAGTTTAGAAAGTGTGAGTTCTAGCTCTAATTAGTTTCCTTTCTAGGCCACATTGTCTATAAGGATATTATATATGTAGATCCTATGAAGACAAAGGCTGTGAAAGAATGGCCTAGTCTAATGAATGTAACCCAGGTACATAGTTTTATTGGTTTAGTAGGTTATTATCGGTGTTTCGTTCAAAACTTCACCTGTTTATCCAACCCAATGACCAAGCTCACACGAAAAGGGGTTAAGTTCATCTGGACCAAGGAATGTGAAGATTGTTTTGAATAATTGAATAGGAGGTTAGTGAATGCTTTGATCCTAACCATTCCATTAGGGAATGATGAGTTTGTTATCTATAGTTACACATCAAAGAAAGGACTTGGTTGTGTCCTTATGTAGAATTATCGAGTGATTGCCTATGCGTCTAGGCCACTAAAACTTCTTGAACAAAACTATCAAACTCATGATATTGAGTTAACAGCGGTAATCTTTACTCTGAAGATTTGGTGAAATTATCTCTATGGAGAGAAATATGAGATATATAAAGATTATAAGAGTTTCAAATATATATTCTCATATAAAGAACTCAACATGAGACAAAGAAGATGGATCGAGCTACTCAAAGACTATGATTGCACAGTACACTACCACCCTAGGAAGGAAAATAAGGTGGCATACGCTCTGAGTTGAAAGGACCATGGAATTCTGATCAAGATGAGAGTTGAAAGTGATCCTTTGTTCACGGATCTAGTAAATATGGATATGGTAATTATCAAGAAAGGTAACACATCAATACTTTTTCAAATGGTTGCCAAACCTTCTTTACTAGAAAAGATAAAATGTTCTCAGGAAGTTGATGAGGAGTTTCAAAAGAAAATTAAAGCTATAAATGATGGGAGGTTGACTGAATTTGCATATGAAGGTGGCATTTTGAAATTCGGAAAAAGGACTTGTGTTCCCGCTATTCCCGAGATAAAGAGAGAACTATTGGATGATGCTTATAGATCTAATTTCTCTATACACCCTGGTAGCAAAAATATTTTTAGAGATCTAAAGGAAAATTTTTGGTGGGAAAAAATGAAGATGGAGATTACTGATTAAGTGTCAAGATGTTTAGTTTTTCAACAGGTGAAGGAAGGAAGAAAACATCCTGGTAGATTTATGAAACCCCTTCTTATACCTATGTGAAAATGGGATGATATTACAATGGACTTTTTCATGGGGATACCAAAGACTCTAAGAAAGAATGATACGATATGGGTCATTGTTGACCGTCTTACAAAATATGCACATTTTCTTGCTATAAGGGAATATTTACCACTTGAACGTTGATCAAGAATATATATTAATGAAGTTGTAAGACTTCATGGTGTACCCTCATCAATTGTTTCTGATCGTGATCCCCATTTAACATCACGATTTTGGAAGAGTCTTCAAAAGTCCCTAGATACTGATCTTTATTTGAGCACTACCTACCACCCACAAACTGATGGAAAATTAGAATGGACTATTAAAACATTGGAAGACATGTAGAGGTCTTGTTCACTTGATTTTCAAGGCATGTGGGATCAATATTTAACTATTGTTGAATTTTCCTACAACAATAGCTTCCATTCAAGTATTCAGATGACACCCTATGAAGCATTATATGGGAGGAGATGTCGTACACCAACTTTCTGGGATGATGTTGGTGAAAGAAAGATCATGGGACCATAACTTGTTCAATAAAAAACGGAAAAGGTGAAGATTATCCAGAACCAAATCAAAACAGCTCAATGTAGGCAAAATAGCTATGCTGATAACCGAAGAAAAGATTTGGAATTTCAAGAAGGTGATCATGTTTTCTGAAAGGTATCTCCATGGAAGGGTATTATATTATTCAGTTATAAGGGAAAATTAAGTCCTAGGTATGTTGGACCTTTTGAAATTATGGACCGAATTGGCGTCGTAGCTTAACATTTGGCAATGCTGCCAAATCTCTTCAAGGTTCACAATGTGTTCCACGTGTCAATGTTAAGAAAGTACATGTCTGACCCAACACATGTACTCACTTATGAAGAAGTAGAACATGAGCCTGATCTATCTTATTGTGAAGATCCTATCAAGATTCTTGATACTAGAGAAGAAGTATTGAGAAATCAGATGACTAATCTAGTAAAGGTTCTTTGGAGGAACCATAAGATGGAGGAAGCAACATGGGTGCCTGGGGAGCTCATGATAAAGACATACCCGAATATTTTTAGGTAATATTTTCTGAATTCCGAGGATGAAATTTTTGTAAGGAGGGGAGAACGTAACACCCCAAGGTTTTGAAAATAGATATAGAATGAAATTTTATAATCTAGTCATTAAAAACAACATTGCCTCTTCTATGTTTTGAATTTTGAATAATGGTCATCTAAAGTTGTGTTCAGTAAGTCATTTGGAGTCTGATAGAACCAACATATTTTTTGGTGAATAGTAACATACCCTTATGAATATTAATATGACCATTATGAATAGTAAATAATGATATTATTTTATTTTCATAAGGTAATACGATAATGGGATCTTAATTAATTTTTCAATGTCACATAAAACTAATTATACCTCTAAGATTTTTATATTTAGAATTAAATATGACTCTATTTAAAAATTAAATTAATAATATTTAGAAAATTATTTTTGAAAAATTGAATTCAATTTTTAATTATACACATCGAAAAAAGGTAGGGGTGATTTTTGGGTATTTTTTTGAAATTCTTGAATTTTTGATGAATAGTGAAATACGATAAAATACCGTATATACAAATTATCAGCTAAATACAATATTTATGAAATCATAAGTGATGTAAGGACACTTTATTCGAACTCATAAGCACTTATTAATATTAGGGGTCACATGAAACCACACTATTGGTTGTCTTGAGGGACATAATAAAATAATGAATTAAATATTCAAAATTTAGTCCTCTCCTCTACTATAAAAACCCCTCACCACTCCCTCTTCTAATCACTTCTATAAGCCGTAAAGATCCTAAAATTTCTGACAATTTACCCTTACCTAGTCTCTACCCACTTCCCAGAAGCTTCTGGTCTTGCCAAAAGACCAAAACCCCTTCCCTTAAGGAGATTCTCAATGAGGTTATTTCAAGATGTAAAGCACCCTTCTTTTTCATTTGGTTTCATTTGAATTTATCTTATTTTTCTATCCTCGCCTCACCTACTCTGTAAAAATGATCATGATAACTCCAGTATCATATATATACTATAATTATATCATGTGAATGGAATAACCATCATAAATATTCTAACTCCCTCCCTTTTATTTTTATAAACAAAATCAATATCCATGAGGTTCCAATTTATAGCCTTTGTGGATGACGAAGTTTCGTTCTTCAATTTCTTCTTCATTTATTGTCATGATACAATATTTATGGTAAACAAAAACTATAGTATATTTATTATAACATAATTAATATTCAGGAAACATAATATGTACATATAATTATGTTATATGACAAAACTAGTTCATAATATTCCAAATACCGCCGAGTAATCAAAGTAGTTATCATATAATGATTCATCCTTATTCCATGTAACAAAATGATAGAAAATACCATTATTAATTCTTTATGTTAATAAATAATATATAATTTCAATCCTGGAGATTTATAACCATTCCACATGAACTCCATTACTTAAAAACAAGCGAACAGGTTATGAAAATAAAGAAAATGAACACCCCGGAACAACAAAATTCAATATAATAACTTTTCAATACGGGTATAAATGAACTAAAAAGAATTATGATAAAATTAATACATGTATAATATGTTATTAAATATGTTATTAATAAGTATAATATCATATTCCAGGATTTTAAGTTCAATAGTGGAACACGTTTGGAGTTAATGTAAGGGTTTTCCACCCGAAATTCCATTTTCATTCGGGTAACATTTATTGTCTAATTTCCTCGATGAAATTCATATGTATTTTTATGTAGTCCTCATAAATTCTGTTTGAGTATTATATATATGTACACAAACCATAATCCTTCCCTACTTTCTGGATAGTTACATTTTTTAAAAGAAGCTCTCAAAACTGTTTCAAAAAATACGATCCCAATACAAGGGAATTTCTCAAATTCATATCTATTTTCAAGGGAAATATATAATATGTTTTTGGAAACCATTATTCTTCTAAAAACACTAATTTTATAATGAAATTATATCTAACTTCACTTCTTGTTTTATACAATGATTTTTTCCAAAATAAATCTTCTTTTGAAAATTAAAGAGTATTTATCTCAAGAATTGCTTAATGATTTTAGAATATTATTCTCATTTGATTCAACACTATTGTTTATTATTAAGTATTGTTATGGTTAATCATTTATGATTTAATATAACATATATTATTGAATGGTTTATGAATAATTTTATTGTGGTTGATCTATCCTAAAACCATTCACCATATTATTCGGAATGGTTAGTGTTTATGTTCAATAATTAGGGAAAGTTAGATACATTTCATATGATAGTTTTAATATGAATGTAAATGTTGTTTCTGTTTATAAAAAATAATATGAGGAATGAGATTTACTTATTATGTGATGGGTGGGGCTTTCTATAGCCCCTCGATGCATCGGTAGGTCTCATGAGACAAATAGGCGTGGAATTGGCCAAGGCCTTTCCTAATGTGTTACATGGATTTTGGCTGAGGCCTTAATCATTAGACGTCTTGGCCGAAGCCTTGAAAAATGTTTCAGAATGTATGACATATTTACTTCCCTAATTATGAAGCTATTAGTTGAATGTTCATGAAGTTATTCGACTAGTAGAATACCCATGATTATATTTTATTATGGCATTATTTTGTCAGCTCATATTCCTGCCATAATGTGTTCAAGTTTGTTGTTAAGGGCATGTGTTTTCAATTATGCACAATGTATTATGTTTATTCTATCTTCCGCTGTATTTATTACTCTTACTGAGCATTTGAGCTTGTAACACCCCAAGTTTCCTCGGTATGTTTCCTTTCGAATAATGCAATGGCGTGCATTGTACACAACTTCGAGATTTTAACACACCATAACCAATCAAACTAGCCGTTATGAATAGTAATACCTACTTTTTGAAATTTTATAAATTCTATCTCTCGAAATGGACTTCATTTTTGGATTCGTAATATCGAAATTATCCTAGGGTGAAATTTTGGTACTTTTTGGATAACTTTCATATTTTGATGAATAGTGAAAATTACTAAATTTTAATTAAAAACAACTTTTTTAATCAAAATAATTAATAGTGATAAATTATGAATTTGAGTGGTTTTAAAGCATATTTAGAATATAGTTTTACAATTTAATATAATGTTGGTCATTGGACATAATTTTACAATTGAACCAAACATAAACAAGTGTCAATCTTTTGATAGTTATTATCTCTTAAAAACACGCTTTTTGTTTTGACAGCGGGAATTAATTTTAAATTAATTTCTGCCACTTCTGTGTTTTGAATTTAGGAAAATGGATTCCATATTTGGAATAAGGATGTTCAAATTGTGTAAATAGGTAACTTTTATTTTTAGAAATTTTGAATAATTACTGCGGTAAATATTTTATTTACCATGGTTAAGGGTAAATCCGGTAAATAAGGGTTAAAAAAATATATTATAATAATACTAAATTACCTTAAAACGTGTCTTAACCCTATTGGTTGATACATGGTCGACCATGGACATCTTTGGGTCGATTTTGGGACCCCATGGATCCACTTGTAAGTGATAATGACACTTTATTTTAATTAAGTTAAAATAAATACAAAAATGACACAAGCATATATCTTTTAGAAAAACAATTGTTACATAGGGTTATATATGTTGGATTTTAGATTATAAATATTCATTAGAAATATAAAAAGATTTCCTACATAATGATATTTTATTTATAATTTTTAGACATTAAATAAGTTATTTTATTTATGACACAATGATGATGCAGTAATTACTATAATAGTGAAAAATTAAAATAATTGATATTATAAATACCCAAATAAATATAATATGAAACTTTTAATGAATTAAACTAATTTTCTAGGATGATATGATATATTAGGATTGATTTAATTGACTTTTTTAGAATTAATAAATCTGTTATGAGTTTCGCAAAAATCAACCATTGAATAGTGTCAAAATTGACATAAAAGAGTTCTTAAAACAAATATTATATTATTAATTGATATTAAATTCCTAAAAATCTAAGGTTTGGCCAAGAGACTTATATCATGATAGGTTCATCATTAATGGACCACTTGGGGGTCGTTTTGAAGTATGTAGTAAGTTTATTAACCATATTATATAAAAATGCAAAGAGACATTGTAAAAGTGAAACTAATTAACTTAAAGTTAATACTTAACGATAAGGTTAATATAAGTACCCAAACCTGTCTAAATTCTATTGGTTGAGTTTTTTTTGACCCATCCCCACCATAACCTTTGAATAATAAACTTTGGATCCATTAGAAACCGAATATGAATTTATTATAAATTAATATTTCTAGCTTTTCCAAAGGTGCCCCTCACCCCTCTTATAAAAGGGCACTCCTCCTTCTCATTTCTTCACACCTTAAAAGCATTTTGGTTCGGCAAAAATCTACCCAAATACTCTCCCAACATCCCTCACTACAACCTAGAGGCCTTAGTTGTATTAGAAAGCCAACCTAAGGAGCCCTTTTGATCAAATCAAAAGGAAGAACCCGAAGAAGAGGTAATGATTTCACCACCCTTTTCAAGTTCCTTTCTTCTTCCACTTCTTCTTTCTTTGTTCTTACCATTCTAAAATAATAACTCCAGTATCTCAAATATACTATGATTATAAATATGGTACAACCATATTCAGTATTCTATCCACCCTTTGAATAACATGTCACCATATGTGCGTCCGTACGGCTTACCGTCTCCACGTCGTGGTGTAATTGTTATTCAATATAATATTATTTGGATGGGTATAATAATGATGTTTAACTCAGGTAAATAATAAATATAACATGTTAATAATTCTTTATATATGATATACCATCCATTTATATATTATTTTAATATCAAAAGAATGATATTGTCGCTCGTGCGTACGTACGGACTACCGTCTCCACGAACGCGATGAGATTCATTCTCCATCGTATCCATTCAAGTATAATTATCATTTGATGATTTAAAAATAGTATCTAAGTACTTGATATCATTCTGGATATGAATAATATACATTCTATTAATAACGAATATGGCTCACATAACAAAGAATATAAAGTAAAATGAACCCGTTAACACCCGAAATGACGATAATTCTAAGATATTATTAACAAATCAATGTTAAAAGCTCATATATGATATCATATTAAAGTAAATGATTCTTGTATTATTCAATAACAATTATTTCACCATTATATAGGAGGTAAACCTACCATCGACCAAGGAAAAAGTACAATTAAGGGATTTTCTTATCTCACTTTCAATTCCGTGAGATTTCCATTTTTCGCCACTAAATTATTGAAAGTGGTGTATTGTGTACTGCCATTTGATATATATTAATGACTCTATTTATATTGATGTTATTCTGTAAATCATTTGGTGGTTATTAACTTTTGGCCATATGACTCAGTTGATTAACGTGGTAAGGGATTTTCTTATCTCACTTTCAATTCCGTGTGATTTCCATTTTTCGCCACTAAATTATTGAAAGTGGTGTATTGTGTACTGCCATTTGATATATATTCATGATTCTATTTATATTCTTATTATTCTGTAAATCCTTTGGTGGTTATTAACTTTTGGCCATACGACTCAGTTGATTAACGTGGTAAGGGATTTTCTTATCTCACTTTTAATTCCGTGAGAATTCCATTGATCACCACTTAATTATTGCATGTGGTGTATGTGTACTACCCATGATTATATTCATTATGTTATATACTTTTATTTATGGGTATTTACATCATCATGGTATGATACTTCTTTCATGGGTGTATGTTTCTTAAGTTACCTAATCAATAACGGAATTTGAGATTTCAATTTCCACTCATTTGGCTTTACGCATATTTCATTGATTATATTACCCCAAGATTATGTGTGGAATCACTATTCATTTGATTATGTCATAATTTCCTCTCCCCTTCCTGTGGATATAAGTTTGATACACATAATCACTCCATTGATAATTCTCAAGTCATTGATATGAATTTGATAAGAACTCATTCTCCATTTGTTGAGTTAAACATCCAATTCGTTGGTATTGTTTTTACAAGAATATGTGTGAATATCCTTTGATTGATTTATCCTTAACCTAAGGATACAACCTTTATGAGATATTTCATCTCAATTTACATTCCATTGAGACTTCTTTGATGATATACACCAAATCACTTTTATATGGTGTATATAATGTACTTTGACATAGTATATCATGAATTCATTTATTCTCATGATATTACAATGTTTTGATTACCTCAATTATTTGTATTCAAGTGTCTCTCTTTTGGTTAGAAACTCTAACCAAAATACCATTTTAAAATGTTTTAAAGAATTATTCTTCTAAATCATGCTCATTAATGTCCATATTTTAAAAATAGTTTTAAGGATTTATTTATATGGACATTAATGTTTTAAAATCAAAACTGCTTTTAAAAGTTTCAAAGTGGTATGGGACACTTTGATTCAAAAATCTATTTTAAATGGATTCTTGACAAATATTGTGACTTTTAAATGATTTCAAGAAAAGGGGGATATTTCTCTCAAATTGTTTTGATTATTATTTTCATCTATGTCAACATCCTTCATTATTCTTGATTGTGGTTAATGTGATACAATACAATCTTCCATATTGTATCGAATGAGTTATGTTTGACTGTGGATGTGTTATTTTTATACCATTCATGGTTTGTGGTAGAAGTATTGACATTTCGTATACTAGTTTTAATAAGAATGTTTATGTTATGTTTAAACCTTTTCATATGGGAATGCATTGGACTTAATATGTGACGGGTGGAGCCCGCTATAGCTCCTCGATGCATCGGTAGGTCTCATGAGACAAACTAGTGTCTTGGCACAAGGCTTTGGCAAAATCTTATTTGTAGTCTTGGCACGAGGCCTTGGCTATGTGGTTATGATATTCTGGCATTATGCATTCCATCATTATGAAAGTGGTTATTGATATTGCATGTGATCATTCGACTAGTAGAATATTCATGTGAGTAAGTAAATGGCATTATTTCATTTTAACTTTTCCATTTTATGCTGAAGTTCAAGTTTAAAAGGCTTTTGTTTTAGTTATAAATTGCCTTAAGTGTTTATGATTATTTATGAAAGCTTCTGATATAATGTTATCCTTACTGAGCATCTGAGCTCACCCCTTTTAATGTTTTATTTTTCCCAGGATTATGAAGAAGTAATTTATGAATGACCTGCAGGGATAGTATGAGGGGATATGAAGACAAGATGTTTTTTTTATGATGTAATGTAAAATTTATGGATGTATCTAGTTATTCCAAGGCTACAAAACCAATCGGTCTTTCGAGATTTTATCTTTCTTGTGATCATGCCAATGTTATGTAATAATGCACCGACTCTGGGTAACTAGGGTCGGGGCGTTACAGTTGGTATCAGAGGAAGTTTAGTACAAACCTTGGAAGCTAGATTTAGATAAACTCTGATTAGATCACGTAGACCTAAGATGAGCTTTGAGGATTGGTATAAAAGAACTTCAGAGAATTTTGGTATTGTAGAGATTTTGTGAGTTTTCCGAGCAATACATCCCTGTCTGGATACGAGCAGGTAGAGGCGGCTCTGGCATAGATGTACCTAGGGGTAAAACCCGAAAACACCGCTTTGAGCTAGACTCGAATGGGAACTGGTGCACGACAACGGGCCTTGCTGCACTCTTGGTTACGACACTCCCGGGGGATATGCTTAGGATAATTTACATTTTCTTTACAAACCGATTTAAGTAATATATACATAAGATGAGAGTAAATGACCGTGGTTAATCCTAATATGTTTCAAATTGAGAATATGGTGACATTTTAATCGCTAAATGATTTTACGACTACTATTACTCACACAATGCTTTCTGGTTTTAGTCAATGGATGGATTCCAGGGAAGTCATAGTGACTTTGAGAATGATGTACAAGGTGGGAACGGTGGTGGGAATGAGCAACAAAATGGAATGTTGATAGGCGTAAAAGATATCGTCTTTATGCCAAATCAGTTTTCCAAAAATATGATCAACAACATATATATTAACCAACTCCCAGACTCAACAAGGAAGAGAAAGGTCATAAATGATAAGATCTACAGCAATGGAGACCATGGAGAAAAGAAACCTCAATTTTCATCATGCAGGAAATGTGGAAAGAGACACCCAGGAAAGTGTCTCAATGGGACAACGAAATGTTTTACGTGCGGGAAGGAAGGACATAAAGTGAAGAATTGCCGAAGAAAAATGAAGAGTACTATGGAAGAAGATAAAAATGGTCCCAAGAGTCAATTTACAGTCATTTGCCGTAAATGTAGGGGACCTGGCCATTACCCGAGTGAATGTCCTATTCTATAGAATATTTTCTTGGTCAAAGAAGAAGCTATGTGGAAATAAATGGCTGGAGAAAAATTTAAAAAGTATTAGCACTCCTTGTTGATGGGTTTACTTTGGAATAATTTTCTCTTGTATTTGTAACCCCGCAGTTTTCCATGTGAGAATGATATTTGAGGAAGAATTGTCTCTTCTCTTGTGGATATAGGTATAAATAACCATTTGGTTTTATATGATCATTGGGGTTTGAGAAAATGATAAGTTATTATAATTTGGGATGAAAATGCAAAGTATGATATAACATTTGTGATTAAATTATGTTATTTTGAGGAATTTATCTCATTTTGGTAATATTATAAAATATAGTTTTTGAAAAAGGACAACACGTAGACCGTGTGACAACCCGTCGCGTCGGAAAATGCTGTAGGAATCGAACCCACAACCAAAGTGCGATTGGGATTTATCGCCTACCACTGGACTACGTGAAGTCCCTGGTTAATGTGACTATTTTTTTTGTTAAATGATTTTATTGATCAATATTAAGATGATTTGGGTTCTTATGTCTTATCAAATGAATACCCTTGTTATAGGAAAATGATTTGGTGATTAAGTGATAAATGTTATTTTGGAAGATGTTCGCTTTGTTGGAAACACTATATGCCCAAGGAAAATAGAATACAATGGGGTTTCATTTGTAGAGTAATGGTGGATTTTTATCTACTTTTTTATCGTTGATTTATAGTGATTTGGGTTATTTATGGAAATTATTAACCTATAACAGAGAATATGTGATGATGTTAATTACTTTTAAGTATGTGACTTTAAGAGTATTTGATGTCATTTGGAGATACAATGTAACATGGGAGACTACATAATCAAATTCTTCTATGATTTGGGTTTCAATATTAGTTTGGATTATATTAAAGGATTTTAAGGACAATTGGTTATTGAATGGTATCTATTTAACTTTGGGGTATTGTTGGTTTAATTTTAGAAATTAAGATTAGTGCATATTTATCTCAATGAATATCCTTTTGGGGGATCATTAGATCATTCACTAACCATTTTGGTTTTGATTAATCTTCAAAGACAATGTAAATATATGGTTTATCCTGCATGGATCATGTGATTCTATATAAGTTTATTCTAGCTCTTCCAGTGTGACCAAGTCTTCTTGAATACTCATCATTTAAAAAACAATTGAGTTAGTGGTGGAAATTTATTAAAGAATGAAAATTTACTTAAAATGTAAGTATATCTCATAATTTTCTTAGTCAATATCATAAATGAATTCCTCTTCCTTAAGTAATGTAACTTTAAAAAAAAAATGTTGTCCGTTTACTTTCCTACTAGGAGACTAATGGTCGTTTGTCCCAACACAAGTTTGTGGTTTTCTCATTGTTAACTTTCTCCTGATCATGATTTCTATCCCTCTCCATCAGAACTTGACACTTAGTTTATCATCCATATCCATGTTTTCTTACATGGAATCCTAGTATGGGTTATCTTGGATGACCCTTATACCTCTCTTTCTTTCTTTTAAAGTGATAGTTTTATTGGCTCTTTTTCCGATGTGGGACTTTCCATTATATTCCCAAGCAAAATTTTAAAAATTGAGAGGACGCAATTTATTAAAGGAGGGGAGAATGTAACACCCCAAGTTTCCTCGCTATGTTTCCTTTCGAATAATGCAATGGCGTGCATTGTACACAACTTCGAGATTTTAACACACCATAACCAATCAAACTAGCCATTATGAATAGCAATACCTACTTTTTGAAATTTTATAAATTCTATCTCTCAAAATGGACTTCATTTTTGGATTCTTAATATCGAAATTAGCCTAGGGTGAAATTTTGGTACTTTTTGGATAACTTTCATATTTTGATGAATAGTGAAAATTACTAAATTTTAATTAAAAACAACTTTTTTAATCAAAATAATTAATAGAGATAAATTATGAATTTGAGTGGTTTTAAAGTATATTTAGAATATATTTTTACAATTTAATATAATGTTGGTCATTGGACATAATTTTACAATTGAACCGAACATAAACAAGTGTCAATCTTTTGATAGTTATTATCTCTTAAAAACACGCTTTTTGTTTTGACAACGGGAATTAATTTTAAATTAATTTCTGCCACTTCTGTGTTTTGAATTTAGGAAAATGGATTCCATATTTGGAATCAGGATGTTCAAATTGTGTAAATAGGTAACTTTTATTTTTAGACATTTTGAATAATTACTGCGGTAAATATTTTATTTACCATGGTTAAGGGTAAATCCGGTAAATAAGGGTTAAAAAAATATATTATAATAATACTAAATTACCCTAAAACGTGTCTTAACCCTATTGGTTGATACATTGTCGACCATGGGCATCTTTGGGTCGATTTTGGGACCCCATGGATCCACTTGTAAGTGATAATGACACTTTATTTTAATTAAGTTAAAATAAATACAAAAATGACACAAGCATATATCTTTTAGCAAAACAATTGTTACATAGGGTTATATATGTTGGATTTTAGATTATAAATATTAATTATAAAGCTAAAAAGATTTCATAAATAATTATATTTTATTTATAATTTTTAGACATTAAATAAGTTATTTTATTTATGACACAATGATGATGCAGTAATTACTATAATAGTGAAAAATTAAAATAATTGATATTATAAATACCCAAATAAATATAATATGAAACTTTTAATGAATTAAACTAATTTTTTAGGATAATATGATATATTAGGATTGATTTAATTGACTTTTTTCGAAGTAATCAATCTGTTATAAGTTTCGCAAAAATCAACTATTGAATAGTGTCAAAATTGACATAAAAGAGTTCTTAAAAAATATTATATTATTAATTGATATTAAATTCATAAAAATCTAAGGTTCGGCCAAGAGACTTATATCATGATAGGTTCATCATTAATGGACCACTTGGGGGTAGTTTGGATGTATGTAGTAAGTTTATTAACCATATTATATAAAAATACAAAGAGACATTGTAAAAGTGAAACTAATTAACTTAAAGTTAATACTTAAAGATAAGGTTAATATAAGTACCCAAACCCGTCTAAATTCTATTGGTTGAGTTTTTTTCGACCCATCCCCACCATAACCTTTTAATAATCAACTTTGGAGCCATTAGAAACCGAATATGAATTTATTATAAATTAATATTTCTAGCTTTTCCAAAGGTGCCCCTCACCCCTCTTATAAAAGGGCACTCCTCCTTCTCATTTCTTCACACCTTAAAAGCCTTTTGGTTCGGCAAAACTCTGCCCAAATACTCTCCCAACATCCCTCACTACAACCTAGAGGCCTTAGTTTGATCAGAAAGCCAACCTAAGGAGCCCTTTTGATCAAATCAAAAGGAAGAACCCGAAGAAGAGGTAATGATTTCACCACCCTTTTCAAGTTCCTTTCTTCTTCCACTTCTTCTTTCTTTGTTCTTACCATTCTAAAATAATAACTCCAGTATCTCAAATATACTGTGATTATAAATATGGTACAACCATATTCAGTATTCTATCCACCCTTTTAATAACATGTCACCATACGTGCGTGCGTACGGCTTATCGTCTCCACGTCGTGGTGTAATTGTTATTCAATATAATATTATTTGGATGGGTATAATAATGATGTTTAACTCAGGTAAATAATAAATATAACATGTTAATAATTCTGTATATATGATATACCATCCATTTATATATTATTTTAATATAAAAAGAATGATATTGTCGCTCGTGCGTACGTACGGACTACCGTCTCCACGAACGCGATGAGATTCATTCTCCATCGTATCCATTCAAGTATAATTATCATTTGATGATTTAAAAATAGTATCTAAGGACTTGATATCATTCTGGATATGAATAATATACATCCCATTAATAATGAATATGGCTCACATAACAAAGAATATAAAGTAAAATGAACCCGTTAACACCCGAAATGACGATAATTCTAAGATATTATTAACAAATCAATGTTAAAAGATCATATATGATATCATATTAAAGTAAATGATTCTTGTATTATTCAATAACAATTATTTCACCATTATACATGAGTTAAACCTACCATCGACCAAGGAAAAAGTACAAGTAAGGGATTTTCTTATCTCACTTTCAATTCCGTGAGATTTCCATTTTTCGCCACTAAATTATTGAAAGTGGTGTATTGTGTACTGCCATTTGATATATATTCATGACTCTATTTATATTCATGTTATTCTGTAAATCATTTGGTGGTTATTAACTTTTGTCCATATGACTCAGTTGATTAACGTGGTAAGGGATTTTCTTATCTCACTTTCAATTCCGTGAGATTTCCATTTTTCGCCACTAAATTGTTGAAAGTGGTGTATTGTGTACTGCCATTTGATATATATTCTTGATTCTATTTATATTCATGTTATTCTGTAAATCATTTGGTGGTTATTAACTTTTGGCCATACGAATCAGTTGATTAACGTGGTAAGGGATTTTCTTATCTCACTTTTAATTCCGTGAGAATTCCATTGATCACCACTTAATTATTGCATGTGGTGTATGTGTACTGCCCATGATTGTATTAATTGTGTTATATACTTTTATTTATGGGTATTTAAATCATCATGGTATGATACTTCTTTCATGGGTGTATGTTTCTTAAGTTACCTAATCAATAACGGAATTTGAGATTTCAATTTCCACTCATTTGGCTTTACGCATATTTCATTGATTATATTACCCCAAGATTATGTGTGGAATCACTATTCATTTGATTATGTCATAATTTCCACTCCCATTCCTGTGGATATAAGTTTGATACACATAATCACTCCATTGATAATTCTCAAGTCATTGATATGAATTTGATAAGAACTCATTCTCCATTTGTTGAGTTAAACATCCAATTCGTTGGTATTGTTTTTACAAGAATATGTGTGAATATCCTTTGATTGATTTACACTGAATATTCAATCATATTTAGTGTATTTATATTTGTCACACATAATTATGTCGTTGATTTATCCTTAACCTAAGGATACAACCTTTATGAGAGATTTTATCTCAATTTACATTCCATTGAGACTTCTTTAATGATATACACCAAATCACTTTTATATGGTGTATATAATGTACTTTGACATAGTATATCATGAATTACTTTATTCTCATGATATTACAATGTTTTTATTACCTCAATTATTTGTATTCAAGTGTCTCTCTTTTGGTTAGAAACTCTAACCAAAATACCATTTTAAAATGTTTTAAGGAATTATTCTTCTAAATCATGCTCATTAATGTCCATATTTTAAAAATAGTTTTAAGGATTTATTTATATGGACATTAAAGTTTTAAAATCAAAAATCATTTTAAAAGTTTCAAAGTGGTATGGGACACTTTGATTCAAAAATCTATTTTAAATGGATTGTTGACAAATATTGTGACTTTTAAATGATTTCAAGAAAAGGGGGATATTTCTCTCAAATTGTTTTGATGATTATTTTCATCTATGTCAACATCCTTCATTATTCTTGATTGAGGTTAATGTGATACAATACAATCTTCCATATTGTATCGAATGAGTTATGTTTGACTGTGGATGTGTTATTTTTATACCATTCATGTTTTGTGGTAGAAGTATTGACATTTCGTATGCTAGTTTTAATACGAATGATTATGTTATGTTTAAACCTTTTCATATGGGAATGCATTGGACTTAATATGTGACGGGTGGAGCCCGCTATAGCTCCTCGATGCATCGGTAGGTATCATGAGACAAACTAGTGTCTTGGCACAAGGCCTTGGCAAAATCTTATTTGTAGTCTTGGAACGAGGCCTTGGCTATGTGGTTATGATAGTCTGGCATTATGCATTCCATCATTATGAAAGTGGTTATTGATATTGCATGTGATCATTAGACTAGTAGAATATCCATGTGAGTAAGTAAATGGCATTATTTCATTTTAACTTTGCCATTTTATGCTGAAGTTCAAGTTTAAAAGGCTTTTGTTTTAGTTATAAATTTCCTTAAGTGTTTATGCTTATTTATGAAATCTCCTGCTATAATGTTATCCTTACTGAGCATCTGAGCTCACCCCTTTCAATGTTTTATTTTTCCCAGGATTATGAAGAAGTAATTTATGAATGACCTGTAGGGATAGTATGAGGGGATATGAAGACAAGATGTCTTTTTATGATGTAATGTAAAATTTATGGATGTATCTAGTTATTCCAAGGCTACTAAACCAATCGGTCTTTCGAGATTTGATCTTTCTTGTGATCATGCCAATGTTATGTAATAATGCACCGACTCTGGGTAACTAGGGTCGGGGCGTTACAGAGCTCACCCTTTCTTATGTTTCATTTTTTCCAGGATATGAAGAAGTAAATTATGAATGACTTGAAAGCGTAATCTAGGAGGCATGGATGTTTCTAATGGAATATATTAGTGTTGTATTTCCTTTCTTGATGTAAATTTGAACTTATTTATGTATCTTGTTTCCAATAATACTAAATTAATTGGTCCTTCAGGAAGCTTATTCCTTGTTTGTATGCCAATGTAATCAAATAAGGCTCTGGCTTCGGGCAATTGGGGTTGGGTCCTTACATATAATGAATGAATTTTGTATCTTATGATTCATTAATGTTATTTAGTTTTAATAAAATCATTACTAGCATTCATTTACTGGTGTATGGGATGAAGTGAAAATAGATCAAAGAACAAACCAAGGGCAAGATTGTGCCTATTACTTGAAAATTAATAATGTATGTTTATTTTATCATATGATTATCTGAATATTAAATAAATCCCTCAACTCTATGAAAAATTATTTTGGAACAAAATTGTTATCTCTTTACTTTTCATTCAAGGAAATCAACAGCATTTTGACCGATAACAAATTTATAGTTTTGTGATTGTTATATATCTAATGAAAGTAGTTTATATTATATTCCATAATAATTTGATAGTTATATTTATCTTCCATGTACAGGTTTTAAATTCCCAATAAGTTTTTAATATTTGAAATAAAAAAATTGATGACCATCAAGATTCAATTTCCCTCTTATTAAGGAGATGTTTTATTAACACTATTTTTCATGTGGGTTTCCAATATCAGAATTTTCATGTATCAACCTCTCATTTTTTAAATGAAATTTTAAATTTTGAGTATAAAATATTTTTTAATTAGGATAGAATGTTACGCCCCAACATTTTATGGTGTGTCACTTTTAAAATTTAATCTCTTTGATATCTTATGTTGTATGTAAAACCCAGCTTAAACGAATAATGAAATATTATTATAATATAATTGTTAAATTAGAAGTAATAAATAATATTAATTTTTTTATTAAATTTCTATATTATATATTTAGTTAAATTTTATCAATCCAAAATATTTAATAGTCATAATATTAGAATAAATCCAATTTCATATATAAAAAACTACATTTTTCCAAAGGTAAGTTTGTATCTGTTTAATGGTGCATTATTTTTAAAACTAAATTTGGAAGATTTTCTAAATTCAAATTGAAAATTAATATTTATTTTTAAAATTTAAATTTCGAAATTAACTCAATGCTAATTTTATATATTTTTCATAAAATATTTATTTTCTAGTGAATAGTGAAAATACTGATTTTTAATGAAAACTGTATTTTTTTAACCATTTTAAATTTATCTATTTTTTTTGGATACATAGTAAAATTATATATATTATGTTATTAGTAATCTAATTAATTTCATAGAAATATATTTCTTGGTGGAATTTGGTAAAATAATTTTTATATTTTATAGATATTTTTTTTGAAAAAACGGTTTGTCGTTGTGTTTTGTAGGTTCAATTAAAACTTTATTTCTTCCACTTATATGTTTTTATTTTTGGAAAAATTAGTACCATAATTGGATTTTGATTTATAAAATTTAGTAAATTGTTCCCATTTATTTTTAACCAATATGAATAATAACCTTAGAAAGATCATTACCACAGTAAAGGGTAACTCAATTAATTTAAGCTAAAAATAATACGATAATTTCTAGAAAATGATCCTGAAACATTCCAAAAATTTATTATATTATTCCATTTCATCAAAAATAAATTATTTTGTTTGTTATATATCCATATATATCTATTTTTATGATGTTATGTTATTTGTAATATTTTATTTAACGACAAGTCAAAGATTTCACATTCATATGTTTAATAACTATAACATTTTTAATATAGTGTTATTCATATTATATATTTGGATATAAAAATTCCTTTGAAATATTAAAGATTTATCTACATCATGTTATTTTATTTTTAATTTTTATTTAATCAATAATTACCTTAATTAATTATACCATAATTTTTGAGTAATCAATTTATTAATGGAAATATCAAATAAATGATATTAAAAACATTAAAATAAATATAATTTGACATATTTAATGTCATTAAGAAAATTTCAAAATGAAATTATCATATTTTAGAAATATTAAAATTTTATTTTTGAAATTTTATTGTTATATTAATTCCATTAATGTAAAAGTAATGAATAGTTATTAAAATTGACATTAGGAACATTTTATAGTAAATAATATTTAATTAAATGATAAAATTCATAAACCCTTATATTCATGTACCTAATTAGGTTAATGTTTAATGTTGCATCCATGACACATTTATTGGTCTTTTTTGTAATGCCCCGACACTAGAATCTCGAAGCCGATGCATTATTTTAATACATTGGCATGATTACAAGGAACCATGTCCTGAAGGACCAATCAATTTAGGAGTCTTGGAAAATAGATTGCATACATGAATGTTACATTACACTTTCTAACATAAAAAGAAACATAAATAATACTTTTAAAATGTCGTTATTCCCTATCTTAACACTATATCAATCATAATACACCTCTTGGATTTCTGGTAAAAATAAAACATAATAAACTGGGGATCTTAAATTCTTAGTAAGGGTACATAATCCAATGGAATCTATAATATTTTAAGGAAAGATGTATAATAAAAACAGAAGCCCTTTAACCATAAAAATTGAACATAGTATGGTAAAAATATGTCAAACATTACCATATAAACAACCACATGAGTATAATACTAGTCAGATAATCACACTTAATAACTAATTTTATAACAAGGTAATGCATAATTCCGGACATAATTACTACTATGTCAGTGCCTTGTGCCAAGACCATTCAAAAATATTTTGTCAAGGCCTTGTGCCAAGACACTCGTTTTTCTCACGAGACCTACCGATGCACTGAGCGTCTATAGCAAACCCCATTCATCACATACTAAGTCCAATCCATTACTCATATAAAAAGGTTGAAAAATAACATAAAAATTTGTATTAAAACTATCATATGAAATTTTAATACTTTAACCATAAACCATTAATGATATAAAAATAACGCATCCATAGTCAAACATATCATAACTAATTAAATGAAATACAGAAGATTTTATTATAATAAATCAACCTCAATCAATAATAATATCCAGAAAAGGATGTTTATATAACTGAAAATGATTTGTAAAACTTTTTGAGAGAAATATAGCTTTTCTATGAAATCATTTAAAGTCACACTATTTGTAAAGGAATAAATTTAAAATATATTTTTTAATCAAAGTGTCACATACCACTTTGAAACCTGTGAAAAAAATTAATATTTTAAAACATTCATGTCCATATAAATAAATCCTTAAAACCATTTTGAAAACACGAACATTAATGTGAAAGATTTAGAAGAATAAATATTCATAAAAGTTAAAATGAATGTTTAGGTAAAGAGTTCCTTAAAAAGAATATTTTTTAATACACTTTTATGAAACCTGGACATGGATGAAAAATATTTCCTATTAAATTCTAACACCTAAACAATATCGTATAATAATGAGATTGAATAATTAGCCCTTACCTTGTATTTTCCTTTAGTCAAGGGTACGTTTAACCACCTATATAATGACCATAATATGTAACTGTATTCATATTTATTATATCATATATGATACCTTTATGACTTTATTCTACTCAATTAAAAATAATTTCCATGTTAAAGTATCATTTTGTGTAATAATCGCTTTCTTTATCGCACATGTTTTAACTCGTGATTCTTGATCGTATTAGATAGAAAATGATTTATATAATTCTAGAATATAAAACATGATTTATATATCATAAATATTAAGAATTTAAATATGTATAATAGATATATATATGAAATGGAAACACCGTTCATATTGACGGTAGTCTGTACGTATGTATGAATGTTTTTTCTGTTCTCTTATCGTATAATATGGAAGTAAATGATATATATATACATTAATAAATATTATCCCAGTAGAAATATTATTTCATATATATCATACTTCATAAATATATTTATATATAAAAATTCTTGAATGGTGATCGTTGACGATGAATCTCATTGCGTCGTAGAGACGGTAAGCCGTACATTTGTATGAGCGACAATATCATTCTATTAATGGTGAAACAGTGTTTCATTGGATGGTATAATTTATACACAGAATCAATAACATGTTATATTAATTATTTAAATTAATTATAATCATTATTATACCCATCCAAAAAATGTAGTGCTGAATAACAAACTACACAACAATATCGATACGGTAAGTCGTATGTATGCACGCATGGTGAATGTGTTATTTATGGGATAGATAAAATAATGAATATGGTTATAAAATATTTATAATAAAATATTAGAATGTATAATGTAATTTATTTATTATTTTAGTATGGTAAAAACAAATAAATAGGAAGTATAATATGACTAGAACTTCGAAAGAGGTGATAAAATAATTACCTCTTATATGAGTGATTCTATTGATTTGAAAAAACTTCCCCTTAGGTTGGATTTATGCTCAAGGTAATGAATCTAGGATTAAGTGACAGAGGTTGGGAGGATAGTTTGTTAGGGTTTGGTTTATCCAAATGGATTTTGGGGTGTGAATTAAAAATAATGATAGTTACCCTTTTATAAGGGTGGTGAAAGGCACATTAGGAAAAGCTTAAAATATTAATTTATTATAAAATTATTTTCCATTTATAATAGTTAAAAATTGATTTATTTCCAGGATATGATGAGTATGGGTATAAATCCTCTCAACCAATATGTTTTAGAAATGTTTAGGTCATAAAATAATCCTTATCCTTTGGGATTAACCCTTAGTTAAACAGTTTACCTCTTACCACGTCTTCTTGTATTTTTATACTACAGGGTTAATTTAGTTACTATAAAATTAAAATGGAATATAAAGTGGAAAATTAATTACATTTTTACCATTATCTAAGTCATTTTTCCAGATCTTAAAATTTTATTATTTTGTTATAATTTAACAAAATTGTATTTTTTTAATGCTCATTTATGTCATTTTTGAGAATATTTAGTAATTGATTTTTGGTAAGGTCATAAAAACTTTATTAATTAAAAAACATGGTATTAACTAATCCCTAATATGTCCATGTCCTATATAAAATTTGTGTATGGAATCAAAACGTTCAAATTACATTTATTTTAATATTTATAATTTCATTTATTTTGATATTTCATTAATAAGGTAATTACTGCATCATCATTGTCTCATAAATAAATTTAGTTATTTAATGAATAAAAATTATAAATAAAATAAAATTATTTATGAATTTTTTTTATGTTTCAAATTAATATTTATAGTCTAATTTATCTGATGTATAACCCTATATTAAAAATTATTTAGTTAATAAAATCTTAATTTAACACTTTAAATTATTCTTTAAATAAAATATAATAACTGTCCTAATATAAACCTAGTGGATCAAAAGAGGATCATATTTTTTTTTCTAAGGTTTATTTTGGTTTGAAAAACATTTATCCTATGTAATTAGGACCTTTTTTTGGGTAATTTTATATTATTACAATATTATTTTTCCCTTCAATTACCCTATTACTTTTAACCGTGGTAAATAAAATTCAAAAGTTACTACTGACCAAAAAATATTTTCATCCTATTAAACCAAATTTTACTTAATAATTACAACCATATCTATCATATTTTTGAAATTCAATTCATAGAATCCCTAAAATTACGTTTTATGCAAATTTGCAAATATGCCTTGAAGGCGGGTAAAAGACGTTAAAAAGTTCAATGAAAATTTTATATATCTAATCATATTATAAAATGACTCAAATTAATTAAATTAGAATAATATATGTATTATATATCTATTTCTATTTTAAGATAAACTTTAATGAAAATTAATTATTTAAATGAAAAAATTCGGGTTTTATGTACTATGTAGTATTTTTCACTATTCCTAAAAAATTGAATGTTTTCATAAAAATACCAAAATTCACCCTAAGATAATTTTCATATTACAAATTCAAAGATGATGTGTTTTTAAAAAAAATTCAATTTTGAGGACTATCTAAAATTAATTTTATTATTGTCTACAAAAGGACAAAAAAAGTAGTTCTTTTAAGGAAATAGTTTTTTAAATATATAACTATTTTAAAAAAACTTATACATTTAATTATAAATAAGTTTTTTTATGTGAAAAATTTATAAATAACATTTAAAATTTATTTTTTTTCTATTAATATTACAATATTTAATTGATAAAAAAATATATCATTTAAAATTATTATAATACTAATGTGTTATTGCGCACAAACTCAATATTGTGTATAACCCAAGCCAAGTCGGTGTTGCGTGAAATATAATCTATTAAATTACATTAAAGAGATATTGTACTATGAGATACTGTGGTGTTACATTATCTCCTCCTTCAATATATTGTGCCCTCACAATTTTAAATTTCTCTTCAAAATAAAAGGTTGAAAATAGAAAATACCTTTGTGGAAAACCCACATTCAAAATTGGGTTAATAAAATTTAATCTAAATTAGAGGGAAAGGGAAATGAAAAATTCACCACCAAATTAGGATTTCTAATAGGAGAACATTGGTGGAAATTAGAGACATTAAATTGGAGGAGAACATAAATATTTATAGGGAGTGATTGAGGTAATGAATCACAAAAAAGTGAACAATAAATGAAAAATTGAGGTCCTTAAAGCCATAAATATAGGATGATTTAAAGTATCACTGGTTCCAATAAACATAAGGTATTATAATAACACATATTTTTAGATACTTTTTTAATAGGAGGGATTAATTTACTATTAATATAACAAATCAAAAACATACTTTATTTCATTACCTATCATAATCATAATATCATCATTTGGTTGTGGTTCGATCTATTTTCACTTGATCCCTTACACTAGGAAATGCATATTCAAAGATGATTTTTTTACACCTAAAGAGATTTGGATAAATCATGAGGTCCATGATTATTTATTTAATATTCTATATATTTACTAAAATCAAAAAGGTTAGGTCAAAGTATCCAATAAATTAAACTTTAACCTCAAACAAAATATGATGTTCTCATGTTACTCCATTCTACCTGTAGACTTATCCAAAATACTTGTGTCCAAACTCACAGTCAAAAAAATTATATGGGAGGTAATAATAATGAATATATATTTTTTCCACATAATAAAATGTGAATACCTGAATCATGTATTATCTTAAAACATGGTAACACCCTTAATTAGCATAAAACCCTGTTGAATACATTCATGTCCCTTATTCTTTAAAGAATACTGGATATAATCCTTATATCCAAAAATGTTTTAAACTCCAACAATGATGGAATAAAAAATTAATTAAATAGTTCTAAGGTAGTCATGAATAACCAATATAATTTATCCAAATGAATCATCTCTTATTAAAAAATCACTACATCGATAATTTGGACATATTAAGGTTTATATTTCCATAAACCTTGTATTTTACAAAAAGTTTTACTTGGTATTGGATCACATTTCACAGTACCATATAATCTCAAATCCGCAATGAAATAGTACTACAATACAATCCTTATTTTTTTTCCATAATTAGTATATCCTATAAATCATTGATACAACACTCAAATAACATAATTATCCATTCCAGAAACACATATATATTAATTATTCCACATCTACTATAGTAACAACTTATGCTTGACCTTGATCACTTTTATTCTTCTGAGATATATTTATTTAACCCTTTCGACATTTATTTTCATCATTACCCATTTCACTACAGTTAAAACACTTAATATTAGTCTTTTATTTGTTCCCTTTGTATTTTTTTTATGATGACCCTCTTCTATACACTTATAACAACCACACAATCCTCTCAAGCACTTCCTAGGGTGATTATTTCCACAGTTATCACATATGTGAAAATCCTTGTTTCCTTTCTTACCTTTATCCATATTTCTCTCTACCATCCTCTTCTTATCTGAATTCCTTTCACATCCATAGGACACATAGAGTTATTTTCTTATCTTATTATCACATGATACTATTTTCCTCATACGATGATAATACATGGGAGACTATTTCCCTTCAAAATGTTTGCTTAAGTCCATGAATGATATGACCCCTCTTTTATTTATTTTAACATGTGCATCAATGGGGTAGTCATTCCTTCTACTAGGATCCATTTATAAACAATTTCATACACTAAATTAGGTTATGAATCATAATTCATGATTTTAAACTTGTGAAATAGTTAACATAAATTGAAAAAACAATTATTTATATCTAATATCATAATAAAAAATATGGTTCCTTTAAAGACATATTTAATCAGAAATCATTCATAATGTTTTTAATGAAAATATGAATTATTCTAAGAATATCCCCCAGGAGTGTCAAAACAGGTGCATTGTAAGGCCCATGGTCGTGTACCCGGATACCGTAAGTGTAGCCCAAAACTCATTGTCAGAATTTTCACTACTAGGTACATCTATACCAGAACCACATCCACTTGTATTATCTATATATTTCTATATTTTCTAGTAATTCCAACATAATATATATTTTAAAATTATAGGATTCCCTATAATAATTATCCTAAAATTCTCTCTTAGGGTTATGATCCATAATCTTATTTTTTAAAATCTATTTCCAAGGTTGTTGCTAAACCACCCTCTGATACCAACTATAATGGATCAACCCCAAATCCCTAGAGCCAATGAATTATTTTAATACATTGTCATGATTACAATGAATCAAGACCTGATGAACCGATCGGGTTTTCAATCTTGGAAAATAGATTACAAACATGAATGTTTCATTACACATTATAAAATAAAACACATAATAAATAATCTTTTGAGATTACCATTATTACCCTAGATTAACCCTTAATATCAATCATAATACACTTCTTGGAATCCTAGGAAAATAAATAATAAGAAAGGGGTTAGCTCAGATGCCCTGTAATGATAAATAATTTAGTGGAAGCTATAAAATGTTATGGAAAGATGTATAATAAAAATGATATCCTTTTAACCATAAAATGAGAACCTAATATGGTTAAAATATGTCAAAAATTACCATATAAACAATCACATGAATATTTTACTAGTTGAATAATCACATGTAATAACTAATTTCATAATGAGGTAATGCATAATACTGAACATAATAACTAATATGTCAAGGACTTGTTCCAAGAACACTCAAAAATATTCTGCCAAGGACTTACACCAAGACACTAGTTTGTCTCATGAGACCTAACAATGCATTGAGGGGAAATAGCGGGCCTCTTCCATCACTTACTAAGTCCAATGCATTCCTCATATAAAAATCATAAAACATAACATAAACATACGTATTAAAACTAGCATATACTAAGTTAATACTTTAACTATAAACCATGAATGGTATAAAAAAAGCACATACAATGTTAAACATATCATAACTCATTAAATAAAATATAGAAGATTTTATTATAATAAATCAACCTCAATATAGAATAATATCCAGTAAAGGATGTTGACATAATTGAAAATTATTAGTAAAACTATTTGAGACAAATGTCCCTTTTTTATGCAATCATTTAAAAGTCTCACAATTTATAAAAGAAGAAATTTAAAAGATATTTTTGAATCAAAGTATCACATACAACTTCAAATCTTCTGAATGAAATTAAAATTTTAAAACATTCATGTCCATATAAACAAATCATTAAAACCACTTTGAAAACATGGACATTAATGAGAAAGATTAAGAAGAATAAATATTTAAAACATTTAAAATGATATTTTAGTTAAAGAGTTCCTTAAAAATAATCCTTTTGAAAAATATTTTATGAAAAATGGACTTGGATGATAAATATTTGCCTTTAAATACTTACACCTAAACAATCTTGGATTATAACGAGATTGAGAAATTTACCCTTACCAAGTACTTTACATTAGTAGATGGTACATTTAACCTCCTATATAATGGCCATATCATGTTATTAAATTATACCAGAACCATATTAAAATTTTTTATATCATATATGACTCATTTATGACTTTATACTACCCATTTAAAAATAATTTCCATGTTAAAGTAACATTTTGGGAAATAATTGCTTTGTTTACCGCATGTGTTTTAACTAGTTATTGTTGATCATATCACATAGATCATGATTTATATACTTACAGAATATAAAATAGGATTTATATATCATATATATTTCAAATATACATATTTATAATAGATATATATATGAATTGGAAAATTTGTTCATGGAGATAGTTGTCCATACGTACGCATGAACGTTGTTTTCATTTTCTTATCATTTAGTATGGAAGTAAGTAAACAACATATATTTATCTAAATAAATGTATATATTATCCCATAATAAATATTATTTCAAATATCTCATACATAATCAATATATATATTTTTATATAAATTCTTGAATTGTGATTGTTGAAGATGAATGTCATCGCGCTGTGGAGATGGTAAGTCGTACGTACACATGAGCGACAATATCATTCTATTGATGGTGAAAATATGTTTAATTGGATGTTATATTTTATATAAAAAATCATAACCATTTTATATTAATTATATACATTAATTATACTCATTATTATACCCATCCAAATAATGTTGTGTTGGATAACAAACTACACCACGACGTCGAGATGGTAAGCCGTTCGTACGCATGCATGAAGACTTTTTCATTCATAGGATGGATAGAATAATGAATTTGGTTGTACTATATTTATAATAAACTCTCATAATTCATAAGGTATTGGAGTTATTATTTTAGTATGGTACCAACAATGTAATAGGAAGTAGATGAAAAGAACATTGAAAGAGGTGATAAAATAATTACCTCTTCTTCGGGTGTTTCCTTTTGATTTGAAAAAAAGGGATATGTAGTTAGGCATTCTTCTCAAGGTAAGGATTCTAGGATGAAATGATGGAATTTTGGAGGAGATTTGGATAGGGGTTGGATGAACCAAATGGCTTTGGGGTGTGAATTAAAAATAAAGGGAGGTGCCCATTTATACGAGAGGTGAGAGTCACTTTAGGAAAAGTTTGAAATATTTATTTATTATAACATTATCATTATTTTATAACAGTTACAAATTAATTTATTTATAGGATAAGATTAGTATGGGTATAAATCATCTCAAACAATAGGTTTTAGACTTGTTTATTTCATAAAAACATCCTTATCGTTTGGGATTAACCCTTAGTTAAACAGTTTGACTCTTATCATGTCATCTTATTTTTTTTATAAAATATTGTCAATTTAGTTACTATAAAATAAAAAGAGAACCTCAAGTGGATCTTTAATAAAATTTTTATCCTTATCTAGGTCAGTTGGATGAATATTATATTTTTAGGAATTTTATATCATATAATAAAATAGATTTTTTAAAACCATATTTTTGTCAATTTTGACACTATTTAGTAATTGGTTATTGTTAAAGTCACAACAATTTTATTCCTTAAAAAAGGTATTAACTAATTCTTAAAATTTCCATTTCATTTAAAAAATTCTTGGATGACATAAAAATGATCAAATTTTATTTATTTTTATTATTTATAATATGATTTATTTTAATCTTTCATTGATAAGGTAATTACTACATCATCATTATTTCATAAAAATTTAATTATTTAATGTCTAAAAATTATAAATAAAATAATATGATGTTAGAAATCATTTTATATTTATAATTAATATTTATAGTTGAATTTATCTTATGTATAACCCTATATTAAAAATGATTTCGTTATTAAAAATTGAATTTAACACTTCTAACTCTTCTTTAATTAATATATAATATATATCCTAATCTTAACCAAGTAGATCAAAATGGGATTATATTTTTTTCCTACGGTTGATATTGGTATAGAAACACTTATCGAAGAAAATTAGGACCAGTTTTGGGGAAATTATATATTATTATAATATTATTTTTACCTTTAATTACCCTATTTACATTTATTTGTGGTAAATAAAACTCAAAAGTTACTATTAACCAAAAAGTTTTTTCATCCTATTGAACCAAATTTTACATACTGATGAAAACCACGTATGTTAGATTTTTGAAATTCAATTCACATAAGTGTTAAAATTATGTTTTATGCAAATTTGAAAATATGCCTAGAAGGTGGGTAAAAGATGTTAAAAGGTTCAATAAAATTTTATATATCTAGTTTTACTATAAAATGAATCAAATTAATTAAATTCAACTAATATATGTATTATGTATCTATTTTTTCAATAGGATAAATTTTAATTAAAAATAATTATTGAAATGAAAATTTCAGTTTTTATATACACTACTACAAAAATGGGCAAGCAAAGCGCCACCTTTATCAGCGCTAATAAAAAAGCGCTGATAAAGGAGAATTTTTATCAGCGCTAGAAAAGCGTTGATAAAGGGTGGCTTTATCAGCGCTTTTGTAGCGCTGTTAAAACTTGTCTCCGATTTTATTAAAAAGAGGCAGATAGTCTCATCTTTTTATCGGGCCCCAAGCTCTCGCAGTACTGTACCCTTGCGACAACTTCCATCCCCCCGATCTTCCCTTTGCTAGAACTCCGCCGTACTCTTTCTCCTTCCCCTCGAACCTCTTCCGTGGATCTTCCTCCCTCTGAACCCTACTCATCCTCTTCAATGGTTGGCGGCTCCTCCCGTTCACCCCCACTACGGCGGTCGCGTCTTCCCCTCCCTCGAGGCAGCGCAGAAGGCTCCCTCACCCCGATCTTTCCTTGGACTTCTGATTTCTTCACCCAAGGTCAGTGGATGCCCTAAATATTGTTTTTCAGTGTAGGTTGATCTTTAGGTTTTTCATGCGGTTGTCATTTATTGGCATTTCTTGTTCACTACAAGGTCACCATTTTGTTTGTTCTATTTTTAAGAGGTGGATGGAAATCCAGAGCTCGATGGTTCTAATGAATTTAAGGGTGTCCAATGCCTTGTCTGATCACTCATATCTGGTTTCCCATTTGTTTAGTCTCCCCTAGAAAATAAAAATTATTCCTACATCTATAACTGGGTACCAACATACATTCCAAAAGTAGGTGTCCCTTTGGGGTTTCACACACAATGACACTTAAGAATACACATTGGTTGAGATGATGGGAGGACGAGATCATCACACCCTCTTGGGGGGAAATGTTTCCTACTCCATGAATATTTTATAGATTTATGATATGTTCATGTAATCCTTCCCAGATCCTGACACGAGATAGGTTACCCATATGTCAATGACATTATTAGAAACATGTATTGACAGGACTAATGCCATGCATATCATGAGTTCTCTATCACTATGCTATTTAGTTATGATGCTTTGGTCAATGGTAATGTT
This sequence comes from Viscum album, assembly GCA_963277665.1. Lineage (NCBI taxonomy): Eukaryota > Viridiplantae > Streptophyta > Magnoliopsida > Santalales > Viscaceae > Viscum > Viscum album. The sequence continues at coordinate 532,728,460 of OY728166.1, forward strand.
CAATAACTATTTACTTTATTTTTGTCCATGGAGCCATTTAGTGTCTTTGATATGGGATTGAACCTCTATGAGGAATCCTATGAATCCTATGAAAAGTGGAATCTAAACCCATATAGTTTGTTTTACATATTTCAAGGTCATACGACTGGAACCATCTATATATTTTAACATCATATGGTAAAGACATGTATATATGGCTCGAAACATAGTGAGGCATCCTACATATAAAAAATAAATTAGAGTCTACATAGTTCTTTTGATGGGAATCAGTGTTGTGAAAAATAAAAAAATATATTCCCTATGTGGGACATTCACATAGGAGTCTGCCTTAGATTTCTTCTTATAGAATGTTGCCCTTTGATCGGAGATGATATGTAATCACACGTCAATCCCAATGATGGGTGCACACTGTTGGAAATATTAACAGGTTTTTGATACAATCGACACTAGTCTCTAAGCTCATGTGATCCATGCTCGGTGTGCAAAAAATGAGACAGTGGAAGATTTTCCACAATACATGAAAGTATATACATACAAGGATTACTATTTAAAGTTAACCTTTTGAGGGGAATGATTATTTATCTCATGGAGAATATGGTATAGAGATCGGGCCTTTGCAAGGAGTGATATGTACCCTATTTTATAACTTGAATCAATTTCACCATGGTTTGGTTCACCCTAACTCCTGATGATGGGTTTTAGGTTCTAAAGTTCATGAATAGGGAATATACATAAAATGAATCCCCCCCTCCTATCCTGCTGTCCACCCCCCCTCTGTCCTGTTGTCCACCCACCCCTCTGTCTTTCTGTCTAGCCCCCCCCTCTGTCCTGTTGTCCAGCCCCCCCCCCCCCCCTTCTGTCCTACTGTCCAGCCCCCCCTATGTCCTACTGTCCACCCCCACCTCTGTTCTGTTGTCCACCCCCCCTCTGTCTTGCTATCCAGCCCCCCTTCTGTCCTGCTGTCCAACCCCCCTATCCTTGTCCCGCCCTGCCCACCCCCTGTCCCGTCCAGCCCCCACTACTGTCCAACCCCCTCTCTAGTCCTATCCACCCCCCTTTTGTCCTGCCGTACAACCCCCCTCTATCCTGCTATCTAGCCACCCCCTCTTTCCATCCCCCTTTGTCCTGTCTTTTCCAGCCCTCCCCTCCACTACTATCCATCCCCCCCTTTCTGTTTTGTCATGTCCACCCCCCCATAGTGCTTTCTAGATGGGTGGACCTTTCCAAAGTATAAGATAAAATTAAGAACTACCCCCATCTCTAGTATAACTCATAATCATCATGGGATTTAATGAATGAATACTACTCGAATTCATAGGCCCAACCAGTTTTCAATGTATTAATCCACCAATACCCAACTCTATACATCAAAAATAGTATCACCAGTTTAATCCATGGAACCTCATGTTATATATGACTGTGGTTCATCTTTATTTGATTACCCAAGCATGAGTACGTTCTGACCATTATGTAGCCTCCATATGACCATAGTGATACCCTAATGTATGTCCCAACTACAGAAGATCCCTTACGGAGGTCTTTAAAGATAGGAGAATGGTTTTCTATATCATATTGTGCTTTAGAGGTACCGATACATGATGTGGTGTTTCACCTTGATATGGGTACCCATACGAGTGTATATCGGATCATGTTGAAACCTTTACATGGTTTTTATCGAACAAATTACCCTTATGTAAATGTTTATTTTACCCTTATATGAACACATTACCCCCCCCTATCCAGCCCCCTCCCCCTGCTGTCCAGCCCCCATGGGCAGCCCTTGCACCCCCATCATAGCCCAACTACACCGCTAGATAGCCCCCCAATGCACCCCCGAACAGCCCCACATGCACCCCCAGACAGCCCCCCATGCACCCCCGTATAGACCCCCTTAGAAAATTCATAATGGTCCTTTAAAATATAATGTTCCATTGTCCAATAGTTTTGGTCCCTATTTCTCTATGAAATTTTCATGTACTGATGTTATCGAGGAAGATGATAATAAATTTATTACCTCATCAAAGGTTAATCATCTTTGTAGCTCTTTTAATGTTTTTCATTGCAAAGTGAACAATGAAATCATTTGAGAATTTTCTAATGACATATATGACATGGTTTTTTAATTGAAAAACTCATAATGAGGGATGTTTCATTTTTCTGGATCTTTCGAAGGACACTTATGATCTCATTCATTTCTTACAAGATGATAATGTGTCTGCCCCTACTTCTCATTCTAAAACTGCTACCCAATCAGGTTCGTCCCAGACTATTTTTCTCACTGAATGGAAAGTTTCATATTTACAAAATTATTCTTGAAGTAAAACAAACAATGGATTGGGTAGGATGGTACATCACAATTCTAAATCTGTTGTCCATATAAGCATAAGGATCTGTTGTGAATAGACGTCGAGCATGCTGTAAAATATCCATCCAAGGTGTCAAAACATAGGATCTATTATGAATGCACCTCGAGCATGGTTTGGTGCATGATTCAAGCATATGATGATAATTTCCAACATAAGAACATATCATAAGTCTTAAAATCATGATAAGTGTAGATCAATTCACTCCTTATGACATGTTATGATCCAAAAATACAAAAATGGTAGACTAACCGTGATCAGTATAAGGTTCCATACATTGGTGGTTAATGATGATCACTCACGGTAATCCAATGACTTGGATGTGCCAGATCAATCAAGAAATATTATATTTATAAGTTTTAATACAGAGGAATAATACACACACTTCTTGTTGGGGTATATCCTGCATGTGAGTGTTTCCATATTTTATCATATAACTAAGATAAGGCTGCATGTGTTGCTCATGGGGAGATATATCTTTTATATCTATTTAGATGAGATAAGTGTTTGAATATAAAAAAGGAAAATATATTGTGATTTTGAAGATTTAAGATATAATATTTTTAAGAAATGACCAGGTGTCGACAAATGTTATATGTTCTGTTCACGGAAGTCCAGGATGGGAATTGGGTGATGCTTATATTGTTGATATAGGAAAATCTAGATGTCCACATCCATGTTTTGATGGGGGTTTATCCTGGTTCTGTTGATTTCCAAATCTTTATTGAAAATGGTTAGGCTATATTAGTATCTATTTTTATAAGGAAGTGGTTCTCTTCTACTTTGTATTTTGAAGTCTTGTTTTGTGTATTTGAATCATAAATAATAATATTTTAGATTCAAATAGGATGGAGATGAATAAATATTGGATGGATGCTAATCGTTTGACAATAGAGTATAAGAACAGAGTGAAAGAGTTCATCAAGTTTGCAAAGTATCATGCAAAGGATCCTTCTAAAATCATTTTTCCATGTTTACGTTGTTTTTATTCTAGACAAATTACACCAGAGGAGTTGGAAGAACATTTGATATGTCACAGAATATTTCGGAGTTATAAATATTGGAATAAACATAGGGAAAAAGCGAATGTAGCTACTGGCTAGAATAAAACTGCATTTTATGGATCATCAGATATGATTACAAATATGGATAATGAATAAGACTCTATAGAGGATGTGATTACAGATGTCAATGATGATGAAGATCGTATTGAGGAAATGAGAAGGACAGTTGAAGATGAACTCCGTGATTGCCCAAAATTGTTTGAGATGTTAAAAAGTTGTGCAAAGACGCCATTGTATACTGGTTTCACTAAATATACTGCATTTTCAGATGTACTGAAGTTGTATAAATTGAAAGCAGGCAACGAATGGAGTGATGTTAGTTTCACGAAACTACTTGCTCTTTTGAATGACATGCTTCCAGAAGATAATGAGCTCCCAAGCCAGACATATAAAGTTAAACAAATTCTACAGTCGATGGGTATGATTTCTAAAAGAATACATGCCTGCCCGAAAGAATGTATATTGTTTTTCAAGGAGAAAAAATCACTTACAGAATGCCCAAAGTGTGGTGCTTCTCGATACAAGAAAGATGAATGCAGTCCTACGAAAGTTATATGGTACTTTCCAATCATTCTAAGGTTTAGGCGTCTATATGGAAGTGAAGAAACTGCAAGACAATTGTCGTGGCATGCAGATAAAAGAAATAAAGATGGAAAATTACATCACCCGGCCGACTCTCCTTAATGGAAGAGAATTGATCACGAGTATCCTGAATTTGGAAATGAGCCAAGAAACCTGCGTCTTGCGTTATATACTGATGGAGTGAATCCTTTTGGTTTTCAAACCAGCACTCACAGTACTTGGCCTGTTATGTTGGTAAATTATAACTTTCCACCCTAGTTATGCATGAAACAGAAATTCATTATGTTATCTTTGCTTATATCAGGACCAAAACAACCAGGTAACGATATTGATGTATATTTGGCTCCCTTGACCGAGGATTTGAAGTTACTATGGGATTCAGGTGTTATGCTGTATGATGCTTATGAAAAAGAATACTTCACATTGAGAGTGATGTTGTATGGGATGATAAATTATTTCCCTGCTTATGGAAATTTGTTAGGCTATAGCATTAAAGGAACTCAAGGGTGTCCTGTGTGCGAAGAAGATACAGAATCAACTAGGTTGAAACATTCATCAAAATATGTATTTCTAGGACATCGTAGATTTCTACCCTGTCGACATAAGTACCGATCTTGGACAACATCATTCAATGGAAGTTTAGAACAACGAAAAACACCGTCTCCACTAACAGGTGATCATATGTTTGAGAAAGTAAAAGACACGAACACTGTTTTTGGTAAACCATTTTCGAAAAACCTTACGAAAATAAGTTGAAAAAAGAGATCAATTTTTTTGGAATTACGTTACTGGAAATGTCTGTACGTTAGACATTTTCTTGATGTGATGAATGTGGAAAAAATGTATGTGACAGTGTTATCGGAACGTTGCTAAATGCCCTTGAAAAAACAAAGGATGGAATTAAGGCAAGGTTGGACATGGTTGACATGGGAATAAGAGAATATTTGGCTCCCGTGAAGGGTGAAAATCAAACATTTCTTCCTCTAACTGCGTACACTCTTTCCAGGGATGAGAGATATCAGTTTTGCAACTTCTTCAATGATGTAAAGGTTCCAGAGGGGTATTCATCAAATATCGAAAACATTATGTCAATGAATGATTTGAAGTTAAAAGGTTTTAAATCACATGACTGCCATGTTTTGATGCAAGATTTAATTCCTATAGCTTTACGTTGCATTTTTCCAAAGAATGTTCATCATACGTTAACCAAACTTTGTTTCTTCTTCAAAGCTATATGTAGCAAAGTTTTAGACCCGGAAAAATTGCCAGCTATGGAAAGAGAAATTTTCATCATATTATGTGAATTAGAAACATTCTTCCCGCCAACATTCTTTGATATGATGGTTCATTTGATGGTTCACTTGGTGAGAGAGGTTCGACTTTGTGGTCCTGTGCACTATAGATGGATGTACCCCGTTGAACGGTATATGAAGATTTTGAAAGGGTATGTCAAAAATAGAAGTCGGCCAGAGGGTTGTATTGTGGAGCGATATATTTTTGAGGAAACCATTGAATTCTGTACCGAATACCTATCTGATGTGGAATGAATTGGTCTGCCGAAATCTCGTCACACTGGACGCATTGAGGGTGAGGGAATTTCTGGAAGAGATGTTGTGACAATCAATATTACAGATCAGGAGCAGGCCCACCTTTATGTTTTGCATAATAGTTGGGAGTTTCTTCCATATATTGAAACCCACAAAGAAGTTTTGAGACAGTTGAATCCATCAAGGGCTGAAAAATGGATATCAAATACACATAATCACCAGTTTATAGGATGGTTTAGAGACCTTATTTTTAGGGAGTTAGATGAAAATACGAATTCAATTTTAGAACGACTTCGATGGCTAGCTTCCGGACCAAGCGTGTATGTATTATCTTACAATGGTTATGTAATTAATGGTTATACATTCTATACAGATAAACATGATGAAGATAGTACCATGCAAAATAGTCGAGTAACACTTGTGGCTGAAGCGATGCATATTTCTGGTAGTAAGGATAGAAATCCAATTTATGCGAATATGTCATACTTTGACATTATCAAAAGAATATGGGAGTTGGATTATACGACATTCCAATTGCCAATTTTTCAATGCAAATGGGTTGATAACAACAGTGGTGTTAAAATAGATGAATTGGGATATGTGAAAGTTGATTTCAGTAAAGAAGGGTACAAAGAAAAACAATTTATAATGGCATCACAAGTGGTACAAGTATTTTATGTGCCAGACCCCGCAAACCGAAAGTGGTCGATTGTTCTGTTATCTTCCAAAACTACTGAAGGTTCTGATGAAAATTCAATTGAGGATGATCCTTTCAGTGGGACGTCGCAATCATTTCACAGCGGCCCCAATGAAGACGACGTTTTTTATGTTAGAGGAGACCACAATGAAGGGATTTGGATTATCGATAGAGGTTTCAAATCCCTTCAGCCTTTGAAATAAAAAGAGAGTTCAATAAAAAGGTTATATTTTGTTTGTATTACAGATCCTGTTATATCATGTTATTATCTTATCATTAGTTCATTTATGTAATCCAACTTAAGTGTTAAACCTTTTTTGCAGATAATGACTTCTGCACGTTCTGGTGCTCCTGACCTCCAGGCTGAACAAGCCTCTCAAGCAGCAGCAGCAGCAGCTGCTGCTTCTGAACAACCCTCTCAAGCCTCTAAACCTCAACCTATTGTTGTTGGTGCTGCTGCTGCTGCTATTGCCGCTCCTCTTGTTGAGGTCCAACAACCATCTGCACATGCTGATGCTAGAATTTTAGATGAAAACATTGATGATGCTGATATAGACGAAATGGTCGGGGATAAAAGATCAGCATCACAGAAAAAACAGGCGCGTCGTAGTTTAACGGTGTTGGCTAATGTTCTGAAGGCAAAGAGAAAAGGAATCAAATTTGATGTTGGGTGGAATGCATGAGGCCAACACGTTAACCCCAACAAGGCAATGTGTAGAAGTTACATTGGAATTGTCACTCGGCAACGCGTGCCGATTTACATAGCTTCATGGCACCATGTTGCATCCGGCCTGAAGGCTGTGATGTGGGAAGAAATTACGGTAACATTTTGATTTCATTTCTTTAATTTACTAGCAAATAAAATAATGAAACAGTGTCTTACTCTTCACAATCCATTGCAGGGTGCATTTATAGTAGATGATTCACACAAGAATTATGTAATAAGGCTTGCGGGAAGGTGTCATTGAGGTTTTTGCACTCTTCTTACAAAATATCATCTGAAAGATTCCAAGGGTAAAATAAACCCGCACCCACCCATTGTCTACACTCACTTTATATCCCAAGAATCATGGGATTCATTTATTTGTCATTGTGGGGATCAAAAGTTTCAAGTACATTGTGACTGATAATATGTTGTTTTAGGATATACATGTATTCATCACTTTGATTGTCAATATTTCATTTATGAAACAACAACTCAGTACTGAAAATAAGGAACACACATTAAAACCGACGTACCCCTATCGTAAAGCAAGGATGGGGTACGCCTCAATAGAAAAGAAAATTGTGCATATTTTAAATTTATAGTGATATTGTTATGTGTCAAGAAACAACTTTATAAAAATATTTCTCTATTTATATGTAGATTGATGCCTCTGAAATCAAACACACATCCATCCCTCGTCATGTGCTATGGAAGGAGGCACGTGTGGATAAGGAAGGGAAGCTAGTTGATGAAAACACACAAAAAGTGTGGGAAATATGTGTATGTATGACACGATAAAATGTTTTTTTTAAATTTCTATTACATAATAATTACTTATTTTCTTATATCCGACAGTCATAGAAGTCAGGTACTCCTGAAGTTGATGCAGACATATTATCGATAGCTTTGAAGCGACCAGAACAATACGGCCACGTTCGAGCTTGGGGGTTTGGGGTGACACCTCGAGTATATTATGAGAAAAAAAAAACAAGAGGATGAAAAAAATGAATAAATGACAGGAATGAAAAAAAGACTAGAAACTCTTGAAGAACAGTTTCAATGGTAGAGAGAGTTGCTAGCAACTTTAATGGGTGAGAAGCAAAAAGAAGAGACAACTCAGGAACAACCAGCGCGTGAAGATCCTGTCCCACACCCCACCAGCTTTGAGGCGATCCATTCCCCTCAAAGAGATGACTTAGCCATGGTAATCAATATTCTATTAATTGTTCTGATGAAATGTGAATCAGGAAAACACTGATTTCTTCCTATACTGATCTTCTATAGGGTGATAATGATTGTGATTTATATCTTTCAACACCCACCTATCGCCTTGTAGCAAGGGCTACAGTATTCAACATCTCAGAAGACACACTGCACAATAGACCACTTCCAAAAGATCATCTGAAAGTGACGATTACGGTAGCTCATGATCCAAAATCAGAGCTACCTGTTCCACTTGATGATGATGATATTTGTACAGTCGAACAGGCTATTAGGACATTCATTGCATGGACATCACAACTTGTGAGACTACATGCTGAAAAAGAGGTATTTATTTACAGTTTTTTAAGCCAAAACTTTAACAAAAAAATGTCTTGAACCAATGAATTTTATTATAGGCGAAGAAAGGGGATGAGGTGAAAGGAAACTTAGGAGCATCGAAAGGATCAACCAGCCGATCCAAAAGATCTACGGAAAGCGTAATTACACCCCTATTCTCTATCCACATTTAATTACATTGAAGGCTCATGTGGATACGATGTTGAGAAATGGTAGTATCCATGTAGTTGTTTTTGAAGAGAATATGTACAGAGAGGAAATACAAGATTTTGTTGCTGCTGAGAATGTAAATGAGATCCTTGAGTATGGGTGGCTCGACATCAAAAGTGTAAATGTGTATATGAGGTATGTTTTCAACCCCGCCGCTTTTCCAAAAGATGATATATTGTGCTAATTATGATTAAATACATTTTATATTATTGGTAGACGTTTATATGAAAAGCAGTTGAAGGGTTTTCCTCATGAGTCAAAATTCAGACTCGTCAGTCCTCATATCACAGCAACACAAGAAATAGAATTATCAGAATCAGAAATTAAGGAAAGAGCGACTGCTTTACTGAAATCATTTGACAACAAGATAACGGATGACAGACTCTTCCTCATACCAACCATGCAGGGGTAAAACTATCCGATTAATGAATATCAATTATATTTTTATTTCCTTCATTACTTATTCCTTTTTGTGTATTTAGGCAACATTGGCTTCTAATTGCGGTGAATTTGGATACTCCCAATATTTATTTTCTAGATTCAAATCACAGATATCAAACAAACCAACCGCATGTGATGTAGTTTGTAAATCTGTAAGACACTACATCCTACGTTTTAGGTCTAAACATCAAGTTATATAATATATATTATATTTTCCTGAGGATTTTGTTATGATAGGGCGGTGTACCAATATCAACTAAATCATGGTATGAGGATAGGGGATAAGCATAAGGAGCCGAGCAAGTACTACGTATGGACAAATATCAGGGTATATATAATAAAATTTCACTATCCAAACATATATCAAAACAAGTTACTTACTTGCCTCATGATCAATGTTTCTGAAGTGTCAAAAACAAACAAACGACAAAGATTGTGGTTATTATGTTTTTAGATTCATGAGAGAGATCATTTTCAATGGACAAACTAGCATCCCTAAAGAGGTATTTTCGAAAAAAATTACCATTTCATTTAAATTATTCATTAATTCTTTATTTATATATTTTTCAGTACTATTATGAATTCCGAAAAGCGTCATATTCACAAGACGATGTAGATATGTTCAGAAACGAGTGGGCCACATACCTGATGCAAGATTGTCCAGAAATAGCATAAAGATCTGACTTTTATTGCAAGAGTTAAGGACGCGTATAATTGGCAGAAATTTTTGAGAGGGGTTCATGGGGATAAAAAGATGAAACATTCTTGTATGTAAATGTTTGTAGAAAAATTGTAATTATTATTAAATAAAACATTCTTTCTCCAATGGGTCATTTTTCCATTTTAACAGATGAAATGTACCAGCAACATGAAAGAATTATGAACCACATTTCTTTGGAATTTGGACAAAAAAACTAGTAAAATCTCCAAAATACCTTCATATCATGCATGAACCTGTAAAATCTCCAATCATTAGTTGCATGTATGCAGAAACTTCCATGATAGATTGGAAGTTCACCAATCCATTTGATGAACAAGATGAGATGTTAAATCTGGCATTTAGAACATCAAATGTAAGAAATTGTTCCAATTACTTGGAAATTGAGGCTACATTTATAGATCCTTCCTCTGTTTCATCAAGCGAGTCAGTTCCTAGTTCCAAAAAGCATTCACAAACATGACTATGTAATTATTCATTATGAAAAACATATAGGTACCATTAAATACTTATATTGGTCAACTTTGACTCATGGATCATTCCTAGGATTGAGATAAGGTTGAATCTTACACGTCACATTTGACCCATGGATCGTTGTTCTTAAGTTTCAAAAGAATCCGAATGCATTTGGTCGGTTTGCCGTATGTCAGTTGTTGATTTCACTTAAAATTAAGTCTATTTTTAACAAAATAGAGACACTGTGAGTGGTGTCGGCCACACCAGGCCTCGGATTGATGTGGGGTTGACTCGTACACATCACACATGAGTCATGGATCATTTTAAAAAAGTATGAACACAATCATAAGACGTTAGATCGGTTTGGCGTATGTACGTAAAATATTGTCCATTTTAAACAAAATAGATACACTTGGAGTGATAACGGTCATACCGCGCCTTAGATTGTGGCGGGGTTGACTCGTACACGTCATATATGACCCATGAATCGTTTTCCTAAAGTGTCAACACAATCCGAAGGCGTTTGGTCAGTTTCCCGTATGTCAGTTGTTGATTTAACTTAAAAATAAGTCCATTTTGAACAAAATAGAGGCACTTTGAATGGTGTCGGACACACCGGGCCTCATATTGAGTCTCGGTTGACTCGTACACATCCAATTTGACCCATGGATCGTTTTCCTTAAGTTTTAATAGAATCTGAATGCGTTTGGTCGGTTTTCCGTATGTCAGTTGTTGATTTCACTTAAAATTAAGTCCATTTTTAACAAAACAGAGGCACTGTGAGTGCTGTCGGCCACATCGGGCCTTGGATTGAGGCAGGGTTGACTTGTACATGTCACAAATGGGTCATGGATCGTTTTTCAAAAGTATCAACACAATCAAAAGCCGTTAGATTGGTTTGGTGTATGTACATAAAATATTGTCCATTTTAAACAAAATACATACACTTGAAGTGATACCGGTCACCCCTCGCCTCGGATTGAGGTGGGGTTGACTCGTACACATCACATATGACCCATGGATAATTTTCCTAAAGTTTCAACACAATCCGAAGGTGTTTGGTTGGTTTCCCGTATGTCAGTTGTTGATTTCTCACTTAAAAATAAGTCCATTTTGAACAAAATAGAGGCACTTGGAGTGGTGTCAGCCACAAAATTCCTCATATTGAGGCGGGGTTGACTCGTAGAAGTCACATTTTAAGGTGAGTATGCATACACTATACTTGAACTTCTTAGAGAAGAGTTTCTGGAAGAGTATAAGGTACATGAAGCAATGAAGATCATTAGAGTGTTGGAGAAAATGTGGTTGCTACAAACAATGTGGCAATCTGCTTATGCAACGCGGCCTAAGTTACAACTTGCATGTATTGTACTTTATTTTTTTCTGAAGGGTTTCAGTGTAAATGCATTTTGGAATGATCATTGCTATTCATTGTCTTTTAGGTTTTTTTAACAGCCGAGAGGAAAGGGTGGGGTCTGCAGACATTGGAGGATATGTTGAAGGGTGATTTTGTGTGTGAATATGTTGGAGAAATGTTAACTCATGTAGTTCTGAAAAGAGTCACTATTTAAAAGAAATTCACAAGTTTAGATACATCTCAAGATGGTCAGTTTAAAGAAATTTTGAGGGAAACTACTAAATACATGCTCAAATATGCACACATCCCCCAATTTTAGATCGTTGTCTACTACAATGATCTTCTAACCAAGATATGCATTAGAACGTTCATGATACATATAGCAATTCACTTCCCACCTTCAAGAATGATCTGATGCCCAAACCATGATAGCATTATGTTTTTCCTTGAAAATTATCTTGGTGAACTGGAATGGCAATAGCTGCACACATGAAGAGACAAGTAGAGATGCAAAATCACAAGAGTGAGAGAGGGAGAAGTAAGATAATCTTTGAAGAAGAAAGAAAAGTAAACATGATGGCTGGCCATAGTTCCGAGGATTCTACATATTCAAATCTCATGATCTTTCATGTTTACTTTTCTTTCTTCTTCAAAGATTATCTTACTTATCCCTCTCTCACTCTTGTGATTTTGCGTCTCTACTTGTCTCTTAATGTGTGCAGCTATTGCCATTCCAGTTCACCAAGAGAATTTTCAAGGAAAAGCATAATGCTCTCATGGTTTGGGATTCTGATCATTCTCGAAGGTGGGAAGTGAATTTCTCTATGTATCATGAGTGTTCTAATGCATATCTTGGTTGGAAGATCATTTTAGTAGACAATGATATAAAATCGGGGTATGTGTGCATATTTGAGCATGTCTTTAGTAGTGTCCCTCAAAATGTATTTAAACTGACCATCTTGAGATGTATCTAAACTTGTGACTTTCTTTTAAATAGTGACTCTTTTTAGAACTGCCTGAGTTAACATTTCTCCAACATATTCACACACAACATCACCCTTCGACATATCCTCCAATGTCTGCAGACCCCACCCTTTCCCCTCGGCTATCAAAAAAACCTAAAAGACAATGAATAGAAATGATCATTCCAAAATGTATTTAAACTGAAACCCTCCAGAAAAAAATAAAGTACAATACCTGCAAGTTGAAACTTAGGCCGCGTTGCACAAGCCGATTGCCACATTGTTTGTAGCAACCACATTTTCTCCAACACTCTAATGATCTTCATTTCTTCATGTCTCTTATACTCTTCCAGAAACTCTTTTCTAAGAAGTTAGACTATTGTATATGCATACTCACCTTCAAATGTGATGTCTACGAGTCAACCCCGCCTCAATCTGAGGCCTGGTGTGGCTGACACCACTCCAAGTGCCTCTATTTTGTTCAAAATGGACTTATTTTTAAGTGAGAAATCAACAACTGACATACGGGAAACTGAAAAAATGCCTTCGGATTGTGTTGAAACTTTAGTACAACGATTCATGGGTCATATGTGACGTGTACGAGTCAACCCTGCTTCAATCCGAGGCGCGGTGTGACCGATATCACTCCAAGTGTATGTATTTTGTTTAAAATGGACAATATTTTACATACATACACCAAACCAATCTAATGACTTCTGATTGTGTTGATACTTTTTTACAACGATACATGACTCATGTGTGATGTGTACGAGTCAACCCTGCATCAATATGAGGCCCGGTGTGGCCGACACCACTCACAGTGTCTCTGTTTTGTTAAAAATGGACTTAATTTTAAGTGAAATCAACAACAGACATACGGAAAACCGACCAAACGCATTTGGATTCTATTGAAACTTAAGGAAAACGATCCATGGGTCAAATAAGATGTGTACGAGTTAACCCCACCTCAATCTGAGGCGCGGTGTGACCCATATCACTCCAAGTGTATGTATTTTGTTTAAAATGGACAATATTTTACTTACATATGCCAAACCAACCTAACGACTTCTAATTGTTTTGATACTTTTTCACAACGATCCATGACTCATGTGTGACGTGTAAGAGTCAACCCCGCATCAATCTGAGGCCCGGTGTGGCCGACACCACTCACAGTGTCTCTATTTTGTTAAAAATGGACTTAATTTTAAGTGAAATCAACAACTGACATACAACATACCTAACAACACATTTGGATTCTGTTGAAACTTAAGGAAAATGATCCATGGGTCAAATTTGAAGTGTAAGAGTCAACCCTAACTCAATCCGAGGCCCGGTGTGGCCGACACCACTCAAAGTTCCTCTATTTTGTTCAAAATGGACTTATTTTTAAGTGAAATCAACAACTGACATACGGGAAACCAACCAAACGCCTTCGGATTGTGTTAAAACATAAGGACAACGACTCATGGGTCATATGTAACGTGTATGAGTCAACCCCGCCTCAATCCGAGATGCGGTTTGACCGGTATCACTCCAAGTGTATGTATTTTGTTTAAAATGGACAATATTTTATGTACATACACCAAACTGATCTAACGTCTTATGATTGTGTTGATAATTTTGAACAATGATACATGACTCATTTGTGATGTGTACGAGTCAAACCCACCTCAATCCGAGGCCCGGTGTGGCCGACACCACTCAAAGTGCCTCTGTTTTGTTAAAAATGGACTTAATTTTAAGTGAAATCAACAACTGACATACGGAAAACTAACCAAACTCATTTGGATTCTATTTAAACTTACGAAAAATGATCCATGGGTCAAATGTGATGTGTAAAAGTAAACCCCGCCTCAATCCAAGGCCCGGTGTGGCCGACACCACTCAAAGTGCCTCTATTTTGTTCAAAATGGACTTATTTTTAAGTGAAATCAACAACTGACATACGAGAAACCGACAAAACGAATTTGGATTATATTGAAACTTAAGGAAAACGATCCATTAGTCAAATGTGACGTGTATGAGTCAACCCCGCCTCAATCTGAGTCCTGGTGTGGCTGACACCACTCCAAGTGCCTCTATTTTGTTCAAAATGGACTTATTTTTAAGTGAGAAATCAACAACTGACTTACGGGAGACCGACCAAACAACTTCCAATTGTGTTGAAACTTTAGTAAAATGATCCATGGGTCATATGTGACGTGTAAGAGTCAAACCTGCCTCAATACGAGGTGCAGTGTGGCCGGTATCACTCCATGTGTATGTATTTTGTTTAAAATGGACAATATTTTACATACATACGCCAAACCGACCAAACACATTCGAATTCTGTTGAAACTTAAGGACAATGATCCATGAGTCAAATGTGATGTGTAAGAGTAAACCTCGCTTCAATCTGAGGCCCGGTGTGGCCGACACCACTCAAAGTGCCTCTATTTTGTTCAAAATGGACTTATTTTTAAGTGAGAAATCAACAACTGACATACAGGAAACCGACCAAACGCATTCAGATTCTATTGAAACTTAAGGAAAACGATCCATGGGTAAAATTTGATGTGTACGAGTCAACCCCGAATCAATCCGAGGCCCAGTGTGGCCGACACAACTCAAAGTGCCTTTATTTTTTTCAAAATGGACTTATTTTTAAGTGAAATCAACAACGGACATACGAGAAACCGACCAAATGCCTTTGGATTGTATTGACACTTTAGGACAACGATTCATGGGTCATATGTTATGTGTATGAGTCAACCCCGCCTCAACTATCATGTACGCATACTCACCTTCAAATTCATGGGTGCAAGTACAAGGCACAGATGAAGATAAACAATTTCAAAAACAAGTTGACCAACATGCATCATCCTTGATGGAAGTAAAATAGGAATTCATATGGACATTCTTAAAGATATGATTTTGATGTATATAGTGAAAGGGTGGTGGATGTTCATTGTTGATGTTGTTTGTCTACAGGACTTTCACCTTCTCTTCTCCTCTTGCTATGTTTGGACATTATGCAATAGCCTTATATCATGTGGGGGTTCTAGTGGTTCTTTCCCGATGATGGAGGTGTTAAACATCATATGGTGGCGTTTGTGAGCTAAAGCGTATAGTGGGGAGCACCATAGAAATTAAGTGGTCGGTTGATGACATGATCGGCATTTTGAATTTGATAGTCTTGGGTAAAATCCATCTTAAGTGTTTAGATCAGTTGAGTACATTGAGATGAAGGTTGTGGTTGGGTTTTGTTATGGGTGTTTGGGGCAATGTAAGTATTTAATGGTTGGGTTGTGATCGGTTGATGACATGTTTGTGGTTGATATACTGGTTTTTCTACAGGTCTGTTCAGCTGGCTGTACTGATGCAGATTTTCTATTTGCAGCAGGTAGGGATTTAACAGCGCTTTTCTAGCGCTGTTAAATGTCACCTTTAACAGTGCAAAAAAAGTGCTGTTAAAGGTCACCTTTAACAGTGCTTTTTTAGCGCTGTTAAAGGCCCCCCTTTATCAGCACTGAGCTTTACAATGCTTTTTTAGCACTGTTAAAGCCTGATTTTAGCGCTGATATTGCCTCTTTTTATAGTAGTGATACTATGCAGTATTTTTCACTATTCATCAAAAATTGAATTTTTTTCAGAAGAATACCAAAAATCCACCCTAATATAATTTTGATATTAATAATTAAAAAAAGAATTATATTTTATGAAATTTAATATTTAGTAGTCTCTAAAATTAAATTTATTATTTTTACAAAAGGAAAAAAAATTAGTTCTTTTAAGAAAATATTTTTTCTAAATATATAACTATTTTAACAAAACTCATAAATTCAATTATAAAAATGTTTTATTAATGTGAAACAATTATAATTTACATTTAAAATTTATTTTTTATTATTCATAATACAATATTTAATTTATAAATAAATATATCATTTAAAATTATTATAATACTAATGTGTTATTTCACAAAAACTCAATCTTGCGTATAACGCAAGCCAATCCGGTGTTGTCTGAAACATAAGCTATGAAATTAATTTAAAGAGATATAATACTACAAAATCTTTGGGTTTTACAATTTTTAAATTTAAAAAAAATTATATTATCTAACAAAGGATTAAATTCATGTTATCAAGGAAAGAGTTAAAATTGTTAAACACGTATTAATACAAAAAATATAAGGGTATAACCTCAAGGTAAACATGTAAAAATAAATATTGTTTCAATAAGACTTGAACCATATCACCATATGGTCTAATTTGAGTTTTTTAATTAACACATGTCCATAAAAATGAATTATATATTATTTAACACAAAGTTAGTTACAAAATATCACCCCCTTTGTGTTTAATATATTTTATGTTCTCACATGGGGAAACAATTATGATATGAATGCAAATATATGTCTATATTGATATTAATGAAATAAATTTTTATTAAAAAACTTTATTGTAAATTTTTTGAAGTAATATAATTACCTTAAATTCTTAGGAAGTGAAAATAGATTAGTAATTTAAATTATAGAAAAATAAAACAAATGATACTTAAAATATTGGTTTTGATATAATTTCAAAGACATAATTTTTGAAATTAATTTTATTTATCTATATGACATATTAAATAATTTTTTAAAATTTGTTTTAATATCCCCTTTTTATGTATTTTAAATCAAATTAAATTAATATTGTTCGAATTGACATTTATTATAATGTATAAAAATAATTTTTTTAATTATTTAAAATTCATAAAAATATTCTCCTCAACCATGTAAATGAGATAGAGTTAAAAATGTCATAAATATTCCATTTATTGGTCATTTGATTCATTTATAGTAACATTATTAACCATTTTTGATTAAAATTGTGTATCCTATGTGGAAGATAAAAAATAACTGAGAACATGGTTAATCAAAATGATAAGGTTTAAAATGAGCCAAAAACATGTATAAATTATACTGGTTGATGGTATCCAACCATTTACTATCTTATAATTGAATTATATGACATTTTTATGTATTAGGAATGATAAAATAATTTTTTATAATTTAATAATTTTTGGAATTCCAAAAGTATCCCTCACATAAACTATAAAAGGATATCTCCTCCCTCACTTATTCCCATTACTTTGGGACTTCTATATTGACCAAAACCTACAACTTTTTATTAATTGCATTGTTATCCATTTTTTGGAGGTCCTTCTATTAAAAAACTACCATACCTAGATCCATTGAGAATATTTCTAAAAGAAGTATGTTGAAGAACAGGATGTTCAAACATGTACGGAGGAAATCAGACCTAAGGTAAGGGTTTCTCATCCCCCATTTTACTTATAAGAGATATATTCATTATTCACTAGTAATTTATTTTGTGTAGTATATATAATTCCTTTAGATATTTTGTATCTTGAATATCATTATATTCATGATATTAAATCTTTTATTTGATAATTATTAATTTTATGGGGCATACAATTTGACAAATTACAAAGTGGTATGGGATTTCATAACTCAATTTTCATTCATTGGGTTATTATTATATTTCATATATTATTTAATGCTATTATTATGTTTGAAATTACCTTTTACTAACTTATTTTGTATTTTTAGTTGTTCTATATGTATTTACAGTAGATAAACACAATCAATTCATTTGATTCACTATCACCTTAATGATATGATCATTACGAGGGAATTAGTGTCAACATTCATTGGCTGAGGTATAAATTAATTTTATGTAACTATATTATTTTATGAGTTGTTTATAGAGACCCCTTTACATGTTATACCATTAATATCTTTGTCTTCATTGTATTTAATGTTTCATTTTAAGGTATTTCATTTATGGGGAATATGATTCAACGGATTACTATGTGGTAAGGGTTTATTTCACAATATCAGCATTATTCAAGATTTTTTATTAAGTATACAGTATTGAATATTTCTCCTCCTTGACCATTTTTTCTAAAAACATTTTCAAAAATATTTTTACTATTCTCCAATTATTGTTTAATGTCATTTTTACCCCTTTTGACTTATTTTAAAATGGGTTAAAAGGAATCTTCCTAATGTCTTCTAAAAGAGTATACATTATGAATTTACTTAAAAAAATTAAAAGAAATGTTTTTTATCTAATATGGAATGAAAATAATTTACCTTCTTCATGAACCCTTAATTATTTAAACATTGATTTCCAATTTTTCTAGATTATTTTTAATGAAAATATTTCGTTACAACATGAACTGGTTTTATATTTAAAAAATTATTCTCCTCAAGAAATATTCTAGTAATATTTTTAAAGTATTTTAACCTATTATAACATCCTTTATATAATATCATGTTGAGGATTTAATCTAGTGATACCATACACTATATTTTGTTGAGTTATTAAGGATAAGTTTGATTGGTAATGTACTAATTTGATATCATTACCCATAATAATTTGGATGGTTTACAATTATGTTGATTGATTGGATAAAGTTATTAACATTTTATATTAAATTTTGAATATGATTTTATATTTTTATTATGTTTCACTCATTTTATTTGAGAAATGAAATACACTTAGTAAGTGATGTATGAGGCCCTCAATATCCTCTCGATACATCGATAGGTATCATGAGACATACTAGACCTGGATTTGTCCAAGGCCTTACCCATGTTTGTAGACATCTTGGATGAGGCCCTGAAAATATGTTTTATATGTTTAGCAATGTACATTCCATAATTTTTATAATATTTATTGATATTTCATGTGATTATTTAACATGTAGAATATCCATTTATAAGTTTCATTCTCATGTGATTATATTTATTCTATTATTCTATTATTATTTATTCCTAGTATATTTTTCTCAAGATTATGTTTAATAGATTGTGTTTCAATTATTAACCTTTCCATATTTTTTTGTATGCCTTATTTACATATGGATTACATTGTATGGTAACCCTTAAAGGGCATCTAATATCACCCGTTTCTTATGTTTCAATTTTCCCCAAGACACATGGATGTGTTATTTGATTGATATGAAGGGTTACAAAGAAGGGGATAATTTAATTATCAAATAAATTCTTTATTTATTTAATGTTTTAAAATATAATGTGATTTTAAACTATGTATCTTGTTTTCCAAGACTAATAAACTATTATATCCTTAGGGATGTGATTTCTTGTATCTTATAACATGTTAGTAAAGTAACTACCAACTATAGACTGCTGGGGTTAGGGACCTTACAATATATATAGGGATAAATGTTCCATGTACATTCTGTATATGAACCAAATACCAGGTAAAATCCACATTACATGGGTACATGACAGAGTACATAGAAATATATAGTGTTACCAATACACATATTTTATTTTCGATTCATGTTATGTTGAGTAACAAGGTTGTCGAACCTGTCTCAAGGATATGACATACCTAGGGGTCTAGGTAGATTTATATTCCATGTGACCCTATATAAACATCATATAATTTTTCATGAAACATCTATCTTTAATATATCCTTCTTTGGAACAAGGATTTATGAATGTGTGAATCCTATCATGAGTAGTTTCCCATGTGGGTGTGATGGTTTTCATAATTAACGAATTAGAGATATGATGTGAGGTGATGTGGGTAGTACAATTTCTTTCCTAACTCATAGATTGTAGTAGTGATCATGTATGACATAAAAGTGTTTCCAGTGTCATTACTCCCATATCTCTTGAAATGGTAGGACCCCATATCTTATAATCAAGTAGGTATGAAACTCTACTACATTATTGAGGGTGTAAGTCACCAATATATAGAGTGTACTTCCAGTTTTAGTGCTCTTGGAGTGTGTGTGTAATCCATTAGATTAGTGATTCCTTATGTGTTTTGTGTATTCGAGAGGTTTTAGGGCTTAATAATCATTATATAGTGGTTACAATAGATGATGGGAAATGAAATAGTTCTCTCTAGGTTGTGAATTCAAATAGAGAGGATTGGCACATCCACTTTGTATCTAATCAGGTTCTGAAAGGAGTTTGGAATCAATGATGGGAACTTTGGAGATGTAGGAACTATTTAGTTTTAGATGTCTATAAGGATGGATACCCCATTTCTCTCTTCATATGTTTTTATTTTGGAGAATATATAATATTTTTATTTATTACCCTCTTTCTGTAATGGTTGAGCTGGATATTGTAATTTCTGTTACTTTCTTATTTGTTTTTGAGGTGTCCTACTAGGTATGTATATACTCACCCCTTCCTGGGGTTTTCCTGTAAGGTTTGTGTTTTATGTAGATGATAGATGGATCGATAATGGCCTTGGGGGAATATACTTTGGAATATCATAGTAATATGTGAACATGATGGATGTTTTTAGTGGTCATCCCTAGATATTATGAGTTAGAAGTTCTTTATTTTTTCCCTTTTTCCAACATGTTATCAAGTTGGTACATCATCTCTTGTTGGTTTTTTAATTTTACCCTTTATTCATTTTTATAGTTATATTATGTTTGATGTAATTTGATTTATTTTCTATAGGTTTTTGAATTCATGATTTACACTATAGATGATTCAGCCTTTTCATATCTATTTGCACTATTGCATGGATGTTATTTTTTATAAATGTATAGGTGTATAAGATTATTCCACCCATTTTAGTGATATTCATGCTCTTTGTTATTTTTAATCCCCTACACTATTGTAGACAATCTTTGGCCATCACCCTCATCTTATTGTTCACAATAGAGGTGTATCAGTGGTCCGAGTCATAAAATAGTGGTATCAAACATTATTTTTTCCTTCTGAACAATTTTAGAGTTAGACATGGTGTGTGTATTAGTTTGGGAACTTAGGGTAACTATGTTGGAGTGTCTCAAGTTTGACTCGTGGGCCACGGAACATAGTGTTAGTGTGGTGGTCAACGAGTCCATACACTAATACTCTAACCTTCTACTTTTTTATTCGACATATTGAGTCACTGATTTTTGGGAAACCAATTGTAAATGACTCATATATGATTGGGTCTTTTGAATTTCATATAAATCTTCATTCAGCTCCCTAGGCATGATTATCTAAACATGGTACGTCTTAGTAGCATTCAGGATGTCTTTGTGATGAAACACTACTAGGATACAAATATAGGATCATGATAATGATAATTTTATAAATGATACCTTATCTCAAGGACCCATTCATGAGGTGTTTACCTCATTCCAGTATTGATATGTGATACCACCTATTATGTAGTATGTAGATCTACCTATAGTTGTTTAAGAAAATAAAATAATGAATGATGGGAAGCTGATAGATCCAATATGTTTGTATGATGATGCACACAAACATAACCTATTATGTGTGTTCTATTGATGGATACCTATGAGGTTTCATGGAGGGATAGACCCTCAGGAAGTGGAATATAGGAAAAAGTTAGTGGCCACTGTTTTTTAGTTTATTTCTACCCCATCTAATCTGATAGTTTCACTTATGAACAACCTTCTTTACGAAAAATTGAAATTCTGGTGGAGTCTGATCAAGAAGACGAATGATGTGATGGGGATATCATGTTCTAACATTAAGTAGTTTTTTCATGAATAATATCATTGTTCAATCTTGGAATATTTCTTGGCCCAAGTGCTTCTTGAGATAAATCACTATGATATGATAGTTTTTCAGTATTCCTTGAGTTTAACTATAATCATGAACTATTATCTCAATATGGTATGCCATGTATACCTCTATACATGTATTTTTTAGTATGTTCATTGAGTAGAAATTCCTACCAGTGTGGTATCCTTATCTATTTTTTCTTATGACGTATTGTTAGGGAAAGAGATGGTCATAGAGAAATTTTTAGTACAAAAATGTTGGAAAGATGGAGATAGTAGTGGAAATCATGGGGTTGAGTTATCCTCACAATCTAGTAGATGATAGTCTTTAGGGTCTTGAAGAAGTAGGTATTGTAACTAACAACCTCAAACATGTGGATCTACAACACGAAGTTTACACAATGGATCCAGTCATCCTATAGAGGGATGGTTCTATTATAGTGATGGGTATGGTAACATGGATCATGATTTTATGAATTTTTGATCTAAGGATGATGGGTATTTAGTAGACTGACTTCTATGAAAGAGGAAATATCATGATAATGTATCTCCCATATGTGTGAAGGAAATCACCTAGGGAGATGGTGATGATGGAGTGTTTTGCAGTTCCCTAGAGGGGGGGGGGGGGGTCCACTAGTGGTGGAAAATTATATGACCTACTCACCCAACCACTATGTGTCCACTCTAGGCTAATTATTCTAGAGGTCAAGGGAATGAAAAGTTGAATTCTTTAGAGGGATATCAGTTGGCTACTCATGAAATTATTTTAGTTATAATTAGTGTCTTCCCTAATTTATCTCATATACTAGATGGAATTGGTGAAATAAATTCATTTATCTCCATATCCCTTATGAATGGGTTGGATATTCTAGTAGAGACATTAACCCATCAGCTATGGCTATAGGTTCCTAGGGAGATCGATTCTTCTTTATTGAAAATATGTAGGTAGTACAAGTTGGAAATCAATATAGAATCTTTATTTTGTGACCTCTGGATCATCATGATTAAACATTGTAATTTTATCCAAGGAATTTAGTGTATGTATGTAGTTCACACCGAGATTAACTATCATAATAGGAATGTTGGATTCCTCTATAAAAAGGGGGTGATATTATCCTTTTTGGGTGAGAGGGATATTATTTTTGAGTGAGTAAGGATCATGGGTAGGAATACGAAAAAATGAACCTTCAATTTCTAGGTTTGTCCCATAGTGTGTTCGGATCTTTATGAATCTATCTTCCAGAAGTGTTGGAGGATTATATAAATGTATTTACTGAAAATAAACCAGGTAAACCTTCTTTGGAGTATATTAACATCATCATTGATAGGAACTTTGTGAATGAACTAATATATTCTACGATATATGTTTTGACCCCTACTGAGCTCCACAATTTGAGGGTAGAATTGAAAGACCTTTGAGGTAAATGTTTTATCAGACATAGTGCATCTCCCTGGGTAGCTCCTATTTTGTTCATGTGAAAGGATTATGGGATAATAAGGCCTTTAATTGGTAATAATTTCTCTAATAATTTTAAAATGAAGAACAATTAACCATTTCAAAGTATTTTAAACCTCTACAAACTATTGAAAAGTTCTAGTTGGTTTTAAAATATTGTTCTCAGGTCTGACAACTATCGTTTGAGGGTTTGTGAGGATAATATATCAAAAAATAAAATTTTCTATTTCTATAGACAATATGAATTCTAGGTGATTCTATTTGGTTTGAATAATTCACACTCTATGTTCATGGATATTATGAACCAAATCACCGATCCATACATGGAATGATTCATAGTTGTCTTTATAAGATATAAGACCCTTTGAATTTACTGACTTTATAAGGGAAGTCATTTACAAGGATAGAGCAGTGTTTGAGAGCCTTTGAAGAGCTGAGGTAGTTTTTGGTTAGTGATCATGTTTTTAGGCTACCGATGGAGGGATCTAAGTATGTTGTGTTAATAATTCTTATGGAGATGGTATTATATTTCTGTTAATGTAGAGGATAATACTTATTTATTTTGGTTCTAGGAATTTTTTATGAAATGAGATAAATTACACAACCCACTACATAGACATGGGAATGGTGGTCTTCAACTTGAATATGTAGAGGGATTATATTCTAATGTAGTGTTTCCTTGTTTACTCATACCATCAGATTCTTAGGTACGTATTCACGTAGATAAATCTTAACCTAACATAAAAGTGTTGGTAATAATTCTTTTAGGATAATAACATCATTATATTCTACACTCAAATAAAGAGAAACATGGTTTCAAATTCCCATTATAGGAAAACCCATTTTTTCTTTGTCAAGAAGTAGTTAGAGTAGTTTTCCTTATTAAAAATATCCCATGTAGAGGATATGTGTGAAAATTATCTTCACTCGATAGTGATGAATCCCCTACTTCTTTAGTGTGTGAGGTATTCCTAAATTTTAGAAATATACAGTGAGGTTCTACATGAACAAATATCCTTAGTAGATTCACATAATCAATTTTTTACATAGGGGGATCACATCATGCTTTTTAAGGGATGGATTGTCATTATGGTCATGTTTTTGGAGGATGTGTTGAGGGAGTTTCATACCTCCAACTTGGATATATGTAAGGGTGGGTAAATGATTTATGAGGACCCAAAGATGCAGTTTTGATCGGTTTGTATGAGGTTTAGCATTGTTGTGTTTATCTCTTAATGGATCACATGTCATCATATAATGCTTGAACATCATGTGATTGTAGGATTGACACAACCTCCTGAAAATGCTAAAAGGATGTGGGATTAAATATTAATGGTTTTTAAAGTTATTTCATCTATTTAGAGGGTTCATAATTCTATATACATGATTTTTTACCAACATAACAATTTTTCACAAATTGCATCCATTAGGTAGAAGAGTTTGGTCAAATGTTTGGGGTTTTTTGGAGTTATAGAGATCATATATCTTCATGGGGTACCCACAATTATCATCTCCCACTATGATTTCGATTTGAATAAATTTTTTTGAGGGTTCTACATTAAGATTTTAGAACCCAGTTAAATATGAGAATAGTTTTTTACCACTAGATGGACAGAAAAATGGAGTGAACAATCAGTGTTTTAAATTATATTTTAAGAGGAACTATGATGGACTACGACCAGAGTTGAGAGGATCAATTTTAATTAGTGGGGTTCTTTTTTAACAAAAAATATCACCCTATTATCAATATATAACCATCCAATTCCCTCTATGGGAAACCTATCAAGTTATCCTTATACTAGACAGATATTGGTGAGACATTTCCTGTTGGGATATAATTGGTACAAGTAATGAAAGTTAATGATCAGGTGATCCGTGAGTGATTGAGGATATCCAAGAGTAGATATAAATATTATATGGGATGAAATCATAGGCCTACAAAGATATATAATGGAGACCATAAATTATTAATAGCCTCCTAACGATGAGGAATTTTATGATTTTTCCAGGGAAGTTGGGTATCCTGGAGGTCCATTGGGATATTCCAGATCTAATAAAGGTTTGATGAGGTTTTATACCAATTTTTATTTGCCTCAAAATTGAATGGAATGCATGATGTCTTACATGTGTTGTTTTTGATGATATTCACGCACAATTTGATGCATGTTATTGATTAGGGTGATTTAGACATCAAGGGTGGAGCCACCTTTTTGGAGTACCTGGTTGAAGTTGAAGACTTACATTAGAGGATCGTAAATGGGGGAATAATTCCACTTTTTTAAATTCTTATAAGGAAAGGTAGAATTAATTAGGGATCTTGGGAACATGAGATTTAGATTAAGACTCAATACCCCCTCTATTTATATGTATACAGTTCTTTCTAGGTAGAAAATTCTTGAAAGAGGAGAGAATGTAACAACACCTATTTTCATAGTTTCATAATTTAAAAATTAATGTATATATATTAAATACTTACATTTTTTCAGTGTTGTGGTTGGGTATCCTAGATCCCAGGAATTAATATTTTAAAAATAGGAATATATATTAAATTACATACATTCAAATTTTTAGAATAAATGGTTTTCTCAATGGTTTGGACCTAGTATGGGAAATATATTATTATAGTTCTTTTATGAATATTGGTTTTACTCTAGGTGTGATAAAAAGTATGTGGTGTTGGATGTTCAGTTGTAGGATACAATTATAGGTGAATAAATGGAATTAAAAAAATATTTATTTAATTTGGATTTAATTTCCAAAATCAAATTCTCTCTATATTTAAATGTTATAATCGAAAATTTATATGCTTATCTACATAACCCTTAGTTTTTTTTATAGGAAGAGGATTTATCTATTGGCATGGATAACCTAGTAACTTGGGTGTATGAATGATCAAGAAGAATCATGAGATAGGTGATGAAAATATCAATATAATCACCTTAATCGCTAATAGACATATTCTTCACCAATGATTGAACCATTCATAAGGTATGAATTGTTATTATTTGGATTTCAAACATTTGGTTAATTTTACAATTATGTATTTCTTATATTATTATTTTATCTATGATTTATGTAATTCATATTAACACAATTTTATTTTAATATTCTTAAACATAATTATTTAATTGTTATCCCTTTATATAACCCTTATTTCAGAAGTATGTAATTATTGGATGGGATCACTCTATCCAATTATGTTTGTCACTTTTTTCTTGGGCCTTTACCATCCATGTTATTCACATTCTTCAAAATTTCCACACATGGTTGGAAATTCTACATTTTCATGCTAGATATGGGCATGATTGAACCCCCAAATTCATGGAGGATACATGAAAAACATGGGATTGATTTTTTAGGATAGATCAAGGGATATTTGAGGTAAATATTTATATCTCAAGGATCAATTCGACCAAAAAAATAGATGATGGAATTATTGATTACTAAAAGGGTCATTTCAGTTCTGATTTTCATCCACCAAATATTGGGAATCGATAATTAAATACCTTTACCCATAGATTTAGTCAATTAAGGTGTGTAAAATGGAGGATTTTATAGGAAAAACAATGGATATATCATCCATATGAATAAATATTTCAAATTGTCTAAAATTTGGGACTACCCATCATGTATCCTAGAGGAACACATGCCATATAGTCTAGTTCTTAAGGAATCTAGTGTTTTTTCAAAGTTAAACATCACACCTAGTAGGATCCTATTTGAGAAGAAAATCCTTATGTTTAAGGAACACACTAAAGAACCTATGTGGTTATACATTCTATGCACTATGTGGGAAACACAATGTATAAATAAATTACTATCCAAGTCATGTATTGTGTGTACATAGCCAAAACATCCAGGAACACCAAAGTACCTTAGTATGGGACAGAGTACACAGTCCTACATGGGCTAGCCAAGAAATTCCATTTATTTTCCATAAATGTCATATAGATTCATAGGCTAGCCAACCAGTTTCCAAGTGAGGAAACACACATGTGTCTAGGCCAATACACACTCCATGTGACCCTATTTACATGCAATGTACATTTTCTAGAAAATTATTCCTTGCACATATCTTTATTTATGACATAGATCTTGGGTAGTGATTTTCCTGTCCTATGTACTTTTCCACCTAGAATATGATGAATCCTATATTTTAGCGTTAGATATATGATATTATGTGATGAAAGATGTATAATTATTACTATGATTCTTAGATGGTAGTAGTGGAGATGTGTTTTCATCGAAGTGTTTCTAGGGTTGAAACTTCCTTATTTCTCTAATTTGTGGTCCCTATATACCCTTTATAAATATAGAGATGGAACACCCCCACATTATAGAGGGTTCAATTATTCTATCTATATAGTGTACCTCAGACATTAAACTCAAGCGGTGTGGGGATTTTACATTAAAGTAGTTCACCCTCGACTTTGATATGTAGTGGCAAGGTGAGGGACCTACATACTAATTTGAGAGAGATTACATGAGATGATATTCTAGGTGATCTTTCTCCTTAAATAGTAAAACAGATTATTAAGTTGAGGTCCCACTAGTTTTTATCTTATGATATTGCGCGGGTTGTTTAGTATTAGTGATGGAAACATTGGTGTTTTGGCCATTCTATTCATTTTTAGTTGGAAGTAGAGATACAGACCACATTTTAGTCATTTCATTAGATTATTTTAGATCATATCTTATATAAGGTTTCATTAACCTATTTCCTTATGGGTTTATCTAACTTTTTTTATTTTTTTTCAACATTAATTTTTCTTGGAATATTACATGGTATGTTTACACTCACCCCTGCATAGGCTTTTCCTGCATTTGTTGTGTCATATGAAGAAAAAAGGAAGGTTAGAAGTGAAATTTTTGACCTGGTTTCATAAGAACATTCTAGTACTTTGAGGGGATGGACATGATCGATGGACAATATTTGAGATTATGATACAATAATTTCTTCAGTTTTTTCCTTTTTCCAAGTTATCAATAGGTTGGGACCTCATTTGTGGTTGGGGTGTATTTTTTTCATTTAAATATTTATAACATTATATTACCTTGGATGAACATTGAATTATTTCCTATTGTTTTTTTCATGCATTGTTTATATGTTAGATTATTTTTCATTTTCTTATGTCCTTGCAGTCTTTTACTGGGCTAGTTGTGTATGTGTAAAACGGTACTTATACTGAGGCCTCTTATTTCATTGATATTCCTAATCAACACTGATCAGTAGACCCTATCATATTGTAGGTAGTAATGGGGTGTAACCATTGGCTTAGTTACACCCTAGGATGAGTCTTGGTGATTCGGTTCATGTTATCCAATGTATTTCTACATTCTTTGGATAATAATTCCCAAAACATTAACCCATGTCAATAATTTATCTATAATATAATCATTAGAACACCTAAAATATTAAAATACCTCTCTCTAAATATATAGTATTGATTACTTTACTTTTACATTTCCTTTAAACATATTTTCAACATTATATCAAATTTCATTTTTAGTTTTTAGTCCCATAACATTAGTGTAGACATTATCAGATGGGTACATAAAGATATAATTTCATTCATTTCCATAATACTCATTATTTATATTATCAAAAATTGTTAAGGTAGAATCAATCATAATTAGAGTAAAACCAATAGTGATAGGGTCAACAACTCCTATGAGAATATGTAATAGATAAGAAATTATTTCATTCTTTTATCTTTGAAAATTCCTACAATCAAATGTTGGTATACATCTATTAAGGACATAATAATGATTCTAAATCGGTTATTTAGTTAATTTAGGATCTTTTAAAGGAATATAAATTTATCTTATATCAATTAATTTGACCATGTTATTTTATTTTTAATACTGACAATGGGATTTGAATAAGTATTACTTGATTTGTTTTTGAAATAAACCTATAATATTTGTTAAAATTGAGATCCCATAATTTTTTAAAACTCTCACTCACTCATATATAGGAGAAAAACATGAAAATAGGGAACACCAAATTTAAAAAAATTTCACCGCCACTATGGATAAATATGTCTTTACTTTGTTCAATTCAAGTCGAATACATAGATGTATCACTAAAATCATAATGTTATTATAAAAATTAGAGGGGATAATTATTGATAGTAAATTCTTTCACATTACTTATGTCCCTTAATATTTCATTATAATGGACCCCCTAGTTTAGAGATAGTGTTCAAAGAAAAAAAATTAAATTACTTTACTGATCTCTTTGATGCATCAACACTAATAGAAAGATCATCTATTGGGGCTTTCAAATACTTAGCATGAATTTATGTTCTCTATAGATTCATGAATATAAACATCCATAAGATTCAATGTGTAGTATAAAATCTATTATATTTGGTTCCCAAGAGACAACTACTTTCTAACTTCAATTACCTATATAGTCATAGTCACAAATATTAATAAACGTATTATCACATGATGATTTTTCTTCTACATAACATTAATGTGATATTACATAAATAGTATATTTTCATAGAAAGGGTATAATTGTTCTAAACTATGACAAGAACCTTAACATGATATGAAAATATTCAGAAATACATTTTAAATTTAAAGATGATATATCCTAACTAGAGATAGATGATATAGGTTATCTTTGGAAGGAGGATCATAAGTCATTGAGGAAAACTTTCATTAAGTTCACCCTTATTAACATCCAATGGAGTTAGTTATGTGTAAAATCATACCCATAGGAATTCATCATATTTTATGTGTCTTTAGATAGTCATATTTTTATATTTTTGTATTGGTACTTATACATGAGATTATTATTATGTCATATCAAGATTCATGTACATTGATGAATTTATAAATACCATGATGAATTGTAATCACATTGAGGTTGGACACATTGGGTTGGTATGGACTAATATGTAATTACTAAATAAGTCAAAATAATTATTTGCCTCTACTATGTTAATGGAAGTAGATATATTAGACCATTTGGTTGTAATTGAACTATCAAGTAATGTCTTTGGACATGCAAATTTTTTCTAATATTTCATATTAGTAAAGTCAAATAAGATATTCAAGAATGTTGGTTGAGAACATTTATATTAATCCTTCTTGATTAGATATCAATACATAGGGATTATATTACATATTTATCATTCATATGAAGTTATTTTCATTACCAAATTTAACTTCTTTCACGATGGGTTCCTAGAAATGTTGTCGGATACTAATCTAGGACTTGAGGTGAGTTAGTTTAATTTCACTAGGAAAGTGTACTAGAGGGCCACACACTAATTTTATTTAGATGCTCAGCTAAACTATACTATATTTTAATATTATAATAAATATTATTCTCATATTTTATCAAAAAATAACTATTTGAGTTATGTTGATCATATATATTTAGTCACTAATTGTATGAGAGAATAAATATGTGAGTTAAATATTAAATATTTATTTATTCACAAGTTTAGGGAATGCAATATTAATTTATTTATTTGATGAAAAATTAAATAATATATATTTTTTTAAATTAAAAATCATTTTTCCTGGTTCAATATATGTCAAGGAGGAATGATGGATAAAGTTAATGGTAAGATAATAAGGATATATAAAATACCATTTAAATAAAAATTAATTTTTTTTACTTATAATTTTTATATTGATTTTTTACAAGACATAAACGCATGAAGGAAATTATAATAATATTATTCATTTTATTCAATATTTGGATTAGTAATTATTATGATATTGGATAAAGTCATATGTGAAATATAAAATTCGTAATATATTCATATGAACTTGGTTATATAATTTCATGGGTTAAATGTTGTTGTTTATTATAAATCCTCCATGAAGAAATCTCTCAACCATAAAGGGAACATTCTCTATAATTATCTAATGAATAGAGATCTTCAATAGATCTTCTCCCTTTCAATCTCTGAGATAAATAAAAATAATCCTTAAATATTTCAATTAGTTCTTGTTACGATCAATGGTGAATGACCCAAGATCTGAGAATCATTTGTGCTGGCACCAAGGGTTTCCACAAAGACATTTAAGATTCATAGATAATGTGTTTATACTGATAGAAGTATTATACCCTTCAATCCATTGAACCAATAGTGAAATGGAATGAAGTTGTTAACCTCTTCAATAATAAGGAAAAAATAAAAAGTTGAGATAATCAATATTTATATAAATTAATTTTAAATTATATGTGAAGAAAATTATCTCATGGATTCTATGATTTATATTAATCTAGTTATTATGATTAATATTAAGAATATGAAAAAACTTTTATTGGGCATGGATCTGACAACTTCTTATTTTCCCCATAACTATTAAGTTGTATCAAACTGGTCACATATTTTTTTATATTTCTTTTAAAATCATTGGTCTCCTTGAACATTTTGGATAGTTTTTTATTTCAGGTTTAACCCATTCATGATTCTAAAATTATATAAAACATATTCATCCACCTTCATATGGCCATTAATAGTCTAATATAATATTAAGAATAACATGAATTCCTATCAAGAGGATCCAAAGAATCTATATGGATTATAGAAATACATAATGTCTAATATAATCATATAGGTCATTTACCACTGTTCACTACATTATGAAGATTCGGGTAAATAAATTCACATCATGTAGGATAATATTATGTTTGTCATTACATTTAATGTGTTGAATGGTCTAGAAGGTATGTTTTTTTGGAAGGATACATGATGTATAACTATTGTACATGCCTTGTATTTCATGTTCGTTCTCCTCATGGTGAAAAAATTAAGTGGCCAATAGAAACAACATGTATTAATAACAAACCATATTTTTAATGACATCTATAAAACATGGTCGAGATAAGATTATATGGAATGTACCTACAATACATATTCTGTGACTCATAAGTTGCTGTAAAAATTACACATTTATTCCCTAAACATATTTCCCAAGTTTTCGAAGAATGGAATACATGTCATATAGTAGGCTCTACATTTCTTATAACTCATAGTCATGTATGAGGAGTATACAGATAGTGAGCTTTTTCACCATGTAAATTTATTCCATAAAATAAAAACTCATTAGGGAATTAATTATAACAATAAATTATTAAATTAATAATTCTTTATGTTATTTAGTAACTCAATGTTTGGTATGGTCTTCTTAAACAATGTGTTCATCAAGGGAATTAATGGAAGTAATATATATATATATACATTAACATGTTTCATGTGTTATAAATGTTTCTAATACTTCTTATCTTGATAGACAAAACTATATTCCATGTAATATCACAATGCTTTGTATGTGATCCATGTCATGTATATAAACAATATATGATAAAGAAAATACAATAAATCAAGTAGTTCATGGTGTAATAGGTTCCCTATAAACAACTACATTCTTATTTAAATTACTTTTGTATTAGAATTGTCACGAACCAGCCCGGGTCGACCCTGAACCGGTCACCCGAGCCGGTCCGCGGCAAGTCCTGAGGAGCGTTCCCGATCCCCCCGGGATGGCAACAAGTGCCGGGCATTGAAACTTTAATCGTTGGGAACGATTTCAGCCCAAGCTAAAAACAGGATCGAAAGAATGAATATAAACTAAACAAACAAACAGACACTAAAGACATAAACAAACCTACACCACGACATACCTCCATGTGACCTCGCGGTCACCACCCAACTACAACCAACGTCACTCCCACACTGAGCGACTCAAGCCAGAAAAACCTGAACACAAGGAACCTGCAACTGAAAAGGGTAAAAGATAGGCGTGAGCACAAAAGTACTCAGTAGGTGAGCCCCACAACAAATCCCAATGCACTGCCAGTAAATAAAGAATCTACATAATCCAGGTTTGAGCTATAATGTATAAAAGTAAGTTTTCACAATGCTTTACTTGAAAATCAAACACGAGACATTTCCCATATTCCTTTTCGAAAGTTAGTTCCATTCCATTAGTTTTAAACTCATTCTGATAAGCAAAGTGTTACATTTTCAAATCTAACCCAAAGAGAATAAAACATTTTCATTTGAAAACCATTTTTTCCAAAGTCTAACAGTATAGGCTGTGAAATATGACTGAAGGCAAACAAGCAGGGAAACAAGTGCATGTAAAGGTAAACAGGCAAGGAAAACCAAGTACAAGTAAAAATAAACCAGAAGTTATCAGCAATAACCATGGGCACACACACACACTCACACACTCACACACACACACATACCCACACACGCACACACTCACACCCAAGTGGTCCCCTGTATGCCGACAGAAGGCACCATGCTAGAGATGGTAGAGCACTATGGGTAAATCCCCTAAGGTTCATCTAGCTCGCGTGGGACCCTAGAACCTCGTGTCTCGGTGAAACGTGGCTTAGAAGGCCACGAACCTCAGAAAACGTGGCTTAGAAGGCCACGACCCTCAGAACACGTGGCTTAGAAGGCCACGACCCTCAGATATAATATGTTTAGTTAGTGTTGCAAACGTCAATCCAGCTAGGTGAAACAGGGACGACACCCATCCGGCTCACTAGCACACTAGTTCTAGTCCTCCCACCTAGATACCCAGGGTTTCCCGTGTGCTCAAATAAGCTTCACATTCATATAGTATATTACTTCCTCATATCGCAGGCCAAACCAGATATCGCACACAAAAGTCACCATTTCCACACCCAAACAATATTTCAAAACTCACGCACGTCAAAAATACCTTTCTGAAAATATAAATGTCATTACCCAATCATTTTGCAAAAAAACCCCTTTTTGGAAACACTCAAACAAGAACATAAACAACTTTCACAACCCAGAAAGCATTATTTTTAATAACACAACAAGGGAAAACATCTTTCATCAACCAAGAACCACACGTAAAGTTTCCAAAAACAATTTCAAAAGGTCACACGACGTTTTCTCTAATCAAGGTTATAAGAAAACACCATTTTCCATAAACAGTACATTTACTAATTTACACATGCCAAAAACATTTCAAAACCCAATTCAAGATGTCTTTCGTTACTCAGGAAGAACCATTTAGCGACATTACTATGAAATCCCACAATTGAAACCAAGAAAACACTTTTAATGAAATGCAAGAATTAAACAGTTTGCATTATCAGCAAATCACCACACTATAAAAACTACTTAATATTATTTTCTTAAATTTACTGAAATTTAATAAAAGGACAAGGAATAAATAAATTCTTAATTTAGAGGCAAGTTCATAGGGAGACCTACCTCAAGACGCAGCTCGGAACGAAACGACACGGCGCAAAACTCCCGTTGCGTAATGGTCGCACCGTACCGCACCGTCAACCCAATCCTAAAACAATAGACCATTAAGCAGGCTCATTAATGACAACATATTAATAATAATAATAATAACGTAATAAGAACCAAAATGTAGTAATAATAATGTCATAATAATAATAATAATTATTATTATTATGACATAATAATAATATAATAATAATAAGAGTAACTATAATATCATAACAATAATATTAACATATTAATTAGAATAATTATAATGACATAATACTAACAAGAACAATAATAAATAGAATAGCGCAATGATAATTATAATAATAACAATAATAATAATAATAATTATTATAATAACATGATAATAATAAAAATAGTAATATTAACATAATATAATAATAAAAATAACAACATAATATAATAATAATTAAAACAATAATATATTTATAATAATAATAATATAGTATTAATAATAATAACATAATAATAATTTTAATAATGATATAATAATATAAATGATAATATTAACATAATAATAATAAATAATAATAATATAATAATAATAATAACCTAATAATAATAAAATAATTATAAGATTATTAACATGGTAAAAATATTAAAACATTATATATATAAAACAAAATAAAAACAAAGAATAAAATAAAACAAAATAAAGACAAAATAAAAAACAAAACTCACGGGAGGAGAGGCGGCGGAGCAGGGAGGCCGGCTCGACGGGAGGCGGAGGCGGGAGCCGGGACGGCTGGGCGGGTTGCGCAGGGAAGGCCGGGCAACGGGGTGCGGGTTGCGCAGAGAAGGCCGGGACAGGGGGGGTCAGACGGCGGCGCAGGGAGGAGGCAAGAGGGGAAGGGCCGGAGGCCGGGCGGGACGCCGGGCGGGACGCCGGGAGGAGGCCGGCGAAGGCCGGGGTCGCGCGGAGGTCGGCCTGGGGACGTCAGCGCGGGGTGGTGGTGCAGGCTGAAGGAGGGAGGCCAGGGCAGGGCGCGGCGGGGCGAGGCGGCAGGCTGTTGGAGGTCGAACGACGAGCGGGTCATGGGGAGGGAGGCTGAAGGGGATGGCCGGATCTGACGAGAGAAAGGCTGGGGCGTTGCTGTCAAGGAGAGCTAGAGGCAGAGCTCTGCTTCGGGAGGCAACGACGAGGGCAAGGTCGGTGGTGCGGGAAGAGAGCGTCGGAGCAGGGGGGCCGGATGCAGGAGCCGGGGAGCCAAAGGAGGCTAGGGCGGAGGCCGGTGGTCGGCTGGTGGAGGAGGCCGGCGTGGCGAGCTCGGGAAGGAGAGCAGGGAGAGGCGACGGGGAGACACCGGAGGAAGGGTGCAGGGCTCGGGACGGCGCGACGGGGTTGGGCGAGGGCAAGCCGAGGAGGAGAGGCTGGGCGCGGTGAGGGAAGAAACGAGGGAGGGGAGTGCGGTGCAAAAGAGAGAGGGGGAAAGTGGTGGCTACGGGGAGGTAGGATAGGGTTAGAGTAGGTTTATATATATATATATATAGTTGATAATAATAATAATAAAAGGATAAATAAAAATAATGAAAACTAATCTCAATAAAAATAAAAATTTATAACAAAAATATTAGTAAAACCTTATAATAATAATAATAAAACATTATAATAATAATCATAACAATAAAATAATAAGTTAGCTAATTATAATAATAATTATTATAACCAAAGTATTTAGAATAATAAAACCACTAAAAAAAATAATAATAATAAGAAAACACACATATATAAACACAAATATATATATATAGACATATGTATATACATATACCTTTATAAAAACATATAAACATAAATACAACAAACATATATGTATATATATACATATATATACATAACATATACTCATATATAAACGCATATAAAATTAAAAATAAATACAATAGTAATAAAACAATTTAAATAGTGAGTAATAAAATGTCAACGCAAAAACATTAGTATTTAAAACACCGGGTGAGCACATAGTCACCCGGGCTGAAAGCACGGTAACTGCTAGCGATGCGGTGACCGCGCACCGGCGCAAAACCACCAATCGAAATTAAACTCCGAAAAATTTAAATTGGGACCAAGAAAGGAGAACAAATATGGACATCTGCGGTCGGGGTGTGACAATTCTCCCCACCACAGACACTTTCTGCCCCCAGAAAGTCACCAGGCCAAAAGTCGATCAAGATTTAAGTCCATGCCCCAACGGAACTAAAGGAACCAGAGAGAACTGAGAATCTCGGGGATGACCTTACTCAGCATAGGTCACACCCGACCGATTCAAGAGAGAACTGGGGTCCGAGATTGAGGGGAGAACACGAAGGGGTTCTCCCCACCACAAGAGCTTAACTAGTGCAGAAAAGATGACCATTTAAATAGAAAACCCTGGGAAGGGGGGGTCGACGCGGGAACTCCCAACCAATTCAAACCAACTCTTATAGAACAATTAAAACCACACCTCCATCTAGACATTAAATCCTCGACCAGAGTCAACAACCTTCAATACCAGGGAAAAACCATAGAAAAACATTTAACCAACATCAAATTGGAGATATGATCCACCGAATTCCACAAAACATAACCACATTGACAACATTACCAAACGAGGTCAACCCACACGAGAGTCGAACACACTTTTAGGAAGGACACCCGATTTAGAATATTACATTCCCATGACAAGTCCGCTTAGATTTATCATCGAACAAGTCCATCGTCACTTTATAGAAAAACAACACATTTACAACGCTGTTGAAACTTCAGCAGCAGGAAAACAAGTACTAAAAGATCTTGATTGTCCCACTGCTAACACGGAACACAAAACCTGGACCAAGGCTTCACAACCCTGGGGACTCCTGACTGTGCGCGAGCTTCACCCCGAGACTTGTGGCTGGGGCTCTGATGGATGAAGCATCTTCTGCCTCACAGTCAGGTACTGACATTCTCCCATCACAGCTTCCTCTTCAAGCGACGCTTCTTGCAAAACTTCTCCAGAAGACCCAGACAACCACAGCGATGACACGTCTTCGGAGGGTTGCGACAAGACGACTTTAAATGCCCGAAACGACCACACTGAAAGCATACCATCGAACGATCTGATGAACTGGAAGTTGGGACCAAAGGGGATAGCTCATTAGGAACAGGTATCTCTGGCGCCTTTTCCTCACCAGAGGGGGAACTATTACGAACAACAACAGGGGACGCTGAAGTATTATCCACCCGCACACCGGAAACCAACTCAGCCAAGAAAGCTTTCTCCACCAGCTTCTCGAAACAAAGGTCTTTAGAAGGGAGGACACGCTCCTTGATCTCTGGGCGAAGACCTCCAGTGAAAAGAGAGGCCTTCATGAGCTCGTGCGACGCTACATCTGGAGAAAAGGGAATTAGTTCCTTGAAATGGTCAACATATGCCTTCACCATTCGTTGGCCTTGTTGAATATGCATAAGCTCTCCCTTTTTCTCCAGCTTCACTTCCTCAGGTACAAACCATTGGATGAAAATGAGTTTAAAGACATCCCACGTCATTTCAACTTGCGTCGATGGTGGGGCAACCACCTTCCACTGGTCCAGAGCTGGACCCTCGAACAACTCCATAATTGCACGAACCTTAACATTATCAGGAGTTCCCAACATTCTAAAGACGCGCTCCACTTCCTCGAGCCATTCCACTGCCTCTAACGGACCCTGATCACCATGGAGAATAGGCAAAGTCTGAGGAGGACTAAAACTGGGCATGACATATCCGAATCCTTAGAGACCTTTCTGGGCGGCATTTCCTGAGCGACATATAAAACACAAGGCCAAAACCAATATCAAACCAAATCAACATCAATGAAAGCGCCTTCATCAAAAACAGTCAGCACAAGGACCAAACCAACACAACCCAAAATAAAATCTCCTCTTTAAAATTCCCTTTTCATTTTTGATTTCAAAACCACCCTTTTTCAAGATCACTTTCCAAAACCAACCCACTTTCAAACCAAAACTTTCCAAAACTGTTTCCCATTTAAAATCAATTTAGAAAACAAAGTCAAGCCTTTAACTTCAAATACCCACCCGGGTAATCTCATGAACCGTTGCACATGTCTTTATCCACAATCCATTCATACGTGCATCAACACACACTTTCCATGCATTCTCACACATGTGCAAACGTTCATAAAGAGGAACCGCGGTTTCAACCCAAATCTTTCTTAACCAATTCCAAGCAAACGACAGATTTTCAAATCAAGAGATTTCAGTTTTAAAACCCATTTCATATATTTAAAGTCCTTTAAAAGAAACCAGTCCAATCTTTCAAAAACATTTTTTTTTCATTTCCAACAACGTACTTACACAGACCAAAACATAAGCAGCAACCAAATTTGCATCAACCACTGAAATGAGGGACTAGTAGTCACGCTCAACCTGGCGACATGGTAGTGGGCCATGTCCCAAGTCAGCGTCGACCACTAGGAGGAATTCAAACCAAGTACTCGGACTCCACATGGGTCACTACTCCATGTGAAATCACGATGTAACATCGGTTTGCCTCCATTTCAT
This sequence comes from Viscum album, assembly GCA_963277665.1. NCBI lineage: Eukaryota > Viridiplantae > Streptophyta > Magnoliopsida > Santalales > Viscaceae > Viscum > Viscum album. The sequence goes on from OY728166.1 coordinate 532,767,956, forward strand.
CTCTCAATCCAAGACAAAACAGAAAAGACAAGGACACAATTCCCGAACTACCCCTGGTAACTCAAAGATCAGTGCGAGCAAGAGTTCGCGACGCTCTTCTCGTACCTACCCCTCGAGTTCCGACAGTCCTAATCTCCTTCTACCGGACAACCCAAATAACAAGAACCACCCTTTGATACCATTTTGTCACGAACCAGCCCGGGTCGACCCTGAACCGGTCACCCGAGCCGGTCCGCGGCAAGTCCCGAGGAGCGTTCCCGATCCCCCCGGGATGGCAACAAGTGCCGGGCATTGAAACTTTAATCGTTGGGAACGATTTCAGCCCAAGCTAAAAACAGGATCGAAAGAATGAATATAAACTAAACAAACAAACAGACACTAAAGACATATACAAACCTACACCACGACATACCTCCATGTGACCTCGCGGTCACCACCCAACTACAACCAACGTCGCTCCCACACTGAGCGACTCAAGCCAGGAAAACCTGAACACAAGGAACCTGCAACTGAAAAGGGTAAAAGATAGGCGTGAGCACAAAAGTACTCAGTAGGTGAGCCCCACAACAAATCCCAATGCACTGCCAGTAAATAAAGAATCTACATAATCCAGGTTTGAGCTATAATGTATAAAAGTAAGTTTTCACAATGCTTTACTTGAAAATCAAACACGAGACATTTCCCATATTCCTTTTCGAAAGTTAGTTCCATTCCATTAGTTTTAAACTCATTCTGATAAGCAAAGTGTTACATTTTCAAATCTAACCCAAAGAGAATAAAACATTTTCATTTGAAAACCATTTTTTCCAAAGTCTAACAGTATAGGCTATGAAATATGACTGAAGGCAAACAAGCAGGGAAACAAGTGCATGTAAAGGTAAACAGGCAAGGAAAACCAAGTACAAGTAAAAATAAACCAGAAGTTATCAGCAATAACCATGGGCACACACACACACTCACACACTCACACACACACACACATACCCACACACGCACACACTCACACCCAAGTGGTCCCCCGTATGCCGACGGAAGGCACCACGCCAGAGATGGTAGATCACTATGGGTAAATCCCCTAAGGTTCATCTAGCTCGTGTGGGACCCTAGAACCTCGTGTCTCGGTGGAACGTGGCTTAGAAGGCCACGACCCTCAGAAAACGTGGCTTAGAAGGCCACGACCCTCAGAACACGTGGCTTAGAAGGCCACGAACCTCAGATATCATATGTTTAGTTAGTGTTGCAAACGTCAATCCAGCTAGGTGAAATAGGGACGACACCCATCCGGCTCACTAGCACACTAGTTCTAGTCCGCCCACCTAGATACCCAGGGTTTCCCGTGTGCTCAAATAAGCTTCACATTCATATAGTATATTACTTCCTCATATCGCAGGCCAAACCAGATATCGCACACAAAAGTCACCATTTCCATACCCAAACAATATTTCAAAACTCACGCACGTCAAAAATACCTTTCTGAAAATATAAATGTCATTACCCAATCATTTCGCAAAAAAACCCCTTTTTGGAAACACTCAAACAAGAACATAAACAACTTTCACAACCCAGAAAGCATTATTTTTAATAACACAACAAGGGAAAACATCTCTCGTCAACCAAGAACCACACATAAAGTTTCCAAAAACAATTTCAAAAGGTCACACGACGTTTTCTCTAATCAAGGTTATAAGAAAACACCATTTTCCATAAACAGTACATTTACTAATTTACACATGCCAAAAACATTTCAAAACCCAATTCAACATGTCTTTCATTACTCAGGAAGAACCATTTAGCGACATTACTATGAAATCCCACAATTGAAACCAAGAAAACACTTTTAATGAAATGCAAGAATTAAACAGTTTTCATTATCAGCAAATCACCACACTATAAAAACTACTTAATATTTTTTTCTTAAATTTACTGAAATTTAATAAAAGGACAAGGAATAAATAAATTCTTAATTTAGAGGCAAGTGCATAGGGAGACCTACCTCAAGACGCATCTCAGAACGAAACGACACGGCGCAAAACTCCCGTTGCGTAATGGTCGCACCGTACCGCACCGTCAACCCAATCCTAAAACAATAGACCGTTAAGCAGGCTCATTAATGACAACATATTAATAATAATAATAATAACGTAATAAGAACCAAAATGTAGTAATAATAATGTCATAATAATAATAATTATTATTATTATTATGAAATAATAATAATATAATAATAATAAGAGTAACAATAATATCATAACAATAATATTAACATATTAATAAGAATAATTATAATGACATAATACTAACAAGAACAATAATAAATAGAATATCGCAATGATAATTATAATAATAACAATAATAATAATAATTATTATAATAACATGATAATAATAAAAATAGTAATATTAACATAATATAATAATAAAAATAACAACATAATATAATAATAATTAAAACAATAATATATTTATAATAATAATATAGTATTAATAATAATAACATAATAATAATTTTAATAATGATATAATAATATAAATGATAATATTAACATAATAATAATAAATAATAATAATATAATAATAATAATACCCTAATAATAATAAAATAATTATAAGATTATTAACATGGTAAAAATATTAAAACATTATATATATAAAACAAAATAAAAACAAAGAATAAAATAAAACAAAATAAAGACAAAATAAAAAACAAAACTCACGGGAGGAGACGCGGCGGAGCAGGGAGGCCGGCTCGACGGGAGGCGGAGGCGGGAGCCGGGACGGCTGGGCGGGTTGCGCAGGGAAGGCCGGGCAACGGGGTGCGGGTTGCGCAGAGAAGGCCGGGACAGGGGGGGTCAGACGGCGGCGCAGGGAGGAGGTAAGAGGGGAAGGGCCGGAGGCCGGGCGGGACGCCGGGCGGGACGCCGGGAGGAGGCCGACGAAGGCCGGGGTCACGCGGAGGTCGGCCTGGGGACGTCGGCGCGGGGTGGTGGTGCAGGCTGAAGGAGGGAGGCCAGGGCAGGGCGCGGCGGGGCGAGGCGGCAGGCTGTTGGAGGTCGAACGGCGAGCGGGTCATGGGGAGGGAGGCTGAAGGGGATGGCCGGATCTGACGAGAGAAAGGCTGGGGCGTTGCTGTCAAGGCGAGCTAGAGGCAGAGCTCTGCTTCGGGAGGCAACGACGAGGGCAAGGTCGGTGGTGCGGGAAGAGAGCGTCGGAGCAGGGGGGCCGAATGCAGGAGCCGGGGAGCCAAAGGAGGCTAGGGCGGAGGCCGGTGGTCGGCTGGTGGAGGAGGCCGGCGCGGCGAGCTCGGGAAGGCGAGCAGGGAGAGGCGACGGGGAGACACCGGAGGAAGGGTGTAGGGCTCGGGACGGCGCGACGGGGTTGGGTGAGGGCAAGCCGGGGAGGAGAGGCTGGGCGCGGTGAGGGAAGAAACGAGGGAGGGGAGTGCGGCGCAAAAGAGAGAGGGGGAAAGTGGCGGCTACGGGGAGGTAGGCTAGGGTTAGAGTAGGTTTATATATATATATATATAGTTGATAATAATAATAATAAAAGGATAAATAAAAATAATGAAAACTAATCTCAATAAAAATAAAAATTTATAACAAAAATATTAGTAAAACCTTATAATAATAATAATAAAACTTTATAATAATAATCATAACAATAAAATAATAAGTTAGCTAATTATAATAATAATTATTATAACCAAAGTATTTAGAATAATAAAACCACTAAAAAAAATAATAATAATACGAAAACACACATATATAAACACAAATATATATATATATAGACATATGTATATACATATACCTTTATAAAAACATATAAACATAAATACAACAAACATATATGTATATATATACATATATATACATAACATATACTCATATATAAACACATATAAAATTAAAAATAAATACAATAGTAATAACACAATTTAAATAGTGAGTAATAAAATGTCAACGTAAAAACATTAGTATTTAAAACACTGGGTGAGCACATAGTCACCCGGGCTGAAAGCACGGTAACTGCTAGCGATGCGGTGACCGCGCACCGGCGCAAAACCACCAATCGAAATTAAACTCCGAAAAATTTAAATCGGGACCAAGAAAGGAGAACAAATATGGACATCTGCGGTCGAGGTGTGACAAGAATCCATGAATATTAATAAATATATTTCTCATATTTATTTTTCTTTCCCAAAACAATAATTCTATAATATCTTAGATTTTTATCACATATAATGTTTATATGAGTTCCCCTCTTTTATGAGAATAAGGAAACGATATGAAAATAATTTTAGAACACATTAGTAATATTGTTAGTTGCCATTATTTTATGGGAGATAGATGATACAAACTATCAGCTATTAGATTATCACAAGTGGAAGATACTTCATCTCATGATGTTTGGTAATAATTGATATGAAATATTATAATCATGGGATAAAAAGTATGAATTCAAAAATTTTATATATCATTTGTTATTCCTATATGTGAATGTGTGTAAATATCATTATGAATTAATATTATTGTTAATACATATCATGAATCATATACAGTTATGTACTAACCAAAATCCTGATGTCATCTTTTCACGGGAATTAGGGTACATTGGATATGTCATGAAAGATATGTTATTAATGAATTATTCATGAAAAAATTTTCCCTCACATATTTATTGAATATGATATAACATCCTATTGATTTTATTGTAATTTGTAAACTAAATTCTATGAACATGATGGGGCAATGGGTTCATTTCAAATAGTAAAAAAAACATATCAATCATACATGTTCATGGCTTGATTTTTCAACCAACATGTGGAGATATCAAGAAAAAGAGATTATATTTCTTTATGAGATTTCATATATTGTTTCCATAATTGTCACATTAAATTATTCTTATATGGGTACTTTATGTGTTCCTATACATAGGTATATAACATCTAGAAACCATGTATAATTCCACTGAGGAATTGAACAAGAGAGTCCCAAATTCCTTTAACCACAGTCTCAATTAAATTTTATTTGAACACAATTGTATGAAAAAATTATTTTTGACTAGTGGTTTAATAATTATTCATTGGTTGTTAAAAAAATTAATTCAATCATTGGGTTTTCAAGACAATATATATCCATGATTTGAATATCCAAATAAATATTAATATTTATGGTAATATTTAATTACCTAAACATATAAAATTTATTTATACTTTCTTTATCCATAATATAATAAATGATATTTAATTATTAAACAAGTATTTATTTATTTTTAGAAATGATTGAATAAATAATTTTTTGTAAGACTAAATAAAATATTTATTTACTAATCAAATGAAAAAAATATTATATTGATTTATTAAATAAATATTTATTATTCATGGTCTGATAAATGTCAATGAGGATGGTTTGGTTGTATTAAGGTACCAAAAACGAATATTATATAAGAATTAAATATAATTAAAAATGATTAATTTACTTATTTAATAAAATTATATTTAACAGATGCACAAGTTTTATCATGACCTAAAATAATAACATTTTATTTTTTACATACAATAAGAATATAAATTATTTAATAATTGAAAACCTTCTTTTGGGAACTTTTTAATATTTTAACCCTATATCTATATATTCATTATATATATAATTATTTAGGGTTTTCCATATGGTAAAAAGAGGAAATGAATCATCGTGAACATTAAATATCACATTTTATTCTCTTAAAAACATTTCCTTGATTTCTCTCAAAAATAAGATTTGTCATCGAATTCATATTATCACTCTCATGACCAAGATGAAAAATATATGTAATCTTGATTGGAAAAGGATTACATGTATTGGTTGATACAAATGGAGCAAGATGGTTGTTTCCTCGTTTCATTCACCTACAGATTCATCTAATACATTCCATGATTGAGGAACATGTGTGGAACACTAATAGAGTGGTTAAACTTTAGGACCATATAGCATAATGATTTCTAAAAGAAAATGAATTTTGACAAATAAATATATAACTCAAATAAGTATATTAACATTATAGTATTTTCTTGTTAGTTAAATAAATTATAAATTTAATTGGAATGATCCTCTCTCTAGTTCCAATATTCTTTCATCATGTTTCATTGGATTTAGTTATCATACTTGATAATTCTTCTCCATGTTCTTATGGATTAATAAATAGAAACAATGAATATATTTTATTGGGAATGGGTATGAATTACTTCCGATGAGAATAAAACCATTAATTGGTATCAATGAACCCATGTTTAAATTTACTAATATTTAATTATTTATTGATCAATTTTAAAATTCTATGCTAGTTTTCATTTTAGTTAGGTTTTTTAATTTGAAGTTAATTATTACTTCTTCATTAACCTTATTAAAACAAAAACAGATGAATATCACCTGACAATACAATCTGGATGCTCCACATTGTTTGTATGGTTACATGGTGTGTAACTTTCCTAAAAATTGTGTAACCCTACACATTATGGTTGTCATGTGGCCAATAGACGTTGTGTTTCATTAAAAAAATATTTTCATAATTAATTAATATGTATACACAGTGAATATTAAATACACCAATGGTTTTTAATTAATTAACACACAAATTATGTGTAATTAATTAATATTCATGTGGTGTATAATTAATACACATGTAGTGTGTAATTATAATTAATGTACATGTTTTTTTAATTGATACACACAATATGTGAAATTAAAACACACATGGTGCATAAATAATTAATACACATATGATTTATCATTAATAAAAATTTGGTGTATAATTAATTAGTACACATGTTTTTTAATTAATGCACCTGTTATCTTATATCCATTTATGTGGACTAAATGGCAAGTCAGGTTTTACACCGCACAAATTAATTTACATGAAAAGAAAATTAATTATGAAAATCAACCAAATTAACATAGGAACCACGTCTTATTAATTAACAATACAATTATTGATAATTTTTTTAAAAATAATTCAATTGTTAATTAATTTAAAAATTAAATTTGGAACAGTGCATCTTGTATGGTCATAATTATACACTTTTTACTCCACATGAATTAAAGTAATGTACGTAGAAAAATTAACTTATATCCTTGGGGAATAAATTGATATTACATGACATGTTTTTATAGGACCTGTATGTTATGTACCATGTGACTCCGTGGTACATAACAATGAAAATAATCCATGTAGTTTTTATTGGTACACACCATGTTGCCTTTATGTAAATTTTTGGTAATGAAGTAATTTAATATAAAATTATTTAATGAAATTAATTTAAATTTCAAAGGATGTTTTATCTAATGTATATTGAGGAATTATTTAATTAGTAACTAATATACTGAATTTATTAATTAATAAGAAAATTAATTATTAATTCAAGGGAAATTTTTTTCTTTAATATATTAAGAGATTATAATTTTATATTAAATTATATGTATCCAATGTTGTTGTGTGTATGCAATCGATCATGAGTTTTTACTAACCAATATATGTGTTGAGTTTCTATTTAATTTAATATTATTTCAAGGATTTCATTATGTAATAATGTTTTATTAAATTAAATATGATTGTACATGTGTAATCCTTTCCCCATTATGATATAGAACACGTGTGTCTGCGATTTGTTTTATGTATGATATATCTCTATTTCAACTCACCTGCATCTGAGTAAAACATGTAAAATATATAACTCAAATTCCAGGTAGTAGTTATGATCCTGTGCTGGTTGGAAACAACCAAATAGATACATAGGTCAATGGTGGAATACTGTAACATGAGCCAAGCCCAACTCAGTTTTTCCCCATGGGTCATAACAATATTTATTATTTGTCTAATAAACAAACCATTAGAAGGATCATATGGAATTAAATTTATTTATTTAATTTTTTACATGTATGTTTATCTATTATATTCAATTGATATTTATATGATAAAAATTTTATCAAATAAATTAAATAATATAGTCATTTATACAAGATAATATAAAATAAATGTAATATAAAATAAATTTTTATAACACGGTTAACTAATTATTTAAAATCCAAAAAATATTAATATGTCTTATAAAGGATAAGGTGATAAATTTTATGAATAAATGACCAAAATCACTAAAGATAATATTAAGACCTAAAATACATAAATTACCTGATTAAAAATGTTTCCATTGAAACTGTGCCTTGGTATAGCCCCTTTTGGGACACTAACTTTTATCAAGGAGTTTTTATGATGGTTTTAGTTTAACACAACCAAGTATGAATTAATGTAAGTATCACTCTCTAGAAAATATGTTGTATGGAGGAACGTTTTGGAGATATTTGAGTTAGGATTTAAGGATTGTGGAGTCCAATCAATAGATTAAGGAGATACTATCTAGAATATTGCAACACCACCTACCCAAATACCTTTGAGTAACTAAATAGTATTTAAATTTTTTAATGATAATTTAAGTATGAATCCCTTCAACCAGAATGTCCATGAAATAATTCAATCCGAATACAATGGTGAGGGTTATTGGGACTTGATGAAATAGTGGGAGACTAATAAGATAATAAATACTATCTCATCTCAAATATTTATGTAATAATGATAAATTATTTAAGTCATGTTTCAAATTGTTGTAGAATGATGAAAACTATATAGAACATGAAATCCCAATGGTCTATAGGGGATAAATACAAATTCCTAACGGATATAACATTTAAGAGTGGTATATTCTATATATGATAGAGTCCCTAGTTTTTGTTTCACTTGTTTAGGAGGAATGTGATAAATACCATTATGACTATGTAAATAACATTTATGATGTACCAGATGTCCATTTTTCTATTTTATTAATCCTTTATGATTAACCTTGTATTTATAATGATAAATTAGATCCATATATAATAGTCATGATTCTATATGATCTATATGAGGATAGAGATTGATATTATTAGTTTCATATCTCTTGGAAACTCTTCCTTTAAAAATATGGAGTGGTTTCACTTGATGGACCTCAAATAGTTAATATGATTATCCAAATTGAGATTCTATAGATTTTTTGGGTTTAAAATAATATAATAATTATGCACAAACATCATACTTATTTCACTCCCTTGGATATCATCTTTTTGTTTTGAATTTTAATATGAATAAGATTGAGAAGTCTCTCCCAAATCACCAGGCTCTATATCACAGGGTTTTTATGGAAAATAATCAAGAGTTTTTTTTATTATAGTGAAAAGTTGTAGGTGAAAGTTTAAATTTATAAAGATAAAAACTAAGTCTAAATCCTTTATAAAATGCATGAACAATAGTATGGAGATAAAGGGTAAAAGAAAAGAGAAAAAACAATCAAATTCTCATGGTAAAATAAAGGACATTGGAAGAAAAACATTAAAGAAATAAAGTAAAAAATTTCTACTTTAGGCATAATCAACCATGTTAATATTTCATCTTACTTAATTTATATTAAATAAATTATGTTTACATATGTGTATTCAAACATAGTTATCAAGAACATGTAGAAATAATTTTTTATGTTTGTGAAATTCTTAATGGAGTTGGAAAAGATTGATTCTAATATTAGTATAGAGAAGTGCATGAATTCATGATTTCTTGATAAATTTAGGTAAAATTATTATTTTTTAACAAGTATTACCGAATTATTTATATTAGTTTCCAATTTAACAAAAAGATATTTTATTTGTATTTGGAATGAATTTTTATATTGTATTCCTTACCTAACTGAGAATTCATTAATTCTTGATTCATAGATATAAAAAATTGGAAATTAATGAGGAATATAAATATAAGACATCATATTTCCCATGGGAGTGATGATAATTCCTTGTTAAATAACATTTATAATAGTTAAAAATCATATATCAAAAAAAATTTAGTCTCTTTCAATCTAAAATAGTTGGTATTCTGAAAAACATAGTTATCATATTTTAAATAATACCACCTTTAGAAATAAAGTTATTCCATTATGAATTAAAATTTGTTTAGTAATTTCATGTAAACTATTCTATGTTTTTCTAATAAAAATTTCATAAGCATTTTGAGATTTTGTGAAAAAATTATAATAATAATTAGTAAATTAATGAATCTACTTTTTCAATGGTATTAGATACTATGGGTGATAATTTTAGAGGATATCTTCACAAAGTGTTTATCGATCATTTAAAATATAGAGTGAATGTATTCCTAAACATTCAATATGTAATACACAATAATGAAAAAATTGTAGTAAATGTTTTATTGATGATGAGTTTTATATTTTTTATAAATATTCCATAGTTTCTTAAAATACATGTTTTAAAAATATTAATAAAATAGTTAATGTTATTCTAACTATATTTAAAAATAGATAACAAATTTGTAATATTATGATAACAAGTCCATTTGGTACAAAATAGACTGTTTAATGATAATCACCTTTTAAAATATGGATTTATCTAGAAACTAACATTAGTGTAACACTATTTTCATTTTAGTGAAATATCCTATAGACTCTAAGGATAATTAACATCCCATATTATCCATGTCTGACTATGTTTATATAAGAGGTAAGAACATATCATTTAAAATAGTATGAGATGAATAATAAATCATTGATATTTAGGTTCTGGTAAAAAATGAGTTGTCATAGGAACATAACACCCCACTAAGTTGAGTGGAAGTTTTTTTCAATGATATATATTTTGTAGGATGTTAAAAACAATTAAGTACTTTTATATTCATTTCTATCAATGATATATTATTTTATAAAAATAATGATTAATATAAGAAATCAATAAATAAAAACATTCTATGATTGAGAAGTATGTATAAATTATGAATTGGAATCCATGTACTGGAATTCGAGGGCACATTATTTAAATATTTCTACATTTATTAAAATATGTGGTTCATTAACGAAAACTATACATAGCTGGTAAAATTCAATACCGATAAAGAAAAATTTATTATTAAATGTTTAAAATATTTTATAATATATAGACTATGAGAAAAACATTTATCTCAGTCTTCATATTAAAATAAATTATATTTATATTTATCATGAAATCAATATTTGATCATTATATTGGGTAATTTTATTTCAAGAACAATTTTGGTAATAGAGAGCATATGAAACATTTCTATACAGCGCAACCAAAAGGGTTGGTGATAAAAATAAATTTCAATAATATATTTAAATTTTATATATCTTTTTTGGAAAAAAGAAGTCACCAAGATCATAAAATATTTATTTATAAATAATAAGTGCAATTTGTCTATAATATGTTAATGGGAGTGCTATTGTTTTCATGATATATGTGTTGATAATATACAAAAAAAATTCTTATAGTTACTAGTGCTTGAAGAACAAGTTATCATGTTTTTCAATGAGTGGATTAACATAGTAATCAGGTTCTACAGAACAATATATAGAGATAAAGATATATTTTTATGTAATGTATTCATAGAATATATTTTTACCATATTGGGTAATTCAATATGGAGTTGTTTCCTAAGTCTCATAATAAAAAATATCATCAAGATAACATGTTTGGGAACTTGAGGAGATTACAGATAGTATTTAACAAAATAATTTACTAAGAATATATCTAAACTTCCATGATATATATTGGTATTTGATATCGATTAAACATTTTGCATGGAGTGTAAGTATAAAAAACAATATTAATTACATATAATTGAAATTAGAACTATATAATAATGCAAGAAAAAGTAGAATTTATTTTTTCATTTTTAATAGATAAATCATAATACTAGTGGTTAAGAAAATGTAACACTTATTTTCCTTTTGACATTTTTTATCTAGTATCAGAGTGAGGATAATGTGATATTTAAAAAAATAATATTATAACAAGTAGTTTCTATAACAATAAAAAAAGTATGTTGTGATTTTTAATATATATTAAGAAGTGGTTTTCCTATCATTTGGTCAATATTATGTTATACCAAAATATTAAGATTATTATCTTTATTATGATAATATTTCACTATGTTATTATCCATGATTTCATATTTTTTACAAGAGAACTAGAATTGGATACTTAAGTATATTACTCATTGAGGGATTAATTAAAAGGAAGTGAGGTTATTGAAGTATTGTTTAAAAAGGGTAGATTTCAGTAGTCCCATTTACTAAAGCCTTTTCATATCACAATCATGAATATAATTTGATCTCTAGTAGACTAAAAGGAATTTTTAGTTGTAACTGCATGAAGTTGGAGACTATTAGAGTCAATTTCCAAAAAACAAACTCTTTTTTATACTTTAGATAACTAATATATTCAAAGGATTGAATTTTAATAATTATATTCTTGAATATTAATTATTCTTATATATAAAATTAATGTTCATCCCCACCTCACTTTCTCAACACTGCTCAATTTTATTTGATGCAAACATACTTTCCAAATGTAGGTGGCTACATGGATTTTTCCAATGAGGCCTTAAAAGGAATATGGGTTGAGATTATGGGAGGTTGGGATCGTCATACCATTTTGGGGGTACTATTTTATACTCCTTGACTCTCTTATAGATTAATTATGTATTCTTGAATCCTTTATTAAATCCCCAATATCAAACGTGTCACCCTTATTTCAAAAATAAAGTATTTGGCATCTGTTTGTTTTAGAATAATATATATTTATCTAAAGCTATTTATAAATTACGATATATATATATATATAAATTTATTCATTGATCATACCCTTTTATAAATGGATTATAGGTTATTATGTAATTTATTATTACTGAGATGTTGGTTTAAAGTTCCACAGTTGGGCACTCGAGAATTTAACATCATATTGAAACACAAATGTTTTTTTGATGGTGGGATTGGGCACATGATATGGGCTTCCTACATACCCCTGAGAAAGTAATCTAAAGCCACAAATTTCCATGCACATAATGAGACAAGTTATTCCTTCAAATTTTTATGATGAGGACCAAACTGTTGAATTTTACATATTGCAGCAAGGGAGTCAATTTCAAATATTCATGGTCAATTGTTTCATGGGAATTACACTAAAGAGACATAAAATATCCTTGAATGGATGTAGTCTCCTAAGTTGTGCATATTATTTCTAGAAATATATCCCAATTTTTAATGTAGTGAAAGATATCCAAAATGAATAAGCCCCACCCCCCAAGTTGGACATGACCCTACTGTGTATATTACCTAGATAACCTTAGGGTGAATTTTGGGAGTTTGGTTTAAAACTTAAGGAGTATTCCTATTTATAGAATTTTTTCAGGAATCAAATCCCCTGTATATAGGATGCTTTGTGATTACCCCAAGGAGTATTTATAATTTACCCTTCAGGGATATATGATTTTGTGGTGTTGAAAATATGGTATTGTATTATACTAAATAGGAGGCCCAACGGTTGGAACCATGAGGATTATATAGACTCATAGTGATTAAGAGGTTTGGTTGGGGCTTACACATATTAGGATTTAAACTTTCAAATAGGTGATATGTCCCTTTGAGTATGATATATTTCCTTGAGGACCCACACCTATAGAATCCCTCTAAAGGAAGGTGATAAAAAATCTAGAAAAAAGATTCTTTACCAAGACATGCATCTAATCATGCTGATGTCAGAATTATAACTATCCTTTAAGTCTATGTGAGTCATGAATATTGTGAGAAACAAGATGAAGTCCAAGATATAAAAGACACACAATCTCTTTGTTCCACTTTTGTATGATTTTCGAGTCAATGGTAGAGAAAGGGACTTGGATCCTATTCGCTCTATTGTTTTCATAATCTAATACGATGAATGGGAGGAAGGATGTGATATCGAGAAATAATGGAAAGATTCATACTACCAAATGGATTCCCTACAACTTATTATCCCATCCTCTTCATTTGAATAATGGAAGAGGGGACTATAGTGGGGAGATATAAAATGGATATCACAAGCTGACCTAAGAAAACAACTACCATCATACTTAAGGGGGGGACCTCCATTACTATTGTAATCTGTGATTAGGAAAATTTGTAGGATCCAGACGTTTAAGTTGGTAAACAATAGAACCTAATATACCATGGTAATGTACTATTGAGGGGTCCTAATAGTTCACCATTTATTTTGATCATACATTTCTTATAGAATTAAAAGAGTTCATTGATTAGTGGTTTGAAAATCAGGACATTTAGGGACATAATGGTTCATGGGAGTGGGTGAGAAAGGGAGTTATTTAGATTGTTCAAAGAGGGACCAAAATAAGGATGAACACCACCTATAAGAGAACCAAGGCTATATGACCCTATCCCACATCTATTTTCTATAATGAATTGTGGCCCACAAATATTTAAACTAAATATAGTTTGTAGATTACAGGACCAAAAATGGATTCTCTATGAATATAGTTGGTTTATAAAGGGATTATTTTTATGTGGAATGATTCTTATTCCATTTTTTACTTTTTTTGTATGTGGTGTATGATTACCTATTGAAATATCTTTCTAGAACTATCTCATATCTCTCATAATAGTTCTACTATAATAATTTCACCACCCACCCTCAATACCTTTTTGGTTATTTTTATATGGGTATTGATGTAACCACTCAATCAATTCACCTCACATATTTTGGTTTGTGGGATGCCTCCTCAACCCACAAAGGGAAAATTTGTTCTCAGGATCTTAAAAATCATGCCTATCCCTATAAAGTGATTTTTGGTTTATTGGGGGTGGTAAAGAAGATGCCTCTCCCCACAAAGTGATTTTTTATTTGTATGGGTAAAAAAGGGATGTATCTCTCTTTTTAAAATGAATTTTTATCTGTGTGTGGGGGGGGGTGAACATTTCTCTCCCCACAATAAAATTTCATTTATAGGGGTTCAATGCACGGTCGATTTAAGAAGGCACTATAAAGAGAAATGACTCACATAATGATCATGCTATTTAGAAATTCAGGTTCCATTTCATCACCTTGTAAATTATCATTTTAATATCTTGATTAAATTTAATCCATCCATTTCAAAATGCATTATATCCTTTGAGGATTCAATTCGAACATTTCTAGACCCAATAAAATGTGCCCCATCAGAATGGGGTCTGATTAGCATGAAGAAAAGTCCATTATGTATATGATGTACATCTGGTAAAATGTATTGAGGAATTTTTTATAGGGAATATATGAACATGGAGAAGTTACCACACCTATATAATTTTCAGAATCGACTCATTTTTTATTTTATGAAAGCTAACACTTTTTGTCCAGTCAAATCTATCCTATGTACAATCCCACTTAAAAAATAATTCCCTTTGAGAACACCCACATTCACATAGTTAAAACTATCTCCATCATCAAAAAAATATCATTTGTATACATGTATTCTTGGAATAATGATAACCATCCTTTGTGGTCAAATTATTCCCATATAGTGAAAATGTGTTTCACAAAGTGGCTGAAGTGATTTTTGGTCTGTAGATTGACATATGCACTTCAAATTTTTTGTTGAAGCCATGTGATTCACTGTAATTTCCGCATTTTTGATATTATAATATTTGTTATATCCAATATTTCCTTTCACGATCTTTCAAAATATCGACCCTTCACAATTTATTGCCACTATTGCAGATTAAAAGAGTAAAACCACGATCACAAGTGTTGATGATTGCACACAACATTATATTTTGAAACATCATCATGATATAGCTTGAGTTATTGGTTCTATAGTTTAAGGATATTCCATTTTATATTAGATTCTCATTTATGAATTTAGTTTTCAGTCAAATGTTTCCATTCCATCACTAAACCGAATAGATCTACATATTTATTGGACACTGAAGTCCTGTAACACATCCTAAGATAAAATCTCATAAAAGGAGAATTTTATCTTGGAAACCATATCTCAGGGGTTTGTTCTAAGTCACACACATTTGTGATTAGAGGAAATGGTCAAGGAATCATAAACTGACATTCACTACAATCATTGTATTGTAAGGAAATCTAAATATGATGAGTCAATAGTATGGTTTTTGAAATGGGCTCTTCTGAATAGGATATACTTTTCTTTAGAATGGATATTTTTATTATTGGTTCAGCTTATTTGTGATTAGAATAAGGATGTATTGAT
Organism: Viscum album; assembly: GCA_963277665.1. Classification (NCBI taxonomy): domain Eukaryota; kingdom Viridiplantae; phylum Streptophyta; class Magnoliopsida; order Santalales; family Viscaceae; genus Viscum; species Viscum album. The sequence continues at coordinate 532,784,062 of OY728166.1, forward strand.
ATTAGTGTGACTATATAATGCCAAATGGGTGTCAAAAACCATTTCTCACTAGAATAGATAAATCATCCCCCAACTACTTAGTTGGTGGGGAATAGATACCAACACATTCTCTTAGGTACATGGGGAGGTCTTTATCAGTCTCTAGGATGTCTTGAAAACCTCATGGGCCTGGATTATGGTTGTCTTGCTGATTAATTCATTCATACTTTATTAATATGGGATGATCTCAAGAAAAACCCTCTTCTTATAAGGGAATTTCTCAAAATAGCACAGAATCTTAAAAATGATGCTGATATCCACCCCAAGATATGTGTTCATTTCTATAATTATATATAGTTCTCTTCCACACTAAATGGTAATGAACTTCATACATGAATCCTCTAAACTAGTCCAACTCTTTGGACTCAGTGGCTCATCGGTACATATTAGCCAACGATTGAAGAAGGCCTCTTCAATCATTGTGGTTGGAATGTCACCCCAAATGTTGACCGGTTTACTTGACTTGTATATTTATGAGAACTTTTTCTCAGTGGTTGGTTACAATAGGTGCGTGAATACAAAAATGGAGTTATAGATACAACCATTATGGTGGAGGTCCAACTGAACATGGGGAGGTGAATTTCTTTTAGACTTAATACTGGTGAAGATTTATGACTTGATGGTGCATATAAGTAGGGGGAATACACCCAACCAGATATTAAAACCATTTATTTTCTTTGGGAATAAGTTTGTACCCATATAGAAGATTACTATTTCATCAATGACCAATCAATTCAGAATTATTGATTATGGACTTCCAGGTAATAAAAATTTGATTGAACCTAAAGGCCTTAGAGAACAATAAGTAATAGACTAGAACTACCACGATAACCATTTTTCATACACCCCTTGTTCTTCTCCCATGGGTATCATGTTAAATAATTCATCTAGAGGTACCAACTGTTGTGGGTAACTCACTTCCCTAAGGAAGGTTGTTCTGGTTGAAACAATCATTGAAAAACTGATTTGTGATGGTTATTTACCCTTTTAGTTTTCACATTAGTTATATTGTTTCAAAATAGTCTCCCTCTATCGATTAATAGTGTATAGAAAGAAAAGAATATGTATTATACTAATAAAATTTGTCTTATGTTCATGAGTGAAGACACATGATCCAATATTTATCTTTCAGCTGTCGATATTCAACCTACACATGTCATGTATTATGTCAAATCATGGATTCTATCATACATATATGGATAAATACAAAAACAAGTTATTATTATTATAGGTCAAAAAGTATCTAAGGATAAGGAGTATAAAGTGAATCCAACTGAGTTAGTGGGGCTGGGAAATGGGGTTTCCCCTAGGAGACCACCCATTTCCAAAATACATAGGAAAATGATGAGGATACATATTCCTACACCTCAAAATACTGAATACACTCCTACGAAACAAGCTACTGAGAAATATTCACAGTTGTTTGTCAAAAAAAATTATTCATATCCATATTTCTAGAGGGTGTGGGACACATCAAATAATTCTATTCATATTTATGGATTTATTATTTCCTTTATGAGAAGGATATAATCTTGACTACATATAACAACATATCTGCAACTTAAATCATTTATAAGATGGAGAATCCATGTTAAGTCAAATATTGAATCGAGGATATTGAAACATACATTAATTCAATCCAAGAAATATTCAAATATTTATATAGAGAAATTGAAATGAAAATACTATATAATAGTTATATGTAAGACAGAAATGATGAATCATAGGGAAATGATGAGGCACATTTCCCAGTTCCTTATGGTGATGTACCTTCTTCCTTGAAACTTTGGCCTCAGAATCACCCCACTCCAAGAGTAATGTCATTAGGAATTCCATGTAAATTGGTGTAGTGACATGAACTAACCTCAAATAAAAGGCATATCTCCTCCACATTAGTGATACCTATCTGGGAAGAATTACCCAAAGCATGGAAAGAATGGGATACAAAGAAAAAGAGTTCTTCTCCCAAAGATATCTAGGGGTGCTTCAGGTGGAAGAGATTGGTATGTATGGATATTGGATGATCAACACATATGAATATATCTATTTAAAAATAAATTATGATTAATTCAATGAATATATTGTGGATATGAATGCCTATATTCATTAATTAAAATGTGGGATTCACTTGTCTAATTGGGTGTGGGAGATAGTGGTAACAAGGGTAATAGATATCAATTTTGATGAACAAGTGATACAATAACTTGCATAGACCCTATTTCTACTATCACTATATTATTTTATCCTTTATTATTTTCTCCCCTTACCCACATTATTTAGTATATTAGGGGTGAGCCACCACTCATTCCCTCACCATAATAAATAGATTGAGGAACAGTTGTTGGAGTGGATACTCCTGATGGTGAGAGGGTTACAGAAGGGGTATCTTCTAAGGTAAATGAACATGTGTATGCTATGATTTAAAATCATGGAGGAGTTCCCCCTCCTCTTATTACTATATTACCTATGGAATTACCACCTTTAAAATTCACGAGAACTACACAGGTGATGAAGCATGGAACTCACATCTGTATCAGGACTATAAGTAAACATTTTTTCCTAATAACATAATTTTTAAGCCATATGACCCGTTATATTAATGAATAAAATATATCATGGGTTTTCATAGGATCTTTAAGTTAGGAGGTTACAACCATTTGAGTTCCTTCATCTCCTATGCCTTTGGAGTCAGATACGGTGGTAGAAATGATTCCATGTAAATATGAGATAAATAAGGATTTAGGACAGAAATATATTGTTGTTGGAACAAAATTTAGGGATTTGATTATCTATATTTTGGGTCAATTGACCTTCCCCATGGGGGAATAATCAATTATGGACCATGAATATTAAAATTTAACTATTTTTTCTGTTTCCTTTATGTCCAACCCTTTGAGCTTATTATCCATAAGTTACATTCTGAACGTCACTGAGATGGTAGAACTTGAAACCATTACATAATTCTTCTCAAGAGATATTTCTTAAGAGGATCATACATAAACTGTTGAGAAAGAACTTGTGATTCCTTCTAGTGGGGTGGTGACGACTGAAGAAGTTGATGACTCAATAAAGTAAAGTGAGCCTCTAAACTTCTTTACCACCTCATATTTCTCCATACCATATATTGATTTCTAGATATCTATATTCATAGAATGTTTACAGGTGTATGGAGTTATATATACATCAAATATCCAATCATCTACAGTGGCCCAAGCTTAAACTACAGAAGAGCCCATTAGTATAGAGAATGTTGATGATATAAAGTCTCCTTTTGATCTAGTGCCAATATTTGTTCCCCCTTACAAGAGTTATTTTTTTGTAGACAGGTGACCATTGATTATTTGCACACTACCCATCAGACTATGTGGATGAAAATATGTAAACTAATTTATCAGAGCCCAATATTAGATCTTCCCTCAGTGTTTACCAAAAAGTGATGCATGATTTAATCTCTTCACTATGGGGGATTTGTAAACCATGATATATATGATGAAGTAAATGATACAATTTCCATTCAAGAGAAGGTGATGATGACATCTCAACTCACCCCCAAAGAGAGGATGGACCAATTTACAGCTTTCTGAAATATCTCTCTTAGTGAGGTTCTCAAGAAATATGGTATGAAATCCCATCATCAGATATACATTTAAGAAATGATGAACCTGGAGAGAAGGTTTTGTCAAGTGATCGAATTGTTAAACCAATAATTATCTCATGTTAAATATGTTGATGATAAGAAGCAGTTGCTAGTACAGGAGGCAGATAAAGCTAGGATGGAGACAACTGAAATGAAAGAGAGAATTAAATCTATTAATTAATTAGAGGCCACCACATTATCAGAGTTGTGTAGGGTATTAAAGGACTCCGACCATGTAATGATTTAGAAAATATAATGTGTTGAGTGAATGTTATACTAGAAATCAATCATTAATATGTGGATACACTTGGTTGTGGATGCTACTCCATCAACATGATATATTAATGTCTCTTCATTCCATATTTTATTTTCTATTTTAATAGTAGCACTTGAGTTTACTTATTTGATTTTCAAAAAATCAACATATTAGTGTATTTATGTTTCAATAATGGAAATATGAACATGTACTTAATTTGGATGTTTAAATATTTTCTTGTCCACTACTAATATATTTGATCATATAGTTTTGATTGATATTTTTGAGAGTAGTAATATCAAACTTTGGTTTACAATAGCTGAATATGAAACTCCATACATAGATCTGACTCATGTGCATTGAAAATAGAATTTTATCATACGAATGCATCCCTAAAATAGAAAAAAATTTAAAATCATCTATGTAGATCGAACTCATACACTGAAAATGGAGTATTAATATTCTAGGGAAAAAATTGTTTGTGTTCCAAAAACATCCACATAGATAAAGATATCACGTGTTAAATAATGTGGTCATAATAAATTGAAAACATGGTAATGATTATATTTAATCAAAATGAATTTCAGATCTTCTAATCTCAAATGATTCATAATCAGCATGAGAATAAATAGGCATATTGGGAACATATTTAAATTTAGAAAAAATTGACTGATCGGGAACATGTGGTGGGAATTTTTCCCCAACAAGATTTCATGGAAGGACATGATTGATAAAGATGAAATACCATGGTTGGTCATGATAATCATGACCAATGAATCCATGAGAAATGATGAGAACAATATTTATCTATTGTATTATTATGTAGGAAAATAAATTTTAATATTTTATCTAGTTATGGTATTAGGATAGTGCGAGTTTCTAAAGCCAGTACATGGTACCTTAACATGGATTTAACTCTCATGTAGTTAATGTTTCATATAGGGATAACTATGTCTCATGAAGTTTATTGTCATTATTCAAGGAAATATGTGTTTTATAGTTTATAACCATATGACTAGGATCATTCTATATATCTTAATGATGTACAGCTTGGTCAAGTGTCATTTTGTTTAATGTCACTGTGAAAAGGAAATTTTGGCATAGTTTAGTGTCATGTTTCAAGGATGTACATATTGTTTTCTTAAATTTTCATGGATTTGACCAATGATTAATGAATTTATATTCCATGGTGATCAAACAAATAATACCCCATAATCTTTTAGGCATGAAGATAGAAAATTGGAAGTGGTCATATATGGGATTCCATACCTCAATATTAATATGGGACCACTATAAATGGACTGACCACAAACCATGTTTGAAAAGTGGGTTTCTTAAATAAATGTTTTGAGGAATATAGATAAATATGGGGTCTTTATTGGGGATGAATATGAATCCAGGTGACATGGCTTTTATTAGTGACCAATGTAGAGAAACACAAAGTCTTTTTGTGTATAGTAAAAACAAAATAAACCATATAAAAATAAAATTTCGTCAATAATAGCTTAGGACAACTTATGGGGATTCATATTTTCCTATACATAGAGTATAATTTATGTGAAAAAGACTATTGATTATAAAAGGATTATTTTATATCCTAACTACACAAGAATGGGGAGAAATGATTCCCATACAGGTCGGACCCATACATAAGGGAAGGATTATTGTTTTTCTCACAATTGTGCCCAAATATAGTGGGTCCATTCATCACTACATATCTCATAAGGATGGGAACCTATTATATTTTTTTCTAGAAAACAATAATGGAATTACCACATACCATGTTTGAAAGGTGTTTTCCAACATAAAGACTTCTAAACTTGATCAAATTTTCTTGAATGGAGGGGATATATTTTTTGGAATACATGGACCTCCTATAATGATATGGATCCTACATATAATAATTGGAGGCCATTGTATTATGTTTGGACTAGGATATAGAATTTTGGAGTCATTAAATCACTTTTCATGGTGAGAATCAACCCATATGTAGTTCTTATATTAATGTTATGTATGTAGGTCTAACCAATACAATGGTAGTAGTATTTTTATATATTGAATGGACCCAAAATTAGTGATTCATGCATCACCATGTATCCAGTGATGATATGAATCAATCCTCATATGGTTATTAGAAACCATGAAGTTTAACATCATACAAAAGGGTTTAAATATATTCCTATTATGAATGTTCATTTATGACCATGATTAACTGAAAAAAATTATTTCAGATAGACAGGGAGGTAAATACTTCATTGAAACTCTTAATCCCACATGATTTATTCTCTGTGTGAGAGGCAAGGAATATCAAATTTTTATTTCAAGAAATAGAGGTGATTAAAAGAAATTGTAGGGTTTTATATATAATTTTCTAGATGAGAATGGATATAAATATTTACATTGTAACAAATATCATAAGGGTGAGAATCAAACAATACATAGTTCATGTAAAATGTAAAGTTTAATAGCCTATAATAAAGATGAATATTACTTTTTTATCATAGATACAATGAGTGATATAGAGAATATCAGAAAATGGATATTCTAACAGGATTCAAACACGAGGAAGGAAATTATAAACCAAGATCTTGGGATTACACATATTATGAGAGATGATATGGGATTATTAATGAAGAAGTAATCACATAACATATTTAAAAATGATTTTCTAGTATGATGGTTTTATAGATTACACGTATTGAATTTGTCTCTCAAAATGATGTATATGACCCTGGTTGACTATTCTGTTAAGGAAGACTTATGTAGAGCCAAAATGGGGTATGTTATGCATATTCAAAACATAATTTTCCTTAGGAAACTAACTACTCATAACTTATGGATGAGTAAATATTATAGAGATCTATGTTTTCCTAATATAAAGAGTATGATTAGTGTAAGGAATTAATCCATGCAGAAGGAAAGCATTTGGACTGACCTTGTCCATGGTTTGTGGGATTCACTACAAAGATCTGAATCACATGTAGGGAAGGCAAAATTTTTATATGATGGCCTTCTCAATAGGGGAACCCAATTTAGATCTCCTGAAAAGATCATTGTTTGTATATAGGATAGGGGGAAATATTTTTTAATTTTGGGATGGGCCATGGATATAGGGTTAGAGTGTCATTCTGTATCCCATTATGATGGGAATAACTCCATACATAGTTGTAGAATGTATATGGTTTAGGAGATCATCACCTAAAGTCGTGATCTGCTCATGTAATTACCAAAATGTTGTGTAGTTTTACATCATGTAACAAGGACATATACCACATAGTATAATTTCATGCATCCATGAAATTGTAATATAGTTTTAACTTCATATGACTTGGACATTAACCATTTAGTTTTACATCATGTGGCCTAGAAGATGGACATTTAGTTCAAAATCATATGGTAAGGATGAAAATTTTGGACATCACATATTTAGAATATTAGGAATACTTGTTTTACATATGTAAAATTGATAGTTTCATTTCATTTGGAAATGATTTTTATTGGGGATTAAATATAAAAAAAGAGGAAAATGGTATCACTATCAGGTGATAGCACTATAGGTTACTGATGGATTTAAGGTGGATCTATGGTTGGGTCTAGATATAAATGGTCTAGGAATGACTACATATCTCATATGGGTGTGAATGAAGCCACATATAGTTTTGTAATATAGGCGTGGTAGGAGAACATCACTCAAGGTTAGGATTTGATCATGTATATACTGAAATGTTATGCATGTTTATATCATGAAATAATTATGTTAACCATGTAGTTTGAAATCACGTTGAAGGGATGTTGTCATATAGTTTAAGGTCATACGACTAGGATGTAAAACATGTAATTTTACATCATGTACCGAAGATGATATATTTGGGGCTTATAACTACAAAGGAAGACCATTTTTTCTAAAACCATGAGGATTTTCTCAAATTATGGTGATTTGGGTTTGATTAGGGCTTGCACTTATGGGGACACCCAATGATTTTATCACATAAAATATTTAATGAGAAATATTAAATTGGTAGGGTGTGCAGTGTGTTCCTCATACATTGGGATTAATGAGTAAACTCTGTTTGAGTGGAACTATGTATGGAATATGGTCTCTGCTAATGTAGTTCAAGATTTGGAGGTTTCCTCCTTGATATCATTTGGGTTATGAGGACTAGTACCAACTCTCTTGGAACTAATATGTGGAGAAAAACATTATTCTTGAAGGATCATGTTATTTGGTTCTAGTTTATTTTCAAATGATGATGAGTATAAAAACTATTATCATATATTTCATTTAATTCATCAAGTTGCTTCTATTATAGTTTATCATTTGATAGTTATTCACAAGTAGATGTTCTATGTGAGAGAAATTGAATTTTTATGGGAAGCCCTAAATCTATTCTATAGACCATTAAATATGGTGTTTTCTAATTAGTTGTGGGGGTTGTAGTTCGATAGGACCACAAGGGATCTAAAATATATTTGGTATAAGATTTATTTTATTTTTTAATAATTATTTGGAAAATGTTCGATACAGTTTTTTTTGAAGGAATTTATCTATCCAATTTCTACTTCATGGAAGCATGATGAATGGTTGGATTTCATACTGTACCCCTAGTATAACTTCTCCAATTTAGAAGAATATAATATAGTTACATTATCATTAAGTATTTTTTTGGGGATCCAAAATGTAGTGACAATTTTTGACTTTATGAAATTTATAATAATTTATATTGAAATTTTGTAAGAGGTATCTCTTTATCCCATTATGGAAATATGTCGGTAATGGTAATTATGAACTTGAACTGCTTTGCCTTTGCTAGCGGGTATAAGCCTACGACATCTATCCCATAAATAATGAATGTAAAAAAGTATTTAGATATACGTAGAAACACTAGGGGTTAATAAATGAAGATGTAATGTATTTAGTAGGAATTAAAAATCCCTAAAAATTGTGTCCAATCTGGTATCATTACAGAGAAAAAAAATCCAAGACTTCTAATTTCGTGAGAATGATTGGTTCTTGATTAATGGTAACCATAAGTACTATCTAGAACATCTTCCATGGTGGAAATAATCCCCTTTCAATCACTTCATCTATGGACAATCCCATAAAAGCATAACTTTTAATGAAATTTCTGATGATCTGAGATATCATAGAGAGTGAAATTTACCACATATCATCAAATATATTTTTTCTAGATCTCTCTAGTGGGAGAGTACATTTTGGGGATATTCTAGGATACAGTTCATACACCTATTCACATCATTATCTAGTTCAAAGATAAAACTTAAGTCATAGATCTCTTCCATGAATTGTTGAATAAATGGAAACACTACCCTATTATGGGAGATGCTAATGACTATATCATACCAATATAGATATTACAAGGTTACATCATGATTTTCTAATGCATCTACCTATGATTATCTTTGAATGTGGTACATGAGTGAGTGTTGTATCATAGAGTAATTCATCCATAAACCCTCAAACATAATTTATAAGTGAAATCAACTCTTCTTTTATGATGGTGTTATCAACATTGCTCTTATTAACTACCAACTCAGAATAACCTTTGATTCTCATGCGACTCGTCAGTATTTGAAAATAGAACTCCAGACTTTCAATGAGGGTTTTTTATTCAGCTTAATTTTTTGGTGAATCCTTATAATAAAATAAATGAATAAGCTAAAATTTCCATTTTTTATGAAATGGGAATGATTTTCAAACAAAAATTATTGATCTTGGGGTCTTCCAATGTCTTTCTAGTTAGGATTTCAGATGTACCATAAAAGTACATTTACCACATTAAGGTAGAGAAATAAATTAAAAAAATATTTATTCGCCAAAAAATTATGTTGTCATTAGTAAATTTTTTATAGAGGGATGTTATTTTAATAAAATCAAAGGCATGTTATTTTATCATCTTCTATAGTAGGAATTATATATCCAACTATTTGAAAATTACTACCCATTATTCCAACTATCTAGTTCATATAAAATTATTGAGGATATATTTGAGAAGGTCAATTTAAGAGAGAAAATAGACCTCATGGTGCTTCAAGTAATTAATTAATTTATGAATTACAAAAATCCTCACCACCTAGTTCTTCATGATATCTGAATACTGAGTCTCACTATTGATCATGGTGTTACTAAGATAATAAAGGTTGTTATCACTAATAGAACTATTATTATATGCATGGAAGGAGCCTAGATATCATTCTAGAGTCATCACATATTATTCGAAAAATTCTCATTTGTTTATTGGCATAAACATTGGTGGGAACAAGAGATACTTCATGAGGCTATTTAATTTTTCCTCTCAATAAATATTCAACTGAAGAAAAAACCCTTTCTTTATCATCATTGTCAAGGAAAAACATTTTATTGTAGGGTTTTTATGAAGAGATTAATGTAAGAAAGGTGTGTGGACAATCCTATAAAATATTTAAGATAAAAAAGTGGAAACATACCTAAAAAGTTCAACGTATTATAATGGTTGAGTTTGATGCCACTATAGAATATGATGAAGTTGAGATATTTCCTTAAAGTAAAGTCAAATGAAGATTTCAAGGGATTCATCTTTATACTATTTTTTCATTGTTTTTCAAAAATAGTTTCCAAATTAGCAAGGTGGTCATAAAAGTTTCATGATTTAACAACCAAATAATACACCTAACAATTGACTAATTATCTCAAATATTAATTGAATATGCGATGCATAATTTTTTGATTTGTAGCTCCAACATTCATTAAACCAAAATTCATCACCAGATAGAGTAATAATCCTTGGTTGCTCATAAATAGGTTACATATTCATATTATAGGGATATTAATATTTCATTATTCTATAAATTCCTATCCATGAAGGCGAGGTATTGGAATCCAACAGTTGTGCTAATCAGAAGTTTGGTAATCAAATCCAAGAAGTCATCTTTCTTACAGTGCTGGTTGATGTCTTTAAAATCAATGAAACCCATGGTTTTCACATTATGTTTCTTGATTGGGACTATATTAGTGATCCATTTATGGTATTGGACTTCCCAAATTATTTATTATTTTTTTATCTTATGATCTTCAATTTCAACCATGGAAGCATTAGTTGGATATGTCCTTTAATTTTCATTTTTTTATCCACAATGGCCTTCTGTTAGGCCCAATTGATGGGTAGACACATAAAGATATAGGCCTATAATCTATATGTAATTCCATACAAACACATATCAATGATTTCTTAGGAAGGTGGAGTAAATTTATATTCATTGATGGAATAGTTGTGTAGATCAAAATTGGTCATTTATTTTCCATTGTACTTGAATTGGTCTATCAGAGTTCATCAACAGTAGTAAATACTCCTTCCCCAAAATACGGATGATGTATTTGAGGTAATTTTACTCCTCTCATCCCTTTTATTCATCCTATATGTCTATAATTGAATAGATTAAAGATGTAGGGGAACTATTATGATAATGGGAGTGTTAAGTGTCCTGTGAGCTAACTTCCAACACAGATATCATGACCTCTAAAGGTTAAATGGATAAAATATGGGCCAAATAAATTTTTAAGGACAAGGTTAGATAATTCTTATATGAGATATCATTTCCAATGGGGGACTCCTAGATTTATTCATCATCTCCAGGTTCAACTGATTTGGTTGATATCATGAAAACTTTAGAATAAATCTATGAATCTAAGATGATATCATTGACCAAACTAATGGGAAACACATATTCATCACAAATATCTCTAAATAAATTAGATGAAGTCATATCTAAACCATTTATATTTTTAACCCAAGTGAATTCATCATATATGGGTTTATTCCCATCTCTTCGGTATAATCTTTCTTCAATATATTGAGATTCACATTATCCAAATAGGGATTTGTCACCATTTAATGTCCCTATCTATCTGTTGCCACTATATTTGAGTCATTGTTTATATGATGAAGGGATCTCTCAATGATAGTGCATCTAAGGCCTTCCAAGCATGGCATTGAAATATGTCTACAACTAGATGACTAAGAACTCATAATCAACTACCATATATCTAAATTGAGTTTTGTGATTAATGCAGTCAAGAGGATTATGTTCAGTTATAGCATAACCCTAATGTGTTAAAGTGGAATTGGATAAATCAGCTGTAGTATTTCCCAATCGGTGAAGCATTTCAATTGGAATGGAGTTGATAACTGAGACATTATGAATGAAATCTCGACATATTTCAAAGTCATCTTATATATTGGATATGTAAAGGGGCCTAATGTGTACCTCTATAACATCATATATGACTTCTTCGGTGAATGAGATTCCTACATGAAATTATCATTGATCATCATGTGTATGATATATATCAAAAGTAGCATGTTTAGCTTCAGATTCATGTGGGAACAACAGAACCTTTATATGTTCATCACCCAAACCATTTGATTGTTCTACATAATCCAAAATTGAGTTCTTTTCTGAAATTGTGGAAAATTGATTCAGTATTTCATACTTCTTTCTAAATTTTATACATTTATTTGTAGGGAATAATTAACTATGAGTGAATTTTATATCTGATGTGTCTAGGGAATATTTTTTTCTACATGAAAAATTGAGGAGTAAAATATTTCTATTATTTAATAAATTTTATTTATCCTCTTGGCTTTCTTGGGCTAATCAAGTTATCACCAACTCATTAATCGATTCTCTAGAATGATTAGTTACGAATTATTTTTCATTCATGTGGAGGTATTTTACTTTTATCATTGGACTAGATGAATGGATTTCACAAGGGTTTCAGCAGCCTATATTGGTCTATCAGGAATTCATTTGGTATTTTGTATTATGTTTCAGTTATTCCTCCCTCTGTTTCCTTATTTCTTGTGGAGTTGATTTGTGTATCCAAAATTGTGTGTGGGAATCCTGGGTTTTTAATATTACTTATCTTTAGATGTTGGTTCCATTAAATGAATGACATTAATGTATTAAATGATAAATTATTCAACTGATGGGTTGCCTATTTTATGGGTCGTTTCCCATTTTACCGTTTGGTGGGGCTGCTCCAATTGTACCATTTAGTGGGATAGAGATTATTGTCATAGGACTAAAGGCATGATGTCTAAGAGATCCATGACTATAATTATCCTTATTACAAGTTCATATTCAATTATTTTTTTACAATCCTTCCATCCTGACCATTTATGGAAGGTCAAACTTTGGAGATATGTCATGCCAATGAAGTCAGCTATACCACATTGAAAGCGGTTGGGGGAATAATCAGTTATTTCAACTGTACTACGAGAATAGAATGTGTCTATTAGGTCCTATTTTAATTCATCTAATCATTGAACTTACCTACATTTTTCTGTGGATATCCTACCATTCATGTTATTTTTTCATCTAAGCGATGAAAAGACCTGCTACTTGTGCTGATTGATTAACCAATTTCACCTTCTTAGAATCAACCATATTTTGTAGAATATAATTTAAGTAGAAACATACTCATATGGTGTTCCCATACATTTGGATAAATTTTAAATATTTTGGGTGATATTTGAGACTAACATGATTAGTTTTCCTATGTTTTGGTAGGGTTCTCACATTTGTTTCCTAGGATGCTATGAAATATACATGAATCTACTCATCTAAGAAGGAATAAACCATGTTTTTATGACATTCAAATAAGGATAATTTTTTATATATCCTTTCATCTAGTTAAGGGGGTTATTTAAACTGTTGATTACCTAGGAAATGTGATTCATGATAAGGTTTAGTAATTCTAGTATGAACCAGTACCAATGTTGGTTTCAGAGTGACAACTGTAGTTTATGTTTTTCCTGTCCTCTTTCTAGGGGCCATCGATATTGTTCTGGAATTATCTCTAGTTTTCATGATAGAATCATCCAACATTTTTGCAACTTTAACAAGATGTCAATGACCATACTTTTATTTGACTAGGATTATTGGTGTTTTTAACTCACTATGGTTATTTTAAATAAAGATAACTAATAAATCATCTTGTTGTAATTGAAAATATTTTAATTTATACACTTCCACCTAGAATTGAATTCTGATACTCTCTCATTTTCTCAATGTTTCCCGTTTTATAGGTCTAGGACTATTCTTTCCCAGTGTTGGGATGAACAAATAACGAATTTTTTTGTTGAGGTCTTCCCAAAAATTGATCAACATTATATGTAAACTACTATACCATATAAAGGTTGGTTACTATATAGATTCTAAAAAACAAAGGAGTTTAAAAATTTCTTATTGCAATAAATTTCTTATCATGGGGCCATATTGAGATAAAAAATAATTAAAATTATTGTTTGGATCACCTGAACCGTTAAACATTGGAAATGTAGGATTTTGAAAATTAGGTAGGGGAAGAGTGGAATCTAAATACTTGGGGAAAGGTTTTATCTTATGACTAAAATGATAATTTTTTCCCATATATAGAGTCTACTAAGGATATAAATGTCTAAATAGTGTTAGCAAGACTTTTGGTACTGGATAATTTATTAAGGGCTAGATCATAGGGCACCACAACCTAAACTGGATGTTTTGGTTTTTCCTGCACTTGTTCTTGTGATGTCTGATTAAAAATTTATTAGAATTGGTATGTCAGTATGGAAAATTGAGTGAAATATCATTATTTGACATTAATTAGTTCTAAATAGAATAGTTTCCATTCTATTAAATTTAGATGACATTATGAATCTATTTCATCAATATGACATGATCTCCTAGCCATGGGATGTCAGCTGAATTAATGAAATGAAGTTCTGCTCAAGGATCATACCTTATGAGAATATTTACACTTAGTAGTTTGTAATTAAGACTCATCAATTATATCATTTATGAATAAAAATAATCCGTTCACTCCTTGGGTGGAATAGGGTTGAAACCATTAGGTAATAAGTGGGTTTGAACCATAGCCTTACCCTTTTTTAGTTAATTCCCATTGAGGATGAGGAAATAGATAATTCAAACGTATTCCAAAATTTTGAGCAATCCAATCATTTTTGGTATTCACACCTTAATCATTTTTTTAAGTGTGCACAATATTTTTACTGGATATATGCTCCTCTTGTTCAACCACATTAGACTAATGTTCTTCTTTATTATCAGAAGTTCCCATTACATTTACTAACATGATTCTCATTATGATTCTAAAATAAGTCTTTGAATGTTTGTAGAGACATTTTTTATATGAGTATCTATAAAAAGGGATGTGTTTCTTGGGAGAAGTTTCATTTTTAATTGTAAATTTTGGCTATGGACATTAAATAAGATTATGTTTTCTTTAGGGATCCCATTGAAGTCATCGGGTGAAGGGTAACCTAATAGAAACTGCTAGATAATTTTTTTATCCAAGTCCATAAAGAAGAAACAACATCACATGATAGAATGATCCTAGAAGATTAATTTTTTTAAACATTTCCCAACCAAAATAAGAAGGAATATCAATGAGGTTGTGGAAAAAATTTTAACATCCCTACAGGATGGGGGTTCTCATTTCATATTTTATAAAGTTTTAAGACTAAATATTAATCCTTCAAGGTTTTGTTAAAAATATCCCATACCTATAGGATGTGGATTATTTTTTACTTAAATGGATGTAATTATTGTGGATAATATTTTGATTTTATGGGGCTTTGTACTAACATTATTTTAGATTAATACATGACATATTCCCGAGCCATCATATTTTGAAGCCATTCAATATATTTTCACTATCTGATAATTTACTTCCCTTAAGAGGGAGGCTTGATCAATGTTCCCATATGATTGATTCAATAGTATTTTAAATGATTTGTATCTTCTAGAGCAATGTTTATTGTAGATTTAGTGGGGTAGTTCTTGGTGAGTAGACAAATTGTAGTGATCAAAGCCCATTTTCTAAATCCAACATGATTATATGAAATTACATGATCTCACCTTTTGCAGACATTACTGTTAGGGAAGAAATTTAATGTGAAACACCGCATATTCCCCCCATTAACTTATATGAACACATAACAAGGAATAAAAAATTATATGGACCAATCCTTTTAATGTCTTGATACATGCACATTGAAGTGATTGTCGTTGCTTTTCAAATTTCTTGTGTCGTGATGCTATGGGGCCCACAATGTTTATTTTTATGTGTATCTATTATATTTACTTGAGGGTATTTTAGTATTCATAGAAATGTAATACATTTTTTTTGATGGTTGAAGAGTAGTCAATATGTTTTTTTTGAATTTCATGAACATAATCATCTGATATTGCCTCAGAAATACTAAATTGGTTACTGGGTAAAAGCCATAACTTTACTTCTATATTTTCCTTTTTCAATTATCTCCTATGGATAAATATATACCATTATTTTTTTTCAATATTCTCCTCATTTATATATGGTCAATGTAGACATTTACCCACTACTTTAATATAAACAACGGACCTAGTGGGGTTTCCCTCTATTGTATTAGAAGGCTGGTGATCGAAGGAGGGTTTAATGAATAATTGTTTCCTTGGGATGTATTCTTGTTGTGAAATAATATCACTTATTAATTACAAGGTATTATCCAAAACTATCCTTGTTTTCCCATGATCCATGCCATATGAGGGATTTCTCAAAGTTTATTTGTCAATGTGAGGACCTTATTGAAGAAATGAAATGTTTCTAGAGGGAGGAACATTATAGCGGCATCCATTATGGAGAGGACTAACATCATGAATTGAAGCCGTATT
This sequence comes from Viscum album, assembly GCA_963277665.1. Taxonomy (NCBI): domain Eukaryota; kingdom Viridiplantae; phylum Streptophyta; class Magnoliopsida; order Santalales; family Viscaceae; genus Viscum; species Viscum album. The sequence continues at coordinate 532,800,705 of OY728166.1, forward strand.
ATAGAGAGAATGTTTAAAATTTATATAATTAAGGGGAAATTAAGAGTTTGTGGTGGAGAAGGGAGGATTTCATTACTATTTGATCATTTAGACAACTAAAGGGATTCCACGACACTCATCAGAAGATGGGCTATTGAGATCAATTAGATTCTGAACCTGAAGTATTCCTTCATTATCATGTTTTTACGGATGACATATGGAACCAATAGAAATAAAATTTTGGGGACGATCTTCTCAAATACCTCTTCTATATCTATAATTTTATAATAGAGGAGTATGATCTTGACCTTCCATAGATAAGTGTCTGAGAGATTTATGGCCACCATAATTTAATAGAGAAGTTCCATGGGCAGTATCTTAATTTTTGAATTATCTGTAATGAGAATTATTTTTATTTATCTTATTCTAGGTGATTAAAGTTTTATAATACAGGAGATGAAATTTAGATATGGAAACCTATTTAATTAGTTCATGCATTGTTGTATGGATTCTCTAACAGATTTCTAGAATTTTGGTAGGTATATATGTAGGCCCTAGAGTGGCAACCAGAGTATACTAATGACCTCTTGTTTGAATTATGATATGGTCATGATTCTATTGGACATATATCATTGGATTTATATGACTCTACTGAAGGGGAGTGGGGATATGTGTTTTCTCTATAGTGACTCTAATCGAAATTTAGAGGAGTCACTTCAAATGTAGTGGTAGGGTTATTTTTCCAACTCCTAGTCACCGTAGATTCTATCATTATGAACTAAATAACATATTGAATTTCAAAAATAATAGATACATTTCATCCATTATCACTATTAAATAAACTACGAATTGTTCATTTGGAATAAAAATATACACCTATTCTACAGCTGGATCCGAGATGTATTCCTACACTTGTCCTATAATTATTTCTGGGATATACCGACACTAATCAGTTGCAAGGAAGATATATGGGACTACCCGTATTCATATCCCAGATCAATCAAATTATTTTTATGAGTGCTACAAGACTATATTATTGGGATTGATGGATGTAGGTAGTTTTGGTCTACTACTCACGGGTTTCCACCGAATTTGGTCTACTTACCTCATAAACATGTCCTTGGTTCCTATGGTTGAGTGGCCTGGACCAAACTCCTAGGAGACCCCCACCATGCTAAGGGTTTTTTGCAACATAATGTTAATGGTAGTGGCTTATGGAAAGAAAACTTTGGAGAGACTTATATGGTATTCGTTTGAATCAATAAATAACCTATGGATCATACTCATAAGGATAAGGGATGAATTTTTTGTTACATTCCAGGGATAATCTCCTAAACTGATTTAACATGGAAACTTGTGTTTTATAATTCTGTACCACCAACCATCATTGATTGGATAGATGTTGGGGATTAATGAGCTAGAGGTCTTATCGATCTCCCTCCAGGAATGTGACTTATCATTTTTTTGTGCCCTAAAGCTATCATATTTGATACTTGATGTTGAAGACTCTAGGTTAGTGATGGTTTCATCTGATTATATGAGGAAATAGAATAAGATGAAAAAGATCAAAATCCATGAGAGGAATAAACTATATTTTAATGAAGTGACTTCATGAAAAATGATCCTACAAACATATGAAAAAATATCTTGTCATAGTATCACCTCAAAAAATGATCTCGTATGTAATTAATTTTCATAGATTGATGTATTGGCCCCTCATTCATTTTTTACATGAAGAGGAATTACATGTGTGTGACATAGTCATATAAATTTTAGGGTTTCACATAGTGTTCACCATTTTTTTCTCTCACCACACTTTTATACCGACACTCATTTCGGGTTAAGGAAGACCTACATTACTAATGAAGGTCGTCACTTGGAATTTCCCAATGAGACTTTAAAAAGAAATTCGGCTGAGAGGATGGGAGTTTAGACTCATGAAACCATTTTAGGGGAGTTACTTTGTTATTTTTTAATCTCTTATATATTTAATATTTAATCTGAATCCATTTTTAAATTTCCAATATCATACTGGTATCCCTAGCATCAACAGTATATTATTTGGCTTCTGTTGATTTTAGAATCATCTTTATACATATGATGTTATCTATAAACAGAGAAATTTTTATGTATATGAGTTTATCCATTGATTATACCATTTTTTAAACATATTATAAATTCTTATATCATTTATTATTATCAATATTTTGGTTTTATAGTGCACTATTGGATACTTGGTAAATAAATTTCATCTATAAAGTTGGATGTTTTTTTTATGGTGGGATCATGTACATGATATGGACTTCATATATATCCTTTTGATAGATATTATAAACCACATATTTTAGTGCTTCCTAACATGACTCATCATACAATCTATGTTCATGTGATGATGAAAAAACTGTGTGGTTTAACACCATTGATCAAGGACATCTAAGAGAATGAATCTATGTCAATGGATGGTGTGGGACTTATATTGAAGTGACATGAATGAACATGGAAGGCATAAAGTCTCCTTAGTGGGATGTAATCTTACTATGAATATATTCCAATAAGGGTTTTAATGAATGTTACCTGAAAGGAATAAGCCCCTCCGAGTTGGATCTGACCCTACTGGGGATGTAACATATAGAAATTTGGGGTGAATTTGGGGAGTTGTGTCTGGACCTCAGGGAAGCTTCTAGTCTATCCTATTTGGTATAAAATAAAATACTTCATATTTCATATGGTTGGATCTAACACCTTGGATGATTCCAATTTTCCTCATCGGGAATATATCTTTTTTGAGGTGGTGAAAGCATTATTGTGGTTTATAACGAATGGGAGGCCCAATAGTTGGATACACAAGGATAATATCTACTCATTGTGATTTATATGTTTATTTGGCCCTTAAAACTATGAGGAAACCCATTGACTTGCATGGAATGTGGCCCTTTCAGATATATATATGGTTTTGAGGACCCATTTCTATTGATTCCCTATAAAAGAAGGTGATATGATTAATAAGTTAAATATTATCTTCTAAGACATGAATTTGATCTTGTAGAAGTCATGATCATATATATATTCTTTTCCCAAATTAGTCATTATTGGTTTGATAAAAAAGAGGAAGTAAAAGATCTAAAAAAACACCATCATCTTCATCCACTGGTGGATGAGGTCAGGGTGATGTGTGAGATAAAGGGGACCATTTCATGTTACATCTCTTATATTCATAACTTGGGTTGAAAAATTAGAGAAAGGATGTGACCTCAGACAATAAAGGCTATGGGATTACTTTTGGAGTGATTCCCTAATCCTAATTTTACCCTCCTCTCCATTGTACTAATGAGAGATGGGATGAGTGTGGGGTGATGGAAAATTGTTATCACTACTTAGCTTGAGAAACCTACCACCACTATAACGTAGATCAGGTCACTCATTTCCATTGGAATGTATGATTAAGTACATTATAAGGATATGGAATATTAATTTGGATGTAAGTAAGATCTCATTTTCCATAAGAATTTATGATGAAAGTTAATTTTTTAACCATTTAGTTAAATCATATGTGTCTGCTAGCTTTGGAAGAGGTCTTAGATTAGTTTTTTGTGATGGGTCCATTTTGGAAATAAATACTTCACGAGATAGGTTGAGAGAGGGAGTAATTTGGATAGTTCACAGGGGGCCTAAAATAAGTCTTAAAACTATACAAAATGGTACCGAGGCTGATGGAACTCATACCTGAAACTATTTTATATATTATATTTTCACCCAAAAAGATTTCATCCACATGAATTTGATGAGATTATTGTCCCCAAATTGGTTTACTATGCAAATGGACGATCCATAATGTGGTGTTTTCTATGAATAATCATTATGATATCCTCTTTTACATTACGATATGTGGTAAATGATTTCGTATGTAAATTTTTTTCTTATGTTTATTGACTTTGAAATTTCATTATTATTTTTAGATTATCACAAACACCAACATTTGTGTTACTAATGAAGTTTATTTTAAGTTAATTATAGTGTGATATTTGTTAGAATAATGTTTTTCGAAGAATTCACATGTCACTAATCTGTGTGAATATATTTAGTTTAGTATACTAGTCATATTTGAAAGTAATATGGAAACACAGTTTATACCATATATTTTAACTGTAATGTAAGGTTTGGAAGCCCTGTGTTTTCAATACAGTATATGGAAGATGAACCATAATTTTTTGAAAAATTGTTGATCAGTAACCCCACATTTGGAAGGAACCCTTTGTCTGTTGAATAAACATATGGTTCAATAAACCTACTTATGTATTCAATTATACATTATAAACTAATCATTTGAAGTTTTTATCTATGTGATGAGAACCTACATTTAACTTTATAAACAACAGTGTTTAAATTCATGATATTTTACAAATCTTATTTAATGAATCCTCTAAAAGAAAATATATATTTAAAGTTGTTTTATGAATTATTGAAATTCTTATAGCCAACATATTATATCACACCCATTTCTATGTGATGTTATGATGCTATTTGACTGATTTGAATTTAAATATATATGATTTATTATGAATTATATCTAGAAATGTTTGACCTAGAGATATTTTAACACTAGTATAAATATTGAGATATCAATATTAAAAAATAAGATAGATATTATTCAAAAATAAGATATTTGAGCTTGATATTTGTGTTCCATTAACATTTGAGCTACACATTAGACACACAATTTTTCTCTCTATTAATGATAAAATCGCTCTTGTTTATATTTATTCTACTATATTTAATTAATAAAACTTCTTCTTTAGTTAAAAAATTAATTTTTCAGTGTTAAAAATTGGTTACATACATGATTATACATCTACCTAGTGTTTTCTCTATCATTGTTTAAAGGAGGCATGTGCGATGATAATGAATATTTTATAGCTACAATGCATTATTGAAGAAAAAAAATTAATGAACCAACCTGAGTTCACACATAAACTAGTACATCACTCGATACTCTAAATACCCAATGGGAATTTCTTAGTCCACTTGGGCAAGCAACAAATACTTTGTAATGAAACAAGAACTAGAGGGATTGATTTCTCACAACATAAAGTGAAACAAATATGGAATATATATATATAGATAAAAAATGAAATATTTAAAGATAGAAAAATGTATTCCAAAATAGATAAAGAATAATGGAAGTGATAAAACTAAAAAATGTAGACAAAAATCTTCATGTAACAGTACAACTACAAAAGACTATAGAACCAAACATCATATTCAATGGATCAATTTGATATTGTGGGAAACCTCCCACTATCTCACCACCAGCTACCCAAAACCCAGATGATAGAAAAACTTACTACATCAATATAGTTCATTTCCTTTCCTCGCAATGATGGACAAAACTGAGTTTATGCACTACAAAATGGTTATATAGTGTGTGACCTAATAGACTCATTAGGATCTCACCTAGGGGTTCCATTTCAAGTCTCTGAACAATAATCCATGCATTCTCAACTTTATAGAAAATAAGGAATGATAAAAATTTATTAGTTTTATATCCACATCATATAAAAACAAATTAGTTTTCCCATTTTCCTCATTTCAAATTATAATAGTTAATTTTTTTTAAAACAACATTCATATCCATATATATCCACATATATATCATTTCAAAATAAATCATGCATAACATATCTTATAAATTGAATAGTAGTACCAAAAAATAGTACAAGTGAAAAGAAGAAGCACAATTCAGATCACACTAGGTATCACACTAGGTGAGGATAGTTGGAACACTTGAACCTAACATAGATATTTACATACTCATCAATCCACTAGACATGTGTATCATTTATGGAGATTATAATAACACCTCAATAAGTGGAACACTTATTAGGTCTAATAGGTACCCAGAACAATAGGCCTAGGGAGCAGAGGAAATCCCAATGAGAAACCCCTAGACAGTGGATGAGACATATCACTATACCTTCCACCTTAGTACCCCAGGCTTCCCGTGATATTTGTTTTCCAAACTAGATCATCAATTAATTTTCATCAAACCACGCTTTTAAAACCATTTATCAATGCATTGAAAACAAAATACATTTGAAAATAATAATTTAAAACCATATTTTATAAAAAAACTATTTTAAAAAGACAAAAAATAGTTATATAATTCTATTTATTTTAATAAAGAAATTATCAAAAATAGGAGAAATTTAGTACGCAAACATAGGCTAGAGATGGAACCACATACCTCAAAACATGGGTCACAACTCCCACAATGGAATCCACCCCCATGAAATGATTCAATACTGAATATAGAGGAAATAGAATCAATGTAAACCTCATATAATTTATTTAATTAAACATATGTTTTTATGGACAAGAGAAAACAAAAAATACCTTTAGAACAAAAACCTTCCACAACACAACAAGAAGGGAAATGGATCTCAAGATGAAATCACATAACTTATCTAGAGAGAAACAAGATGAAACATTTCCTTGGATAAATAAATCAAAAATGAAAATTAATGATGCTACCAAAACTAAAGAAAAAATAAGTAGAATGTATCTCACACCTAGAGAGATGAAATCCAACTAAAATGGTGGTAAAACATCGAATTAATTAATCCAGATCAAATAGAGGCTCCCAAAATCACTAGAGAAGAGGCCTGGGATGAATGAATTGAGGGTTTTGGAAGATTGAAAAAACATTAAACTAATTCAGTACCCAATTACATGTCTGTAACATTTACATGGTGTGTATTCCCTTTAGATATTTTGTAATACCCAAGACTAAGATTCACTAAAAAATCATTTATATTCTATTTAAGAGAAATATTTTAACATTACACAGAGTTTAACCTGAAATAATATATACTCCATTCACCCTATGTACTAGAATCGTGAATAAATCCCTACCGAATATACACATTTTGTACTTCCATTAAACAATTTGGATTTCTCAAAGTCGAATACCAAAACAATAGATTCAATATAAAAAATCAAACCAAATAAAACATTCACCAAACTCAGGGGGAAACAAATAAATCCATTTGATGTTTATACATGGAATCTAGTAATTTAGATATAAAAACATCACTTGACTATTATTCATTTTCCCCCAAAAAATATCTCTATAATTGGGAGTCCTCTGACACACCCAATTAAAGTGGAAAATAAGAAAAAGGAGTACAATACAAGAAATCATGTATTGAGATGTTACAACCCCCCATAAGACATCCCATCCTTGGGAATTCATCTGGAAGAATGGGGTCTGGTAAATAGGTGAAGCAACTAATCCTTGATCAATGTTTTGTCCAAAGTCTCATGGAAATTTGATTCATTCCACCATAAATACATAACCAATATAATAGACATCCCATGAAAGACTATAAGAAGACAATTAACAATATCGACTGGTTCCTCAACAATAGAAACATCTAGATCTAACTCAATCTCCCCCCAAATAAAAACATTACAGGGATTAGGACATTATTTTCTAAACTAAGATATGTTGAAATCATCATAAATTAATTTCAATTGAACAAGAAATTTTAATCAATAATCAACCTATTCATGATGTTTAGCGACCTTAAATGGTCTAAAATATCTCATATCAACCTTTTCCTATTTTCAAAGATTATGGTGACCAAATTGAGGAACACATTAATCAAATCTTATTCACCAACAAATAACTCAAAAGGAAGGTGTTATTGATCTGGATAAAATTTATACCAACTCTTTTTTGTAACTATGCACCAATTTATATCATGAATCCTCACATGTGTCTCCTAAAGAAAACTCAGTACCACCAAAGAAACTTCACCCACCCCTTTCCAATAAATAGTATATCTTCACAGGATACCATACAAAACATCAAAAGGAGCCATTATAAAAAATGAATATTAACTACTATTATATGAAATCCTAACCAATACATGATAGATATTCCACAATATACCAAAATCCATGACATAGGTATAGAGAATGTCCTCAAGGATTTGAATACCAAACTATGTTAGATAGACTATCTATTAAAGATAGGTTATACTCAATATGACCTGATTCCCCATCACCCCTTTTATACTTCTCCAGAATCTTTATATTAACCTAGGATTATTATTTGAAACATTATAAAATGGAACCCCATGTAAGATAAATATTTTATGATATTAAAACATTCCTAGATCTTCAAAATTTGTGGTGTCCCTGATCATAATGAAATCATATGAATTTTTCAACTGATAATTCACCACCAAGATAGCATTCATCCTTCAGGGAGTCCATGTTAATCAAACGAAAACATCCATGGATACCTATTCCCATTTCCAAACCAACCCTGGAAGAGGATGGAGAAAACTAGAATGTTTTAGATTCTATATATTTCCTTGTTGGTTGGTGTAATAATGGGACACCTAATTAAAAAAACATGCTTCATACCCATCAACTAAAATTACCATTTCATTTCATAATACTTCATTTTAGTTCCTATATAAATGTCCCATAATGAATGATGACAATAGAAAAAAACTAATATCCTAACTAAAGTAGGATAGAAATCTAATCCCCAATGTAGTGTATACTATATGAAGAGAGAGACCAACCATAAATGGTTTCCCCATCATATAGGGTTTCCAGAATTACTCAAAAATCGATATCTTTCTACTAACTCTATAGGATAGACTGATGGAGATATGATGATATCTGAAAATTGGTCAAAACCATGCCTGAAATATCCTCCTTGTCATCCAAATGAAATAGAAAAAAATACTCCATAATATTCCCCCTTCCTTCAATTTCAATAAAGCGTGAAATGTTACATTCCTACTAAGAGAATCTATAAGAAAATCCACCATCCCCAAGGTATAGGTGAAATCAATGTCAATATTTTGGAGGTATTACAACCACTTACTCTATCTAAGATTCAATTCCTTAAGTGTAAAGATATGGATTAAACTCTTATGGTCATAAAAGACTCTATAAAATTCCCCCGAAAAAATGATGACTCCATCACTTATGCACATGCATAACTACAACAAGCCATAAATAATGAGTGAGGTAATTCTTATCATTCGACCTAAGATGAAGTGAACCATAAGCCACCACATGATCATCATGCATGAACATACAACCCAAACTACTTCCAAAATCATCCAGGAAAAATACATACCCTTTAATGGGCTCCAGTAAGTTGAAAATAATAGTGTATTTCAAAAGTTTATTCATCTTATTGAATGATGTCTGTCACTTTTCACCAAATTTAAATTTCACCACATTCATATTAATAGGATTAAATGATGAATAAATCTTAGAGAAATCCCTAAAAATTATTCTATAGGATCCTAAAAGACTAATGAAACTCAAAATATCAATGTCAATACATGGCTCTTCCTAGGAAAAAATAGCCTTTACATTCTCAATATAGACAAATAATCCACTCTATGAAATAAAATTCCCCAAGAATATCAGTCCTTGATTCCAAAAGATTCATTTTAAAATATTCCCATACAAATGGAGAAACCTATGGATTTTGTAAACCAAAATCATATGCTACACATGATCATGCTTGGATCTTGAATAAAGAAAATATAATCTATCAATAGTAATAATTTTTTTGAGATACATATGGAATATATGATTCATCAAAAAATGGAAACTTTCTAAGAATTATTCAGACCAAAAAGTAGCACAAGATATTTGTAATGGTTATACCTACTACTGAATTATTTCATTTATATATCACACTCTTAATCTATGTGATGATGATATACTAACTGGAGATATATATTCAAGAACCACTTTTTCCTCTTTAACTGCTCAAACAAATCTCCCACATTAGGAACAAGGTAATTATTCATTATCTTTACCATATTTATCTTCCGATTGTCCATGAACAATTGAAGTGAACCATCTAACTTTGGGTAAATAGAACTATTATTACCCAAGGTGAAACAATAGGGTGAAAAAACTATTTTCCATCGTATCATCCAACTAAAACTTGATATCTTTCAACTCTGGTGGTGCCACACAAAAATAATGCATCGTTATTAGTTGTGTCCCAAGAAACATTTAAATCACGAAATCTACCTCCATATTTTGAGGATTCATTGAAAAGTATTTTGGGAAAACACTATGAATGTCCCAAAAAATAGTGAGAAGTTCAAAAATAGAAGATATGTCATCAGGATCAACTAAAACATCAAACAAAAAACACTTGATCTCTCTGTAGTAAAGTACTGCATGAATAGACCTTGGATCCCACTCTTCCCAAAACACTCTCAAGCTCCCATAATCCATAATAAATGAAACAAGTTAATGATAACAATAAAACTCATATCTATTAGAGAAATGAAAATCTATGCTGATGATGGAATCAAATTGATAGAAATCATGAAGAAGAAAACTCTAAAATAAATCAGCATCTGCTATTGATAGTTCACAAGGACACTGAATCCCCAACCCTTTCCCATTCCCAACAATTCTCACTATATTTTTAATAAATTACATGATCTCCATTGGAAGGTTAATTATATCTAAAATAATTATATATATAAATGAATTGGAATGACCAATATCAAATAATGAAACTTTTATCGAATATAAAACAATGATGTTACACCTCATAATGGATGGAATCACAACCACCTACACTAGAAACCCCTCTTCCACATGAAAGTGCTTCACTCTAGAGGATTGTGGCTAGATCCCTGTAGTATTTGATGCATCTTAATGCACTATATTAGCCTTCAGAGATGAAAATTCCTGACCATATTAAGGTGTAGACCTAGCCTAATAGAAACATTGTATATAACCTTTACATATAAAACTATTTCACTTATTTGTAGGTGAAGGAAAAGAACTCCAAAAAGTACATCCTTTCCACATGGATAGAATTTAGAAGGAAAATAAAATCTCGAAACTATAGTTTCATAGGATACCATCTTCAAATAACAACGTCCACCACTCCTACGATGATCTGAAAACCATCTCTGCTTCCCTAGAATACCACTGAATCTCTGAATAAGTGGATGATAAGAGACATAATATCCAAAAATTCTTACCAATTTCAATTCCTCATTCATATAATTCTCAAATACCTCTCCATAGGTAAAAAAATTAGTATAAATACCAATAATCTAATATTTAATTGCAAACCCTACATGTACTTCTGATATTTTATTTTTTCATTATTCACAACCTGTGGTGAAAAAAACCATCTCATGAAACCAATTAGTGTACACCAACATGGAACTCTATGATGGCTGCGAATAGAGGAACTGCAGTGAATTCTCTATTCTTAGTGAATCTGGGAAAAACTTCTAGAATAAAAGAGTCTGGAATCCCTTCCCATAAAAGACCACATACCAATCTTCCTACACCATGTAATACCACCAATGCTTACTTGGACCCTCAAGTCATAATGTTACACACTTTAACATCTCAGGTTTATCCAATAATTTTTAGATCTAATCAATATTTTTAGGATATTCCTCTAATTGTTGAAATTCATTTTTACCTTTAAAGGATGATACATTCTTGTGCAAGAAATTACATGATCGATCTCAATTTCCTATAGCATCGGGATGTACCACAAAAACTTTTTTATGTGGTTGTGTTAAGTTCTTATCTACTATAGGAACATCCAGCATGATATAAAAAAAAATCATTTCTATTCAAGGACTCCCTTAAGGATAATTATCTACACCTTCCTGCAGAACTCAGAAAACACATCTCATAGGCATAATGTTTTACAATGAAACAATAAATTATAAAACATACAAATAACATTAGTTCAAACTAGAAAAACTTAATAAAAAACTAATATTAACATAAAAAAAACATAGAAATGGAGAAACATAACCTAGCATCACATGGTGAATTTTGTATCATTTTGAAAAGTGGTCGCCATGAACTCACAGAAAACTACCTCTCAAGTGCAGAAAATACTATATCTAGTCTAAAAAACATTATATGATAATGAGTAATGAGGAAATACCACCATTTATACAAAACTGTAATGAAAAAGGACTAAATACCATCACAAACTCGTACCCAGCCAGTTACACCACATTTCTTAAGAGGGTTTCCAATCCACACAGGCTATAGACTAAACCCAGGGAATCAATCAAAAACCATAAGGAATGATTATTCCCTACATGAAGTGAAAAAATAGAATATATATATATATATATACACACAATAGAAATAAATAGTGGAATATAAAAAAATATATTCCATAATAGATAAGTAATAGTGGAAGTGTTACAACTGAAAAAGGTACTAAAAAATATCTGTGTGAATTTTCAAACTAGAAAGGACTAAAAACCCATAAAAAATAATCCAATGAAACCATGTGATAACATGAGAAACATCCCATCATTTCCCCACCATCTACCAATAACCCAGCTGAAAGAAAACCTCACCACATCACTATATAGGCTTGCCTTTACCAGTATCGAAAGACCTCACTAGGTCTATGAACTATTAATGGGGTACAAAGGTAGTAAGATAACAGGATCCGTATGGTCTCCCATAGGTGTTTTATATAAATTAACTAGACAATAATCCAAGAATTATCAACACTATAGAAAATAAGGCCTGATAACATTCATCAATTTTTATGTCAAAAGTAAGGAAAAAATTAATTTCCACCTTTTTACATTTCAAATTTAAACTGGTAAATTATTTTTAAAGAACATTCATATCCATGTATCTTTATAGATATAGCATGTCAAAACATATTATGCATCACATAAACTATGAAACCCAAGTTAGTAAAACTAAATAGTACATTACAAAACAAGGATTACATGTAACATAATGCCAGTTGTCACACTATTCCTGATAACTAGGATACATGAACCTACCATTTAATATTTCATACACATCACGACCCTAGAAATAAGAATCGTGTCTATAGATAATAGAAAACCCTAATAATGAACCTTCCTTAAGGTCTAATATGTCCCTAGAACAACATACCTAGGGAGAAGAGGAAATCCCCATGAGAAACCCCACCATTAACAATGAATGATACCTATTACAATACCTACCATCTATTTCCCAAAGGATCACTGTATTATCTATTTTAAAAACATGTTCATGAATCCAATTTCATATAACCATTATTTGAAAAACATTTCAAAAAACCATTTCCCAATTCACTGAAAACTCATTCCATTTACCAAAACTATGGGAAACCAATTTTAAAAAAAAAAGTTCCACACACACAAAAATCAGTAATATCTTGCAATTTAATTTAATAAAAATATTCAAAAATAAAATAAATTAAGTTCACCAACACAGAAAAGATATGGAACAACCTACCTATAAACATGTGTCCCACAACCATGTAATAGAATCTTCACAAAGAAAAGATCCAACAAGAACTATAGAGTCCCTAGAAGAAATATATACATCATTTAATAGATAACATTCAACCAAATGGTCAAAAAAATAAAAAACAACCCAGAACTCAAGTACAATATCTTTTCGCAACACTATTGACAAGGAAATTTCCCTTAGAACAAGATTGTAAAATGTATCTAGAGATAAAAAAGAGGAAAAGTCACAAATAATCAATGAATCCAATAAAACAACACAATAGTTATACTATAATTAAATCAATGAAGAAGAAAATAGTATTTCTAACCCTAAGATATGAAATCCAATGGAAATGATGATCAAACATCGAATGAAATAGTAGTAATTTAGCATGGGATCCCAAAATCATCTAAGAAGATCTCTAGGTTGAGAAAAAAATTATGTATAAGAATGAAATAACAATCCACTGATGAAGTTTTACAAAATCCATGTCTGTGAAATTTACAAGGCGTATAATCTCTTTACACATAGTATAATCCTCATGACATATATATTTCAAAAATAATGTATTATTTTCTATTAAAAAAACAATCCATTAACATTACATGGTGTTTAACATTTAGACGGCATGTACACCCTTCACATTGTGAACCAGGTTTACAGACTTATCGGTGTAGACCATAAACATCATGTAATCCATTACACAGAGTGTATTTCATATGTAGACTACAAAAAAATTTAGATTCATTATATAAACCTAAAATCCACTCGAGAATTCCCCACACATAGGGTGAACCAAAAAAATACATTACATGTTTATACTAGGACATCATTAATTTATATAGCCACACATCCCTGAGATTTTGTTCATTTTCCCCAAAAGAATCGCTCTATCCCCTGGAGTCCCAATACACACCCAATTAAGGAGTAAAATAATAAAATGGGAGGTAAATGCATTAAAGTGGATAATGCGATGTTACAAAACACATTTGTCTATTGATTTCTTATAGTAATGGATAATCAGACTCATTCATGGTATAATATCAACTTCTCAAACCATGATTTGAATATTTTGGATCTATATAGAACAAACATAATCCCTTATAAAATCATTGTATGGTGTTAAGTAACTATACATATTTTTAGAGGTCTACGAAAAAATACCAACTAGTGAAAATAACCAAACTATTGAAGTAGAGGTTTTGTAAAGTGGAATAAATGATCCTTTTTCCTCGAACCAATATACATTATGATGTTATTTTCATTATTTATTTTTTCATACCACTCGTCTTTAAGATAGAAGGAAAGAATCCATGCATATGAGTTAATGATTCATCTCAAACATTTTGGATCTTATGAAATATCAATAGTTTTAATGGATCTAATAGTAATGAGTTAAATATTTTGATGAAGAAAAATCCATGAAATGGATAATCTTAAAGAAGGAATGTCAATGACCTTTTCTCCTTAATTTAATGGTTATAATTATAGATTTCAGAATGATGACATGAATATTTATTAAAAAAATCATGAAATATGTGTTTATTTGAAGGTTCTAAAGAAATATAAAATTCCTAAATAAGATTTTAAAAAATGGGATGATCCTAAAGAGAAGGAATATGATCTAAATTGAAAAATAGTTAATTAAATTGTCTATGGTTTAGGGAATGATGAGTTTAATAAAGTTTCTTAATGTGCAACTACATATGAGATGTGGTAGACTATTTATTTTACTTATGATTGAATCGATGATTTTAGATAACTTAGATACAATATAACAAAGTAAAATTTGATATTTTCATAATTTAGGAAGATTAGTACAACACTCGAATGAAAGAGTTACTGAATGAAGTTTTAAATAATATTACCTCTTCGGGGGATCCAATTTAGAAATCAGAGTAGGTATCAAAAGTACATAGATTCCTCCTTTCTAAGTGCAATTGAATATCTGATACTATACATCAATCCATAGTAGATAAAGAAATATAAATTAAATATTTGATAAAAAACTGATGATGTAGGAAGCTAAGATAGAAGACTATGCTAAAAATAAAATTTTTATAAAAAATAAATAATTTTTTATTAATACTACTATGGATGAATCATCTGAATCTAGTTAACCATATTCCTAAAAAGATTTATTAGAGATTAAAAATATATTTGAAAAACTTTTCAAAATAAAAAATGATAATATAGAATACAATTGCTATGAATATAATGAAATGGGTCACACAAATTATAATGGTCATATTATAAATAATAAAATGAAATATAATTATAAAATATATGGAAATAAAATTATAATTTCTACTTGAAGTGATTATTATTATTTAAATGATTAATATAGTATGAGAATTGGGGCTGAGCATAAAAATAAAATGCAAAATCTATATTTTAGGGATCATACTAATGAGGTTTAATATTTTAATCTCAATACTATAATTTAAAACAATAAACTACATATTTATTGTTTTATGATTAAAAATAAATTTTAATACTTAAATAAAAATTATAAAAAATTATGAAAATATTGAAATGATATTTTAATTTATAAAGATAGTCTGTTAAAATATATTACAAATTTTACATCCAATTTTACCCAAATTTATTATGATATGATTAAATATAAATTAATAAATTATATAACGAAGTTGATACTTTTAAATAATCCTCTATTATGCTTCTAAATGGATAAAATTACTTAAATAAAATTCTTGGTAAAAATAAAATTCATAAATGAATACATTATATTGGTAGATGTGATGAAAAAAAAATTATATATGAATTATTTTGTTCTTGGATCAAATAGTAAAATAATTCCCACCATTAAATGAATTTATTTTGATATTAGTTAACATTATGCAAATAAATTTTACTTTAGAAACCCACAACATTTTTTTTGTAAAAATGATTTTTTTTAGAGAATGATAAAACTTTAATATTAGAAACCCTACTCAAAATAAATAGATTTCATTACCTAAAATGTCATTTTATAACACTGCCAGACCCAAAATCATATGGGTACCAAAAAAATCTTGTATTTTATGTTTTTAGGTATAGAAAACTAAACAAAATTGTTAGATCATTAAGTGGATGTCTCAAATGAAAATGTATATTTCAATTGTAACAAATGAGTTATCATATCTGATGTAGTTTGTTATTGAAAATTACTTCAAACTAGAACTGACAATAAAGGAATTATTTCATTACCATAATTATATTTTGGTTTTTATTTGTTTAAATAGTTTATATTAGTAGAGAGAAATATTTTATGATTAATTATTAAATCTTTTCTCACCCATTAAATCAAGATGTTAAAAAATGATTTATAATTTCATGTTAAAATATATATCAAAATTCGGAAGATATTAAAATTTCTATAAACGTTTTTTAAATATATATCTTTCTTAAAAATTATATCTAGATAATATATTACTTGTTTAAATTATAAAAACATGTGTATGAAAAATTATACTCTTAGTTTAATATTTTAACTCAAGATTATCTATAAAACTATTATTAAAATAAATTTTATTATTTTATGTAACGTCTTCTTTTAGAATTGTTTTGTTATGTAAAAATTTATTTTTAAAATAAAAATATCAAATGATTAATCTATATTTTTTTTATCTAGATAATGAAGCGTCATCTACAAAATGTTTAAATGAAATGTATTGTCTTACACTTTAAAAACATAAAATATTCTTATTGAGACTTGTTAAATTGTTTATCCTTATTATTTGAAATAACAATGTCAAATACTGCTGAAGAAACTAGTATAAGAAAAATTAACCCATCAAGAACATCATGTTCATAGAAACTTATTTGTCCAAAGAAAATTAAATTGTATACTCCATCTGATAATTTTGATGAAAAATCAGTTTCACTAGTTAAGTATTCAAATAAAAAATATTATAAATAAGATAAGGAAGATCTTGGTTTTGGAGAACCAAAAGTGAAATTTCCTCAAATGGTTAATGTAAGAATGTATTCTAAAGATATTTTGGTCTAGGATAATATTTTAAATGAAGAAATACTAAAATTTCATGATAATATAAATTCATATAAAAATTAATATCAAGAGCTGTGGAAATAGTCTATTTCAAAAGATATATTTGATACACTTCAAATAGTGTATTAGAATGTGGGGGAAACCATGATTTCTAAAGAATAATTTGAATCGGTTAAATAAGAAATGATAATTCATAGGAATTAACTTTAATAGAAGTTGTTTCTAATTTGGAAATTTATAGATAATATATTTTTTGGTTATATAGTTTCCATCCTCTTCTCTCTTTTAATGATATTTTGATGTTCATAAAAGAATATAACAGTTTTCAAATGTTTTATCTGATATAAGTCAAAATGTTCAATGTTTGGAGAATTCATATGACCTTTCATACCCTTCCTAACAACCATAATTTTATTACTCTCTGTAGATTAATTATAGTTAATATTTTATTTTGTTTTTATGTTAAAATATTTTTATTATTCCTTGTGTTGAACTATAAATTATATAAATGTCCACATAATTTATTTTGGATGAAAAATATTGGTGTGAAATTTATGTTTAATTTATGAGAAATTTAATATAATTTTATAAGAATATATTTTTGGTGGAAAATATTTTAAGAGGCGGTAAAATGTTTCTAAAAAATATATTTTTATGTGCATGAAGTTTGATGAAAATTTATTTCTGAAAATATTTCATCTATAATTTATATGAATTTAACATTTTTCATATGGATTTTATGATTGAAGAAAACAAGGATATTATTGATAATGTGTTGATTCATCAATTTCATTAATTTTATAATTATTTTGAGGATCACAAACACCTACCTTTATGTTTCTAGTAATGTTTATTTTATGAAAATTAAAGGATGGTTTTTGTTAGAATATTAATTTTTTATTCCGAAAGAATTCAAAATTCATTAATTAATATTTATATATCTGATTAATTATTCTAGAATTTCTTGAAAGTAATCAAGATGAAAAATTCCAACCCTTTGTTTGTAAGTGTAATGTATGGTTTGGTAACACCGTATTTGGAATAAAACAATTGAAACATGAATGAAATTCTATTGAATTATTACTATTTTGAAACCCTATATTTATAAGTAACCCTAAATTTTAGGAACAAATATATGGTTCATTAACACTAATTCTGTAATCAACAATACATTATCAACTATACAATTCATGATTTTCACTATATGAAGAAGCCGTATGTCTGAATTTTTTAGTGATGGTGTTTTAAATTCAATATATTTTCCATGTCATCTAAAAGGGTTTATCTGGAAGTAGATATATCATCAAATCTGTTTTATGACTGATTCAAAGGCTCGAACTGAAAATATTTAAATCATATTATTTCTAATTGAAGTTAATGTTATCTTTAAATCATTTGAATTTAAACATTTTTCTATTTATTATGTAATATTTATGGAAATGTATTAACTGACTCTATTAGATAGTTATAATAAAATCTAAGATATTAATCTTCAAAAAATGATAGATATTCTTCAAAAAGAATAGCTTTGTGGTTGATATTTGTGTTTGGTTTCCATATGAGCTATACTTTGGTAATATACATGTTTATCTACTATTGATTAACTCAATGTTGTTGTTTTTGTTTCTATTATATCTTATTCATCATCTATATTTTTAGATATCATTTTTTATAGTTATATACATACATTTTTATTGATATATAAGGTGATTTCTCTATCATTATTTAAAGGAATATTATGTGACTTTGTAGATTAGTTTTATACTTCGATGTGTTATTATATATATATTTTTTCACTATCCACCAATATTTAAGATATTATGAAAAAATAATTGCATATAAATCAGGGAATTTAAACTTCATAAAAGTTATTTAATGGTGAAAATCCACCCCCTCTTGTGGCTTCTTCATATCTATTTTTACCTAACAGCTCAAAATGTATCATCTCTCACACAAGAGTTTCACTATAATAATTTCTCCACCCCCACCAAGTCTATGTGTGGGGGTCTTTAAAGGGGTACAAATATAATTTATCAATAACCTATCATGAATGATTTTCTTTTGTGGACGACCTCTTCAACATACATAGGGGAGATCTTTTTGCAAGGGCCTGAAAATACATCCTCACCTGATAAAGTGATTTTTCATTTTTGATGTGCGGGGAAGAATATTCCTCACACCATAATGATATTATTTTCTTGTCAGGGGAATAGGAATACGCCTTACCCCGCAATGTTATTTTTCATTTGTGGGGGGGGGGATATGCTTCACCCCCAAATGAGTTTTTTGTGGGGTCGATTTGAAGGGGTTATATATAGAAGTGATACGCAGAGTAGCAATCATGATATGTCTAAGGTGGTGTTACTTTTAGTATCCTTGTACTTTAAAATTTTAATAGCTTGATTAATTTAATCCATCCATCCCAAAATGCATGAAATCATTTTAATATTCAATAAATATTTTCTAGACCAAATAATGATATAATAGATTTAGAGTTTTATCTCATAGAAATGTCATAGAATCTCCAAAATATGATGATAAACTTCAAACTATATGAAACTAATACTGAAAATATTAGTAATAGGTTTGGTTTTCTTTATCCAATAAGAAAAATATGATAAAAACTATCAGTTTTTGGGTTCTTATTAGAGGATGAAACTTATTCTATGGAATTTCACACTTCATAATATCCATGATGGGAGATCATGAGGTAATACCAATAAGTATAAATTCAATACATTTACATGTAGTAAATATTATTATCTGTGAATAAATTTCATTATCCAAACAATTTAATATTAATAATAATATAGATCATGACTTGTGTACTTTAATTTTCTAATCAAAACTATGATAAAATATGTTCACATAATTAGGGTATATGGGGTACATCATGAATGATATATTATTAATGATTAATTCATGGAAGGATTTTTCCCTCCAATCATTATATTATATGGTATCTTTTCCCTTTTATTAGAATGGTACTATCTAAAAAAATCATAAGGCCATGGTATATTGACGATTTCATTTTACTTGGTCAAATAAATACATAACAATCATATAGTCTAATTACTTCAGCATAAAACTACATTGATGAGTTAAATTGTTAATAGGATTATAATAAATATCAGGTGTTCATATGTGGTTGTCATTATTGTAAAAATAACTTATTCCTATATGGAATCCTTTAAATGTTGTTATAACTTGATATTGGAATTTATGAAATACCACCTAATGTCATTGATGAATAGGATTATAGGGTCACACACAAATTATATCCATGATCTTAATTAAATTCTATTTTATTTTAACAGATTTTATAAATATTAATCTAGAATTTTGGTTTAATAATTATTCAGGTATGGTTGATCTCATTAACTCAATCACAAGTTATTCAAATAAATATATATGAGTGATTTGGAAATTCATAAAACATTCATTCACAAGGTAATTATTAATTACATGAATATATAATAAATTTTTCTCACTTTTTTATTAACAAGGTAAAAAATAATATTTTTTATAAATTTATATTTATTTAGTTATGTGATTGTAAAAAATTATTTATTCAAAATACAATGATTATATTAGTTATTTATTTATAAAATAAATAATATAATGATATTTATTTATTAAAAAAATATTTATTATTTACGGTTTGATAAATATTGAGGGTGGTGATTCTAAATTAGTAGGACGATGATGATAGTTATATAAGCATTACATATCATTCAATAAATTTTAATTTATTTGTTTAAAAAAATTATATTTAACATAAATGTGTGTAATCACATTCCATGAATTATTATTATTATTATTATTGTTATCATTATGGATAAAATATATTGTTTTTTATTTGATAAGGGACACTTATTCAATTAACAATATTAAAATCCCATCTCTATATATTTGTGACATTTATCATTTTCTATGTTTAAATATATGGTTGTGAGAAAAAATGAATCATTATAAACAATAATTTTTCCCTAAGAGATTATCTTGAGAACAATTCTGGGAATTCTCTATGTAACGAGTGACGTGATCCACTTCTTCTTTATCCCTATGAGGAATAAGAAAATAAGGGATATGATCTTTGATATCGAAGGATTTAATGTAGTGATCAACACTAATGAAACTAGACAATTGATTCCTCTATGATAGTACCTAGAGATCCATCAATGACATTCCAAGACGATGGATAATTTTTTAGATCACCATTAGAGGGTTTCTAACATGGAAAATCATAGGAAAAAAATATTACAACTCAATTAATGTTCAATTTAGAAAAATCTACATTGAAGAAAGATAACTACATTGAGGTATTATCATGCTGGTCAAATTAACTATAAATATAAAATTGAAGATACCCTATTTGGTTTATATATTCTTATATCATTATTCCATATATTTATTAAGGATATGTTAGGATTCATCGTCTACTTTTTATTGATTATTCATTTGAATCCATAAAAAATGATTGGGAATGGGTGTGACTAGCTTTGACTATTCCTGTATCCTTCAATTCAAAGGGGGTAAACATCATATTATGATCAAATTTCAATTAATGTACTTAGATGACATAAAATTAATTTAATTTAATTAATTTATTTATCATTATAATTTATGGGAATCTTCAGGGATCTTTTGGTGGACAAATTAAGATCAATGACTTGATTAATTTGTAAGATATTATTATTTTAAAATTATCTTAATAAATAATGGGTATAAATAAATTCTACCTATTTTTTAAAATGTATACATGTTTTATGATTGAATGGTCATTGGATCAATTGAACATTGTTTCATTTTGATTTATTTTATTGTAGTTGTTATTTAATTTATGTTATCATTATTAATATTAAATAAAAATTATGATATGGATATAATCCCCTATTTTTTATTATATAAGGGTTTGTATGCCCATATTTTATTCAATATAACTCCATACCCCTGGGGTCCCTTAACTATGTTTGAGTTTTTATACATCAAGGATGGATATTCCATGTGATTATAGGGGGTTCATGTTTGAGCTAGGGTGAAAAAAACCAAGGTGATATATATGAGTACATATGGACTACTACAAGTCAAGCCAACTCTTGTCTCATAGAGTTATTCATATAGGTTCACAGCTTAGTTTACCGGATTCTTGATAAATTGTTTATAAAAAAATATAATTATCATTCTAAAAATAATAATTTTTTTAGTTTAATGGTTAATTATTTATATTTAGTGGATTCTTTATCATCATCACATAAAAAATAAATTAACAATAATGAATGATGAAATAAAATAATGCTATTGTGTGTAAATTATTTTATAAATATGGTTAATAACTTTTGTAAAATCCATATAATGTTAACAATCATGTAAATGGATAGAATAATTTAAATTTTAAAATGAAATAGAAAACATTCAAAAAAAATATTATGTTGATATATTCTTCGATTAGATTTATTAAGATGAAAACAAAGTTCAAAATACTTATCTACCCTCTCTCAGTGTTCTTTAAATTATTTAATATTTTTCACAAAATTTTTGGGTTTACTTCACCTAGTTCAAATTAAGGGTCAATCACTTTTTTGGGACACAGTAAAACTAGTACGAAAGTGTTGAGAACATACATGCCATGTAATTCCGGATTGGGTAGTCCATAAAAAGGACAAATAATCATCATGTTAATATACTTATAAATACAACCTAACTATATACCATTAAAAACATTTTTAAGCTCCTCTCTAGGTTATGATAAGGAAAATAGGGATCCCTAACACATGAATATCTACAAGATATGATAATTTGAGTATATTGGTTTTAGTTATTTAGTCTTGATAAAACATTAGGAGGCTAAATAAAAATTTTATTATATATAACTTGTTTTGGTAATCATTATTATATATAAAAATATTAGTTCATTTTGTTATAAAAATATAAATTAATATGACCTCAATATTAACACAATAATTTATTTTGGATAATGATAATATCGTAACCACTAATAACATCCAAGAGTGGTACAAAGAATTTACATCATGTTATTCTAGGAACAAAAGTCTAGAATTCTAGTTTTCCATGTATCTAAAGTTAATTATAAAGCGGCTAGTGAGGAAGAGATATATGTATACTTATAATTTTTTTGAGGTTCTAGATTTCCAAAATATCATGTTATCATCCTGTTCTATAGAGGTCTAAATTTTGAATAAGTAAATGGATGGATATATCATTTTGCATCACCATATTCATCTATATTTAAATACTAATAATCAAAATTGTTACATGATCTCCAAAGAAAATTTCATGTGAGATCATAGAGAAAATTCCCCAACTGGACCTCATTTAGTCCAGATGAATGTATATATTGAGAATTTGGAAATCTTGGGCTTTAATATCCAAGTTGATTTGTGGTATTTATTTATTCTTGCATCATTATCTCAGATTTTATCTTTTTTTGTATTGTTAATTAAAATGAAAATAATTTTGATCAGTCACTCCTAGAACTCCATATTCTTACTCAAAAAGATGATAAAGGCATGAGGTATGAAGAAAATTGAGTCCATATGATGAATAAAAAGAAGGTACATGAAAAAGGGACACAAGACTCACTAAAATTATAAGTATTTTTAGAACCATCCTTCCATTAAGTGGATTATCACTAATACAAAAACGGGCAAGGGAAGCGCCCCCTTATATCAGTGCTAAGAAAAACCAATGATAAAGGTTACCCTTTATCAGCACTAAAATTTTAGCACTGATAAAGGGATCCTTTATCAGCACTTTTATAGCGCTGATAGAGGGCCTCTTTATCAGTGCTATAAAAGCGCGGATAAAAAAATCCTGTATCAGCGCTAAAATTTTAGGTCTGATACAGGGAGTCTTTATCAGTGCTAGAAAGGCATTGATAAAGAGTACCATTATCAGCGCTAAAAATGCATTGATATAGGATACCTTTATCAGCGCTAAAAAAGCACTGATATATGATACCTTTATGAGCGCTAAAATGTTAGCGCTGATAAAGGTATCCTTTATCAGCGCTTTTTAGCACTGATAAAACCTTAGTCAATTTTTTTTATAAAATCAGTCGCACAATGCCCTCGTTTTATCGTGACCTAAAGCTCTCGTGGTACTGGAACCCTGCGAATCCCCTCTGCCGCCTACTGAGTTCGAGTTGCTGGACCTATTCCACCCTTGCTTCTCATTTCCGGACCTCCGCCATCCGCTGAGTTCGCGTTTCCGGACCTCCGCCGCCATCAAGCTTCAGTTTTCCTGACCTCCGCCTCCCGCAACGCCCTCAAGCTTCAGTTTGCCGAACCTCCCTTTAAGGCATGTTTTCCAAATCATTTTTTAATATTGTTCTCCTCTACCATCATACATAACCATATGTTGATTTGTCATGATATATTTAATGGATATTTGAGATTGCGATGGTTGTAGGCTGCATGATTCATCCTTTTCTGGAAACCTACAGATGTTTTAGGTTATTTCCATTTAAAATACCTTTTGTTTCCTTCTATGGTTGTCTTATTTGGGTGGGTGTTTGAGACCATTAAGGTGGTTATTATTCATTATTGTCCTCTCATTTACAACTTCTTGGTTAGAGCTCATTCTTGATGTGTTGGTGGTCTATCTTTTAATAGATTAGTTTTCCATCTTTATGAAAAAAACATTTTATATGATCTATTTATGGTTGGACATAGATAGGATTTTGGTGTGTACTCAAATGACTAGGATCTTGAAGTCTCTTGATGGACCAGGCACTGGGAGGTGTTTGTGTCTACTTTAATGAGACCATCTATGGGTGACACTCTACATTTGGAATTCAAGTCTTCCATCGAGTACTTGATCAAGGAATAAATCCTTTCTAGTTTTTTACTTTCTTGTTGTTGGTTGAATCATTGACGGATATTGATTGTGTTATTTCATTTGGATTCATTGGTATGTTTTGGGTGTACCTTTCCTTAGGTTTTTAATTATGCTCTTAGTGGTTCTTCATGGTTAGTGGTTGTAGTCTCTTATTTGGGTGAAGGGATGTGTTCTTAGAATATTTCCATCTTATGTCCCACCATTTTAGTAAAAATTTAAATGGTTGGGTGACCTATGCTAGGTCTCTGGAAATTATTTGGATTTTATCTCTTCTTAGTGATGTAGACGTGTCATTTGGAGATGTATGATGTTCTTGGAGGATATACATTAAGGGTTCTTGGGAATATTGGTTATCTGTTCATTTTAATTTTTTCGTAGTGGTCCTCTATTTGGTGAATCTTCCTATATTTTGTGAATTATCCACACAATAATTATTGTGTGGAATTTATTTTTGTCTCATAATTTTCTATCCTTCATACTAGAATATTTATTCGGATAAAAAGAGGAACAATGGGGAGAATTGTAACATCTCAGTATCTCTTTCATCAAAGTGATGCTCTTTGAGTTTTTTGGGTTTTTTGAGGGGTCATAGGATGTCCCAGACTGTCATAGAAGGTACAGATGTGAACATGCAGGTTGAAAAGCTTCATGTCGTCCACCGAATGGCCGATGAGGGTAATTGGATAGGAAATGGGATTCACAATGGATAAAAAAAATTCTATAGTCATCATCTAGCTAGTGGGTCTGTAGTGACTAGCCAGTGGGATAACCTATGGTTATAACATTTATACTATAACGATTGTATAACTGGTGAGGGCCACCATCTATCCATTGGTGTCATTGTATATGAGGAAGCATCGAGGTAGTAGGGTAATTGCACCCTGATACCCCCATTTATTTATTTTATCTTCTCCCTCAAGTTTAACTCAACCCACTCAAGCCTTAGGATCCCCTTTTTATAGTTTGGCTCTTCTATCCTCCTCACTTAGTGGATTGAAGTTTCATTTGAAATGGTGATCCTCTTTTGGTAGTTATTTCTTTTCTTGAACTTCAATCTCTCTCCATCACTTTATTCTTTGTTCCTGGGGGCTATGGAAGCCTTAGTATTTACTAGACCTATAATTTAATGGGGAATTATATTTATAGTATCTCTTTTACCTTTTATTGAGATCCCTTTTATTTGATTCAATTTTCTTCATTTGAGTAGACTCATTCAGATTCATTGTGTTTTGATCCCAAATATTCCAAGTGGGCGTTTCTATACTATATCTTCTTTTTGGGATTCATGTGTTTCATGAATTCGTATTTTATCCATTTGAATTTGGTTAGACACATTTTGATCATTTTGAAGCACACAATAACCCTATTAATGAAAATAATATATGGAATGGATGGTATCTTGTTTTGAATTAACCTTTTTCATTGAAATAAATTAGGTTTCCTTCTACCATTAGTGGATTTGATATTATAAATGAAAATCATGGTTTAAAATAAAGATAAGTTGATTATTTAAATAAAATTCCAAATGGTTTGGCATGTGTTTGTTTATTGAATTTTTTTGGGAATTATTTCCTAAATAAATTAAAATTTATTGTTTTTAAATGGTTTAGGGTATTGGTATTTTAAAAAATTGAGGGGGATTGATTGTCCTTTTGAACAAAATACCTTCGATCTCGGCCACCATACATTGTTTGTTGTTGGTGAATTTAACTTCATTTTCATCCCAAAGGAAAGGAATGGTAGAAGCCCATTCCAGAGGAAGGCCATCATAGAGTTTGTTTAGTTCATGGCTGGGAAGGGCCTCATTGATCTCGGCATCTTAGGTGACAGTTTCACCTGTTGCAACAACTACAGGGGCCATCACCGCTTGTGGAGTCTATTGGATAGGTGTCTAGCCAACATGAAATCCACTAACCTATTCTCAAATACCATGTATTTCCATCTTTCTTGAGGTATTTTGATTCACTCCCCCTCTTGGTTTCCATTTCTTCTTGGCATGATCATCATGAACAGTTTAAATTCCACGAGAAGTGGGTTAACATCCTAGGGTACCAGGACATGGTTTGTGAAACATGGAATGAACCCTTATAGGAGTATCGTGCCACCTTCAACCTCAGTGACCTGACCTCGAACCCTGATAGGTGCGTGTTCTCCCCTTCCTCCTTAGGAACCTTCAACACCTGTGACTACTATCACATATGGGATCTTTTAGAGTATTTTGATAGATGGAATGATACATTTGGTTTATTGGATTATTAACACCAGTTTGAGATTTATGTGTGACTCTATAATTATTATATTTTCTTATTATTTCTTACACACCACCACTAGAGTCGAGTACCCTGATTGAAATCCATATTGGTACTTTGGTTTTGATGTGTATATGGTTTTTATGTGTTTTTGACATGTGTATGTGTGGATATATGGGTATTTAGGCATGATGATATTGAATGTAGGGAAGAAACCTAGGAGTGGTAGATGTATCATTCTTGAGTATTCTTGTGTTTGGTCTGGGGTGATTTGAGGAAACTATAATGAATCTAATGTAATTATATTTAATGAAGATGAATAAATACTAATGGTTAGGCTCTATTAATCTCTATTTTTATAAGGAAGAGGTTATCTTCTATTGTATTTTGAAGTCTTGTTTTGTGTACTTGAACCATAAATACTATTATTTTAGATTCAAATAGGATGAAGATGAATAAATATTGGATGGATGCTAATCGTTTGACAATAGAGTACGAGAACGGAGTGAAAGAGTTCATCAAGTTTGCAAAGGATCACACAAAGGATCCTTCTCAAATCATTTGTCTGTGTTTTCATTGTTGTTATTCTAGACTACTTACTACAGAGTATTTGGAAGAACGTTTGATATGTCACTGAATAGATCAAAGTTATAAATGTTGGAATAAACACAGAGAAAAAGAGAATGTAACTACTGGCTGGGATAAAATTGCATTTTATGGATCATCAGATATGAATACAAATATTGATAATGAAGAAGACTGTATGGAGGATGTGATAACATATGTCAATGATGATGAATATCGTATTGAGGAAATGAAAAATACAATTGAAGATGAACTCCGTGATTGCCCAAAATTGTTTTTGAAGTTAAAGAGTTGTGCAAATACGTCATTGTATGCTGCTTGCACTAAGTATACAACATTGTCAGTTATAATAAAGTTGTATAAATTGAAAGCAGGCAACAGATGGAGTGATGTTAGTTTTACGAAACTACTTTCTCTCTTGAATGACATGATCCCTAAAGATAATGAGCTCCCAAGCCGGAAATATGAAGCTAGACGAATGCTACGCTCGATGGGTATGATTTTTGAAAGAATACATGCCTACCCGAAGGACTGTATATTGTTTCGTAAGGAGAAAAAATCACTTACAGAATGCCCAAAGTGTGGTGCTTCTCGATTCATGGGACCGTGTTGTGTCCAGGCTGAAGGTTGTGATCTGGGAAGAAATTACGGTAACATTATGAATTTATTTCGTTAATTTACTAGCAAATAAAATAATGAAACATTGTATTAATCTTCTAAATCTCTTGTAGAGTACATTTATAGTATACGATTCACACAAGGATTATGTACTAAGACTTGTAGGAAGGATTCATCGAGGTTTTCTCACTATTTTAACAATATGTCACCTGAAATATTACAAAGGTAAAATAAACCTGCACCCACCCATTGTCTAAGCTCACTTGATATCCCAAGAAGCATGGGATACATTTATTGGTCGCTGTGGGGATGAGAAGTTTCAGGTACCTTGTGGGTGATAATACGTTGTTTGAGGATACCTGTATCCATCACTTTGATTTTCAATATTTCATTTATGAAACAGAAACTCTGTAATGATAATAAGGAACGTGCATCAAAACCAACATACCCCTATCGTAAAGCAAGGATGGGGTATGCTTCATTAGAAAAGAAAATGGTACGTATTTTAAATTTACAGTAATATTGTTAGGTTCCAATAAACAACATCATAATTATCTTTCTATGTTTATATGTAGATTGATGAGTCTAAAACCAAATGCACTTCCATCCCACGTCATGTGCTATGGAAGGAGGCATGTGTGAAAAAGAAGGGAAGTTAGTAGATGAGAACACACAGAAAGTGTGGGAAATATGTGTAAGTATGAAACGATGATAAAAATATTTGTTTTAAATTGCTATTACATAAATATAATTAGTTATTTTCCTATATCCAAAAGTCACAGGAATCAGCTACTCCTGTAGCGGATACAGACCTATTATCGACGGCTTTGAAGCATCTAGAAAAATACGGTCGTGTCATAGGTGTAGGGTTTGGGGTGACACCCTGAGTATATTTTGAGAAGAAGAAAAAAATGGATGATACAGATGAAAAACTGGAACAAATGAGCAAAAAAACAGAAACCCTTGAAGAATGATTGCAATGGTAGGGAGAGTTGCTAGAAACTTTTATAGGTGGGAATCAAAGGGAAGACACAACTCAGTAACAACCAGTGGATGAACATCCCGCCCCACCCCCCACCAGCTTTGAGGTGAGCCATTCGCCTAAAAAAACTGTCTTAGCCGTGGTAATCAATATTATAATAATCGTTCCCAAGAAATGTGAATTAGACAAACACTGATAATTTTTCTGTACTGATCTTCTATAGGGTGATAATGATTGTGATTTATATCTATCAACACCCACCTATCACCTTGTATCAAGGGCTACAATGTTCAATATCCCAGATTCCACACTGTATAATAGACCACTTCCGAAAGATCATCTGAAAGTGACAATTACTATAGCTCATGAGACAAATGCAGAGCTACCTATTCCACTTGGTGATGATGATATTCATATGGTTGAAAAGGATATTGAGACATTCATTGCATAGCCGTCACAACTTGTAAGAGTACATGCAGAATAAGAGGTATTTATTTCCTTTTTTTCAAGCTAAACCCTTAACAATTAATTAAAAAAGGGTCTGAACCAATGATTGTTGTTATAGACGGAGAAAGGGAATGGGTGACAAACATCGGCTCAGAAACATCTAAAGGATCTACCAACCGATCCCAAGGAGCTACTAAAATCACAATAACACCACCTATTCTCTATCCACATTTACTATCATTGAAGACTCATGTGGATACGAAGATAAAAGATGGTAATAGTCATATAGTGGTTTTCGAAGAGAATATATACGGAGAGGAAAGTCAAGATTTCATTACTGCTGAAAATTTAAATGAGATCCTTGAAAATGGTTGGCTAGGTGTCTCAGTTGTAAATGTATATATGAGGTATGTTTCCATGAATTGATTTTCTAAAAGTTGATCTAATGTGGAAATTATGACTAAATGCATTTTATATTGTTGACATACACATTTATGAAAAACAGTTGAAGGATTTCTCCCATGATCCAAGATTTGGACTCGTTAGTCCTCATATCACTTCAATGAACCTAAAAAAATAGAGCCATCAAAAAGGGATGCAATAGTGAACGGCTTGCTAAAACATTTGAAAGAAAGATTACAGATGACAGATTTTTTCTAATACCAACCATGCAGAGGTAATACTCTATGATTAAAGAATATCAATTATATTTTGACTTTGTTTATTACTTATTCCTTTTTGTGTTTTTAGGAAACATTGGTTTCTAATTACAGTGAACTTGGATACTCCAAAGATTTATTTTGTAGATTCAAAGCAAGGATATCCATCAAACCGACCACACATGATGGAGTTTGTGAATCTGTAAGACACTACATCTTATGATTTAGGTCTAAAAATCAAGTAATATAATTTATATTATCATTTACTTAGGATTCTGTTATGATAGGGTGCTGTATCATTATCATCTAAAAAAAGGAATTAGGATAGGGGATAAGCATAAGGAAGCGAGCAAGTACTACATCTGGACAAATATCAGGGTATATATAATAAAATTTCACTATCCAAACACACCTCAACACAAGTTACTTATTATCCTAATGATCAATTTTTTGCAGTGTCCAAAACAAAAAAAATGATAATGATTGCAGTTATTATGTTTATAAATTTATGAAAGAGATCATTTTTCATCAACAAACTAGCATCCCTAAAGAGGTATTTTCAAAAACAACTACTAGTTTGTTTAAGTTATTTATTAATTATTTATTTTTATATTTTGAAGTACTACTCTGACTGCCAAAAAGAATCATACTCACAAGATGATATATATGTGTTCAGAAATGAGTGGGATGCATACCTGATGGCATATTATACACAAATACAATGAACAGTTGACTTGGGAACATGTACAATTGGTGGTCATTTTTGAGAGGGGTTAAGGGGATCAAATGATGAAACATTGTTGTATGTAAATATTCATAGGAAAATTGTAATTGTTATTAGATAAAACATCCTTTCTCCAATGAGTAATTTTCCCATTTTAACCGATGATATGCCCCAGCAACATGCAAGAATGCTGAACCACTCAAAGGGTCTCTATTTTGTTTAAAATGGACACGATTTTAAGTGAAAACAACAACTGACGTATGAAAATATGACCAAACGCATTCGGATTGTCTTGATCCTTTAGGATAACTATATAAAGGTCCTTTGTGACATGTAAAATTAAACCCCACCTCAATCTGAGGCACGGTGGGGCCGGTACCACTTAAAGGGTCTCTATGTTGTTTAAAATAGACACGATTATAAGTGAAAATAACAACTGACCTATGAAAATCCGACCAAACGCATTCATATTGTTTAGATACATTTAGGATAATTATCCACAGGTCCTTTGTGACGTGTACGAGTCAACCCTGCCTCAATCTGAGGCATGGTGTGGCCGCTAGCACTCAAAGGTTCTCTCTTTTGTTTTAAATGGACACAATTTTTAATTAAAAACAACAACTAACCTATGAAAATCCGACCAAAAGCATTTGGATTGCCTTGATATTTTATGAGAATGATCCAAGGGTCCTTGGTAATGTGTACGAGTCATCCCTACCTCAATCCGAGGCATGGTGTGGCTGCTATCACTGAAAGGGTCTCTCTTTTGTTTAAAATGGACACAATTTTAATTAAAAATGACAACTGACCTATGAAAATCCAACCAAACGCATTCGAATTGCCTTGAAATTTTATGAGAATGATCCAAGGGTCATTGGTGAAGTTTACGATTCATCCCCGCCTCAATCCTTTGTGACGTGTATGAGTCATCACCGCCTCAATCCGAGGCACGGTGTGGCCGCTAGCACTCAAAGGGTCACTATTTTGTTTGAAATGGATACAATTTTAAGTGAAAACAACAACTGACATACAAAAATCCAACGAAAAACATTTTTATTGTCTTTATCCTTTAGTAGAACAATCCACGAGTCCTTTGTGATGTGTACGAGTCAACCCTGCCTCAATCCGAGGCACAGTGTGGCCGCTAGCACTCAAAGGGTCTTTCTTTTGTTTTAAGCGGACATAATTTTAATTGAAAACAACAACTGACCTATGAAAATCTGACCAAACACATTCTTATTGCCTTGATATTTTATAATAAAGATCCAAGGGTCCTTGGTGACATGTACGAGTCATCCCCTCCTCAATCCGAGGCACGGTGTGGCCGGTACCACTCAAAGGGTCTCTATTTTGTTTAAAATGGACACGATTTTAAGTGAAAACAACAATTGAGGTATGAAAATCTAAAAAAAACATTTGGATTGTGTTGATATTTTATGAGAACAATCCATGGGTCCTTTAACATCTACGAGTCAACCCTGTCTCAATCCGAGGCACGGTGTGGCCGGTACCACTCAAATGGTCTCTCTTTTTTTTAAAATGGAAACATTTTAAATGAAAACAACAACTGACCTATGAAAATCTGACCAAACACATTCGTATTATCTTGATACTTTAGGATAATTATCCAAGGGTCCTTGGTGATGTGTAATAGTCAACCCCGCCTCAATATGAGGCACGGTGTGGCCGGTACCAGTTAAAGGGTCTCTATTTTGTTTAAAATGGACACACTTTTAAGTGAAAACAATAACTGATGTACAAAAATCCAAAAAAAATCATTCATATTGTCTTGATACTATAGGAGAACAATCCAAGGGTCCTTTTTTATGTGTACAAGTCAACCCCACATCAATCCGAGGCACAGTGTGGCCGCTAGTACTCAAAGGGTCTCTCTTTTGATTAAAATGGACACAATTTTTAATTGAAAACAACAACTAACCTATGAAAATATGTCCAAACACATTAGGATTTCCTTGATCATTTATGATACTATCAAAGAGTCCATGGTGACATGTATGAGTCATCCCCGCCTCAATCTGAGCCACGGTCTGGCCGATAGCACTCAAAGGGT
The DNA here is from genome assembly GCA_963277665.1 of Viscum album. Taxonomy (NCBI): domain Eukaryota; kingdom Viridiplantae; phylum Streptophyta; class Magnoliopsida; order Santalales; family Viscaceae; genus Viscum; species Viscum album. The sequence goes on from OY728166.1 coordinate 532,834,205, forward strand.
CTCTCTTTTGTTTAAAATGGACACGATTTCAATTGAAAACAACAAATGACCTCTGAAAATCCAACCAAACGCATTTGTATTGCCTTTATATTTTATTATAACGATCCAAGGGTCCTTGGTGACTTTTACGAGTCATCCTCGCCTCAATCCGAGGCACGGTGTGGCTGGTACCACTCAAAGGGTCTCTATTTTGTTTAAAATGGACACGTTTTTAAGTGAAAACAACAACTGACGTACAAAAATCTGACCAAACACATTCAGATTGTTTTGATCCTTTATTAGAACGATCCATGGGTCCTTTTTAACATGTATGAGTCAACCCCACTTCAATCCGAGGCATGATGTGACCGATACCACTCAAAGGGTCTCTATTTTGCTTAAAATGGAAACAATTTTAAGTGAAAACAACAACCGGCGTATGAAAATATAACCAAACAAATTCAGATTGTCTTTGTCTCTTAGTATAACAATACAAGGGTACTTTGTGACATGTAAGAGTCAACCTCGCCTCAATTAGAGGCATGGTGTGGCCGGTACCACTCAAAGGGTCTCTATTTTGTTTAAAATGGACACGATTTTAAGTGAAAACAACAACTGACGAATGGAACTATGACGAAAAGCATTCAGATTGTGTTGATATTTTATGAGAAAGATCCAAGGGTCCTTTGTGACATGTACGAGTAAACCCTGCCTCAATATGAGGCACGGTGTGGCCGGTACCACTCAAATGGTCTCTCTTTTGTTTAAAATGGACACAATTTTAATTGAAAACAACAACTGACCTATGAAAATCTGACCAAACGCATTTAGATTGTCTTGATCTATTATAAGAACGATACAAGGGTCCTTAGTGATGTGTAAAAGGAAACCCTACCTCAATCCGAGGCACAGTGTGGCCGGTACCACTCAAAGAGTCTCTATTTTGTTTAAAATGGACATGATTTTAAGTGAAAACAACAAATGACGTATGGAAATCTGACTGAACGCATTAGGATTGTATTGATCCTTTAGGAAAACGATCCACGGGTCCTTTGTGATGTGTATGATTCAACCTCGCCTCAATCCAAGGCACAGTGTGGCCGCTAGCACTCAAAGGGTCTCTCTTTTGTTTAAAATGGACACAATTTTTAATTGAAAAACAACAACTAACCTATGAAAGTCTGACCAAATGCATTCAGATTGCCTTGATCCTTTATGAGAACTATCCAAGGGTTCTTTCGTGACATTTAGAAGTCATATTTGCCTCAATCTGAGTCACGGTGTGGCCGCTAGCACTGAAAGGGTTTCTCTTTTGTTTAAAATGGACACGATTTTAATTGAAAACAACAATTGACCTATTATAATCCAACCAAATGCATTAGTATTGCCTTGATCTTTTATGAGAATGATCCAAGGGTACTTGGTGATGTGTATGAGCCATCTACACATCAATTAGAGGCATGGTGTGGCCGGTACCACTCAAAGGGTCTCTATTTTGTTTAAAATGGACACAATTTTAAGTGAAAACAACATCTGACGTACGAAAATCCAACCAAACGTATTTAGGTTGTCTTGATCCTTTAGTAGAACGATCCATGGGTACTTTGTGACGTGTATTAGTCAACCCCACCTCAATACAAGGCATGGTGTGTCCTCTAGCACTCAAAGGGTCTCTATTTTGTTTAAAATGGACACGATTTTAAGTGAAAACAAAAACTGACGTACGTAAATCTGACCAAACGCTTTTGGATTGTATTGATACTTTAGGAGAAAGATCCACAGGTCTTTTGTGATGTGTAATATTCAACCCTGCCTCAATCCGGGGCATGGTGTGGCTGCTAGCACTCAAAGGGTCTCTCTTTTGTTTTAAATGGACACAATTTTAATTGAAAACAACAACTGTCCTACAGAAATCTGACCAAACACATTCGGATTGCCTTAATCCTTTAGGAGAATGATCCACGGGTCCTTTTTGATGTCTAAAAGTCAGACCCACATCAATCCAAGGCACAGTGTGGCCGGTACCACTCAAAGGGTCTCTTTTTTTAAAATGGACACGATTTTAATTGAAAACAACAACTGACCTACGAAAATCTGACCAAACACATTCAGATTGTGTTGATCCTTTAGGAGAATGATCCAAAGGTACTTTTTGATGTGTACGAGTAATCCCCACCTCAATCTGGGGCACGGTGTGGCCGCTATCACTCAAAGGGTATCTTTTTTTAAATGGACATAATTTTAACTGAAAACAACAACTGACCTATAAAAATCCGACCAAACGCGTTTGGATTGCGTTGATCTTTTATGAGAACGATCCAATGGTCCTTGGTGATGTGTAAAAATAATAATTAAGTGTTTTATATATTTTTTGGTAAATAATTTGTCCAACCCATGTTATCCCCAAACCGAAAGGGTTCAAGCCACATAGAAAATACATTAGGGTTATGGGGCATTAAATTCCATAAAGGGTATCCAACATGGATGGATTGTGGAAGAAAAGCTATTTAATTGTGAACCTAAAGGTAGGTGGATGATTAGAAGAGAATATTGGGACATTTGGATATTATGTGCACTAATGGATGAGGGACATCACTTGTGTGGGTTGTATTGTGAGGTTGTATGATTCCACTAACTATAATATGACATGATTATAAATATAAAGTTACGGGAACATTTATATGGAAGTGGGATCCCATGTAATTATCACATGTTGTATGAGGTGATATTATTGGATTGTAAATTACAAAAAAATCCTTTCAACACTCACCACTCATGTTCCCTTAATCATACATTCCCATGATGCAACTGTCGTTGCCTACCACCCTAAAAATAACTATGCCACTAGGGTATCTCAGTTTTGTTTTACATAGAATCTATTGAGATAGCACATAATCTAGCCAAAATTATATTATCAATGTCAGGAGATGCTGTGGATGACATCTAGAGACTGGGATGACCCCCATGAATTTCATATATTGCGAAAAATCCATGAATGATAACATGAACTAAATTAGACAACTATGATGTACAAATAAATAATCAAAAGTGGCATATCCACGGTGACACCATTTATGGTTTTTTTGTGTCATAGTATCACTATGAAATCTTTAGAGAAGAATATGTGGCATTGGATAATTAACACCCACTACATCGCGGGCTTGACCATTGTGTCATCAGAATCATGGGGCTTGAACCGAAGGTTGTGGATACACTATATAAATTACATAAAACATTGTGGATAATTTTAACCAGAGTTTATGATAAGAATCGCTGATATATTTTTTAAATTATTGCATAGAGGTTACAAATGTTGTAGTGTTTCATTTTTCAAGGATAAGAGGTCCACAACATTATTCTTTCTGATGGGACATGGGTAAATGAAGAATGATAACATAAATTCTTCTACATTGTAGATACTAGCCACTCTAGTGAGGTTTTGAATATTTAATTTGAGTGTTTTTTTGGATGAAATAGTTATTATCAAGGGGGATATGGATTTACCAACTCCAGGAAGAGGCATTCATGATGGGAATCAGATTCCATAATGGGTATTCCCCCTGGTTTCTGTCCATTTTGTAAAATATGTTTCAATATAATATAAAATACTTGATATCCATGTGATTTCTAAAATATACATCCCATTTCCTTGGAAAAAATTACAGAAACCTATGAATGAGGGCCTCATATTCCTAGAATAATGATGGAGAACTCCAAAAACCAATAACGAGTATTCCCCCTGGTTTTTGTCCATTTTGTAAAATATGTTTCAATATAATATAAAATACTTGATATCCATGTGATTTCTAAAATATAAATCCCATTTCCTTGGAGAAAATTATGGAAACCTATGAATGAGGGCCTCATATTCCTAGAATAATGATAGAGAACTCTAAAAACCAATGATAACCTTCTAACGAATCTAAATTGGGATACGAATAAATATAAAGAAGAATGGGAATGTATAACAGAGATAAAATGAATTAAAAATATAAAGGGTATATAATAGATTAATAAAAATATAAAGATGAGGGGAAAGCTACTATACAAAGGGGAAGGCAACATTATAACTCTGATGGTGGAAGATATGGAGAAGCCTTGGATGTTGAATCAGCTTCTTTCTTCTATGGATATATTATGTGTTGTACTTTTTTATTCTCACAATGTATTCTACTACTCAAAACTACATTATTTATTCTTTAGAAGATGGGTGGAGATTATGAGTGATTGGTAAGGGATGGTGACATTTTATAGATTCTATAGTAAAAAAGGGTTAAATAGATAATTTTATGTACTTAATTAACTTATGAATTATGTGTTAATTATGTACGAGTATACTTGTTGTATGGGTATACTTGGTCTAATTAGATTATGATTTATGTGTTAATTTTGTATGGGTATAATTGCTTTAATTAGGTTATTTAGATGCTGATTTTTTTGCAGGTGTTCGGTTGTGCTGCTGCAGAATATTTCGTAGCAGCAGACATGGCATTTATCAGCGCTTTTTTAGCGCTGATAAATGGCACTTTTATCAGCACTAAAAAAGCACTGATAAACTATACCTTTATCAGCGCTAAAGAAGCGCTGATAAAGGATCAGTTTATTAGTTCTCAAGGAGAGATGATAAAGTCTACCTTTATTAGCGTGTTTTAGTGCTGATAAAGGATTCCTTTGTCATCACTTTTTTAGCGCTGATAAATTACCCCTTTATCATCACTTAGTAAGAGCTAATAAAGGGTACCCCCCTTTATCAGCGCCGATCTTTACATCGCTTTTTTAGGGCTGTTAATGCCCATTTTTAGCATTGTTAAATCCTGTTTTTGTAGTATTTTATATAAAGGAAGGAAAGGGAACAAGATGAAAAATGATTTTCATGTTGAAATATGGAACACTAAAAGAAGAAACACCTCACAGTCAGAAATAATAGGGATATTCAAGTTTGTTTTTTTGAGTTAATATTTTTATATGTAAAAATTATTTATTAGATAAATATTATGGGGCTCACTTGTATATCCAAATATAGTAACCATGTAGATTCATGAAATATTCTTGAGGTGAGTTGTATCTTTGAGTTACCGAAAGAGAGAGACTAACTACCTTAGATATAAAATATTACCACCTTACATTGATAGCATGAATGATTTTATACTTGAAGTATTTTTATTTAATTCCTAGTGTGACTAAGAACATTAAATCACTTCCATGTTAATATATATATATAGTTTTTATTCCCATTTGTGTTAAATTAATTATACATTTATTAAAATAAAAATTTTTATGGCATGAAACATCTTACTAATAGACTATATATATTATAATCTGATAACCATTTTCTTGAAATAGATAACAAAAAATGTTCCCATTAATAATTTCACACATATTTGTGGTATCCCTAACATGGTCATGTGAATGATGTGATCTTGAAAAGGATCTATCAATATGGTTATTTATATTCTTTTAATCTAAAACCACTAGAAAAATATTTCCCTTTTTTAAGGAAAGATGAATAAATGACTTTTTAGTGGGATATTTAAAATGGGTAGTCTGATTCTTGAATTGGTTTATATAAATGTGTATAGAAATTTTACTATTGAATCTAGAGGTGGATACTAATAATTCATAACATTTAATTTTTTTTGAGTAAATAAGGTTATATCTACTTAATGTGGTATAAGTATAAATCCATTGAAATATTAAGGGAATTAAAAATGAATTAAATAATATGGTATGAAATAAGATAAAAAAACATAGATCAGATCAGGGTGGGGAATATCTTAAGTTATTGTTCATATAAAACCTTGGGATGTTTCTGATTATATCTCTACTTACTCATCTTTTTACATGAAATTGTAATGGTTTTATTAAAAATATAAACAAAACATTGTTAAACATCATAAGGTTGGTGATGAGTCATGAGGATATTACATAATCATTTTGTGGATATATATTATAGGCTATTATAAAAAATACTAAACTGATTTTGAAAAAAATTGTAAATGGAATTACATATGAGTTAATGTACGGGATGGAAAATGTGTTTTCTGATACTCATGTATGGGTATATTAAGAATTTTTGAAGTTATCTTCTTGAAAAAAAAACTACCACATTGGGTAAAAGTATATATTTATATGATATCCCAAGGAAAAGGTGGATATTATCTATATGACCCCTTATAAATGATGGTAATAGTTAAAATAGATTTCATGTTTATTGAGAGGTAGAAAATATATAAAAATTGATAGTGGGAGAATCATTGAATTTGATGAAATTGAGTTTCAGGATACATAAGAGGTGGAATAAGAGTAATTTCTATAAGACCACATTGAATAGTTTGTTCTAGAGACACAAGTATTGTTTAGGAACACAATATTGGTTAGTGTTAAAGAGATACATAGTTTTCTAGTCAATAAGTATGGTGACTCATTATTGGTTGAAAACGACTACCCTCTATCCTAAAATGAGTTATTAAGAAGATCATAAGTTTCAATATGGAAAGAATCCTTGAAATGGATTATATGTACCAAAACCTTGTTTTGATTCTGTTCAATCTATAAGTAAATGTAAATCATGTGGGATGAAAATAATTTTTTCAAGAAGAAATTAGAGATATAAGGTAAAGTTAGTTCATATAAGACATGGATGGTTACTAAATGGTTAAAAAAATATCAAGGTAGAGACTATAAAAAACATTTTCACTATTTTATAATCTAAAATAAATGATAATTTTTATTTCCAGAAGATCATATCATGATAATGTGATTTGTAGATGGATGTTAAAAAATGTTTATTAATATAAATCTTACAGAATATGTCTATTTGATGAAACATGAAGTTTTTAGGACTCCACAATATTCAAATATTGTATGACTATTTAATATATTCACTTATATATTTATATATGTATTGAATTAATAAAAATTTTATTTCATGAACCTATAAGAGAATTTGGTTTCATAAGTAATGAATATCAGTTCTATGTTTATAATAATTTTATTGGGTGTAATTTCTCTAGAATTGTATATTTCAAGGACATATAACTTATAAAAAGTAAGATACCAGTCATATATGTTGTTAAGGAATGCTTGAACCCATGGTTATGCATGATAAAATTAGGTAAAACCACTTACATTTTTTTATAAATACTTTTCTTTCTTTATCTAAGAGTGGTAAAAATTAATTTTAAATTATGTTCACACATCGAGACTTGTCAATATATTTCAAAAAATACAGTTTTTAGGAAAATATTTCATTATATTTTAAATTATTCTTATATTTTTATTAATCAATAGATAACAAATAAACATGATTCAACTATATATTTTCTTAAATTAGTTAATCCTATTAATACACTCCATTCTGATAGCTATGTGATATATTAAATAATAATGTTAATAGTATTTATTTTATGGTAAAAAATGGGTTTGTGTGTAATAAAATCTATCAATTAAGCTCACTATTTTATGTAATGGAAGATAACTAGGGGTTGTGTTTAATATAAGATATGAAATAAAGTTTTAATCTTTTAGAATATCGAGGTGTAATATTATCACCATATTAAATAAATTTACTCTTCTCAATTTAAACATGTTCTTAGTAATCAATGGTTTCATAACGGAAAATACCTTTACATAAATATAACATCATGAAATGGGTTGATCAAAAATACTCTTAATAAGAGATAATGGAAAGTAAAAATGTCATCTATGATATTACATAACTAGGGTTCTAGGTAGTAGAACATTGGTGGAATGTTCATATATGAACATTGATGAACCCAATAAATAATTATATAGAGTTATTGAGGTCATTGATCATAATAAAGTGAATTTTCAATTTAATATTGAATGAAAAAGTAAATTTTTATTGAATAAAACATTCAATTTGGAAACACTCAAGGATCATGGTTTGAAAATGTGGTGGATACCTAGAGAATAAAAAAAAATCCTATAATCAGTAGGTAATGCTCATAAGATGGTGTATAATACCATTCTATCATGTGGAATTCATTTTCAGGCTAAGGAATCAGACACATAATTACTTTATATCCATGTATAGGTGATATAGATACCCTAATTAATGTATTCCATAGAACTCATGATAACAAAATAGAAATCCCATGGAGACTTTTCCATACCTTGATGAAACTCAACCAACATAGAAGAGTCTCAATCATCTTCCATAATATTAATATTATGACTCTTAAAAAGAATAAGGATTGTGTAAATTGATCATGCCTATATTATAATAAAATTAAATAATGAATAAAATGAACTAAATCCTAGGATAATTGACCCCATATTGTCTCTTACTATGGAACCTCCTCTTATCATGTTATCAATATAGTATACATCAATATTTATCTTAAGCTCGATTCCCACGAGTTTCCATTTTTCCCACTGACCCTAAGTACTTTTACTTGTTGTACCCAAATTCATGCCGAGTATAGGAATAAGTCTTATAAAAAAGAAGTATTCCTGATACCCCCAATTACACCCCCCAATTATGAAAATAGTGCCTTAACTCTTACTTAATGAAAAATAGAAGATGGGTTTCTTCCTTCTTTTTCCTTATTCCTTACTTACTAAAGTATCCAACAAGCATATACAAAGGCCATGAATCATTCTTTAACAAATGTTCCTTACTGGAAAACTCCATAAATCCATGCATATATCACCCCCTGTACCATGTTTCCACCACCATTGATATTCATCCCTTTGATAAAGAGTTCCCATATCATGGTCTCCCACTCAGTCTAAAAGAAAAAAGTTCAATGTGGTTTCATATTATGACCATATGAAACATATAAAAGTCAAGGCCAAATACACTACTTTCTTATGAATGATTTTTTCTATTGGGTTCTCATGGTTTCTTATTCACCATGCCAAGAAATTCATATATCCAAGAATTTCTTATCACCACAGTTTTGAAGACCAATAATCTGTCCCACCTATTTCATGATTAATCTTCCTATATTCCCAGAAATATTACATACCTAATACTAAACCGAAAAATATGCATCGTTCCTTTTCATAAACCAAGGTAATACTCTTATTAACTATTTTATAGTCAATAGTTAGAATGAATTCTGGAATGGTTGGGGACATACTCTCATCCATGAAGAAAAAATGAGGCATTGGTGACCCTGGAAAATGGATCAGATCACCTTACAGTTATTCTTCCAAAGGATAAGGTCAATACATCCCACAATCCACCTAGCCATTCCCCGCATGACATCCAAATTATGAAACATACACAGTTAGAGGTTTGATAATATACTTTTTCAGTATGCCCATTCCCTAATCTCATAATCATTACTATATTAGATAAATGTATCTCATAATGAATTGAATTTAATCACATTTATTAAAAAACCCGCCTTTAGGACCTCGAAATATTCTTCCACACAATACAAAAGAATGCCGCCTTCCACTATTGGAATTTAAACTCACTTACAAGATTCCCAGTTTCATTATCCTATATAAATATCCCACAAGAATGAATTTATAAAATTTTCTAGATTTTTGATTTTACCATTCATAGGTTTGATTATAGAAAGAAAATACATTGGAATAGATGAAAGAACATTGTTTAACATATTCATCAACCATATGAAATAAAGAAAAATATTTTTCTAATAAAAAATTACACCCCTAATCTAATAGAAGATATCAACAGAAAGGTCATTCTTTATCCTTCCAATTGAAATTGTATCACCGAGGAACACCATTGGATTTCTATTCCTATGTATTCATTTCTTTTCATGGATTTAGTTTATGTGTCTTTATTAGTATTTTTGAGAAATATAGACATTAATTTTATTAATATTTATATTTTTTTCACTCATCCTTCCATAATTCCTCATAATTTCCATGAATCTGCTGAATTACATTTTCCTCCCTTTCATAAAAAACAACATGTCTTCAACAATCATGAGATGAGACACAAAACTACTCACATAGATGTTCTAATATGGAAATATTTTTCGTTCGTCCATTATTTGTTTGATAATCCTTTTGAGAAATTTTTATGTCACGAAAAAAAGAATTGGTGCTATAGGATTTCTTTTCCCAAAACCTCTCATTGAATTTATAAATCCAAAACCTCTTCTAATTAGAGAAATCATAATCCACAAAGAGGCATATTACTTGAAGCATATATCATTAAACCATTCATGAAATCCAATTTCCCTTTTTTTCCTTAAAAAAAATTACATTATACTCTATCATAAACCTTGACTATATCCATCATTACCATGAAATTATAAACAATATTATACTTATTTAAATCCTCTACTATTTCATTGGAAATACTAATTTTTCCTTGCATAGTTATCCCTTGCACAAAACCATCCTACTCCTCCGACATAACTCTTGGGAGGAAATTTTTAAGCCTCATATTAATAAGGGCAGAAAAGATATTATATAAAAAGTAATACAAGAATATTTTTCAATACTCATTGAGGGAAATGTGATATTTTACATTAGGAATCAAGATAAATTTAGAAGTACAAGGCACACTATCCATTTCTCCACCTCCAAAAATCTCTTACACTTCTAACTTCACATGATCTTTGATAACATCCCAATAAGAAACATAAAAGGCTACATGGAACCTATCAAGGTCAAGGGTACTATCTATATTCATTCCAAAAAACATTTTCTTTTATATAATCTTTCTCCAGTATTTCCACCAAAATACTGATGTCATTGTCATCAAATAGACTGGGAATACTTCCTATGAATGCATCTTTTTTCAATAATCCTGATACGCATCCCTTCATTACCTATGACAAGATCCACTAAGAGGCCCTCAATGTAACACCTAGAGATTTTATGATATATATTTTTTTTCATATATTTTTTTGTATGCTACACCAATATTACCTTGCACTATATGCAACACCGTATTAGCTTGCAGTATACGTAACACTATTCTTGGATCATGTTACACCCAATTTCATGTTCGTTTGATTGTAGTTATTCTATGAAACATTGAGTATATATATATATGTACAAATTAAATATGGTTGGATTCTGTTATACAAAACAACAAAGGAGTCTTGCACAACACACAACCCTGACTTGGCTTGCATTACATGCAATCACGACCTTCCTCGATAGCGTGTATTGTACGCAATACCAGGTTTCACTAAATAACAACATATGGTTATAATATTATTATGTACTAGCCTTTATGAATATTATTAACTAAATTTTGAATTTTGTAACATTATTATTCATCTTACACATTTTCTAGAACATGGTATGAGAGCAAAATAAATTTTTCAGGTAAAATAAGTATTTTAAAAAAAATACAGTTCTACCGCCTTTTGATGGCGCACCCACATTAAATCTATTTTTTGACATGTTTATAAGTTGAATTTGAAAAAATATCATTCTTCCATGGATTCAGGATATAAAAATTTACTTTGGATAAACTATTGACATTATTCTGATAAATTTCATATTTTAATGAATAGTAAAAAGACGCTATATTTTAATTAAAAAAAACTTTTTTCATCGAAATAATTTATATGGTTAGATTATATTCTTAATTTGTTTTAAAGTGTAATTAGAATATATTTTTTCCATTTTATCCAATGTTGTTCATTGGAATTAATTTCACTTTGAAATTGGACATAAACAAGTTTCAATCTTTTGATAGTTATTGTTTCTTAAATACACGCTATTTGTTTTGATAATGGGAATTGATTTAAAAATTAATTAATGACACTTCTATGTTTTGAATTTGGTAAAATAGACATCAATTTTGAATTTGTAATATTAAATATAGCATAGACTGAATTTTTGGTATTTTTCTGAAAAACTTCAATTTTTGAAGAATAGTGAAACCATTTAGTGGTAGTTAAAAAACTGAATCTTTCATTTAAATGAAAATTTACCACTTATATGAATTGAATTTCAAAAATATTACATACATGGTTGTTATAAATAAGTAAAATGTGGTTCAATAAGATGATTTTTTTTGGTGAATGGTAACTTTTGACTTTTATTTACCGCGGTTAAAGGTAAAATGGGTAATTCCAGGTTAAAAGGATATTATAATAATTCAAAATTACCTTAAAACTTCTTCTAACCTTATTTTATGAGTATTTTCCTACCATGGGAATCCTTGTGTTGATTTTGGGACCCCATTGAGCAACTTGGTAGTGATAATGACAATTTGGATTAATTAATTTAATCTAAAGGAAAAATTGACATTAAAAAAAATCTTTTAGTAATTAATTTTTATAAGGGGATATATAAATTATATTTTATACTATAAATATTAATTGTAAAGATAAATAGATTTACTACTTGGTTGTATTTGTTTTATAATTTTTAGACATCATATAAATTAAATTATTCATGACACAATAATGATGAAGTATTTAACTCATTAATAAATTATTTAAATAAATAAGATTATAATGATTAAAATATTATCCCAAACATGTCCAATTCTGATTGGATGATTTTATTTCGACCACGAGTCATCTTATCTTCATCTTTAATGATTTTTGGACCTTTTGAAACAGAAGATAAGTCTATAATAAAATAATATTTTCACACTTTCCAAAAGAGCGCCTCCTACCCCTTATAAAAGGAGACCATTTCTATCCAATTCTTCACACCTCTCAAGAAATTTGGATCATCCTAACTCTTCCAAATTAAGATCCCTAAATCCCTCTACCCCCCATAGAAGCCTTAACTTTGGCAGAAGGCACTTCAAGAAGTCCTTTTGGTTCAAACCAAAAGAAGTTACCCAAATTAAAGGTAACGATTTATATTAAATTGTTTTATTTTATTCTAATTCTCCAACCCATAAAATATTTTAATCCTTTATTTTGTAACAACAACAGTATCATAAATATACTAGGATGTTTTTATGAGACGAATTTGAACTACACTTACACAAACATCCATCTAATGGATGAAGAACATAATGATTCTGTGGATGGAAAACTAACGCCTCACGAAACGATGATTGTTCAATTTTATCCTACCACCTCTCATGGTGGCCATTATGATGGAACAATATTTATATATGATATATATTATGTTTATGATTTATTTATGATTTTTTAATTCCCAATTATACCAATCCTTTATGGTTTCCATAGTGGGTAAATACGATAATCTCATTTGAGGAAGTGCGGACTACCGCCCCCTCAAAGTTATGTGATTCATTAATGCCTTATGTGGGATGTATAAAGGGTGGAGTTAATAATATTATATATGATATTATACTGTAATTATAATATAACTATGTATCATTATGTTTTAATTCCATTTAAATAAGAAATAGAAATGAAAGTTGCGTTCATGCTTACGTACGACTTACCGTCTCCATGAACAGTTCATTTCATTTCTTACCTCCATATGTTATGTACTATTATAAATACATGTATATGATTGATATATATGATATATATTATATATAAATCATGAATATAATTCTGGATATAATGAACCTTTGACCACATGAACAACATGTAATTATAAGAAGTCCATTTTTGACTCATGTACCAAATATCGACAAAACGAACCTTATTAACTTAAATGGTTACATAATGTTTATAACATGGTATTAAGTGATATAAAATGAATAATAATATATAAAAATTTTCTTAATAAAGTATAAATTAACTTTGGTTTATTATTCAGGATATTAAATAATGATCGAGTCAAGTCGGACATGAGGTAATGGAACTTCTTAACCCAATATCCGTTCTTTGGGTTGATCTTCTCTTTCTTGTTTATGTCATTCTTTGATTATGGGAGAAATGATTTTTTATATCTTATCATGTATTTATAATTTCTTTATGTGACCTTATATTTAATACACATAAGTGATCTATTTTATTTACAAAAAGATCCCTATAAAGAAAAATCTCACAATCTCATTTTTATCCGAGATTGTTTATTCATAAGTATTTACTAGGGTTATATTTATCTTCCACGTCACTGTTTTATAAAAATATTTTCATGTATGTTTAAAGTCATTTTTACCCATTTTTGACTTTTACTACATGGTATGTAAGGAATCTTTCTTTTTTTACCATATGAGGTACTTTTTGACTTTTCTGGAAAAAGTACGAGAAGAATGTTTTTTTTAACTTATAGGGCATGAACATATTTTTACGGTTTTATAACACCTTATTTTCATGAATCTTACTCTACAATATTTCATGACTATTTTCAACAAAATACTTTTTTTTTAAAATTTCTTCTAATTTTGTAAAATGAAAATGATTTTGATGAAGAAATGATATTTTCCTCAAGAATTCATTTCAAGTGTTTTATCAATACCATTTTCCATCTAAGAAGTCATTATTTCATATGTTTATGTTTCAAGTACAATGTCTATATGATTTACATGGTTTCAATTTTCTTATGATGAAATATCCATTTGTTTTATATGGATTATGTGATGATGGTATGATGTCTATGAAACCCATTTTATTCTTTGGGTTATGATGAATGTTTTAAGTTTATTTTGTGGAACAAGTAAGAATGATTTCATTATGAGATGGGTGGGACCTATATCTCCATCAAATGAATTGGGTAAAGATTTATATATCATGAGATAGACATTTTTGGAATGGAAAGTTAATCTGGTTCAGTGATACAAGACTAGAACGAGGGGTGAACTCGATTCAGAAAGGGACTTTGTCCATTAAGATGGTCTTGTCAGTAATGCCTTGGCTACTATGGAAATCATAACATGCGATTAATGGTTTCCACAATTATATGTTTTATTTCCATGCTATTTTATCATGATTAATGTTTCTTTATGGTCTATGCCTTACATACTACCATGTTTTATGTCATTGCTCAAGATTTTTATGTTTAAACATTATGTTCATGTTTTTTTAAGTTCAAATGAATATGATTTGTAATATTTTCTCCATGCTTACCCTTACTAAGAATTTGAGCTCACCCTTTATATGTTTTCTTTTCCCCAGGATTTAAGGAAATGTTTTAGGTAAGAAAACAAAAGGGGAATATATTTTTTGGAGATGTTGAAGATCATTCACCATGATTAGAAGATTATATTCTGAGTTTCCAATGACACTAAACTATTAGGGTCCTTGTGTTTCCGTTTTTGTTATGTATTAAGTATTCCACAAAAGTAATTTAATGCCCATGTATGTCAAGATTGGGTCTCTACATTTGGTATCATAGGAAAGGTTTAGTTAACCTTTGGAAACTGGGATGCCAAAACTTTTGTGAGATCCCTATAGAAATTTCTAAGGTATGTCTAGGGATGTCCCTAAGGTTAATTATAAGTATAGGTTATAGTCCTAGAATTATGGTAAAGATCTTATAATTTAACCTAAGATGTTAGATATTGAAGGAACTCCTCCTTGATTGTGATTTTTGCCTCTCACACTATTATTTTTGGGTTTTTAAAAATGACTGGAAGTAGGACGATTCACGATAATGGAGGATATGATGGACAATGGAATAATATTCTTCATGAGAAACCAAATGAAATTGGATCTGGAAGTCCACATATCGTTATTATGCCTAATTATCAATCTCATAATATGATCAATAATCTCAGCTTTGGTAAGTTTTCTGACTCAGCTAATAAGAGAAAGATAGAGTTTCATGATGATAATAGAGAATAGATAGTTCAATTTCTCTCATGTAAATCATGTGGGAAGCAGCATCAAGGATAATGTTTCAAAGGAACTGGAAGATTCTTTGGGTGTGGAAAAAAGGACCCAAATCCAGTAAGTGCAAAGGAAAAGGTTCAGTTAACACCACAGAGAAGGATAATGGTATTTCTACAACATCAACAATGATTAAATGTTTTAAATGTGGAATGTATGGGAATTATGCAAACCAATTACCTAAGGGAAAGTCTCTTGAAGAGAATCAATATGGTCGTATGAGTAGTATTTATGTGGATGATGATAAAGAGACTACAAATGATATATGAAAAAAATGATGAAGCTCAGTTAGTGGTTTAAGAAGGCAGTGGAATGATTGTATGTTTATTAAGAGTTATGTTGTATAGGTAATTTAATGGTACTATGGAATAAAGAATCATCTAAGGATTGTTACACTATTTTTTTCCTAATGTATTTGAAAGTATATGTTGAATGGTACCGGTAACCATGAAAGGTTATTCTGATATTTTTGGAAAGAAGATGATATGTGAATAATGAAGTGATAAAGAGATAATGAAATGTTTGATTGTATTAATGATATCATGACTGATATAAGGACAAAGTGATATCATGGTTTGAGTATATTAAAATTTTAGGATTTTGGTATGTGGAAAGAGTTAACTTTTGACAGCATTCATGTTTTCACTAATGTTTAATGGGTATTCATTTTTTAAGAGAATACATGATTAATGTATTCACATATTTGGAATGTGACCAACAAGATATATCTTATGATAAATGGGAGATAAATGATGGTATTCACATGCTTGGTAGATGACTTTTCTAGTAATAATTTTCCTTATACTATGAGCTTGGACCGAAGTATTTTGGATAAGTCTAAAGATTGGAATGGATTATGTCAGACATTAGATAGTATTGTTTAAGGCTAGAACTTTTTTTGATATTATTGATGAGATGTTATAATAATATAGTTTTAGAAAAAAGGACATCAGGCTGGACGGGCAACAACCCGTTCCATCGGACAAGGATGTGGGAATCAAACCCCCAACAGAAGTGCGACATGCCTTTATCGCCTACCACTGGCCTACAGGATGTCCCTGGTTAGTAGAAACTAGTTTTATCTTAAGCGGTATGATAGATGAAGTATAAGTCCATTTTTGGAATCATATATGATTAACCTCACCATAGATGGACTTATATATATTTGATAACTTTTTTCTAACCTTTTGTCTGAGACAGATGGAACGACCCATCATTCTATCACATGATCTTCTAACACTTCACGAAATACAAATTCAACTTCATTTATTTAAGAGATGAAGTGGAAATTGTTCGAGGCACGGGCAACACTGAGATTGTACCAAAATCAAGTAAGTATTTATTTTAATTCAAAAATTATTCAACATTTGGGAAATGATCTTTAAAACAAATAATTTTTTCCTAGTGCTCTCATATTTGATGAATCAGATGGTACCTTAGATCATCACAAATTTATGGTTTTGTGATTATTGGATTTTTCATAGCCATGTTCCCTACCACTCTCCATTAGAACATGATGGTTAGATTTCTCTTCCAAATCCATATTTTCACCTATGATATCCTATGGGGGAACCCAAGTGATGAGTTACTTTGGGTATCCGTTTTGTTTCTAATGTTTATTTTTAAAAGTAAGTTTAAATATTCCTTTTTACGATGTGGGTTTCTATGAAAGAAACTCTCAAGTAATAAACCATTTATAACCCCGATGAATTTCAAGGGAGAAATTAATTTTAAGGGGGGTAGAATGCAACTCCCCTATATTTTATGAGATATATTATTTTTTTCATATCTTATGTTGTATTCTACAACAAGATCACCTTGTTCTATACGCAACACCGTATTAGCTTGCAGTATATGCAACACTATTCTTGGATCATGTTACACAAAATTTTAAGTTCTTTTGATAGTAGTTATTCTAAACAAAATTGATTATATTTATATATTTATAAATGAAATATGGTTGTATTATGTTATAAAAAACAACGAAGGAGTCTTTCACAACACTCAAACCTGACTTGGCTTGCATTACACGCAATCACGACCTTCCTCGATAGCGTGTATTGTACACAATACCAGGTTTCACTAAACAATGACATATGGTTATAATATTATTATGGACTAGTCGTTATGAATAGTATTAACTAAATTTTGAATTTTATAACATTATTATTCATATTAAACATTTTATGGAACATGGTATGGGAACAAAATGAAATTTTCAGGTAAAATAAGTATTTTTCAAAAAATGCAGTTTTTCCACCTTTTGATGGTGCACCAACATTAAATCTTGTTTTTGACATGATTATAAGTTTAATTTGACAAAATAAAATTAATCCTTGGAATCAGCATATAAAAATTTACTTTGGATAAAATTTTCATATTATTCTGATAACTTTCATATTTTAATGAATAGTAAAAAGATGCTATATTTTAATTAAAAACAACTTTTTTCATCACAATAACTTATATAGTTATATTATCATTTTAATTGTTTTTATAGTGTAATGATAATATATTTTTACCATTTAATCCAATGATGGTCATTGTAATTAATTTCACTTTGAAATTGGACATAAACATGTATCGATCTTTTGATAGTTATTGCTTCTTAAAAACACGCTATTTGTTTTGATAACGGGAATTAATTATAAAATTAATTAATTACACTTCTATGTTTTGAATTTGGAAAAATAGACATCATTTTTTAATTCAGAATATCAAATATAGCTTAGGCTGAATTTTTGGTATTTTTCTGAAAAACATCAATTTTTGATGAATAGTGAAACCACTTAGTGGTAGTTAAAAAACTGACTCTTTCATTTAAATAATATTTTACCACTCATGTGAATTGAATTTAAAAAATCTGAAATATATGGTTGTTATCAAGAAGTAAAATTTGGTTCAATAAGATGAAAATAATTTTTGGTGAATAGTAACTTTTGACTTTTATTTACTGCGGTTAAAGGTAAATAGGGTAATTCAAGGTTAAAAGGATATTATAATAATTTAAAATTACCTTAAAACTTGTTGTAACCTTATTGGATGAGTATTGAACGACCATGGTCATCCTTGGGTCGATTTTGGGACCCCATTGAGCCACTTGGTAGTGATAATGACAATTTGGATTAGTTAATTTAATGTAAAGACAAAATTGACATTAACAAAAATCTTTTAACAATTAATTTTTATAAGGGGTTATATAAATCATATTTTAGAATATAAATATTAATTGTAAATCTAAAATTATTTAATACATGGTGGTATTGTTTTTTTATAATTTTTAGACATCAAATAAATTAAATTATTCATGACACAATAATGAAGAAGTATTTACCTCATTAATAAATGATTTAAATAAATAAGATTATAATGATTAAAATATTATCCAAAACATGTACAATTCTGATTGGATGATTTTATTTCGACCACGAGTCATCTTATCACTATCCTTAATGATTTTTGGACCTTTTGAAACCGAATATAAGTTTATAATAAAATAATATTTTCACACTTTCCAAAAGAGCCCCTCCTACCCCTTATAAAAGGAGATCATTTCTATCCAATTATTCACACTTCTCAAGCAATTTGGATCACCCAACCTCTGAAAAAATAATCTCCCAACATCCCTCTACTCCCCCTAGATTAATTAACTTAGGCATAAGGCACTTCAAGAAGTCCTTTTGGTTCAAACCAAACGAAGTTACCCAAAATAAAGGTAATGATTTCTCTTAAATTGTTTTCTTTTATTCTACTTCTCCAACCCCTAAACTATTTTTAATCCTTTATTTTGTAACAAAACCATTATCCTCAATATACTAGGACGTTTTTATGATAATAATAATACATAAACTTACACAAAAATCCATTTAATGGATGAAGAACATAATGTTTCTGTGGATAGAAAATTAACGCCTCACGAAACGATGATTGTTCAATTTTATTCTACCGCCTCTCATGGTGGCCATTATGATGGAAATGTATTTATATATGATATATATTATGTTTATTATTTCTTTATGCTTCTTTACTTCCCAATTATATCAAGCCTTAATGGTTTCCATAGTGGGTAAATACGATAATCTCATTTGAGGAAGTGCGGACTACCGCCCCCTCAAAGTGATGTGATTCGTTAATGCCTTATGTGGGATGTATAAAAGATGAAGATAATGATATTATATATGATATTATACTGGAATTCTAATATAACTATGTATCATTATGTTTTAATTCCATTAAAATATGAAATATAAATGAAAGTTGCGTTCATGCGTACGTACGACTTACCGTCTCCATGAACGGTGCATTTCATTTCTTACCTCCATATGTTATGTACTATTATAAATACATGTATATGATCGATATATATGATATATATGATATAAAAATCATTAATATCATTATGGATATAATTAAACTTTGACCACATGAACAACATGTAATTATAAGAAGTCCATTTTTGACTCAAGTACCAAATATCGACAAAACGAACGTTATTAACTTAAATGGTTACATAATGTTTATAACATGGTAATAAGTGATATAAAATGAATAATAAAATTGAAAAATGTTCTTAATAACGTAGAAATTAACTTTGGTTTATTATTCAGGATATTAAATAATGATCGAGTCAAGTCGGACATGAGGTAAGGGAACTTCTTAACCCAATTTCCGTTCTTTGGGTTGATCTTCTCTTTCTTGTTTATGCCATTCTTTGATTATGTGAGAAATGAATTTTTATATATTATCATGTATTTATACTTTATTTATGTGACCTTATAGTGAATAAACATAAGTGATCTATTTTATTTACAAAAAGATCTTGGTAAGCAAAAATCTCGCAATCTCATTTTTATTCGAGATTGTTTATTCAAAAGTATTTACTGGGGTTATATTTATCATCCATGTCCCTATTTTCTAAAAATGTTTTAATGTATATTTAAAGTCCTTTTTACCCATTTTTGACTTTTACTACATGGTATGTAGGTAATCTTTCTTTTGTTTACCATACGAGGTACTTTTTGACTTTTCCAGAAAAAGTATGAGAATAAAGTTTTTTTAACTTATACAGCATGAACTGATTTTTACGGTTTTATAACGCCTTATTTTCATGAAGCTTACTCTACAAGATTTCATGAATATTTTCAAAAAAAATACTTTTATTTTAAAATTTCATGGCATTTTGTGAATAGAAAATGATTTTGAAGAAGAAAGGATATTTTCCCCAAGAATTCATTTTAAGTGTTTTATCAAAACCATTTTCCATCTAAAATGACTTTATTTCATATGTGTATGTTTCAAGTATAATATCTATATGGTTTACATGGTTTCACTTTTCTTATGATGAAATATCCATTTGTTTTATATGGATTATGTGATGATGGGATGATGTTTATGAAACCCATTTTATTCTTTGCGTTATGATGACTGTTTTAAGTTTATTTTGTGGCACAAGTAAGAATGATTTCATTATGAGATGGGTGGGACCTATATCTCCCTCCAATGCATTGGGTAAATATTTATATCTCATGAGATAGACATGGCTAGAATAGAAAGTTAATTCAGATCAGTGATATTAGATTAGAATGAGGAGTGAACTCAATTCAGAAAGGGACTTTGTCCACTAAGATGGTCTTGACAGTAATGCCCTGGCTACTATGGAAATCATAACAAGTGCTTAATGGTTGCCACAATTACATGTTTTATTTCCATTCTATTTTATCATGATTAATATTTCTTTATGGTATATGGCATACATACTTCCATGTTTTATGACATTGCTCAAGATTTTGATGTTTAAACATTATGTTCATGTTTTTTTAAGTTCAAATATATATTATTTGTTATATTTTCTCCTTGATTACCCTTACTGCGTATTTAATCTAACCATTTATATGTTTTCTTTTCCCCAGGATTTAAAGAAATATTTTAGGTAAGAAAACAAAAGGGGAAGATCTTTATGGAAGATGTTGAAGATCTTTCACCACGATTAGAAGATTATATTTCGAGTTTCCAAAGACACTAAACTATTACGGTCCTTGTATGTCTATTTTTATTATGTATTAAGTATTCCGCAAAAGTAATGTAATGTACATGTACATCAAGATTGGGTCTCTACACTCAAAATATTTCAAGGCCAAATTTTTATCCACATCCACATCCTATGTAATGGCAGCATCCTCTAATTTTATGTTGATCCTATTTTTGACTCTTTTTTCCCTTAATAAATCCTAAAAAAGATGCATTCCTATCCCCATACTTAAGAAAAACTAAACATGACTTATACCAATAAACCATATCCATATATTTGAGTTTATTAGTTATATTTTTTTACTTTTGAACCTACATGGAAAAAATATCATCATATAATACATAATAATGGATTACATCTAGTTATTTTATAGTGTCTCTAATTCCTTTTACACTAGAATCATAATTTTTTTATTAGATTCCCTATTATGGTAGTTACCTTCTCAAATAATGCAAGCAATGCATCAGTTAAAAACATGTTGATCCTATAAAATTATGATCATACAACTTATTAACCACCTAAATAGAATGATCCAAATGATTCTAGAAAGAAGAAAGAAGAATCTAATTCTCCTCCAATCACCCCTTTTGAGATGAACTAGAAATAGAGAATGATTTGACAGAGGCTGGGTAATATGACTGACTATGGTCTATGAGTAATTATCCATCATTTGAATGTTCTAGAGGAATCTATCAAGACTATACCAAATTTTCATGGATCATTTTTTATTTTTTCACCATGTGTACCTACTTTCCAGGAACCCCATATCCTATAACCAAATTGAATCCATGAATTATTTTAATTCTTGAGTTCCATTATTATTCAAAACACATCCTCCTATTTTCTATGATGGTTAAATGACTATATTAAATACACTCCTAGTAAACCATGATAGGTTACAATGATAAAAAGGGCCAAGATGTTTCTAGAGAGTCACTCTCTATGTGGATTTACAACTAGAATACAAAAAAGAGAATAGAAATTAACTACCCCTATAATTATTTTGGGTGTAATATAATATAATGAAAAATATACATGATCTCTTCATGTAAACAATTTCCAAAATATCTAGGTATGTATGATTCATGAATTTTCATGCATGCATTAGACAAAACACATATTTTAGAGAAGGATTAAATGTTTTCCAACACTGATTATGTTCCAAAATAACTACAAGAAGATCCTGATGATTCCTTGAATCAAATTAAACATCCATACTTTTAGCCACACCCCTAATACTAGAGAATTCCATAAGATAATATATAAAATTACAGATTTTGATGGATGGATTTTCTTCTAAACACACCCTCCATTTAATCTAAAACTAAAAGAAACATCTCCCTTGAATTAGCACTATTTATAGATCCTCATTCCACCAGGATTGATATACATTTAATTATTTATCTGGTATTATCTTCAGAAGAACAAATTTTGTCTATTGTTTCAACCTTATAATTAGATAAAATATAAGAAGGACATACCACTAGATTAAGAGAATATGAGGACACTCCCTCTATAAATAGTGAAACACACATTAAAATTTCTGGATAACTCTAGGATTCCATTATTTCTTTCATGACCCCCTCTTGAAATTGATTTGAAGAGTCGTCTGGTCAACTATTATAGTTTCATAGGTATGTTTCTAATATGTCGAGATGTTCATTTTTTGTTTTAGAAAAAAAATTAAGAGAAATCATTACACTTTTCCCTAATTTGAGTCTACAATATTCATAATGGCAGATCCGATAGGGTCCACAAAAATTTCAGAGGTCGTAGAACTCACAACAGTCATGCATGAAACTAATGTGTGTAAGTAGACATGAAATTTGAAAACCTCGACATTAAACCATCATCTGTACCACCCCCCTAATGTATTATGGTGACTACTGGTTCTATTTTTAGAAATATCCACATATACTCCCCTATAAATTAGACTAAAAGAACAAGGCTCCCACACTGATTACATAAAATAAGATTTCCTATTGAAACAAACTTTAGGCTTGAATGTATAAACATAGAGTCCCTACCAAGATTCCTATCCTTTTTCATTGACAATGAAATACCCTCAGAAACTAGGATCACCTATCCAATCGATAGTGAAGATACACAACAACCTAAAGTAAATGGAGCCCCCATATTCTAACAAAACTATACTGAGTTCCCCTTCTAATCACATTGAACATAAAAATGATGAAACATATGATAAAACACCTTATTCAACCAATTAAATCCCTCTCCCTCCATTATAATCACTCATAATGGGGATTGTTTTGTTATATCCAACATCACATAGATACGAGGAGAATAATTTTATTTCAAGATTCCAGGATCCTCAATACATAAATGAAACTTCTCTACTAAAATACCCATTGATTGAATCATGCACATATTTGAAGTTGAACTGAATGTTCGAGTAACCTTGTTCTCAGAGCCGATAAACTGGATTTCTAACAACAGTACAACACCCAATACCACATGTATATGGAGAAAATCCACAAGCATCATTTCATATTATCATGATTAAATTCCATGATGAAATAATATCATTAGAATAGATGAATACTGAAGCATGTTATAGAGATTACCTATATTTCTGCCCAGTTCTGAAGGTGAAACAAAGACATAGAGTTCTTGAAAAAAACCCACCTGTGGTTTTCCCCACCCAAATTTATCATCTAGAAATACCAATAGTTCTTTATTATTATTTATTTTTCAAATAATTTTACTAAAAAATGAAATATTAACATGGAAAATTCATAGTTCAATCCTTGTTGCTAAACTCTTATAATTCGTTTGTCATGGGTTCAAGCCCCATGACCATTCTAGATGCGACGGGATGTCACCCAGTGTGCAGGGTGTTAGTTTTCTAAAACAAAATAATATAATTCCAATAAAATTCAAAATAAATATATGATTATAATCCATGAAATAAAATAATTCATTTATTAACCTTTAAATTTCAGTTTTCAATAATTCTTATTTTTTCCCACATGGTCAAATAATTTTATTTGCATAGAAAACCTAAAAGATATCAATGCCTATAAACTTATGCTATAAAATATCATTTCATTATTCATAAAATATCATTTCCACTATAACATATGATTTTCAATAAATTTCTCCAGAAATATCCTTAATATTCATAGAATCCCATCACATAAAACCTAAAAAGTGGTGTTTAAAATAATGATCAAATGAAAATTCTTAAACTCATAAACTGATGATGGTATCCATAACTCTTAAGTTAATAAAGGCACAAATTATTCTAAAATTTAACAAAATCCATATATGTTTCATAATACTTATAACAAAATACAATTGCTAAAATTACTACTAAAATATAATTTTCTGAATTATAATACAGAAATACATCAACCATTTTATTTCAATATTAGTCCTTCCTCGTATAATTTTTAACAATTATATGCAGGAATTGATTCAGATAATGGTTTGGCTCTCCACATTAATAAAAAATTGTAAATAGATTCTTAGGGTGGGCATAATTTTCTTCCATCATAATCTTTATTTTTTCTTTAGTAATTCTTTAATTTATGCCTTTCTTTTCCATGAACAATTAATTTTCGCATTTATTCAAGAACATTTCTTATGTGTCTATTTCCACATTTTTCACATGATGTAAATTGAGCATTATTTCTTCTATGGTCTCCTTAAATCAATATCTTATCAAACATTATCATTATATTCATCAGAGAGTCCAAGAATTAGTTAATTTATATATTTTTAAACATATTTTGGGTAATTTACATGTCATAATTACAATATCATCCAATAATATCATAATCCCATTTTCTTGATCATGGTTTCAAATTTGTTGTTCATATTAAATTGTAACATGATTCCTTCGAGTTATATCTATTATCATAAACCGAAGATCATATTTTGATCAAAAATAAAAATACTGGTAAAACAATATAATCAATTATAATATGTTGAAATCATGATAACTTTTTTAAAAACACTTTAGGTTTAACCTAGGTCACTCATTGTCATCATTTGTTTAAGTCCATCATAATATTTTATAATGAAAATGTGAATTATCCTAAGAATATCCATCGAGAGTGTCAAACCAAGTTCACAACCATACCTCTTATTATTCACCATGTGATAATCAAGTAAAGCATAATGTGATCTTTTTAGAGTTATTACCCCTATGTATATCTATGCTAAAACCACATCCACTTGTATTATCCAAATAGGGATGTATTGTTAGAAAATGTAAAAAATATATTTTTTAACAAAACATTATCATGTTCTTAAATGTTTATCCTCAATGTATATCATAGTTTTATAATCCATAATATACTTTTTCCTAAATGTAGTTCCTTAGGTTTAAAATACACTTCCACTTATACCAAATGTAGCAGCCTCGACCCCAATAGTCAGGATCTGGTGTCTGTTTTATTACATTGGTATAATTTACAAACAATCACAACCAATAGAAATAAATAGTTCATTAGTATTGTTAAAATAAATATATAAATGAATCCAATAATATATTTGAAAATATAAATTATAAAAAAATTTAATGAAGTTTATTCCATCTAGAATATACCAACATATCAATCATAATAAAAGTAATGTATTATTGGGTGAAGGAAACAAAATAATGATGATCTCAAATTCCCATTAAGTGTTAAGTATAATAGAATCTATAATAAATCAATAAGAATTATCTTTATGGAATGTTAAATAAC
This sequence comes from Viscum album, assembly GCA_963277665.1. Lineage (NCBI taxonomy): Eukaryota > Viridiplantae > Streptophyta > Magnoliopsida > Santalales > Viscaceae > Viscum > Viscum album. The sequence goes on from OY728166.1 coordinate 532,860,610, forward strand.
TGAAAACACTTTCCGTTTAATCAATAAGCCGTAAATTAATTGCATCTATATATAAATTCCTAGTTAAAATATAATGGAGAATAATTTCTAAATTATTAATGAAGGAAATGAATAATTATTTGATGTAATTTCTAAATAACTAGACACCTGTAACATCATGTTCATTAACGAGATGGTTTAAACTATAGTTAAAACCCTATTTAATGTTATTTTATCTTGTTTGTTTCCTGATACCTATTGTTGAAATAAGGGGATATATAATATAATTCTTTATCTATAACTGTATGTCTAAATAATTCATCTTTTATTGAATAATTTATTTAATTCCTAAACAATGTTCCTTATCATGAAATATATATATTAGGTAAATAATATATATTTATCATTATTTCCCTAGTTAATGAACTAACATTCAATGTAAACACCATATGTAAAAATTGTACACAGTTTAAGAAATAATACTTTCTATTATAAAAGAATATATATATTTAATAGAAATGTAATTTACACTGAAAAAATATTACCAAGAAGTTATTATTTCAATATAATTTTAACAATCACAAAAGAATGTTAGATTGTATAATATCATTTACCAATTTGTAATTTTAATGTCAAATCCCATAATATGAAATAATTCAAATTATTTCACAAAATACCCTAAATAATGTTGTATTAATTATATTACATGTCAAATATAAATTTTATACACAATATAAATGAAACTACATGAATGACATTATAATATTCTCAAGGAATAAAATTTAGTTGAAATTTCATACTTCAACCTTCCTTTCAGATGAATGTGATTTTACCTCTAGTATAGTACTTTTAAACATATTATTAACTTATTAAATAACCTTATTAATAATTAAAATGTAAAATATTATTATTTTATAACATCTTATCACCCGTTAATTATTAATATTTCATTGTTTTTATTATTTCAAGTGCTAATTAACTTATTTTTTCATGTGTGTTTCATCGTGAAAGATATAGTTATTTTTTATATTATATATTTCCATAATATCCATAATAATAATAATTATATTTTAATCATATTTGTATGTAAATTTTACTTTTATAACCAATCATAAAATATGGTTATGAAAAATGTAGTACGTTACAGTCATAGAGATTGTAGGTCATAGGTATGTATATGTAACATTTCCATTTTTCAATGATAATTATAGAAATAAGGTATGTAATAATAATGAAAAATTGATAATAATACCATATATAGAATATTATGTACTTATATATATATATATATCACCCTTGCGTTTTTGTGATGAAAATAGAATAACAATTCTTGGTGAAAGTGGCAGTCGAGACTTACAAGAACGATGATATCATCTTTAAGTGAGTGGAATGATAGGAAATAAAATGATATATTTTATTTCAAAAATAATAAATATCTGATTAATATTATAATTATTTCATGTATATCAAATATAATAATTAAATATATCCTTATTAGCTTCCAGGTAAAGAGTTATTGAGCCAGAAATCATATATCTTGGTGAGGCGGTAGTCTGCTGTTCCCACGAATGACGTTATTGTATACCCTATGTAATGGAAAGTATATATATATAAATATATATGATATAATAACTCTAGATGTATAATTATGTTATAAATATAATATATATAATTTATATCCACCATCTTACAAAACCATGAATATTGGTAATGGAAAAGAGAATGTCCTCGGTTCGCGAGGCGTTAGTCGGTCGTAGACACGAATGATGATTTTTAACCCATTTTATTAAATTGAAGGTGGTTTAGGTGATTAAAATGTTATATAAACACCCTAATATATTTAATAGACTAAAATTATTATATCAAAATGTCTTAATTATAATTTTTAGAGGTGGAGAAAAAATAAAATAAAAATTCTCATTGAAGAACATTACCTCTTCTCCGGGTATCCTACATAGGTATGCACCAAAAGAATTCATAGGATTGTTTTTTTATCAAAATAAGGACTATATTATGACTATGTTGGTATTGAAAAGTTATTTTTTCTAATATTTGATGAAAATTGGTTTTAAGGTGTGAAGAAGAGAGGATATGGGTGCCCTTTTATAAGTGAGGTGAGTAACATACTTATAATTTTTGGAAATGATAAAATAACACTAACATTTCATTCATTCAAAAATAATCCAAAATGGAAAATTATAGAACCTATAATCTATAACGTATAAATATATATAGAAAATTGGGAATTTTGGTAGGTCATTTTCAACCATAATAGTCTTCGTTTAACCTCAATAAATCCATTTTTACCCGAACTATTTTAATTATTTTCAAAAATTATCACAATTAATTTTCAGAAAAATTAAGTTGAACATATTATTAATTATAAATTATTATGATTATAAATATTTATTCCAATTTTCAAAATTAAATTCTCATAAATGGACAATTTTGTTTGATATTAATTCCACCAACTTGACTAGGATGCAGGATTTTAGGAGAAAATCATGAATATATTAAAATGTTTTTATAAAAAAATAAATATTAAAATCATTCCATTGTTCAAAATTTGATTAATGGGTATGAAATTTAACTAAATTAACTTTAAAAAGAATTAAAAAAATTACCTTATAAATTACTTTGAAAAAAAGGATGTTTTCAATTAAAATTTCTCATTTTTACTATGGATCAAAAAATGAAACATTTAAAAAAATTCCAAAAAATTTACCATAACATACTTTTGATATTATTATTTAAAAAATGAAGTTAATTTTATATAATATTTATTCTATAAGTTGTAAAAACTAATTATAAATTATGCGTGAAAAGAAGGATTAATCCATATTTTAGAAAAATAATGTTTTTGAGAAAATATTTCTTTTTTCATTTAAATGATTTTATTTTATTATTATTGAAAAGATAAATAATAAATTTTTTTCAAATATATATTTTAATAAATGAGTTAATCTTATTCATACCTATTATTCCAATGGATTTACGATATATTAAATAATAATATTAATAGTATATTGTTGTTTGGTAAAACATGGTCCCGCGTGTATTTCATGTTATCAAAGAATCTCATTATTTCTTCTAATGAATGAAAATATATAGTTTTGTGTATTATAAAATTTCAAATAAAATTTTATTTTTTTATAATATTTGGGTTTTATTGTGTTGATGACTTTTGAACTAATTAGTGATTTTACGAAAAGGTGTATTATGACATCTTTAATGGAGTTTAAAAATATTTGGATTTGTGATGCCGATTTAATAATATGTGATTTTATTAAGGGAATAAGGAAATAGTATATTTTTAAGGAGTGCATGTTTTAATTTTTTTTATGAAAATTTAGGTTATTTACATGTTTCATTTGAGTATATGATCATGGTATTCAAATTTTTTGTATGTGATGCAAAAAATCTGTTTTGAATTATTTAGACGATTAAAGTTAAGTAGATTTAAAAAGAAATGTTACTTCTAAATTTTTGGATTTTGATTTTGGTTAGACATATTTTGGGGGAACCTTAATGATAAATATTTGTAGAATAGATCAAGTTTAAAATAGGGTGTTATTTGATAACTTTTAAATATTTAGAAATATTAGGAATGAGTTTTCTTTATTTTATAGATCTTATGATATATTAAAACTTAATTTTAGTATTTTATTCATGAAAAGTCCATCTTGAATACTCATTTTTTGGACGAAAAATGTGGTTTTTCTGTAACTTTATTAAAAAATGAAACTATACTAATAAAGTATGTATATTTAATTATATTAATAGTATAAATTGAAAAGGAATTATTCAATTCTATGGAATAGACATTGAATCAAAAAAATTATTTTTTCCCTTCAATTTTATTGAACTGATGGTCATTTCTCTCATTATGGATTTATGGCTTCATAATCATTAATGTTCTCTTAAACTTGTATTCTATCTCTCTATATTAATAAATAGGTGTTATATTTCTATTCTACATCTATATTTTCACTTATAGTTAATTTTAACCTTTTTTGAATACAAAAATAAACGAAATTTTAGTCAGCCACTATGTTTCCCACTATATTTTTTCAAAGGATGTTTTATTATCTCTCTATATGTCATGAGTTTTCAACAAAGATTGAACATTTGATAACCATAATGAAATTTTGAGGGAATAATTTCATTAAGGGGGGTAGAATGTAATTCCCCATGAATTTATAATATATTTATCTATAAATAATTAAATTGCTTCAATATCTTGTGATAAATGAAACACTAGGTTTAAATGAATCAATGATACTATATTAATATATTATTATATAAATCTTACCAGTATAAGATGGAGGTTATATAGGCGGGTACAAATTGTAGTAAAAATATACAAAAATTATACGGTTTACACAAGTATAAAATAAAACCGATGGTTAGCAATGGATTTTTAATGATATAAGAACCATTTGAAGGAAAAATTTAATGGTTTTTAAAGAACTATATTTTTAAAAGGTGGTTTTATTATTCTTTGAGCACATAATTAAAATTATTTTTTACAAATTTAGAAATTTTATTTTACAAAATGATATTTTTAAGATAGAATGTGAAAGTTATCTCATAATGATTTTTTGAGATTTTTTTTGAAATGATTAATCCTTTGATGAATAGTGAAAAATATTTGGTTTTTATTGGAAAAATAATTTACAATTAATGAATTTAGAAATTAAATTTTAATTTAAAATTATCTTAATGAAAATTTATTTATAATATAATATAATAAATCCAATTTATTTCATTGAAATAAATCATATTTTCAATTTTTATTTAAAAAACTTCTATACATTCAAAATCATTTCCTTTGGATAACTATTTATTTTTGTCGCATTTGTAGGATTAATTTTAAATTAAATTCTTCTACATCAATCAATTTGGTTTGTTTAAATTTATTCCATATTTTTTTTAAATAATTAATATTTTATAATAGTTTTAGAATAATTTTTTCTTATTGAATAGTAAAAATAAAAAAATTAATTACCACGATTATAATTAAAACGAATTTTCTATGGTGTTAAAATAATAAATAATGACTTAAAATGAACTAAAATATTTCTAATTTATATTGTATAGACATATTTATACACTTAAGACTTTAGAATATATTTTTTTGATTTTATGGGACACTTTTCCTAGAAAGTGAAATATGTAACAATTTAAGTAAAGAAAAAGGAAAAAATAATTCCCTCTTTATTATAAATTTAAAATTATGTGTTCACATAGAAATAAAATAAAATTTACAATGAATATTGATTTTCATCTTTAGATTATTGAAATTAATTTCATTGGATTAATTTATATATAATTTTTTATAATTATTTAATTACCTTAAATTTTTATGCAAAATTGATGCTTTATATATTTAATTAGTATAAAAAAAATAAAATTATACTAAAAATAATGATGTTAATTTAAATTGAATAAATTACTATATTATATTAATTTTTTATATAAATATATAATTTTATACAGTTTTCAAAAGAATATATACTAATTATATCTATGCATTGATATTTTCAAAGTCAAATTTAATTATTAGTGTCAATTATAACATTAATGTTATTTAATAATAAATAATACCTTATAAAATGATATAAAATTTATAAAAATACTATTGTAACACCACAGAGATTTATAAATAAATTTAATATTGAATGTATGAAACACCGCGTCTCTAAAAAACACCACTTTGTTATAACTTAGCTTTTAAACATAATTTTACCACCTCTATAATTCAAATTTTGAATAATGACATACATTGTTTTTTTCATTAAGATAAATTGAGTCTGATAGGATCAACTTACATTTTTTGTGAATATTAATGTACCCATATTAATATTAATATACCCTTACGAATAGTAATATGATCCTTAGGAATAATAACCCCACCCATGAAATTATAAATAAAATTTTGACACCATATAAATTAGATATAGTATTTTAGAAATTAACAATTAAGTGTTGGTATTTTTGTGCGTAATATATATTTAATTAAAATTTTAAATTAATAATTATATTTAAAACAAAATAAATTTTTTTTAAAAAAATTTCTTCAATAAATTTATTTTTCCTAGTATTTTAGGATAATTTTATGAGACCTCAATTAATTTTTTAATGAATTATAAAATAAGTTTTATATTTAAATACATATTTTCCAAGTAAATATTTATTTTAGTTCAAAATTAAATTTCTCTTATTTAGAATTTTTTTTTGATAAAATGGATTTCATTTTTTAATTCCCCACATTAAAAAAAATGGTTCAGGTGAATTTTTCGGATTTTTCTAAAATACTTGGAAATTTGGTGAATAGTAAAATACTATAATTTACGATCAATACTAAAAACATGATTTGTTGAGTCATAGGTGATATAAGGTTGATGTTAGAACACATGGTTATAACTAACATGAAATTATTACTTTTTGAGTCAAAAGACTCACGATTATTCATAGTCTTGAGGAAAAATAATAAAATAATGATTAAAATAATGGGCAATAACTCCTCTCCCACACTATAAAAGCCACACATCACTCCCTTTTCTATTCCATCATTTCAGGCCTTTTTCATTATCTAAATTCTAATTAAATAACCTTCCAAGCTCCTTCCCATGTCCATCAACCCCTGGTCACTTCCAAATACCAAATCATCTCCCCAAAAGATGCTCTCAGGAAAGATAGTTTCAAGAGGTAAATTCGTCTTTTCATTTATTTTATTTTATTTCATGTTCCTTTATTTCTTTTTTTATCCTCACCTAATTTCATCCAAATATTATTATAATTCTATTAGATTACATGTATTGAATTTTTTTATTATAATATAATAATTCACCATCATATCTCATTTCCCATCCTTTTATACTATAAATGAAAACACTATCAGATATTTTAAATTTATCATATTCAAGGACGAAAGGTTTTCAAACTCTATTATTGTATGAAATTATGGTCATGAAAATAATTTTATGGTTAAAAAAAATCATAATGTATGTAATATATCATATTAATTCTATAGAATCAGTTTTGTATATATGGTATTCATTTATAAACGGAAATGAGTTTGTGGTGATCAAAAACCCAAAAAATTAATCAAATATCATTAAAATTTTATCTAGTGATTCTTCCTCAAACAAAGTAACCAAATAAAATATATCATCATTTATCCATCTGTATGAAAATAAATAAAAAATAACATCAATTCTGGAATTCAATTCTCATTTTACATTAACATCCATAGAAACAAATCGATCATGAAAACTACTGAAGGGAGCACTAAAAAATGATGATATTGAATCTCGTAACCCATAAAAATGACTATTAATGAACTTAATTAAATTATAATAAATCAAATAAATATTTAATAGGATATTAATTAATTAATAATAAATCTAATTTCATATTTCATGACGATATGTTCACAATGAGAACATATTCAGATATATGTTATGGTTTTTCCACCAAAACATCCATTTTCGTTCGGGTTACTCTTTTTCTCTCTTAATCCAAATTAAATTCTTATTTATTCATATATAATCATCATAAATTCTATGATAATGTTCAAAATATGTGTACAAAGTAGAATCATTCTTTATTTTATGGAGAGTTACATGTTTTAATAGGATTTTTCAAAAAACCTTCCGGATAAAGAAGCATGTTTCAAAGGAATTTTTTGAAATCTTACCTATTTTCAAGGTAATTCTATAATCTATTTTTAGAGAAATTTATTTTCATAAAATAATTTATTATTATTAAAAACTACCTTAATTGACATTAGGTTTTAAAAAATATATTTCAAATGTACACTTCTTTTCAATGTAATATAATATTTATCTGAAGAATTAATCGATGATTTTATAAGAGTATTTTCAACTATTTAAACACCCTTATTGATTATTATGGGATTAATATTTTACAATATCATATATAATATTTTATTGAATTTTTTATGATTAGTTTGATTATGTATGTGCTATCTTGATACCATTCACCATATTACTTCAAATGGTTAGTGTTTATGTTTAATGACTAGGGAAATATTTTTACATTTAAAATATTATTTTTATATGAGTGTATATGTTGATTATGATTCATCCACATTCATATTAGGAATTAATTGGAATTATTACATGGTGGCTGGTTCCCTCTATAGCCCCTCTATGTATCAGTATGTCTCATGAGACAAAATAATGTCTTGGAACAAGGCCTTGGCAGGATGGTTATTATAGTCTTGGCATGAGGCCATGATGGTGTGATTATGAAGTCTTGAATTATGAATCACCTCTTTATAAAATTAGATATTTATTGTACTTGTAATTATTCAACTATTAGAATATCCATGGTTATGTTTTATGGCATTATTTAATAGTTTTTGTTGCTGACTATTTATGCTCAGGTATATTTTTAAAGGCATTCATTTTTAGTTGTTCATCAATTCTAGTGATGAATTTTATAATTTCATCCATTATATTATTTACCCTTACTGAGCATCTAATATCATGCATTCCACATGTTTTATTTTCCCCAGGTTTTGAACAAGTGCATTATTAATTAATTTCAAGGATAATATAGGATATTATTTGCGATTAAAAAAAAGTTGATATGATGTATTCATATTTAATTTGTAATGTTGAACTTATGTATGTATATGGTTTTCCAAAACTACTATACTATTCATTCCTTCAAGAAAATACTTCATTGTAATAATTCCAATGTAATAAAATATGTCCGTGGCTTGAGGACAGTGGGTGGGGTCCTTAGAGTTGGTATCAAAGGATGTTTATTAGAAAACATGGGAACTAGATTTAGAAAACGTAGATTAGGTAACAAAACCATAAGATAGTATTTGAGTATAAGAATACAAAAACATCCCATAATTTTGGTAAGTAATAGATTTTGTGTATCTTTCTAGAAAAAACATTCTTTTCTGGATACTATAAGTGGACATGGTTCTGTCATAAATGTACCTAAGAGTATCATCTCTGAAAAAGAGTTTAGGGCTTTACCTCGGGTATCCTGGTATACGAAAACATGCCTTTTTATGCACCGGGTTTGACACTCTTGGGGGATATACTTAGTAAAATTTAAATTTTCTTCACAAACCATTATGATGTAATTAAATTTAAATATTTTCTCAATGAAACCATGTTTATGATTATGAGATTTTCTATGGATAGGATTTTGGTTTATGATAATTATTTTTATAAATTGAGATTATATATTATGATTCATAACCTAATATAGTGCATTCCATTATTTAGAAATGTTTCATAGAGGAAGGAATAGAAACTTCATGAATATATGTACCCTGTGTAGGGATTTCCCTCCGATGCAAGATAATGATGTTTCATCTAGTTCATTGATTGGTACTGATAAACTTATAACTATACTAGGAAAGTTGAAAAAGGTTATGAACAATAACCTTAACCATATGGATCATCCAGATCCACAATGTGGAGGACCTATGTTATACCTATTTATGAGAAAATATCCTCTATTATTCAATGGTATTACAAGCCCATTTGTAGTAAAGCAGCGTATACGTTCTTTAGAGAATTTATTTCTTGCTTTGTGATGTAACTAAAGGGAGAAGGTTTTTATGGTTGTTTATCTTCTATCAAGAGATTATGATCATTTATTTTCATTAATTAAAAAAACAAATGAGGAGGAATAAATAGAAGAAATTTAATGGAGGGATTTTATGGGAATCATCTTAGAACAATAATTCCCTCATGAACTGAGGGAGGATATGGAATGTATGTTTCTGAATCTGTGGTAAAAAGATGATGAGAATGTCAAAAAGTATGATGATAACATTACAAGGATATAAATAAATGTTACAGACTATATACATAATCCAAGGAGAAATATAGATTTATCTTTTTGTTGTTTAAAACCATTCCTCTAAAGGGAATTAGTCTTTGAATGTTTCTCACCATACTAAGATATAGTCTCATGTGCTATCAAGATGAAAAAAAATTCTCTAAAATTTATGAAATTAAAGGAAATCAAGAGAAGAAGAGGCCTGATGAAAAATCTAGAAAATAGAATAAGGAAATAGAGAAGAAGGGAAAAGTGGAATTTTCACCCTAAGATAATTGTGGGAGGAAACACCCCTATACATTTTTGAAGGGTATGTGTGTTTGTTAAAAGTGTGAAGATAAAGGTCATAAATCCTATGATTAAAAGGGAAATAAATAAGCTACCTATATTCGATGATAAAATTTAAAGGATATGTGATATTAAGAAAATGATTATAATAAACGTCAAGGAACTTTCCCAAAACAAGGCCAAAGGATAAAGGCTAAGTTTATGCTGTCACAAATGCTAAGGTTAAAGTTTATAATGATTTGGTGGTAGGTAATTTAACTATTTTCTTATACTTATATAATGATTTATCTAATGTTGGATCATCACATTCTTTTATATCTTCCCTATTTTACAAAAAAGATTGATATTTTCAATTTTATTTAATAAATGAGTTGTTAGTCAAAAATCCTAATTGAAGTATCATCATAAGAATGTTGTGTCAGGAAGTCCCCATTATGGCATATGAACCTACTTTATCTGCTAATTTTATCATCATACCCATTATTGACATTTATATAATCTTTAGTATGGATTTGATTTCAAATTATGATGTGAAAATATATTTCAATAAGTAGGAAGTTATAATTTTTGATAACGATTTAGAATCCATTATCTTTAGGGAAGAAAAAACACCATATGATTCTCATATATATCCACACTTAGTATATCTACTTAATTCAACTCTTGGCGAGAAAGAGAGAAAAAACCTATGGTCAAGGAAAGAAATATACAAATTGATGATGTACCTATTTTATAATAATATGTTGAATATTTCCAGATGATTTATATGGACATCCTCTAGAGTGAGAAATTAAGTTTTCTAATGATTTAATTCATGGTGCAAGGCCCATATCAATGAATCATTATATAGTGACCCTAGTGGAATTAGTGGCACAAATGAATAATCTATAGGAGTTTAGTAATAAGGGGTTTATTCAACCTAGTGTTTCTACATGGGGTTCTCTTATTCCTTTCATTAAGAAAAAATATAGTTCTATGAGGTTTTTTATTGACGATAGGGAGATCAATGATATTATAATAAAGAATCAGTATCCTCTTCATCTCATTGATTATTTATTTGATCAAATTAATGGAGACCAATATTTTTTTAAGATTGACCTTTGATCTGGATATGATTAGTTATGCGTGAGGATAAAAGATATTCAAAAGACATCATTTTGATACATGTATCGGAATTATGAGTTTACACTAATGCATTTTGGACAGACTAATGCACCAACTATTTTCATCGATCAAATGAATAGGTTTTTCAAAGAATATCTTGATGACTTTATTGTGGAATTTATTGATGATATCTTTGTATACCCAAAAAACTACAGGGATCATGAAAATAACTTGTGAAATACTCTGAAGACTCTTAGAAAAAATGAATTATATGGGAAGTTTAGCATGTGAAAATTTTGGATTCAGTCATTTTCTTTTCATGGCCATATTATCTCTATTTATAGAATATCCATTGATCCTGCAAAGGCACATACTATTCAGGAATGTCCTACACCAATGAACCTAACTGAGGTATGTAGGTTTATTAATTTAGTATGTTATTATCATCATTTCGTTCCAAAATTTACCCGACAATCCAACCTGTTAACCAAGATTACTCGTAAAGGGGTTATGTTCGTATGGATATAAGAATGTGGGGAATGTTTCGAAGAATTAATGAGAATATCAGTGAATTCTATGATCATAACTCTGTCATTGGGGAATGATGGCTTTGTAATCTGTAGTGATGCATCAAATAAAGGACTTGGTTGTGTCCTTATGAATAATGATAGAGTTATTTACTATGTATCCAAGAAGTTAATCATTTATGACAAAAGCAACCCTAATCATGATCTTGAGTTAGTAGTTGTAATATTTTCTCTAATAATATAGAGATATTATCTCGTTGGTGAAAGATGTGAGATATATACGAATCATAATATAATAGAATATAATTTATCATAGAATGAACTAAAATTAAGAAATAGGCAATGTCTCAAACTACTCTAGTATTATGATTGTTCCATACACTACCTCCCAGGAAAGGAAAATAAGGTAAATAATGTATTGAACAAGAATGATCATGTAGTTTTAATCAAAATAATGATTGAAATGGATTCTATGTTCATGTATTTAGTAAGAATTGACTTGGTAATTATCAATTAAGGTGAAATATCATTACATTGAATTGGTTTCCCAATCAAAATTATTAGAAATAATTAAATTTTATCATTCTAATGATGAGAATCATAAAAAAAATTAATGTTGTGAATGATGGGAAGTTACAATAATTCATACATGAAGATGGAATTCTAAAATTTTGGAAGTGGATTTTTGTTCTAGTTATAGTCGATCTAAAAAGGGAGTTATTGGATGCTGACTATAGTTTGAATTTCCCTATACATCCTGGTAGCACTAAGATGTACTGGTATTTGAAGGAACATTTGTTGTGGGATAACGAGAAGAGGGAAATTGAAGATTATGTATCAAGGTGTTTATTCTCTCAACAAGGGAAGGCCGAACGACAACATCCTAGAGGATTCATTAAACCTATAGCTATTTCTACATCGAAATGGGATGACATAACCATGTATTTTGTAACTAGATTACCCAAAACTCAAAGGAAGAATGATGAAATATGGGTAATTGTGAATCAACTAACGAATACTGCACATTTCCTCACTCTATGGGAGGTTTTTTCCCTAGAGTTCCTTGAATGACTCTATATGAATGGTTTTAGGATACTTCATAATAACCTATCTCAATTGTGTTTGATCATGATCCATGATTGACATCAAAATTTTAGAAAAGTCTTCAAAAGTTATTTGGATACCGGGCTTCAGTTGAGTACTGCTTATCACCCTCAAACTGTCGTGCAATCAAAAAAGACGATCCAAACTTTTGAAGACATGTTGATATCATTCTAACATGATTTTAAAGGTATGTGGGTTTAGTATTTAACTTCGGTAGAGTTTTACTAAAAAAATAGTTTACATTCGTGTATTCAAATAGAACCATACAGAGCACTGTATCGAAAGAGATATCATACAGCAATGTGTTGGGATGATGCTAGTGAAAGGAAGTTTGTGGGTCCAAAGTTTTTGGAAGAAACAATAGTGAAGGTAAGGAATATTGAAACCCATATCAAAGTATCATAAAGCAAGAAGAAGAGATATGCTGACAATCAAAGGAATGATTTTGAATTTCTAGTGGGATATCAAGACTTCTTAATAGTATATCTATGGAATGGTGTTATAAGATATGGAAATAAAGGCAAACTGAGCCCCAGGTATATTGGTTCTTTTGAAATTATGGATATAATTGGAGTTGTGGATTATTTTTTGGTAATGCCTCTTAGCCTTTCAAATCTACACAATGTGTTCCTTGTCTCCTTATTTAGAAAGTACATGCTAGACCCAAATCATGTCCTTACCTATAAAGGTATAGAATTGGAACCTAACATATTTCACTGTGAAGAGCCTATATGGATTCTAGACACTAAAGAACATGTGTTGAGGAACAGATGACATGACTGGTAAATGTACTTTTGAAAAACCATAAAATTGAAGAAGTAACATGGGAGCCAGAGGATCTTATGACAACAAACAACCTAAATCTCTTTTGCGATAATTTTATAGAATTTTGAAAATGATTTTTTTAGTGGGGGGGATGTAACGCCATAACAATTTATAAATAAAATTAATATTTATAATTTAACATAAATTACTATATTTTACTATTCACAAAAATTCATGTATTTTATAAAAATCACCAAAATTCCCCGTAATCTTTTTTTGATGTGTAGAATTCAGAAATGAACTCCATTTTAGAAGAATAATTTTATAAATTTGAGATATTTATTTTTTTAATAAAATCATGATTTAATTTATAATTTCATATTTTAAATAATAAAACTTATTTTATAATACTTTCAAAAATTAATTGAGATCTCATAAAATTATCCTAAAATCTTATGAAAAAAATAATTATTGAAGAATGAATTTCAGGAAAAACTATTTTATTTTAAATAAATTTTTAATTTTTAATATTAATTAAGTATTTATGAATAACAAAAATACCCACACTAATTTATTAATTTCTAATATACTATATTTCAAATATAAGGTGTCTAACTTTTTTTGTACATTTCTGGGAGAGGATAATATTCCTAAAGAACAAAATACTTTTCATAAGGGTATATTACTATTAATAAGGGTACATATATGATAATTTATCCTTCTTTATAAACATTAGAAACATATATAATCAATTATAGAATTAGATTATAATTTGACATTAACTTCCACACAAATAAACTGATCATGAAAACTAATGAAACAAGCATAAACAAACTATGATATTGAATCTCTTAACCAATAAAACCCCCCATAAATGAACATAAAAAAATTATAATAAATAAAATACATCTTTAATAGGTTCTAAATTATGTAACTAATAAATACAATTTCATATTGTAGGACCTTAGGTTCATGAGTGGTACATATGTGGACATAAGGTAGGGGTTTTCCACACACACATCCATTTTCTTTCGGGTTACACGTTTTCTCTATTAATCCCAATTTAATTCTTATTTATTATTTTTTACCAATCATAAATTCTGTGTGAATGTTTTGTATATGTATACCAAAAATAATCCTTCTTTATTTTATGGGGATTTAAATATTTTAAATGGATCATTCAAAAATACTACCTGATAAACAAGCTCATTTCAATGGAATTTCTCACATTCTTAATTATTTTCAAGGGAACTCTATAATTTTTTTAAAATAATTTAATTTTATGAAATTAATTTATTTATCAAAAAATACCTTAATTCACTTCAGGTTTTATAGAAATATTTTTCCCAAAGAAATTTTCTTTTCAATGTAAAATAGTATTGATCTCAAGAATTACTCGATGCATTTAAAAGAGTGTTTTCACATATTTCAATGACCTTGTTGATTATTATGGGATTAATATTTTATGGTATCATCTAACTAATTTTATTTAATGATTTATGATTATTTTGAGTGTGGATATTATATCTTGATACCATTCACCATATTACTTTGAATGGTTTTAGATCATGTTTCATAATTAGGGAATGATATTTAAATTTCATATGTTAGTTTTAATATGAATTTATATGTTGTTTATGGTTATACCCATTAATATGAGGAACAAATTGGACTTATTTTGTGATGGGTGGGGCCCACTGTAGCCCCTCGATTCATTGGAATTACTGATGATACAAACTAGCTTCCTGGCATGAGGCCTTGATAGGATGGTCATTATGGTCTTGGAACGAGGCCTTGATGGTGTGATTATGATGTCTGACATTATGCAGTCCCTCATTATGAAACTAGATATTGATAGTCAATGTGATTATTATGATATTATAATATCAATGGTTATGTTTTTTGGAATTATTTAATCAGTTTTTACTCCTACTATATTATGATCAATTATATTTTTAAAGGAATGAATTTTTAGTTATTCACCATGCTTAGTGTTCATGTTTATAATTTCAATAGTTGTATTATTTACCCTTACAGAGCATCTGAGCTCACCCATTTCACATGTTATATTTTCCCCAAGTTGTGAAGAAGTATATTATGAATGAACTGTAAGAATAATCTTGAAGATTATGTGTGATTCAAAAGAAGTTCATATGTTGTTTTTCCTTTCAACTTGTAATGTTGAAATTATGTTTGTATCTGGTTTTCCAAAACTACTAAAATATTCATTCCTTCGGGATAAAACTTTCTTGTAATAATGTTAATTTAATCAAATAATGCGCCGAATCTAAGAAACTTGGGTCTGTTTTTTACAGCTATCATTTTCAAAGTGATTTTTTAATGTTTTAAAATATAAAATATGGACCATTAATAGAACAGTTTATCTTTTATAGTTAAAATACTCACCCCTAGAGTGTAAAAACATTGTTTCCACATTTAAGGTTAAAATGGGGTCTTGCACGGTATATAAGAATGTGTTAAAATTAATTTTAAAAACACATAGGATCATTATTTAAGAAAATATTTCATATTTAGAATCAGTAAGTCTGAAATATCTAATCAAAATATTTTTTATTTTAGTATTAAAGGATAAATTACCTATTTAAATAAAAAGGGACTAGTTACCCTAGAGAAAACTAAAATGTAAAAAAAAAAATAATAGATGATTAGGAAAAAAAATATTAAAACATAATTTTTTGGTGTTTTTTATAAACCATATAGTACCTCCACCCATTTAATTATCAAATAGGGGGAACATGGTGTGATAGTGACTTCCCCTTAATTAATAGTATTGGGTATTTATAGAAATGTCATCCTCCTCAGTTATAAAAGGGAACCTTCTCCCCTCACATTATCACATCAAATAAGACACATGCATTGACGAGAAACTAGAAAAATACCCCCGAAAACATCCTTATCCACCTTATAGAGAGTATTTTCGGCCAAATATACCAACCCTCTGGTCCATAATAAGAGATCCAAATAGGGATTCTCTAAGAAAAATTAATTATCTTAACTAAGATTTTTCTTTTTTTACTCTTCTAGTAACACATTCATTAATGTCCTAATAATTCCAATATAACAAAAATGGTATATTAAATAAAATAATATTTTATTTTATTTATCTAATAACCCATACTTATTCCTTCTTCCATAAAATGGGAAGTGAAATCATTAATCGTGTGTATGATGGATTATTGTTGTGTGAACCAATGTAAATCATTTTTTATCACATTCTCTCATGAATTGATATAATAATGTATTTAACATATTTATATGATATTTATAAAATTTACGTACTTATAGAATTATAATATAACATATAAATTCTTATCGTCTAATCTAATAGAAATCAATAACATCACTTATGTGTATGTATGTGCTACTTCTTCCAAATAGTGATGCGAAATGTTTTTATTTTATTTTGATACAATTGAAAATAAGGATATATTTAATTAATATAAATGAAATATTAGATATAATAGTGGTTCTGTAAAATTTAAACATTATTTACCATTCTTATGTTCTATCTATTAGAAAATTGAAACACCATTAATGCATACCTACGATCTACCGTCTCCATGAATGTTGTAACTATTTTTTCCATCTCTAACTTTTAAGAAATGTTACAAATAAATATATATTGAATATATATGATAAATATATAATTATTATCATTCCATATTTTAGTTAACCATTATAATTTGTTTTTGAAAATTAATGAACATAAATGCACATGAAAAATTAAATAATTATCAATTGAAATATTTATTTTCACAAAGAATTTGAAATAAAAGGGTCCTTAAATAATATAATTAAATCAAATATTGTACGAAATTTATTATAATTGTTACGATATTTACTTATAATATATATATATATTTAATATAATATAGTTATGGACACTAAAAAAGAAATCAGACCTCAGGTAAGGGGTTCTAATCTAACTTTTACATCAATGAGTCATATGCCTAATTCACCACTTAGTTTTGTTGGGTGGTGTATATATTACCCCTTTTATATGTTATATTATTAAACTCATTATATTAATGGTATTAAAAGTTACATTTGATGTTTTTTCTTTTATGGGGTCTATGATTCCAAAGGTTTTAATGCGGTAAGTGTTTATATTATAGTCTCATTATTTATCAGGATTTCTCATTAATGTGTTTCTAATGATAAAATATTATTATCAAGCCCTCAAGAAACTCATTAATTTTTTACCCTATGATTTTTCATTAATTTTTTATTTAATTTTACTATTTCTCAATACTTGGTACTCCAAACGATAAAAAAATTATTTTAATTAATAGAAAACTTTATTTCTATACTTTTATTAAAAAATTATATTCTTTTAAATCCATTTTTTGTAATAGTATTTTAAAAAATATTTTTTACATTAAAAAATTATTTTTGAATGAAAAACTTTACCCATGATTATGTTTTAAACAAATAAATTATTATTCCTACAAATTTCTAAGAAGAATACTTTTTTACTTTTCATAAAAAATATGAATGGAATCCTTTTCACATATATAAAATGAATAGAATTTAAAACATTCATAATCACTCAATTATTTAAATTATAAATCAAATATTTCAAAATGTATTTGTCATAATTTTTTTCAATATTTTGAGGTAATTTTGTTTTAAAACGTTTATTTTCAAGTGCAACAATTATTTTCCTCATGATGATTTTTAGTGATCTATTTATGAAATTTCAATCCTCAACATCAAGAAACATTAATATAATTAATCTATAATGAAGATATTTTCAAACAATACCATCTATATTATTTTTCTCTTTTCTTTATAATCATATTGACTAGGGATTTACAATTTTGATACCATTATCTATATTACTCTAGATAGTTTATAATTATGTTTATTTATATTAGAGAGTATTCATATTTTATATTATTCTTTTTTGTATGAATATTTACATTGATAATATTTCTCGCATTTCATGTGTGAAATTCATTAGACATAGTATGTGATGGGAGGTTCCCACTATATCCCCTCCATGCATCATTAGGTCTCATAAGACAAACTAGTTTTGGTTTTTTATGAGGTTGTACCCATTTATTTAGATTTTAGGGAAATAGGCCTTGATAGAATTTCAAATGTCTTGTAAAAAGGACATAACGGTGAGAATAAGATGTCTAGAATTACGAATTCCATAATTATTAATTAAGTGATTTATTTTCATGTGATTATTTTATTTGATATAATATCCATGGATGAGTTTTATTCTTATGAGGTTATTTATATTGAATTTTTTTTTATTTTTTCCATGCCATATTATTTTTCATATTCCATTTATTGACTAAATTAAATGGGTTTCAATTATTTACCTTTCCCTATTAATTAATTATTATGTATGCATCAAATATTCTATAGAACACATACCCTTACTAAGTGCTAGATCTCACCCATTTCTTATTCATCCTTTCCCTAAGAATATAGGATATATTAAATAATTGATATATAAGGACATGTTATAGGGAATAAATATGATCACAAGGAAAATATTTTTAAAATTTTATGTATTAAAATCTATTTTAATTCCTGTATTAGTGTAGTTTATGAAGTCAACTAAAATATTTATCCATTTGGTATGTGATATCTTGTATCTCATGCTATTGTAATAAAGTAACCGCTTAGTCATGGATACTAGGGTTAGTGTATTTAAATTAATTACAAAACCATACATATTTATATAATTGAATATTCAAAACATCCATGCTCGTTAGTGATAACATTATTATTAACTTATGGTAAAAATCAATTAAGAATAGTATATCCAATTACATAAAATAAGGAATAGGTTTCCAAACTCCCAGAATATTGTTCAACCATCTCACAAAATCTCATATAATATTAATTATTAAAATACCTAAAATATCAATAGCTTTATTTCTTCAAAATTATACAAAATGTGTCGTTTCATTCCTCATCTACATGTTCATATGAAAATATCACTACGGGGAAAAGTTCTAGATCTTTGGGAAATCTACCCCTTATTATTATTAAAAAAATAGACTGAATCATGGATCATCACATATAATTTTTATTTTTAAAAAATGATGACTAGTATATAATTTTATGGTTTTACATTACATTTTATTTGGAAAAAATCATAATCATATGTGACCATTAAAAAGATCATAAATATCTTCTGAATCTCTATGTTATTCTTACATATAAAATCAATTATAATCTTATGCATTATTCAAATTTTTAGAATAATGTTTTACAACCTACTCATTATATTTAAACTAGATATAGATTAATTATATATATACATTGAAAAGTTTATGTTAGTATTACACTTTCTTTAAAATATTAGAGTTAATTTTATATACTGCCTTTTCTATGAATGTTCCTATAAATTTATTCTTATATATACTGTGAAATATTTAGTTTACTCTTTTTAATACATTTAAATTCTTGGTAATTGTTATGTGTCATTCAAATTGTAAAATTAAATAATTAAAATAATCTCAACCCATTTCCATACATTTGAAAATCCAAGATAATTTGTCCGAAATTACATTCCCATGAAATACATAAGTGTTCCTAGAGCGTTAATCTGATCTGCCCCCATTATGGCACCTCAGTACAACATCCCAACCCAAAAAAATAAATTAGAGGGCCTAGAGAATTAGTCCGTTCCACCCCAAATATGAATCCTCATCCCATGATTTAGGTTTATAAATCATCGGTCTGACAACCCAACTCATACAACACATTAATGGGGCCTAGTGCATCAGTTTAGCTACCCCAACATGTAGTCTCAACACATAAGTTAGGTTCATAGACCCTAAATATGATAACAAAAACCCAAAACTATATACTAAGACATGTGACCATGATTCTATAACACCGTCACATAGTTACCATTTATAAACATATCTCATTAAACACATATACCTTTATATAAAGAACCCCATTATTCCATATTAACAACTTGACCACAAATAACATCAATTATATTTCATAAAACATATTAACAGACCAGTATAATTGTCATGGATTCTATATCACAAACACACATATCATTTCAAAAACTATGGTCCTAATGGATCTTTAAAACCAATCATGGAATAATACACAATTCTAAATACTCAATTGAAATCATCTTAAGGACAGCTATTTAAAACACCAGTCTTCTTATTTTCAAATTAAACAACAACCAAGGAATTAATATATATTTTTAACCATATAAAATAATCATTAATGCATTTCTACAAAAAGGGGAACCACACCATCATTTTATATCATCATTTGAATTCAATAAATAAAAAAACTTTCTAATTCATCATAGGGCCAAAGTATCCATTTTAAAATATTCCACACTTTCAAAATATCATATTATCCATTTAAAAATATTACCATAAAAAAATTCAAAATTCATTATTTAACTCATTTTGAAAATCCTTCTAGTCATTTCACAAAATCCATTAGATAACCGATTCAATTTACCCTTAAACCAAGAACACATTACCGATTTCAATTTATAACACATTATATATCATATTTCCCTTATAACACCATTTAATAATTTATTTTACCATTTTCAAGGCTTCAGCATTCCCCATGTGTATCCCTAGGTTTGGTATCACATCATCAACGATCCCAGCGAGGTCCATGAAGGATCTTTCATTATTATCTAATTTCAAAATCACTTTCCTTTAACTATAAAATTATAACATAGTAAGGAAGTAAATTTTCACAACTACATACAAAAATAAAAAATCAAGCCTATGTAAAAATTCTTGAATAACACCTACATCATATCTGTTAATGAATTATTTCTCAACCACCACCCTTGATTCAAAATAAAATTCATATTAAAGCCCTAACATAGAATCTACTATAAAAATGATATTTTTAGGATTTTGAAAGTATAAGAAACAACACAGTAAGAATCTTCTAAATAATGGATGTAAAATAAGTTAATGGAATACCCATATATTTGATTCACACTAAACATAACTCTAAATTCCCAAGAATCAAAGGAAAATCCCCCGTGCAGGGTGGTGGAGATCCTGGTTCACGACCCTTGTTTTATGGGGTCAAATGGGGGTAAAATTAACGGGGAAAATAAAAAATATCTCAAAGGAAATTGGTCATTTACCACTTTTTAAGGAATTCATGGTTTGGCCGCATGGTTGGCTAAACCATGTGCCAACCATGAAGCTTTATCAGTCTAAGAGGAGCCATGACACCCGATCTCCTAAAATCACATGCGTTGTTTGGAAAACATTTTGGTGCCTATGTAACAGCCTCTATCCAAGATTATATTTGAGTACATGGTTCCAATAACTAGTTCCATGGTTAGTAATAACTGTGCAACAACCATGTGTTTCAGACTGTTTGGCCTCTTTTCTTTCTCTATTATGTCCTTAATATGAGGGACACTTATAAAACTCCTCATACAAGCAATAATCACTTCATTTGCCAACAAAAATAAGTTTAACCAAAATATAATCATGGAAGTACCTCCATGAATGGTTGGGATCTTACAAACTCCCCATATTATAACATCTAATCCTTGAGCCACACTTCATATCCATATTATGCTTTTAGGACGAATGGATGGTCCATAAGGTCCACCTACCAACCCTCATATCTCATAATTTCTACTATAAAATTTAATGATAGCACAACACTGGTACCTAAGAACTAGTCCTCCCCCCATGAAAATTCCCCCACTATGATCTATAATCATGAACCTTATAAACCTCCAAGGACACACCCACCTCAAATTCATCATCACTATCCCATTTTACAACTATATTTCTCCCCAAAAAAGAATTTATCTTACCACCACCATATCTCAGCATTGGGATCCTCCACCATTAAAAATTTTCCCAATCGAACCCCAACTAAAATTTCGTAACGTACTTGATGCATTTCCTAACTCATCACGCCCATACATCCACATAA
Source organism: Viscum album (assembly GCA_963277665.1). NCBI lineage: Eukaryota > Viridiplantae > Streptophyta > Magnoliopsida > Santalales > Viscaceae > Viscum > Viscum album. The sequence goes on from OY728166.1 coordinate 532,883,169, forward strand.
ACTACACTAAAAACTTGTGTTTTTCTTTGTCTTTGAAACCACCTAGAGTGAACTCGAATTCACCATCAATTGAAAGGACATGAACAAAATGACCTCTCTGATGTTTTCCTTAATTTTAAAACACACTTTTTATTAAAAATACAAATATAATGTGGCTTGTACGTACAACATTTTTTCATCTTACCATACCATGTTAGACCACGTGTTACCCATTTCAACTTATGTTTCCAAATTATCAGTTAAGGTATTCTATAATCCTCAAATGCTCCTACCCGAGTCTTTACTCAACTTTTTGTAAAACTCTACCTTCAATGAACCCATTACTCTCAAATCCATCATCATTCTCCTTAGTACCCATAAACATTCTAAACAAAAACCTATACTATTACCACATCAAATAAGTATAATAATGATCTCACTAAAAATCCAATTTCTTTTCCAAATGAACTTAACATTAAAAAACATCCATCAAATATAATTTATAACTCACAACTTCTAATAATTTTCCTCATAGAGTCATGCTATCCTAGGTCGAAAAATCCAATAATTTATAGCTTCATGGTTGGCCGACATCTTTATTATATGACCAAGATTCCATCACCCTTAAATAAATTCCAAGGTCACTAAAATTGCCTATAATTGGTAGTGGAAAAAGAATATTTATATTTTCTCTTAGTGCAACACAATGGCTGAACATAGTCATCTTACTTGAGGAGAATTCTCAATTTGTTCACCTACATAATCTAATTCACCTAAAAATAATTAGTTTTGTTTGTTTATGTTTCATATAATAAATAAAATTTTAAAAAATAAATGAAATTAAAAATTAAATTCTAAATAACCATCAATGATAAAACTATTGGAATTATTGGAGTAAGGATGTTCTTCTAAGACAATTCTTAGGCAACACCTTCATTTACCAACTTCTAATCTCTTTAGTGAACACACTTCATAATATTTCTTCACACCTCAATATACCCTAGTTATGAATGAAATGTATACATAGCTATCACCAATAATACCACAAATTCTCCTCCTCAATCAATTGAAAATGGTTGTATATTAAGAAGATCAACTTTATAAAACCTTGGTGAGAATAAAACCCATTTTAAATTATACATAAAATTAACTCAATAAAGATAAAAGCATAGTATCTGGATCAAAAGTCTAATTAATTCCCTAAGATACTCCTCAGTTTAGTTAATCATGATCATGAGTATTATATTTCATGATGGTAAGATGAGAATAAGAGAACAAATGAATAAGAATAATGGATGAAAAATAAGGGGGAGAAATATGGACACATAAAGAAAAAAATATTTCATGATATTATTAGAAATATAAATTTCAATTGAAAAATAAAAAATATTATGAAAAAAATAAAAAAATAAAAAATAATTAATGAGGGATATTTTTGGTTTAACTCCCTAAATGGATATCTCCCCCTTAGTACCTCAGTTGGAATGGGATGGATTAGAATGATTTGAAAAGGAGGAGATCTTCTCCTTTTATAAGCCAGAATCTATACTCAAAACTTTGGAATATTTTTTCCCTATAAATCGATGATTCATGAATTTCATCCTTCATAAAAAAATTTCAATAATATATATTCTATACACCATAAAATTTTATTCCTTATTGGTCACTGGAATATTGAGTTATGAAATAAATATGGATATTTTCTATTTCTGGATGAGAATTCCAGAATTCATCATTAAATATATAACACCAATAACCACCTTAATCGGTTAAAAACTCCATAAAATTGTTTTTAGAGATTAACCAATGAGTAATTTTTTATATCCATGTATAATAACCTCAATTTTATTTGTGCAGACTGAATTATGCTTCCGTTATAAAGTGGGGTCCATGCTATCCACTGTAAAAACTTTTCAACTTGACTGATTTTTTGGGCCTTAAGATGGTCGAATATGCACTATATTCAGATGATAATGTTAATGAAATTGTTTCATGGAATCCTAAAAAATGAATCAAAAAAATTGGAAAAATAATTTTAGAGTTATTTCCGATATACCCTTGTGATTAAAATCTGTTAAAATATCAAAATTAATTAATTTTAACAATGTTTCTTGAAAGACAACAAAAATCTAAAATTCATCCAAATAAGATCAAATTGATAAATTTATAGGGTTTAAAAAATTTAAATTAATATAAAAATTAAGAAAATATTAGCTCTATAAATTCCCCCACACATAAACAATTATTTTCCTCAAGCATAAAATCTCTACATGGAATTTTAAGGACACAAATGTTACGAATATTCAAATTCCAAGGTAATAAAATAAAAAAACTCTAATTGCAAATCAAAATTTCATAAATACATATAAAATATCAACTTAATTTCTAATTTTTCAATGAAAAAATCAATTATTGTATTTTATTTTTCCCCTTTTAAAAATTATTTAACTTCCCCTTTCATTCATTCAAACTTCTCAATTCATTATTATTAAACATGATATGTAATTATTTACCTCAGTTTTGATATTTTTCTCTCATCCCGAATGATATAATTAAATTTTATTCAAGTAGAGTTATGGTAAAATCATTAGAATGTGAACCTTATCCATATTCTTTAAATTAACTGATTTTACCACTATGTAAAGACAAAAACCACATAAAATAAGGATTCCTTTTCAATAATGGTTCAAATGACTCTGAGGCTTAAGGTTGGTAAGATTTGATGGTTTAAAAATTAAGTCTCATGGATGAGGTTTATATCTTAAGTAAAATTCTTTATATAAGAAAGTATAATGAAATTATACCCTTCTTAGCATCAACTCCCACTTCCCTATACTCAATTTAAGGTTATGATCAAATCATGCATAATGAATGATTTTCACACCCTCTTAATTTTGTAAATATTTTTTTTCATTTGTTTTTTTTTCGAATTTTATTCTTGAATGAAACCTCACAACCATTACCTAACCACATATGATAAAAATCCTCAGTCTATTAATGGTGATTTTTTCTTTTTACAAATCACAACCCATTTTTAATTTTTAAATTTATTTTTTTATTCAAGAGGGTGAAATCAATAAATACTGTAATCAACGAATCTAATAATCTTTCTCATAATCCATAATATTACCCCTATAATTATCTTTTAAATGTATAACATCCCTTTAACCATGATTCCATTTACACCCACACATCAACTTCAAAATATCATGCAATTACAATGATTAGGGTAGAAATGGATAAAAATGGCATGAAACATCGCTCATCTATGTAAAAGTCATTCATGGTCTCTATGGTATAAACAAGGAATGATGTTATGGTGGTCTATTAAGTATTAGGGGGAATTAAAATGATACCTCAATCATTTTAAATGCCCTTTTTCACAATCATATCATTGAAAAGTTATAAAGAATGTTTTTGAAGGTGACACATCCCATGAACAGTCAAGAAATATGATCCAAAAAATTGAAATTATTTGGTCAAGAAATACTCTCGAGAATGGAAAATATAACATTGGTCAACCACTTAAGTAATGATTAATAATAACAAATCAATTAACATGAATATTACAAATTTAATGCATGAATAAATTATTTGAAAGTTAATTAACCTGAATCAATCAATTCCCTCAAATGATATGTCACCATTTTAATATGAATGCGTCTCATTGATCATTCAATTACCCATTTTACTCATTCAATTTCATTAACATTAAAATATAATGCCCGGAATTTTTGGATTCCTAAGTAACTCATGTCCCTTAGTTAATTAAATTAAATCGTGAGTACAATCATAGTTATGCAATTCCTGGCTAGTTTAAATCACAAATCATGATTTTGAAAAAAAATAATGCGTCTAAAATTTTAAATAATAAAAATGAACTCTCTTTCCCATGAATCATAGTGCTTCATTCCTCCTTGGATATTTTGGAATATATTTTTCCATCATTAACTTAAAAAATAAAATTACTCAGTTATTCATAAGGATCATTTCATTTAATCTTAAAAATATAAGAGGGAGTGTGATGGATGCTAGATGAATTCCTAAGACTAAGTTTGAAATATAAATAACTTTGATTTAAATTGAATGTACATGAATGATTGTAAAAGATAATACTTGGTATGATCCCCCAAGTGGGCCATAAATTATTACTACCTCTAAAAAGAAAGTACAAACTGTTATACATATTTTGTTAGTGGGTGGATCTTCTTGGACATGAACCATCACATGTGGTTCCATCCAGCTTGAAATTCCTCTTATCTATTGAGGAGAACTCCATGGATAGAGTAAACTAAATCAACCCCATTCACAACATGGTATAGATTGAATGGAAGGTGTAGGATGATGTATGGAATATCCTCCTTTATTGTTTCTACTTGTGCGATGTTCAGTTTCTCTTCCATTGTTGGATAAATTCATGATGTATGAATTTTAATTTAAAAAGTAGGGTTAGAATGGGTTTCTAATTTGATAGAATCAGAACATGAAAAATGTAATTCAGAATTTTCCCATTTAGTGTGAGAATACTCTATCTCAGTTTCTTCATGCTCAGCTACATCGATTTCTTTACTAGCTTCCAAAAATGTATGTTCATTAAAATAAGGGAGACACTTGTGTTCCTCAACAGGTGTTGGTGTTTTTGCTTCATCTTCTCATAAGGGAATGAAAATATTTATTAAATATAAAAATTAAAATCTATAAGGATTTATAATCCTATAATATGGAATTAAATCATAGAAGACAGAGTTCAAGAAAGGATCAACTCCCGAAGTTGGGTTTGGTTCAGTCACCTTTTTAGTTATACGTTTCTCTTGAATGCTAGAATCAGGGGACGAAAGTAGGTAGTCGGGATCTTCTATACTTTTTTAAAATTTCATCACTTTTGAAGCTTACTCATTGTCGTTGTCTATAGGGTCATGAAATGGTACTAGATATTCTACATTATATGTATCTCAAAGATCATGTTGCACCTCAAAATCATTCCTGAATTCATCCAGATCATGTTGATCTCCATCATGTAGCTCATCAGGTATGTCTTACTCATCATGAATCCACTCCAGATCATTATGGTTATCTTGAATTTAGTTCCTAAAATGGTTGTTTTGTTGATATTCATTGAGTTTGGACTCAACTTCATGGATTCATTTAGTGATGTTTGGGAAAACTAGTGGAACATCCTTCTTATGCTTGAATCTTTATATGAAATTTCATAGATTATTGACCACAGATATCATATCATCAGCTGAGATACATTTTTATGCCTCTTTTCTTCTTCATGACCATTATCATAAGTGCATTATCAATTATGTTTAGTTTCTTCTTTGTATAATATTTTTTTCTTCTTGAACCTCTGATTAGTAGTTTCATGTATTGAATGAATGATTGCTTGAAAAAAATCATGGAAGAAGGATTATTTATGGGTTTTTTAGAAATAAATTAAAACTATATAAAATGTGAAAATAGAAAAATTGAAGTAAACACCATATTATCTCCCCAAAAATGGAACCATTTTTGATACACCTCTATCATAGGGTATGGAAAAGGAATATTTCTATGTTTTCCTTATATAGCATTGGGGATGACCAGGGTCATCTCACTTGAGGAGATTTCTTAGTTTCACCTAAAAAGTAATTTTTTCCTTTTATGTTTTATGTAATAAATGTAAATTAAAAAAAAATAAATGAAATAAAAAAACCAATTCTAAATAACATTCAACGCTAAATATAACAGAATTAGATATAAAAGGAAGTTCTTCCAAGACAATATTCAGGGAGCATCTCCATTGACAAGCTTCAAATATTCTTGGTGAACACAATCCATCATATGTGTGCACACCTCAATCTCCCCTGATAATGAATGCAAATTCAACATAGAAATAACCAAGAATACCCTCCATTCACCTCCTCAATTGAGGGAAAATGGTTTCATATTAAGAAGTTAAACATTAGACAAACACAATGAGGATTTAATCCACACAAATTATCTTTAAAATTAACTCAAAAAATTTAAAAAACATGGTCTTAGTTTTAAAAACCTGATTACTCTGTTGGGATATTCCTGGGATCAGTTTCTCTTGATCATGAGTATTATAGTTGATGATGGAAATATGAGAAAAAGAAAAGAAAATAGGAATAATAATTGAAGACAATAATGGTGAAGAATATTCATACATAAATATAAAGAATAAATCGATTAATTAGAAATCAAAATTACAACTGAAAACTGAAAGAAAAACATTGAAAAAATAAAAAAAAACTTGAATAACAAGAAATGGGGTGGATTTGTGGCTGGCATCATTTAGTGGAGATCTCCACCTTGGTTCCTCGAATGTAATGGGATGAAGTGGAATGATTTCAAAGGAGGATTTCTCCTCCTTATATAGAAAAAATTCTATCCTCCTAAAGTTTTCACATTTTATGACCCTTTAAATGGACGATTCACATGTTTTATCTTTCATAAATGTTGTTAGAAAATATCTTTTCTATTGAAATTAAAATTTTCATTAAAATTTTACATCTAATGATGGATTTATATAATAAATACCAATATTTACTTATTATAGATGTGAATTCTATAATTCTAATCTAAATTTAGAACATCCAATGGCCCATATAATGAGTGAAAACTCAATCAAATTCAATTTGGTGACGTTCATGTTAGTCCTCTTTCACTTACTGGTGGAATCACCTCAATTATAGGTGTTTAGAACAATTTATGACTTCTTTATAGACGTGTGGTCCACATTGGCTACCTAAACAACTTTTCAACTTGTCTAATTTTTTGAAGCCTCAAGAAGGGATAATCAAATATTTCTCCAAAATCCAAAGTTGATGAAAAAATTTCATGTAATATTAAAAAAAATAAATCAAATTAGAATAATAATTTATATTTTATGCCCAAAATACAATTATGATTATAATCTATTAAAATTTTATAATTAAGCAATTTTCACATTTTTGTTCAAAACACACCAAAAATCCAAAATTGATCAGAATAAGCTCAAATTGATAAATTTGGATGGTTTAAATAGTGGATATTTATGTAAAAATGAGAACAATATTAGCTCTGATAGTCACCCAAACACACCTACTTGAGTCCATATCCAACCTCTGATTAGGTTTTGACACTAAGATTACATTACCATCAACTGTTATCATGGCTTATCATGCCAATCAATGACTCTAACACATGCCTCACATAATTATTTTAGATCTACCTTGAGCCTCAAGAAAATTCTTAGATCAATCAACCACCACATCTAAGTACCATCTGATATTTCTTGAGGAATACATACATGTTCCTCATTGGTTTCTCTTTGGAATCTTGATGCCACCACATCAACTCTATGACCTTCTCCACAAATCTATGACTCATATACCACTCCCTATATTAGTATTAGTATTTTCACTAATTTCATAAAGAAATTTAAACCACTATGGATCATTATTTGATCTTAAGATGAACCCCCAAACAGAGATGTGGTTGTCCAACTTCAACAATTGTATCAAAACAAACATCACCCATTACACATTATTGACATCTGAGAACGAGAAAGGTGGCATTATAAAATATTTTATGATTCCCAAAAAACTATCCCATAACCATTCAATGGTGTATTCCCCACCATATGGCTACAAAAATAAAACTCTATGTGTGTATCCTCCAGAGTATCCATATCAAACCAAAAAACTTTTAGGGAGCAAGGCATAATTCTAGAGCTCTCTTAGCATACTAAGGATGATGTCATGTTATTGGTAATGATTTTAATTAGCTAAAAGTATGCTAATAATTTTTTGATTAACAGCACCACAAAAATACATCATCAATTTCATCTCCAACCATGGGGTCACTATATGCTGCCAAAAGTCTTGGGATCCACTACTATTTCCTCTATAATTGGGGATGATCTCGTCGATTTAAGATTCAAACATTCCAAGAGGTTTCTAATGGGTTTGTTCACAGAACCGGAAACATCCAATGATTCCATATCCATTTGGACCTACTTCCCAAAGGTAGGCGCTCATTAGTTGTGGACTGATGAGGCTTAGTAATTTTCATTGGTCGAGAGGATGGGAGGTCAGACTCATCACACCTTTTTGAGGGGAATTATTGTCTACTCCGAGACTCTCTTTATAGATTTAAGTTATGTTCGTGAATCCTTATTACATTACCAAGTATAAAGTGAGCTTTCCTTTAGATCTGACAATCAATGATTGATATGTAAAAAATTTAGAGAATCTTTTATATGTATTCGAGGTTCTCCATTGATAGAGAATCATCAGTATTTGTTTGAGATTCTTAGTCAATGGTATTTTTCAATACATAAAAGTCTCTTGGTCATTATGATGACCATACTGGTTTTAAAGCCACTCAGTGGGGCACTTGAAGTTTATTTTCATTCAAAAGGACATTGATTATTTTAGAGTTGGGATCGTACCCGCAGATGAGCTACCGATGTATCCTTTGTTTAGAAAATGAATAAGAACCCACATAGTTCAAGTAAGGGAGTATGATGTTTATGAATTATTGATGGCGTAAAGAAAGATGTCATGATTACTTTTACACTCTAAGCTCATGTGATTCATGCTCGGTGTGATAAACAAGAGGTATTGGTGAAACCATACAATTGTGCCATGAAAGATGCAATGATGTGGGGCTTATGTATGTATGACTTCCCAAAATAGATAAGGATTAAGATTTACTTCAGGGAAGAAATCCATGAACATGGTCCATAAAGGTATATGTACGTCACAGATATTTGGATACTCTAATCTTGGGGATTACTCCTAAGGAAGATGCCTAAGTTGGGAGGGGACTTATGATTGGGTTTTACTTTTGAGAAGGAAGCCCAGATCAAAAGAATTATGACTGGTCAAAGGAAATTAAGACTGGGGCTTACTCCTAAAAAGGAGGCCCATGTTAAAGGTATTTGAAAATTAAAGGGACTTGGGGCTTAAGCTTAAGGAGGATTCCCATATATGAGACTGGGGCTTACTGCTAAAAAGGAGGCCCAGGTTAAGAGAATTATGGTTGGGGCTTACTCCTGAGGAGGATTCCCATATTTGGGAACTTTAAGACTGGGGCGTACTCCTAAGGAGGATGCCCAGATTAGGGGACTTGGGGCTTACTCTTGAAAAGGATGTCCAAATTAATGAGGACTTGTGGCTTACTCATATGGAAGATGCCCAAAATTAATGGGAATTATGACTGGGGATTACTCTTGAAAAGGAGGCCCAGGTTAAGGGGTTCTCTCATCTTAAAGTGTGAGGTTGAATGAATGAAATCTCAATCTTTAGTGACATAAAGATGTGTAAATTACTAGGTTTTGAGAGATGTTCCTAAGAATTCCTTTTAGATAAGTAATTGAATCAAGAAAACATGCCATAAATGGCTTTGAAGAGTGTCTTGAAGACTGAATCTTGAATAGGAGAGGTGGAATGGATTAAGAGAGATGGAATGGGCAGAAAGGGCACCCAAAAAATGGAAGGGCGTGCAAGTCCTGGTAGGCGCGCAGGTACTGCGTGGGCGCACAAGTCCTGGGCGCGCATGTATACCTGCACAGAACATGGGTATTCTCACGATTATTAACCATTAGGGTAATACTTGGAAGATCCTTGATCAAAGCCTTTAGAATTATCTCGGGGTACTTCCAGAAGAGTGGCGTGCAAGTTTCCATGAGTAGGCAAGGAGGCGTGCAAGTGTGTTAATTTTCCTTAAGGGAAAAACACTTAGGTGCTCAAGTGTTAGTTATTTCTAACACTTAGACCTTATTCCTCTTGTTTAGACCTTACATTCTAGGTAAATAGTTACCTTAGAAGTGTTTGGAAGACTTGAAGAAGAGACTTGGGCATTCAGAGCTCTGTGTCTGAATTCTGGAAAAATTCCTCCTCGAAATGGGGGGCCCACAGGGTCTATTTATAGGCTGCTAAAGACCCTGGGAGGTTTTCAAAGAGGGCGCGCAAGTCATTTGCGCGACCATTAGGAGGCGCGCAAGTGTACTTGTGCGACAGTGAGGGAACTTGAGCGGCGCCTGTGCATTTGAAGCCTTGTTCATGCCTTTGTCAATTTTGATGTTTTCTTCAAAGGATGAATCAATTTGTGCTAAGTCATTTTCCATTCCATTCCTTTAGAAAATGTGATGAAAAGGAGAATCAATAAAAGTCCCCCCTCAAAGTTGGATCCGGAATAATAAGGATGTGACTCTAAGGAAAAGAAGAAAACCAAAGGGAAAGAGGAACACAAGTTTTCAGTGCGCATGTAGAGACCCGAAGCTTGATGTACATAGACATTACATTACTTTTGCAGAATACTTAGTACATAACAAAAACACACACACAAGGATCGTAATAGTTTAGTGTCTTTGGAAACTTGGAATATAATCTTCTAATCCTGGTGAAAGATCTTCAACATCTCCCATAAAGATCTTACTTTTTTTTATACCTAAAACCTTTCTTTATATCCTGGGGAAAAGAAAACATAAAAGGGTGAGCTCAAATGCTCAGTAAGGGTAAACAAAAGAAATATCAATCACATCATATACATAAGCACATAACTTTTGGAAATCTTAACCTGTAAAAGAGATCATAATTTCATAACCTGGGATAACTCATGGCAGTGAAATGTAATCACAATAATCATAACTTAAAACATTAAACTTTGTGGCATACAAACATAATCATAGAGAATAATTTCTTTTTAGTCAAGACTCATTTCCAAGACTATCTTAGTGGACAAAGTCCCTTTCTGAACCGAGTCACCCTCGTTTCAGTCCTGTTTCACTGAACCGGTATAACCTACCATTCCAGCCATGTCTATCTCATGAGATATAAAATATTTACCCAATGCATTGGAGGGAGATATAGGTCCCACCCATCTCATAATGATACCATTCTTATGTGTGCCACAAAATCATAAATCATACATCATTGCATAACCCATGTAATACAAATGGGAATCTTAAACATCAAGACATCATAAAACAATTCATATAAGATAAAGGAATTCATAAAAATAATTCCATCACAACATAATCAAATCAATGTAATAATGGGGATAAAAACAAAAACCTTTATTATCTTATATGGAAAATAATTTTGATAAAACACTTGAACTCCATTCTTGAGGAAAATATCCTTTCTTCTTCAAAAAACATTTTTCCTTTCTTAACATGTCGTACAATTATAAACTAAAAGAAGTTGATTAAAAATAAACTTGAAAACTTGTAAAGGAAGCTTCTTGGAAATAATGTTTTAAAAATCCATTCATGCCGTATAATTTAAAAAAAATATTCTTCTCGTACTTTTGTCGGAAAAGTCAAAAAGTACCTCGTACGAAAAACGACAAAAGATTCCTTTCATATCTTTTAATAAAAACTCACCGAAGGGTAAAATTGGATTTAAACAATTGTATGTGGATGGAAATAATATTATATATTGAGTAAACATGGATTTGGATGATAAAATACACCCCAGTAAATACCAAAGTATAAACAATCTCGGATAAAAATGAGATTGTGATATTTCCCTTACCTTAGGTCCGATTTGCTTCGTAAGTGTCCGAACCTCCTGTATAATGATTTAAATAATGTCATTTACTTATTACAGAATCATATTCATTGTTATGATATCATATATAGTTCACTTATTACTTTATATCACCCGTTCTTTTGTAAATTCCATGTTGAAGAGCGTTTTGGGTAAAATTGTTTCATTTGCCGTCCGTGTTTTGACTTGTAATTATTCATATAATTACATAGATCATGATTACTTAATTACAGAATATAAAACATGATTTATATATATATATATTCAGAATATACATATATATAATAAATCAGTAAATGGAAAGAAATACACCATTCATGGAGACAGTAGGTCGTACGTACGCATGAACGCTGTTTTCGTTTCCTTATTGAGTTGAACGGAATTAAGTAGATGACATTCATATATATACACATAAATCCAGTATCATTATTATGTAATATATTTCATGATTACTTATTATATATACTTTATAATCATTCATGAATGGTTAAAGTGGAGAATGAATCTCATCGCGTCGTGGAGACGGTAGTCCGTACGTACGCACGAGCTATGATATCGTTCTCATGATCGTGGGACTGTATTGGAGTTTATGTATACTATTTCAGAATCAATATCACTTTAAAATAATAATATATAGTTATTATTTACACCATTATACCCATCCAAGTAAGGTGGTGGTGGAAAATAGATTTCACCACGACGTGGAGACGGTATTCCGTACATACGCACGCGCGGTGATTTCATCTTCCGTAGGATGGATAGATGGTGAAATAGGATTGTTTCGAACTTATAATAACATATCAGTATATGAGTGATACTTATGTTATTACTTCATAATGAAACAACCTAAGAAGAAGAAGTGGAAGAAGAAATAAAGGTGAAAGAAGCGGTAACGGAAATTACCTCTTCTTTGAAGCGCCTCTTTGAGACCTCCTCTTAGGGAACTAAAATTGGTCTTTGAGGAAGACCAGAACCTCTAGAATGTTTCTAGGGAAGTGTAGAAGATAATTTGTCAGGGGTTGGCCGAGGTTGAAGGCTCAAAGTTGTGTGAGGAAGAGAGGGAGGAGGTGCCCCTTTATAAGGGAGGAGAGGGGTACCTTTGGAATATCTAAAAAATATTATTTTATTATAAAGTCAAGTTCGGTTTTAAATAGCTCCAAATTGATTTATTTCGAGGCTAAGGTGGGGATGGGTCTAAAGTATCTCATCCAATATAATTTAGACAAGTTTAGGTTCCTATTTTAACCTTATCATTTAGATTTAACATTAAGTTAAATAATTTTACTTTTAACGTGTCTTCTTGTGTTCTTACACTATAAGGTTAATAAACATACTATAAGAAGACAAACGAACCCCAAATTGTTTATTATTAATATATATAACCTTATCTAAGTCATTTGGCCTATCCTTAGATTTTTAGGAATTAAATAACAATTAATAATATAATATTTTTTTAAAAACTATTTTATGTCAATTTTGACACTATTTAGTAATTGATTTTTGTGAAACTCATAACAGAATGATAAGTTCGAAAAAAGTTAATTAAATCAATAATAACATGTCATATTAACCTAGAAAATTATTGTAATTCATAAAAAGCCTCAAATTATATTTATTTGGGTATTTATAACATCAATTATGTCAATATTTCATTAATAAGATAATTACTGCATCATCGTTGTGTCATAAATAAATTAAATTATTTAATGTTTAAAAATTAAAAATAAAATACCATTATGTGGGAATGTTTTTTAGCTTTCTAATGAATATTTATAGTCGAATTTTATTATGTATAACCCCATAATAAAAATGTTTTAGTAAATAAACGTTGATTTTAACTCTTTTAACCCTTCTTTAAATAAATTAATAATAAATGTCCTAATCTAATCCAAGTGGGCCTAAATGGTCATATTTTATTCCTAAGTTTGTTTTTGGTCGAATTAAACTTGTCCAATAGAATTAGGACATGTGTTAGGGTAATAATAATATCATTTCTACCCTTAATTACCCTATTTACTTTTAACCGTGGTAAAAAAAGTAAAAAGTTACTATTCACCAAAAAAATAATTTCATCTCATTGAACCACATTTTACTTACTGACATCAACCGTGTCTCTCAGATTTTTGAAATTCCACTCACAGAAGTGGTAAAATTAATTTTTATGAACAATTCAGTTTTTTTTACTACCAGTTAGTGGTTTCACTATTCATCAAAAATTGAAAGTTTTCAGAAAAATACCAAAAATTAAGCCTAAGCTATATTTGATATTATGAACTCAAAAATGATTTCTATTTTACCAAATTCAAAACATATTAGTTACATTAACTAATTTAAAAAATTAATTCCCGTCGTCAAAACAAATAGCGTGTTTTTAAGATTTAATAACTATCAAAAGATTGACACTTGTTTATAACTGGTTTAAATGTGAAATTACATTCAATGACCAACATTGTATTAAATTGTAAAAATATATTCTAAATATACTTTAAAACCACTCAAATTAATAATTTATCACTATTAATTATTTCTATTAAAAAAGTTGTTTTTAATTAAAATTTAGTAATTTTCACTATTCATCAGAAAATGAAAGTTATCTGAAAACAACCAAAATTTCACCCAAAGATAATTTCAATATTCCGAGTCCAAAAATGAAGTCCATTTTGAAAAACAAAATTTACAAAATTTCAAAAAGTGGTTATTACTATTCATAATGGATAGTTTTAATAATATTTTAATAGCATACCGTTGTTTAGCGAAACTCGGTATTGCGTATGACGCTAGCTATCAAGGAAACTTGCGATTTCATGTAATTCAAGCCAGGTCAGAGATGTGTGTTGTGAAAGCTACTTTTGGTGTAGCTTATAACACAAGACATTAATGAAATTAAAAAGAATATTTGTCATAAAATTTCGAGGTGTTACATTCTACGCCCCTTAAAATTAATTCCACCCTCGAAATTCGTCGGGGTTATAAATGGTTTACTACTCGAAAGTTTCTTTAATAGAAACCCACATCGTAAAAAGGAATACCAAAACCAATCTTTAAAAACAAAAGTATGAAACGTAACGGTTACCCAAATAAACTAATCAATGGGTTTCCACATAGGTGAAAATATGGATATGGAAGAAAAATCTAACCATCATGCTCTGATGGAGAGTGGTAGAGAACATGGATATGGAAAATACAACAATCATAAATCCATAAATTTGTGACGATCTAAGGTACCATCTGATTAATCAGATATAAGAGCACTAGGACAACATTTTTGGTTTTCAAGATCGTTTCCCTAAAGTTGAAGAATTTGAATTAGAATAAATACTTACTTTATTTTGGTACAATCTCACTGTTGTTCGTGCCTTGAACAGTTTCCACTTCATCTCTTAAATAAATGAAGTTGAATTTGTTATTCGTGAAGTGTTAGCAGATCATGTGATAGAATGATGGGTCATTCCATCTGTCTCAAACAAAAGGTTAGCAAAAGTTATTAAATATACATAAGTCATTCTATAGTGAGATTAATCATATATGGTTCCTAAAATGGACTTATACTTCATATATCATACTGCTTAATATAATAAAACTAGTTTCTACTAAACAGGGACTTCTTGTAGGCCAGTGGTAGGCGATAAAGGCCAGTCGCACTTCGGTTGAGGGTTCGATTCCCACAGCCTTGTCCGACGTGATGGGCTATCACCCGTCCTACAGGTTATCCTTTTTCTATAACTACATTACTATAAAATCCCATCAGTAATATCGAAAAAAGTTCTATCCTTAAACAATACTTAGCATATGTACAACATAATCCATTCCAATATTTAGGCTTATCTAAAATACTTCTGTCCAAGCTCATAGTATAAAGAAAACTATTACTTGAAATGTCATCAACCAAGCATGTGAATACCATCCTTTATCCCCCATATATATATATTGTTGGCCACATTCCAATCATGTGAATACCTTAATCATTTATTCTCTTGAAAAAATGAATTACCCATTGAACCATAGTGAAAACATGAATGCAGTTAAAAGTTAACACTTTCCACATACCAAAATCCTCAAAATTCTGTATACTCAAACCAAGATATCACTTAGTTCTTATATCAATCATGAACTCATGAATACTATTAAACATTTCATTTTCTCATTTTCCCTTCATTATGCGTATATCATCTACATTCCAAAAATATCTGAATAACCTTTCATGGATACTGGTAACATTAATCATACACTTTCAAAACTCAAGGAAAGACAACAGTGTAACAATCCTTAGATGTCTCTTTATTCCATAGTACCATGAGATTAGTTATACAACATTACACATGATAAACATGTAATCATTCCACTACATTCTTAAACCATTGACCGAGCTTCAACAATTCTTTCATCTCACATATCATTTGTAGTCTCTTCATCATCATCAACATAAATACTACCCATACGACCATACTGATTCTCTTCATGAGACTTTCCCTTAGGGCACTGGTTTGCATAATGCCCATACATTCCACATTTAAAACATTTAACCATTGTTGATGTCGTAGCAATACCATTATCCTCATCCCTGCTGTTAACTGAACCTTTTACTTTGCACTTACTGGCTTTGTGTCCTTCTTTTCCACACCCAAAGCATCTTCTAGTTCCTTTGAAACATTCTCCTTGATGCCTCTTCCCACATGATTTACATAAGGGAAATTGAACTTTCTTTCCTCTATGATCATCATTAAACTCCATCTTTCTCTTATTATCCGAGTCAGGAAACTTACCAAATTTTACTTTATTGATCATATTATGAGATTTCTGATTTGGCATAATAATTATGTTTGGACTTACAAATCCCATTTCATTTGGTTTCTCATGAAGAATATCATTCCATTGTCCATAATATCCTCCATTATCATGAATCATCTTGTTTCCAGCCATTTTCTAAAACCCAAAAAGAATAGTGTTAGAGGAAAAAATCATAATAAAGGGGGAGTAAATTCAATATCTAACATCTTAGGTTAAATTCTAAGATCGTTACCATAGATCTAGGACTATATCCTATACGTATACTTGTCCTTAGGGACATCCCTAGACATACCTTAGAAATATCTCTAGGGATCTCACTAACATTCTCACATCCTAGTTTCCAAAGGTTGACTAAACCTTTCCTTTGATACCAACTGTAGAGACCCGAAGCTTGACGTACATGGACATTACATTACTTTTGCGGAATACTTAGTACATAACAAAAACACACACACAAGGATAGTAATAGTTTAGTGTCTTTGGAAACTCTGAATATAATCTTCTAATCCTGGTGAATGATCTTCAACATCTCCCATAAAGATCTTCCTTTTTTTTATACCTAAAATCTTTATTTATATCCTGGGGAAAATAAAACATAAAAGGGTGGGCCCAAATGCTCAGTAAGGGTAAAAAAAAGAAATATCAATCACATCATATACATAAGCACATAACTTTTGGAAATCTTAACCTGTAAAAGAGATCATAATTTCATAACCTGGGATAACTTATGGCAGTGAAATGTAATCACCATAATCATAACATAAAACATTAAACTTTGTGGCATACACACATAATCATAGAGAATCATTTCTTGTTAGTCAAGACTCATTGCCAAGACTATCTTAGTGGACAAAGTCCCTTTCTGAACCGAGTCACCCTCGTTTCAGTCCTGTTTCACTAAACCGGTATAACCTACCGTTCCAGCCATGTCTATCTCATGAGATATAAAATCTTTACCCAATTCATTGGAGGGAGATATAGGTCCCACCCATCTCATAATGATACCATTCTTATGTGTGCAACAAAATCATAAATCCTACATCATTGCAAAACCCATGTAATACAAATGGGAATCTTAAACATCATGACATCATAAAACAGTTCATATAAGATAAAGGAATTCATAAAAATAATTCCATCACAACATAATCAAATCAATGTAATAATAGGGATAATAACAGAAACCTTTATTATCTTAGATGGAAAATAATTTTGATAAAACACTTGAACTCCATTCTTGAGGAAAATATCCTTTCTTCTTCAAAAAACATTTTTCCTTTCTTAACATGTCATACAATTATAAACTAAAAGAAGTTGATTAAAAATAAACTTGAAAACTTGTAAAGGAAGCTTCTTGGAAATAATGTTTTAAAAATCCATTCATTCCGTATAATTTAAAAAAAATATTCTTCTCGTACTTTTGTCGGAAAAGTCTAAAAGTACCTCGTACGAAAAACGACAAAAGATTCCTTTCATATCTTTTACTAAAAACTCACCGAAGGGTAAAATTGGATTTAAAAAATTTTATTTGGATGGAAATAATATTACATATTGAGTAAACATGGATTTGGATGATAAAATACACCCCAGTAAATACCAAAGTATAAACAATCTCGGATAAAAATGAGATTGTGATATTTCCCTTACCTTAGGTCCGATTCGCTTCGTAAGTGTCTGAACCTCCTGTATAATGATTTAAATAATGTCATTGACTTATTACAGAATCATATTCATTGTTATGATATCATATATGGTTCACTTATGACTTTATATCACCCGTTCTTTTGTAAATTCCATGTTAAAGAGCATTTTGGGTAAACTTGTTTCATTTGTCGTCCGTGTTTTGACTTGTAATTATTCATATCATTACTTAGATCAAGATTACTTAATTATAGAATATAAAACATGATTTATATATATATATATATTCAGAATATACATAGATATAATAAATCAGTAAATGGAAAGAAATACACCGTTCATGGAGACGGTAGGTCGTACGTACGCATGAACGCTGTTTTCGTTTCCTTATTGAGTTGAACGGAATTAAGTAGATGAAATTCATATATATACACATAAATCCAGTATCATTATTATGTCATATATTTCATGATTACTTATTATATATACTTTATAATCATTCATGAATGGTTAAAGTGGAGAATGAATCTCATCGCGTCATGGAGACGGTAGTCCGTACGTACGCACGAGCGATGATATCGTTCTCATGATCGTGGGACTGTATTGGAGTGTATGTATACTATTTAATAATCATTATCACTTTAAAATAATAATATATAGTTATTATTTACACCATTATACCCATCCAAGTAAGGTGGTGGTGGAAAATATATTTCACCACGGCGTGGAGACGGTATTCCGTACGTACGCACGCGCGATGATTTCATTTTCCGTAGGATGGATAGATGCTGAAATAGGATTGTTTCATATTTATAATAACATATCAGTATATGAGTGATACTGATGTTATTACTTCATAATGAAACAACCTAAGAAAAATATGTGGAAGAAGAAATAAAGGTGAAATAATCGGTAACGAAAATTACCTCTTCTTTGAAGCGCCTCTTTGAGACCTCCTCTTAGGGCACTAAAATTGGTCTTTGAGGAAGACCAGAACCTCTAGGATGTTACTAGGGAAGTGGATAAGAGAATTTGGCAGGGTTTTTCCGAGCTTGAAGGCTCAAAGTTGTGTGAGGAAGAGAGGGAGTAGGTGCCCTTTTATAAGGGAGGAGAGGGGCACCTTTGTAATAACTAAAAAATATTATTTTATTATAAAGTCAAGTTCGGTTTTAAATAGCTCCAAATTGATTTATTTCGAGGCTAAGGTGGGGATGGGTCGAAATTCTCTCATCCAATAGAATTTATACAAGTTTAGGTTCCTATTTTAACCTTATCATTTAGATTTAACATTAAGTTAAATAATTTTACTTTTACCGTGTCTTCTTGTGTTCTTACACTATAAGGTTAATAAACTTACTATAAGAAGCCAAACGAACCCCAAATTGTTTATTATTAATATATATAACCTTATCTAAGTCCTTTGGCCGAACCTTAGATTTTTAGGAAAAAAATAACAATTAATAATATAATATTTTTTTTAAAAACTATTTTATGTCAATTTTGACACTATTTAGTAATTTATTTTTTTGAAAATCATAAAATAATGATAAGTTCGAAAAAATTTAATTAAATCAATAATAACATGTTATATTAACCTATAAAAGTAGTTTAATTCCTAAAAAGTCTCAAATTATATTTATTTGGGTATTTATAACATCAATTATGTAAATATTTCATTAATAAGATAATTACTGCATCATCGTTGTGTCATAAATAAATTAAATTATTTAATGTTTAAAAATTACAAATAAAATAACATTATGTAGGAATTTTTTTATCTTTCTAATGAATATTTATAGTCGAATTTATCTTATGTATAACCCCATATTAAAAATGTTTTAGTAAATAAACTTTGATTTTAACTCTTTTAACCCTTCTTTAAATAAATTAATAATAAATGTCCTAATCTAATCCAAGTGGGCCTAAATGGTCATATTTTATTCCTAAGTTTGTTTTTGGTCGAATTATACTTGTCCAATAGAATTAGTACATGTGTTAGGGTAATAATAATATCATTTCTACCCTTAATTACCCTATTTACTTTTAATCGTGGTAAAAAAAGTAAAAAGTTACTATTCACCAAAAAATTATTTTCATCTCATTGAACCACATTTTACTTACTGACATCAACTGTGTCTCTCGGATTTTTGAAATTCCACTCACAGAAGCGGTAAAATTAAGTTTTACGAACAATTCAGTTGTTTTAACTATCACTTAGTGGTTTCACTATTCATCAAAAATTGAAAGTTTTCAGAAAAATACAAAAAATTTGGCCTAAGCTATATTTGATATTATGAACTCAAAAATGATGTCTATTTTACCTACAAGCCGGGTCAGAGATGTGTGTTGTGAAAGATCCTTTTGGTGTAGCGTATAACACAAGACATTAATGAAATTAAAAAGAATATTTTTCATAAAATCTCGGGGTGTTACAGCGCAACACTCGTCGCGCAGGTGCGACTCGCATAGGGCTGGAGCGTGCTGTCTGTAGGCGCGTAGGTGGCCAGCCTGGCCGATAAATATGCGCTCATTTGTCGCGCATTGCACATAACTTCAGATTTTTGAGCTCTCGCCGCGCAGGTCATCTCCGCCGCGCAAGTTGCTCTCTTTTCCGCTTTTCCTTTGCTGTCGTAGTGCTATCAAGGTATCTGGGCTGTGTGGTGATACTTGCGTGCCAAATATTTGCATGGAACATTATAGTTGCGCGACACATCCACACTTGCGTGCCAAGTTTATACATGCGCGCCTTAATGCCTTTTCCATTTTTTTAGAATTCTTTCAAAAATTTTATGAAAAATCAACTTCTTCAAGAGTTAATTATTCAACTTTTTTGCAGATTCAATGGCTCTAAAAAGAATCGGAACAACTGATGAATTGGCAAGAAAACGTCTTGATGGTATGATGGACATCGTTGGACACGATTATTATACCGTCTGCGATAGAACCCTCCTAGATCTGGCTAAGAATCTAGAGAAATATCACTTCAATTTACCACAAAGCACTTATCTGCCTCTGTACGGTTATGGTCATCTATGAGAAGTCATTATTCCAGAAGCAAAGAACTATCTCCCACTTTCTTGGTTTCAGAATTACACCAATTTTGTTTGAACGAATATCTCATGTGGAGGAGGATTTATAAATGCTGGAAAAGTGGAGAAGGCCCACATGATGAATCATAGGCCTTGTACGCTAGATCTGAAACCTCATAAGCCTGAGCAGCAATGACATTGTCATCTTTCAATCTTCCAAAGTTCTCAGATGGATCAACACAAAGGCTGGAAGAAAAGTTGGGACTTCCGTTTTGGGGGAGGTGTGAAGCCAGATTGGATGTTGGAATACCTGGTACGACAAACCTGTGCGGAGTTTGACGAAGAACTGAAAGGAGTTGTGATATACGAAGCTGTTTGGGTTGGGAAAACGTATGTTTACAGAAATGAAAACTTTATTCCAGAGATACTCAGCCACTGGAGCCCAGAAACCAATTCTTTCCATCTGACTCATGGAGAAGTAGGCATCAGTCTGTGTGATGTCCACAGGATCTTAGGGGTTCCAATTTTGGGTGACATGTATGATGAATTCATTCCTCCCAAGGTGACTTGGATTGATTCAGAGAAGACACCTGCTTTAGCTTGGGAAATATTTAAAAACTTCCACAGGCTCAAGAGTTCAGAGACATCCTTAACTCATTCTAGAAAGGATATTCATCCGGAGGAGTGGATTAATATATTTTTTATTGATAAGAAAGAGAAGGATCCAAAGGAGAATGAGCCGAAGGAGAAGGGATCCAATAAAAATAAATCCATGGATAAGAGGCCCACCCGTCCTACCACCTGCCCAAAACCTGAGAAGAGGTGTGCTCCTGGCACATTCTGGCCAACCCTAGAAGCAAGAGAGTTTGAGAAATGGGGATATGAGGTGAATCAAAGGATACCAAAGAAGACTCATCTGGAGAGCTTCTTGGCTTTGTGGATCAGTGTTTATCTCTTTCCAGTAAGGGATTCGAAGGGAGGCGTCAGGCTAGGGACATTTGTTATTACAGAAAAGTTGGCTGAGGGAGAAATGGTTGGGTTGTCTACCCCCATTTTAGCAAATATTCATAGGAGTTTACTTCATGTCTTCATGGGTAAATCTCCTTTGAGAATAGTGGGACAATTCCATGTTTTATGGGGATGGATCGCCACTCACTTCAGAACTTATAATGTACAGAATTTAGAACAAATTCCCAGAAATTCTTTTAGGCCGTCATTTCAAGAATTCTATGGAGTTTCTCCATTAGATCTTAATGCCTTTGACATGAAAGTGAGGTTAATCATGTTTAAGGAATTAAACTTCCTTCCCTATGTAAATCCTCCAACCAGGTGGTTTGTTGATGATGGAACAACCCACATGGATTTGAGGACATACATGCTAGCTTGCAGAGATGGTGTACTAGTTGCCAGGATTGACGGAGAAATTATATACGAGGCCTATGCTTCATATAGATTTGCATGGCAGTTCAAGTGTCTGCAACAAATTGCTATATCTCCCCCAGTACATGTCAGGTTAGAGCAACATCTGATAGTTGCTCGACAACTGTGGCTGCTGACATCAAGGGAGAAGACTGTGGCTGTATTTGATCTACCAGTTGAAAAAGTGGCACATAACTTGACCACATGGTATGCCGAGCACTGGATAGCATCATACCCTAAAGGGGAGCTGAATCACCCAGTTTATCAGGTGGGGAAAAGGAAGAGGACTGTAGAGAAAGAAACCATTTCTCATGAAGGTGATGCTTCCCCACCTGAAGCTGATTCTCCAGATTCCTCCTCTAGGACTGATTCACCGGATTCCCATGATTGGGATGATGATGCACAACAAGTGGCAAAGTGGCCTCGTGCCCGATATAATACTCCGGTTAGAATCAAAATACCTACTCCATCAACTCCTGGTGAGTTACTTCATTGTGGTAATTTAATCACCATCACTTTATAAATAAATAAGTCTTATTTTCTTATTCTCTATTGATATGTGCATGAGATGAGAAGAAATTGAAGTAGAAGATTGTAGGACCTTCATCGTAGCCTTCTGGTACACGCACTGAATATCTACGACTAGAGGCTATCCAGACATGGAAGAGTCTATACTGTGGTATTGAGACCGCCTGGCTGGATTTGTGTGAGGGTCTAAAACTCCCTGGAATAGGGAATCTTGTGGCTTATTTAGATATCCAATATGAGGATAACCCCAATGAAGTGTGGGCTTACATAAGAGAGATGGAAATGATCATATATTCCACTGACGATTCCATTCCTGTCACCAAGCAGGTGAAGGAAATGATAGATCATGGTGCCGCTGAGGGGACTTGTGGTTCTGGAAATGAGGAGTGGCATGATTATGTGGCTCTTTAAGATGTAAGTTTTCTTTCCTTATTTTCTTTACAACTTGATTCTAGTCGAAGCTTTGTTACTTAAGGAAGTTATTTTCTTCATCTTGTAGCTTGCAAAGAAAGGAACTACTGAGGTTCCTTCGCCACAGTATAGCCCTGGTGGTACTGCCATTGGGGCTGCTGATGAATCTCCTCGCAAATCAAACAAGATATCTCCAAGACAACAGGCCATGAATGAAGAGTTAGACATGGCCTTCCATTCGCCAATTCAAGTGCCAATAGGGGAGACTACTGATACTCCTAAAAATCCAAAAGGTCAAAGGCAACAAAGGAGAAATTCCACTGCTAAATGCTTTATCAGTAGTGGTAAGTCCTTCGGATAATCATGAATTTTAAACCATGAAAAAGATTGCTCATTTTCCTTGGGATTGCATTGGCTTCTTCAATTTCCCCTCTGAGAGAAAGGACTGATCCTCCTTTGAGGACTACAGAGGGTGCTGTGGAACAAACGCAAATTCAGGCTAACTTGGCTGCTTCTGAAAAAGAGCCAACATCTATTCCCAGTACTGGTCCTATTGCTGCTACAAGTAGAGAAGAACCAACACTAGAATCATTGGCGGCCGCAGCAACTGAATCTTCCATCCTTCCTGAAGAAGCTGTCTAGGGTCAGGGCCGCAGAATGAGGGTCGCCAAGAGGACACATAAAATGCTCCCACTGGTGAGACTAACCAGGATTCGGAAATATCATTGGATGAAATGATGAATCTTGAAATTTATTTAGAAGAATTTTATGATCATGCTATGTTATCATGTGATTTAGAAGACCTTGGGCGTGAGTGTTATCCTTTGTCCTATAAATTTTCTTATAATTTACACTACTAATCATGAATGAAAATAATATGCAGTTCCATCCCATGAAGCTGCTGAACTGCCAATGCCTGAAGAGGGTGTGGACATTGATGTCAACCCTACCATTGCAGAAAAATTAGTTCAAGTGGAGTTAAACCCAGTAAACCCTCATGAGACCCATCTTGAAGATCCTGTTGAAACTGGGAATGATGGGGAGGAGTCTTCTCAAGCTGTTGATCTACTGTTAGGTAATGATTGTACTGAGTTTTCAAGATAGACAACCAACTTTCATTGTTCTATGAAACTAACCATACTTTTAATTGATCAAACATGGATATCAACTTCAATGGCTATATCTAAAGGTGAAGTCTCAACTTCCTCCCAAATAGTAGTAGAAGGAGAAGCAACTAGGTTCATGGGGGAAGGATCAGAACATGTCACTTCCTTAAGTTCATTGATCCCAGATTACATGCCCCCTATGATGATGATGTATAATCAGACCCAGAGGTGCTTAAGGTGCTCAGATTTTTACGATGCAAGGCATGGAACAACATATGGAAAATCATATCTGAGGTGCCTTTAGAAGAGCTATCATCGAAGATCCCTCGATTTTCGTCCCTGATCGTCATGCTAGAACTTGGAGGTTTTGGATATGGAAAGATCCATGCCATGGTGAAAGAGGCCATTTTCAGGAGGGAGTAGGAGAAAAAGTCTCGCGAAGATCTGACCAGGGTGAAACTGTCAGTCAACATCGGTGACTTTGAGGTTGTGGTATCCCGAGTTGAGGCTGACTATGCTGCCAAGATGAAAGAGCTGAAGCATAAGATCAAAGATAAATTTGTCCAGTAGATTCACCTTCAGCAACAGTTAGACACTGTTACTGGGGTACTTGACCAACTCAATAATTCATTGGAGGTATCTCAAACGAATGGCATGTATGCCATTGCGGATGCCAAGAAAGCACTCCATCAGGATGTAAAGAGTGAAGTTGGTCGAGTGCATGAGCATCAAGCAGCTGCTGATGAAGCTCGAGATGCTGTTCATCAAGTGAAGACTTATGTTGAATGCCTCTTGTAGTTTCTTAGAAAAGCGAAGAGACTCCAATCTGTGGATGTCCTTCTAATTCTTCTGCATCAAATGGAAAGAATGCTTTCATCTTCAATAACTTGTGCATGTATTCTCTTAATGCCTTCTTTAAATTTTACCTAAGCCAATGGCCCTAGTAAGCATAGTTTTATTTTTACTAGGATTAATATAAATAACCCTACAAACTTTGAATCTTTTAATGGCTCAATATTACCTAAATCATACAAAATGTATGTTTAGTGAGCTAGAACTTGACTTTTATTTAGAGTTTCCTTGTCTTTTGTGGGAAGTTTAAAGTCATGCACGTTGGACATAAAGAGTATAATGTTTATGGTCAAAATAGCTTTGACCATAATGGATTAAAACTGACTCAATTCCTTGAAAATTTATCTGAAAACATATTATCATACTCAAGTATGAGGGAAAATATGTAAACTATGACTTAAGAAAATTTTAATCTGAGGAATGATATGAAAAAGAGCTAAAAGGAATTAGAAGAAGTAGTTCCCAAGAATGAAGTTACCATTATTTGACAAACCCGTTAGGGGTTTGAATTATGCATGGCCACCTAAGGGAATTGGCTGCATATTCAAATAAATAACATCTTTTGGCTAATAGGTCTGTTATGTAGACTACTTATGCAAGGCCACCTAAGGGAACATGCTGCATAGTCAGGCAAAAAATCTCTCAGAAATTTACTTTTCTAGTGCTAAAAAACTAGTGAAAGTTTATGAAGATTCATGTTTTCCAAAGTATAGAGTTTGCTGTATGGAAAGAGGTACTTGAATATGGAGAAGATATTTCAAAACAAGATTATCTAAGAACTGGATGGATATCACTCCTATGAAGGTCTGACCCATACGTAGGGAAGGAGAATATAAACCATAGACTTGAATACTTTCAGATCATGAAAAAGGATATGGGACAAATATGTTAAGGATGGCTATTTTTGTGGATCCCTATATATTATCAAGAAAAATAAAGAAAAAAGAGGTTTTCCTCCCAAGAATGAAGTTAGCACTTTTTAAAAAACCCGTTAGGGGGTTGAATTATGCAGTGACACCTAAGGGCATTGACTGCATTGTCAAATAATAGCATCTTTTGGCTGACAGTTCCGTTATGTAGACTGTTTATGCAAGGCCACCTAAGGGCACGCGCTGCATGGTCAGGCAAAAGAACTCTCAGAATTTCAGGCCTTTTGTGATTAGAAGTTAAGAAAATGATTATGAAGATCTGAAAATATTTAAGGTTAGGATTATGACACATAAAGATGGGTATTTTCCAAAGTATTCATAGATACACAGATCAATACTAACCATAATCATGTTGTGGATGGGTCCTGAATTGAAATGTTGAACTTCACTACATATCCCATAAGGATGGGAATCAAGCCACACGTAGTTCTTGAACTATAATTTAACTTCGTGCGGGATAAAAGGATTGGAGATCATAGTTTAGTGTCATAGAGCTCAAACCATTATAAGAAATACACAGTGTGTGTTTTCATGGGGACTTTTTAGCCAGGGGACTGAAAGTGGAATTTTGGGGTTAAGCCCAAAAGACTTGAGGATAGATTCGAGGGACACTCGAACGTTCCTACGTATCCCATAAGGATGGGAATCAAGGCCACATAGTTCTATAAATACCCTCTGTACAAATTTGGTTCGTACATGTGAAGGGTGAAAGGATACTTTAGTGCAATGATGGTTTAACCCAAGATAAAAGGTTTGGACATTTCCATGTATGCACGTAGTCTTTGGAAAATAACATGATTGAAAATAAATGTAAATAATGATTCCCTCTCATGTGAGGGTATCAGAGAATATTAAAGTTTATTGTCATACTAGACAAGAATTGATGTACAGTTTAACATCATATAGCAAGGACGAAAGTGAACCAATGTAAAGATATTGATTCTGAGGGCGGTTTCACGAATCAACATCGTACAAGATGGAAGTTAACCAATGTGAAGAGATTGGTTTTGCGCTTGAAACTCAGGAGGTTGCCTACGAACCTAGCCTAGAAGGCATGGATCAAAGTCCAAGTAGTTCAATTAAAGAATGAATTAGTGATCAACTTGTTCTTGGGGACAACGACCTAAAAAACGTGTTGGGACTTACACATGGTTAATAGCCCAAAGAGAGTGTTATGGGTGAAGTTTTCTCTAAGATCACATGAGTCATACTCGATGTGAGAAACAAGAGGTAACAACAACCCTAATGATGCACAGTTTAATGTCATGTAGGACATATGAAGGGACAATGTAGTTTAAAGTCTTGCAGTTACGACTATTGGAGCTGCACAGTTTAATGTCATGTAGTAGGGACAAAGTACAGTTTAATGTTGTGTAGGACATATTAAAGGACTTTTGTACAGTTTAGAGTCATGTAGCTAGGAAATGGGGACAATATAGTTTAATGTCATGTTGGACGAAAGGGGGACTGTGCAGTTTAATGACATGAAGTAAGGAAAAAAGAGAACACATTTTAACGTCATGTTGGAAATATTAGGGACTTT
Organism: Viscum album; assembly: GCA_963277665.1. Lineage (NCBI taxonomy): Eukaryota > Viridiplantae > Streptophyta > Magnoliopsida > Santalales > Viscaceae > Viscum > Viscum album. Next base: position 532,910,937 of record OY728166.1, read on the forward strand.
TTCATAGTTTAACGTCATTTTGGATGAAAAAGGGAAGATACAGTTTAGCGTCATGTTGGATGAAAGTGCGAATAGTTTAAGGTCATATGCATGGATTGTGGATGATGCAGTTTAACATATTGCTGGACGTAAGGGACTTTCAAATAGTTTAGGATCATATGCATGGACCGTGGATGATGTATTTTATGTTTAAACAAAATACTTCTTTAGAAATCTGGCATTTTTTGGAGTAGTGATGAGTTCTCCATCCATTGAGATTAAAGAATAAGCTCCATTGGTGTAGACCCTATGTATTGAATAAGGTCCTTCCCAATTTGGTTCAAGCTTGGGAGGTTTCTTTCCTAGTATCATTGGAGTTATGAGAACTAATACTAATTCTCCCTGAACGAATGAACGAAGACAATTTTTTTTTGAAAGCTCATGCTCTTCGATTCTGATAGACTTCTATGTGGTGCAAGGTGCACAATCTTTTCTCATCTAACCGTTCCAATTCATTCAATCTCTTTTGAGATTGCACATCTGTAGATGACTGATCACAAATGGCTACTCTGAGCGAAGGCAATTTAATTTCAATGGGCAAGACTGCTTCCATTCCATATAACAGTGAATATGGAGTTGACCGCGTCGCAGTGCGGGTGGTGGTCCGATAATCCCATAAAGCATGAAAAAGTTTATCAGGCCATGTATTCTTATCTTTATCCACCATCATTTGAAGTATATTTGATAGAGTCTTGTTGAAGGCTTATATCTGACCATTGGCCGTTGCATGATACCGAGATGAATGGTTGGATTTGATGTTGTATTCTTGATACAACCTCTTCACCTCGGATGAACCGAAGTTGGTGCCATTGTCCGTCAATATGGTATGAGGGACACCAAATATGGTAATGATGTTAGACTTGATGAAGCTAATAATTCATTTAGAACTGACTTCCTTAAGAGGTATTGCCTCTGCCCATTTGGAAAAGAAATCAGTAGCAGTAATAATATACTTAAACTGCTTGGCCATAGCTAAAGGGTAAGGTCCCACCACATCTATTCCCCATGTGGCAAATGGCCATGAGTATTTAGCTGTATGAAGAAACTCTGGAGGTTTATGAATGAAGTTGGAATATAATTGGCATGAATGAAATTTCTTTGTGAAATCAACACAATCTTGTATCATTGAATGCAAAAAGTACCCAAGCATTTGAATCTGATCAGACAGTCTATGTCTAGACTGGTGGGCACTACAGACTCTTGCATGCACTTCTTTCATGACAACCATTGTCTCCTCACCATCAATGCATCTGAAGAGAACTCCATAAAAACCACACTTGTATAGAATTTTCTTTAGGTGATATGGGCTATCATAAAGAGTAAAATTGACCACACGTCATCAAATTTGTTCTTTCTCAGCTATATCAGGTGGAAGTGTTCCATTTTGAAGGTATTCCCTGATAGGTGTCATCCATCCTGTAGTATGATCATATGGTTCAGGAATGAGACTAATTTCATTGATCACCTCTGTTCTGGTTTGAACATAAGGTGAAATTGCACGACGGTGGGCAATATTGATGGTTGCCTCGTCCCGATCTGGATCTTCCCGAGCTAGGGCTATATTAGCCAATACATCACCTTGGGTATTTTGTGATCTTGGGACATAAGAAAATGTCGGTTCCGAAGAGAATTCCACCATTAACTCTCTGACGTAATCATACAAAGGGATTAATTCTTCTTTTATGATGGTATAATCCCCATTGACTTGTTTGATTACCAGGTCTGAATCACCATTCACCTTTAAGTGATTCACTTGTGCCTGAAGCGCCAACTCCAAGCCTGCGATGAGATCTTGGTATTCCACTTCATTATTGGTACCACCTTCCCATAATAATAGGGAATAGGGTAACATTGCCTTTTTTGGAGAAATGAGCACAATTCCTAAACCAACCTTGTTGAATTTAGGATTTTCCATTTTCCTCCCTGTTGGACTTCTGGAAGTACCAACAAAGTACATTTCCCATGTTTGAGGACTTTCTTGAATAGAGAAGACTTCCTCATCAGGGAGTTCAATATCTGAAGATGTATCTTCAACTGAAGGGTGTTCATCCAGGAAATCAGTTAGAGCTTGGACCTTTATTTCCTTTTGAGACACATATTGAATATCAAATTGCTGCAAGATAACTGGCCACCTTTCCAGACGTCATGTAAGAATTGGACGACTAAGGATGAATTTGAGTGGGTTATTGTGAGATACCAATTGGACCTCATGATGTTGCAGGTAGTGTCTCAACTTCTGAACTGCAAAGATTAATTCCAGGCAGCACATCTCAATACTTGAATACCGAGTTTCTACTTCATGCATAGTCCGAATAAGGTAGTAGAGGCTGTTTACATTCCCAGTATTATTCTTCTGAGTAATAAAGGCACCCAATGATCGCTCTAGAGCTGTCACATAAAGGATAAGTGGTCTTCTTTCAACATGTGGCATAAGTACCGGTGGACTCAAGAGGAATTTCTTGAGAATATCGAATGCTTCTTGACATTCTTCAATCCACTAGTATGTGACTCCCTTCCTCATCAATTTGGTGAAGGGTAAACTTTTTCATACCAAATTGGCGATGAAACGCTGAATATAGGCTAAGTGTCATTGAAGTCCTCTCAATTAATTCAAATTTAGAGGAGGTGACATACCAAGGATTGACTTGGTCTTCTTAGGATCGACTTCGATAACACGATGGCATACAACAAAGCCGAGAAATTTCCCCGAGGTTACCCCAAAAGCACATTTTAAAAGGTTCATCTTCAAATTATGTTGCCGAAGTTTTCGGAATATGACTTCCAAATCAGCCAAGTGATTAGAACTTTGTTTGGATTTAACCAAAAAATCATCCACATAACATTCGACAAACTTTCCTAAAAAGGGTTTGAAGATACGATGCATGGAACGCTGATATGTTGCACCCGTATTCTTTAGGACAAAGGGCATTACCCGATAGCAAAACACACCCTGAGGGGATTTGAAGGCTGTCGATTATTCATATTTTGGAGCCATTTAGATTTGATTATATCCAGAATATCCATCCATGAAGGAAAGTGCTTCATAGCCAGATGTTTCATCGATTAAATGTTCTGTAATCAGAACTGGAAAATCATCCTTAGGACAATGCCGATTATGATCTCTGAAATCAATGCAAACTCTAATTTTCCCATTCTTATTTTTCACTGGGAAAATATTATCCAATCACTTGGGATATGAAACTTCTCTGACAAAGTTATCTTTGATGAGCCTATCCACTTCAGCTTCAATTTTGGAAGCATAGGTTGGGTATGTTCTTCTCACTGCTTGTTTGAATCCTTGATGTTCTTCTGGAAAATCCAAACGGTGAGTGGAAACATCAGTATCAAGACCTGGAATCTCTGTATAGTTCCAAGCAAATATATCTCGATTTTTCTTTAGAAAGAAAATATACATATCTTGTTCTTCAAGTGTCATGGACGCACTAATTAAAGTGGGGTGTGGATCTTCTTTTGTACCCAGATTTATTTCTCTGAGTTCATCCACAGTGGTATAGATACCCTCTTCAAATGATGGAGGAGCATCTCTAAGATATTCCTCTTATTCTTCAACATGTGTTACTTCTTTTGTTTCTACTTGCATAGTAGATGATGAAGCAGAATTTCCATGATCAGAAGAGATGTTAAAATTTGAACATCTTGAAGAAGAAGATTCCATTTCTGACCCAACAGATGATGAAGGGTTTTCCATGGGTAATAAAGCGGAGATGATGGATTGAGAATCAACATCATTGTTCACCTCTAACATTGCTATAACTTCTCCTGGTCTGGTTGGCGAAGTATAGACTTTCTGTATTTCAGTAGATGAAATGAAAACATCTCCATTTGAGATTTCATCATTTCTTGGTGGCTCACCAATTTCTCCCATGTTGTCTAACTCGATTGCCGTAATTGACATTATGGATATTTCCATAAGATTATTTTGATTTGGGTCTATCTTGTCAATTTTACTGATAGTCAACACATAATCTGTACTCACATGTGCAAATGGATTTACTGGAATCTTCTCCAAACCATACAGAGCATTAACTTTGGTAATCTCCTTTGCTGTGGATTTCTCCCTTCCCTTCATGTGATAGAATTCCGCCTCAATGTATTGAGATTCACATTTCTTGAACGCGGCCTTGTCACCATAAAATGTACCAAATTGACCATCAAAACAATATTTGAGACACTGATGGTATGATGAAGGGATAACCACATGTTGATGTAGTCAGGGTCTTCCAAGCAAGATGTTGAAGGCTGAGTCTTGATCAAAAACCATGAAATCTGAATTGGATATAAGATCTCCAAACTGAGTTATGAGTGTAACTTTGCCCAGTGGTTCTTGTTCATTTTTATCATATCCTTTTAATGGAATAGTTGAAGGAGATAAATCAGTTTCTGTAAGGCCCAATCGACGAGGTGTACGAATGGGCATGGGGTTGACTCCTAAACCATTATCAATGAAATATCTTCGGATGTCTACACCATTAACCTTGCCAGATAAATACAAAGGTCTAATATGTCCATGCACGACATCATCTTCATCTTCATCAGTAAAATATATTACTACATGACATTCTGCAGGATTATTCTCTATATGGTAGAATTCAGCTGCAACAATTTCAGTTTCAAACTCTTGAGGACTTGACAAAGCCTTGATGAGTGCCTTCCAGAGATCTTTTGACAGATTCAAAGCATCCAGAATTGATAACTTGGCCGGTACTTGGGACAGGTGTTTCAATAAATCATACTTTTGATCCAGAGGTCTGCATTTCCCAACAGGAACATGTGGTTTAGCAGGTGCCTTGGATGATAATGCTTTGAAATTTGATGAATCTTGTATCGGGATATGAGTTGGAAATATTCCTGGTTTAGGAAGATTAGACTGATTAGATACATTCACTTGTTGAGAGGATGAAGGTGGAACCCCTAACCTATCCTCTAGAATAACTGAACCAGGACTGAATTTTCTATTGGTGGAAGAACATTCTTGTTCTTGCTGAGCTCGCTGAAGGGCTCTACCATGAGTTTCTACTGTATACATAGTTCTAGCAGGGGTAGAATTAGAATAATGGATTCTGGGATATCTACGTCTTCCTTTGTATCCCAGACCCCTGGAACTTCCTCTAATTCCTCTGTTTGATGTAGGGAATTTAGGCTCATTGAAATCGAAACTGCGATTGGCATAAGGATTTGTTAAGTTTATCATATTAATAGAACCAAAGATTAACTCTTCATCTGATGAAGAATCTACCTGACTAGCCAATTTAGGCTGTACTGTTTTGTGGGTTGGTGCCCGTTGCGTTGAAGTAGATGGAATGAAATCTTTCAGAGTCAAAGACAGCTTAGGCTTTGAAACATACTCATCTTGTTCTGATTGTTCCTCTTTCTTTTAACTATGCCGTTTCTTTGAGAATTTTCCCTCTGATGAAGAGGGTTTTTCTGCGGCAGTTATGGCAGAAGGCACAATTGGTTTGTTTAATTGTGTTCACAAAATAGCATGAGTTTGGTTGATTGTCTTTCTGACCATCCAATCCTCATATTTCTGTGCATTTTTTCTTTTGACTTCTTGTCACTTGCCTTCCTCCTCTAGAACTGTAGCAGTAACACATGCTACCTGAGCTGAAGAAACTTTCAATTTAACTTGTCCCAAATCGACCATTTTTTGCAGGAGGCCCTTGAAAAAAAACACTTCTGAATGGGATGCCCCAACATTTGATAAAACGGGCAATAGTTGGGACGGTCTTCATCTCTTTCTTTTTTTGGCCTCTTGGGCCTTGGCAATTGAACCAAATTATTTTCCATAGGCGAAATGAAATAACCAGGAACTTTTTCATTTCGAAAAGAATAATTTTTTCTCTTCAAATCCTCAAATTGTTTTCGTCTTCGATTTCTTTGATCATCTTGATGAAATGGACTCTGTTTTTGGTGCTCATGAGGTGGATCCCTTCGAGTAGATGAAGGTTTTGATGTAGAAGTAGGTACAGGTGCTTGTTTAAGGATAACTCTAGCAGTCTCTACTTTACCCATTCTCCTTCCTAGAGCTGATGGAATTACATGAGCTTTATCCTTAGTCTTTATAAGATAATCTTCACTCTGTTGAGAGATTTAAGTAAGGTGTCGAAACCCTCCTGTGTATTTCATAGGGATCAACGGCGTGCGTAATTCATCACGCAGATTTGCCACACAGATTGGAAACAGTTCTTTTTGAGGGAGTGCTAAGCTTAGTGAATATGTAAATCCCTTCCAGCAAGAAATGAAACCTGAGACCCTTTCATTCTCCCTTTTCTTACAATTTGTAAGATCAAACACTATTATCTTTGGCAAAGTTGAGCTGAATTGGAGAAGGAATTTTTTACGGAGATCTTCCCATCTGGTAATTGACTGGGATTGCAAGCTTCTATTCCAAACAAAAGATGGTCCTTGTAAGGTTCGCACAAAGCATCTATGTTTCATTGCTTCTTTCTGTTCCAGAGTTCTAATCATAGGATCACAACAAGACATGTAATGCATCAAATGTTGTTCAGGATCACCTGATCCATTGAAAATAGAGAATACAGGGTTCCCAAAACTTGATGGAGGAGAGATTGAATCTACCCATTCAGGATAAGCTCTCTTTTCTGGTTGAACCCATGCATTCTTCCCTTCCATAGTCTCTAACCGAGCTATTAATGACTTAATGATAGTTATTAACTTTTTAGAAACATCTGGTTGAACTTGGACTTGGGCAGGTGAAATAACCGGAGCTTGGATAGGTATGGTGGCTGTTACTGCAACTGATGGTAGCACCACCAATTTTTGTTCAACTTGACCCATAGGATTAGACATGTGAGGGTGTGCTGATAGAAGAGGATATTCTTGATCTATCTCAGTAGCTACAACAAACTCCCTTGGCTGACTGACTCCAGCACGCTTAGGAGGAATACTACCTTGAAGTAGTTCTGTGTTTAACCTCCTCAATTCCTTCATTTCTTCCTCTTTTTGCACAAATATTTTCTCTAGTGAGAGAGATTGGACTTCTCTAGAGGAAGGGTATATAACCTGGTTCTTTCCTTTCCCCTTGATTGATCCCTTTCGGAGAGGGGGATGTGGGTTATTTGAAGGAACACCTAGATTTTGGGAAAGCCTTTGATTTTGTGTATGCACACCTTCTTCATTTTTGTTTGTGCGTACAACTTCTTAAGCAGGAACCTCTTCATCTGATCCCTCTGAGTGAGCCTCAGCTGGTGGATCAGCAAAAATGGCATTGATGACATTAACTGGTGCATAATTCATTGCATCCCTTCTATTAGCATTTCTGTGATATTTTCTTCTACCATGCCCCTGATGAGGCATTTCCTTTTGTTGATTTGATCCCTCAAGAACTTCTTGGCGAACCGTAATTTGGAGAGAATATTCTGATAATTTGGCTCTTTGTTCCTCTTGAGGCTTCTTCCCCAATCAAGAAAATACTGACTTTATCTGAGGGAGGGATTGTGGATTTGAAAAAGCCCCCAGTCCGGTGGACAGGGGCTGTTCCTGCTATCTTTGATCAACTCCTCAAATCCTATTTTTTGATTCCAAGGGTTGGTTTAAAAGAGTCCCCAGTCTGGCAAGCTGGGGTGGCTATTGACATTCTATGTCTGAGACTTTCTTAAAATCTCTCCCGATCTTGCGGACCTTGGTCCGGAAATTAGCTGGATGCATCAATAGACATCCAATTTTATCACCCAGATCAAAAGACCATTGGATGATTTCTGACACTTCTGTCACTAGATGATGTGTTTGCTCCATATGAGAGGCCTGTTCAATATTCTCGTTTTCTTGATGCAGGAGTAATTCAACAACTTGTTCTCTGTATTCTTGATTTTGAGAGGAACTAGTTGAAGCCTGTTATTGGGAAATCCTTTGATTACAAACAAAAATCATTGACTGTGGCCAGCCATGGGAAATAACATGGCATGAAACCATTTTCGGCGGGCTTTGCTGACTGGAGAGAACAGTGAAATGTAGTTCTCCATGAACAACCCATCCTCTGACATGAATACCAGATGGGGGCATTGTCAATTAACTGGTGCAATCTTCTTAGTGCGCCAAGGCATGAACGTTAAAGGGCTCTCTGCTGCTTTTCATCCTTCGGATATCAAGAGACTGATAGACATTCCAAGTAAATTTGACATTGTAACCCTTATATTATCTTAACATTATTTTCATATTCGTCATATGATAATACATTCTTTTTCAACTGACAAAGAGTTTTCTATATGTTGAGACAAATATCATGAATCCCATCTTCCGTCAACATCTCTGGAATGTCATATTGAGAGTCAGCCAAAGGTGAAAACATGACTAGCACTTCACCTTTCTCCAGTTTTTTTCTCATGTTCAGAATTTCATCTTTATCATTAAATGAAGATTCTACTACCTGTTTAGACCAAAGTTGGTACTTATTTTTTGGTTCATCAGATTCAACAAGATTGGTAGATAATCCACTGATCAAACTAGAAGATGCACTACTTAGAGGTGGTTCGGAGAATGACCTACACCTTAGGCTATCTTTTGATTGAGAAAGTATTTTACCTACTAGAGATGAAGCATCAGACATGACTGTTTTCTCATTTGAAAGTGCCTGAAGATAATAGGGATTTCTCGACACTACATTGTCCATTGGAGAATTTTCCGGAAAATGTGCATCAGTACTGCAAAGAGGACTTTCGCAGCGAAATTCATCATCATGGGGAGGACCACTATGGTGTGTTACAACAAAAGATGAGATCTCTTTCTCCTTGGTCTTTTGACCACACAGAGGGTTCCTGTGGCTCTCATATGAAGATGAAACATCGAGATCGACCAAACAGTCATGAAGCAAGACTTCATGGAGAAGTGTCTGTTAAATACCTTCAGAATTAATGTTCCCACTATTGGGAAATGAGGGAGTATAATCTTGAGTTCCAACAGATAATTGTCTGAGGGCTTCAAGAACTCCAAAATCATGCAAGGACTTGTTACAGATTTACTCTTGTTCTCTTGACTGTGCTGGGAAGGTATTATTCTTAGACACCTTCTTACACACCTTGGAAACCACTTATTGACGAAAGTGGCTTCTCTGAGCAGGTGTATGTGCCTGATCAGGAGAGATGGCTAGGTTAGGCTGATGATCTCCACTCAAATTAGGTGTATGTGCCTGACTTGGTTGTACATATGATATGGGGGAGTATGCCCCACAACCCTCTTGGACTGGAACAGATGTGTGTGTTTTTTCTGGAGTGAACTTTTGATGTGTCATTCCACTGGTAGGGATAGATTTATGTGTCTTTCCCTGAGATGTTGCTGAAGCTCTTATAATATCCTGGAAAGAATCCAGAATATGAGCAGAGATTTTCTTCTGCTCTTTCACCATTGATAGAATATGCTTGGTGAATTCAGCTGCCGGAACGGGGATATACATCCATTCTGTGCTTGGAGTTGGTGTGTGTGCCTTCTCTTTTCCTCCTTTTCCTGTCAGTGAATCCGGACAGTACTCAAGTGTAGGGGTAGAGAGTTGAGTATGCCTCCTATTTGTCGCTGGAGCTTTCCGACTGACTTCTCCGAGTGCTACCAAGCGAGACTATTGGTAGGCTTGATCAATAATAGTAGGTGTATGTGCCTGCTGATTGCACTTTGCTGAACGTGGTTGACGAGCTCCATCATATGTAGTCAGACGATCCTGCTGACTAGATGATGATGTATAAACAGGTGTATGTTCCTGCCTATAGTATTCCGCCGGAATTGCCTGGCAGGATTGGCATGATGCTTCCAGATGAGTCTGCTGGACAGCAGAATTAAAATAGACATGTGTGTGTGCTCGTTCGTTGCTTGCCACCAAGTTAGGTTGGCAGACTTCTCCGGAGATGGCAGAGATGAGATCCTGCTCACTGTTAACCGGATTTTGCCTCTGGCGATTCGTCTTTCCTGATCGGGTTCGAGGAACCTGAGCCGAACGCCTGGAGTCGATACCCTCATCATGTTGACAGCACACTGCCTAACGAGTCTGGCGACGATTGTTGATGGGATCCGTCGGGAATGACTCCGGTCTCCTTGAATTAAGGCCTTAAGGGAGCTGCTCATTCACCTCCTCAAAATATTGGAGTGAATGGTGATTGTGTTCCGGGGATAACGACCCGAAACGGTGGTTAACACCACCTGCTTCTTGATCGCTGGTCATCACTGTCCGGATGACCAGTGTGAGTTGTTCACTTGGAGGTCTTGTCGAGAAGCCTCCATAGTTGGAATAATACCGTTTTGACGGTACTCTTTAACCAGCGCATTTGATACCCAGCGTTGAAGATGTTGAGTTGGTGATGTCGTCCTCAGAGTGGATGACGATCTAGCAGGAGTAGCAGTAGTGGAATTCGTAGAAGAGGTTTTCACAGCAGAGGTATTCACATATGTGAAATTAAGAGAAGCCATTCTGGAAATGCAGAAGATCATGTAAAAGAGTGCCTATTTGATATAATAGACATAACCAAGATAAGTCCAGCCACTACATCTTTTGGATGAGCAAATATGTTATTGATTGTTTTGTTGGCCCTCTCATTGAGTTTTAAATAGGGGCCTAAAAAATAAGCAAAAAATCACTTTAACTTGGTTAAGGATTCACTTTGGGTTCACCATTTTTTTTCCTCTGGAATTGGGGATGATCTCATTGATTTAAGATTGAATCATTCCAAGCGATTTCTAATGGGTTTGTTTGCAGAACCAGAAACATCGAATGATTCCATATCCATTTGGACCTAATTTCCAAAGGTAGGTGCTCATTAGTTGTGGACTGATGAGGCTTAGCAAATTTCATTAGTCGAGAGGATGGGAGGTCAGACTCATCACACCCTTTTTAGGGGAATTATTGTCTACTCCGGGACTCTCTTTATAGATTTATGTTATGTTCGTGAATCCTTATTACATTACCAAGTATAAAATGATCTTTCCTTTAGATCTGACAATCATTGATTGATATGTAGGAAATTTAGAGAATCTTTTATATGTATTCGAGGTTCTCCATCGATAGAGAATCATCTGTATTTGTTAGATATTCTTAGTCAATCGTATCCTTCAATACATAAAAGTCTCTTAGTCATTATGATGACCATACTGGTTTTACATCCACTCAGTGGGGCACTTTAAGTTTATTGTCATTCAGAAGGAAATTGTTTATTTCAGAGTTGGGATTTTACCTGCATATGGGCTACCTATGTATCCTTTGTTTAGAAAAGGAATCAGAACCCACGTAGTTCGAGTAAGGGAGTATGATGTTTATGCATGATTGATGGCTCAAAGAAAGATGTCATGATTACTTTTACACTCTAATATCACGTGAGTCATGATCGGTGTGAGAAAAAAGAGGTATTGGTGAAACCAGACAATTATTCCATGAAAGATGCAATGATGTGGGGATTATGTATGTATGACTGCCCAAAATATAAAAAGATTAAGATTTAATTCAGGGAAGAAATCCAGGAACATGGTCCATAAAGGTATATGTACTTCATGAAGATTTGGATTCTCTAATATTAGGGCTCACTCCTAAGGAAGATTCCCAAGTTAGGAGGGGACTTATGATTGGGTTTTACTCCTGAGAAGGAAGCCCAGATCAAAAGAATTATGACTAGTCAAGAGAAATTAAGATCGGGGCTTACTCTTGAAAAGGAGGACCAGGTTAAAGGGATTTGAAAATTAAAGGGACTTGGGGCTTACTCTTAAGGTGGAGTCCTATATTTGAGACTGGGGTTTACTACTAAAAAGGAGGCCCATGTTAAGAGAATTATGGTTGGCGCTTACTCCTGAGGAGGATGCCCATATTTGGGAACTTTAAGACCGGAGCTTACTCTTAAGGAGGATTCCTAGATTAGGGGACTTGGTTCTTACTCCTGAAAAGGATGCCCAAATTAATGAGGACTTGGGGATTACTCCTAAGGAAGATGCCCAAAATTAATGGGAATTATGACTGGGGCTTACTCCTGAAAAGGAGGCCCAGGTTAAGAGGTTCTCTCATCTTAAAGTATGAGGTTGAATGAAAGAAATCTCAATCTTTAGTGACATAAAGATGTGTAAATCACTAGTTTTTAAGAGATGTTCCACGAAATTCTTTTCAAATAAGGAATTCAATCAAGAAAACATGCCATAAATTGCATCGAAGAGTGTCTTGAAGACTGAATCTTGAATAGGAGAGGTGTAATGGCATAAGATAGATGAAATGGGAAGGAAGGGCACCCAAAAAATAGAAGGGCGCGCAAGTCCTGGCAGGCGCGCAGGTACTGCGTGGGCACGCAAGTCCTGGCCGCACAGGTATACCTATGCGGCACATGGGTACTTGCGCGATTATTAACCAGTAGGGTAATACTTGGGCGATCCTTGATCAAAGCCTTTAGAATTATCCTGAGGTACTTCCAGAAGAGTGGCACACAAGTTTCAATGAGTAGGTAAAGAGGCGCACAAGTGTGTTCATTTTCCTTTAGGAAAAAACACTTAGGCGCGCAAGTGTTAGTGATTTCTAAAAATTATACCTTATTCCTCTTTTTTAGACCTTCCATTCTCGGTAAATAATTACCTTAGAAGTGTTTGGAAGACTTGAAGAAGAGACTTGGGCGTTCAGAGCTCTGTGTCTGAATTCTGGAAAAATTCATCCTCGAAATGGGTGGCCCACAGGGTCTATTTATAGGCTGCTGAAGACCCTAGGTGGTTTTCAAAGTGGGCGCGCAAGTCATTTGTGCGACCATTAGGGGGTGCGCAAGTGTACTTGCACGACAGTGAGGGAACTTGCGCGACACATGTGCATTTGAAGCCTTGTTCATGCCTTTGTCGATTTTTGATGTTTTCTTCAAAGGATGAATCAATTTGTGCTAAGTCATTTCCCTTTCCATTCCTTTAGACAATGTGATGAAAAGGAGCATCAACAACTACCTACCAAAATCTCATCAATTCTCACTCACCGCAACATGAATGAGATCTCCAAGAAAAAATCACTACAACTTTAAGACCCATTTCTGAGATGTTGTAACCCCACACCCCCTTTCTCACCACCACCATTTCCCCAATCATTCTTCTAGAACTACATTGTTGATTTAAATGGAAACACAACAGTAGAAAACCCAATCCAAAGCTTAATTTTCGTGAACATAACATACTATTACCATTATGATCACATGAAGAATGACATGAATTTATCCTAAGTTTCATGATCACCCATCCACACTGGTATCGTGGATTCTTCGCACGGTACCATATATGGACCTCATCATAGTCCTCATGGTCTCACACTTTCCATTAATAACACACTGAAACTGTCTCGATATCACATGATTTTTACATCACCAGATTTAGGTCCCAAATGCCTCCTTATTCACCTGACCATTATTTATATTTGTTCATCATTATCTCCCTCAATTAATTCCCAATATAACACTCAATTATCTATACATTTTCCCAAAAAAATCCAAATCACGTGACCACCCTCACCTGAGTGTCACTTCCACAATTTAAGAATCCATTTATTCTTTTGTCACCCATGTATTGTCCACCCAAAATCAATATTGAGTCCTCCAAAACTCATCACCCAACAAAATTATTTTAAAAACAATGATCTGTCCTTTAGAAATCAACCATAAAAATAAGTAAAGGCACATATGTGCCTACCAAAGATAGAAACCAAGGAATAATCATTTAATTTCACAAAAACATTATGTCACCAACTGTGCATTTATTCCAACTCTCATGTAACAACTCATGATTCATATTCCACGACACGAGCAACATTGGTAGAATCTTCCTTGAGTATAACCTCAATTTTATCCATTTTTTTACTCATAGCCAAAAAAGAGTTTCATCTCCAAAACAATTATCTTTTCCACTATCCCTATAGACCAAACATGCACCAAATATCACTCTATGGGAACCACTGCCAAATCCCAAAATTTCCACTCATGCCTCACAAACTTAAGGAAACTCACAACCTAATCAAACCCTCCCATGGGTCACCCTTGAAGGTCTAATAAGACAAACTCCCTAAAACAGAGTAATTCCTAAAAAGATAATTGTCTCTACCACTATTCTGTATACATAAATCCTCAAACATCCCACTACTCATGGGAAGAAATCCTTCCCCTCTTCTAAAAAACTGCATCTAATGCAAAATCAAACCATTTACTCTAGGTCCCACACTAATGATAATCACAAATGTAAATTGGTACAATGATCCAAACACCCACCCTAGGGTCCACAAAACAACTCACATGGTTTCAACTCACAAGACTCACCATATCCACATTAATAGAAAACATTTCACAACTTCTTGGTCCATACTTGTCCAAGGATATAAAAAAATCATTCAATTAACTAGAACAACCAAATACATCAATGTATCACATCCCCTAACCCAAGGGATAATAATTAAGTCACTCTCACCACCCAAAACCACCCCATACATAGGGTTAACAACCAACCAAAGGGATAACCACCACTAGTTCCCCTAATAGTTCTATTATTTTCCCATTTAACCTCTTAATTAAACATAACCATTTAAAACACAAAGTTTCACATTTCAAGAAATTACATTTCAAAAAACAAGAATTTACACATTAAAAATCATTTAATTAACACAAAATTTCATAATTACATTATTTATTAAAATTAATATTTCATAAAATTACCATTAAAGACAATTTCTAGGAGTGATCAATAACCTTAAACCATAGGCAAAAATCAGACAACAAAAATGATAGTCTTGTGAAACTATCAATCACAAGAATTATATGGATGACCTATTAAATTTAGGTTCTTAGTATGATTAATGAACTCAAAAACCCTCTCCTATCATACCAAACCAAGAGATTGAACCTCATACTTTAATAACATCACATTCAAGTGAACCACTCAGGGTGGAATTATCAACCAACCATAAAAGTACTAACCAATAAATCCATTCCAACCATGGAAAACTATGTTTTCCCTTGGAACATGGGGAATTTGGAAGATAGGATGAGCTCATTACTAATCACCAACAAGATCATAGTATTATTTATACCATTCCCAAATACTAAAAAAAATAAAACCTACCCCTGATGTCATATTGTAACATTCTTGAGTTAGTAGACATTATATATAGTTCCCCGAGCTATTTCATCACATGACCATAAGCATGCCTACCCATACACCAAGGGATTCCAACTACCAGTGTGGTTTTATGGACAAACATTGGGGATACAATACCAATTTCTCATATAATGACACACCATAAATAATATTACCATATATAATTAAAATAACCAAAAAATAAATTCAAAGTATGTGAAAAAGCCAGCTAAAATGATGGAAGGCCTAATACATCAATGATATGTACACTCTACATGTCAGGTAGTCATAAAAATGATACCCAAAACCAATATTAAAAAAATACCCGAACACATATCTGAGTCCCACGTGGTCCTGACCTCCCATACTCCAACATGTTATCCCATGTACAAAAAAACACCATGTACTTTTCCTGATACTATATAAAAAAAGTAGCTTATTCTTGGGTACCTTGATGCCATGGAGGCCCAAGAAGGGTGTTATTACAATGTAGTAGGCCATAGAAAACCATTTTTAAAGAAAAAAATGTCAATAAAGTAGTGTATGTAGATAACCAATTTGAAATAAATAAACAAGTAAATAGAAGGAATGTAGTTATTTGTAGAGAAATTATCAAATAACTTGTTTTCTAATTAATTTATCTATGGTAAACAAAAATAAAATAGTTTCTTTAACACTGAAAGCCTAATCAACATAATAAGGGTTTACATACTTTTAATCACAATGGAGCATTCCCTAAATAAATTAGTTTATCAAATTACCTTGGAGACATAGTCCTATAGTCAAACCATGTCTATATGTTAGGGAATAATAGTGATTCAGTCTAACATAACAAATTTAAAAAATACATTAGTGGGTTTATATCATCAATCTGGTACTCAAAAAATATGGAGCCTTGTCCCATTAGTTAGGTTCATAGAGATTGATTCCAACAACCCAACTCATAAAATGCATTGATGGGGCCAAGATCATCTGTCTACCCACCCCAAAAATGGAGCCTCTATCCATAAGTTGGGTGTATAGAGCCTCGGTATGACAAAGTTACTCAAAAAAATTGAGAAAGAAATGAGTAAATGCCTCCTTAAGAGCATGACCTAGTTAGAATTACAAACCACATCTCATTAAACTTGTATACCTTTATAACAAGAACCCCCTTTTCCCTATTAACAATTAGACAAAAAAATACATCAATTATATTTCATAAACCATGTTAACATGACAACATAATTTTCATGGGTTCTATCTCAAAAAAAATTCATTTCTAATTATATGTTCCCAATAGTCCTTTAAGACCAAATCATGGAATAAGTCAAAAATCAGAATAATTTTTTGAAATAATCTTGAAGAGTCCCCTTTAAAACATGGTTATTCCTATTTGAAAACCTAACAATTATCCGAGGATTTCATTTCTATTTAAAACCATTTTAAATAATCATTAAAAATATTTTCAAAAAAAGGGGGACCAAACCCTAATTTCAATTCATAAATTGAAATCTATAAAGAAAACAACTTTATAAATGACCATGAGGCCAAAACCTCATTTTTTAAAATTTCCCACTTTCAAAAAATCATTTTCTTCCATTAAATCCATAATCGTATCAAAATAAAAAATTATTTATTTAACCCATTTTCAATATCCCCTTATACATATCAAAAAATCCAAAATATAATCTATTAAATTTACCTTTTTATCAAATATCAGATACTTGATTACAATTTATAATACATTCACTCTCATAATTCCTCTACCTCAATGTTTACCAATTCATATACGCATTTTCGAGTGTTCATCATACACCATGGGTAGCCCTAGGTTTGGTCTCACATCATCAATGAATATAATGGAGTATGTTAATGTTATAACACCTCAATATAAAGTCCAAAATCACATTCCATACCCCTAGATATAAAAACGGATCAAGGAAAAATATTAGCACAACTACATACAAATACAACACATAAACACTATGGGAAGAATATTTTAGACCACCTACATCTTGTCCATTGATAAATGATTTCTCAACCACCACCATTAATTTGATCAAAAATTACTATTAATGTTCAAAAATATAATCTATTGGAAAATTTAGGGTTTAGTTTTTCAGAAAGAGAGGAAACCACACACCAAGATTATTTTGAAAAGTTTAAAGAAGGGAGTCAAATACTTATATAGAGCTTTTATTAACCATAAAAAACACTCCAAACTCCCATGAATTAAAGTAGAATCAGCCATTGTGTTGTGAGGAAAGAATATTTCATCAGCCACGATTTAAGGGGTGAATGAGGGATAAATTCAATTGACAATGAAATAATATCAGGTGGAAAAATAATAATTTCTTACTTTTTACGAATTTCAGGTTTTTTCCGTAATGTTTCTGATGCCATGACAAAAACGTGTGTCTCTCTATTTCCATGAGGTTCAAGGATGAAAAATATCCTAGAAGAACTCACATGGTTTGGAAAACAATGCAGATACCTTGTGCTTGCCTCTTTAGAATAGGAGGTCTGGTTACACGGTTTGCCTGGCCAGAGACACAGTTTTCATTTACCGTGTGACAACTGTGCACTGCACATTTCTTAGATTTTTTACTCTCACATCAGCTCCCTAACACCAATGACAACCCCAAAACAACCCCATAATCCCATTAATTACTTTATTATCTAAAATAATTGATGTTTAACAAAACTTTAAAAATGTAAAAACATCCATGAATGGTCAAGATCTTACAAAATAAGTTATTACAAAAATCATGATGCATATGAGAAAAAAGGCAAATTATAATGATATAAAATATAACAATATCCTGACGGTGTGGAATGTAAATGATGATATCAAAATATCATTGAATAAATGGAATGTGGAAACATTTTAAAACATGAAATCTTAAGCATAAGTCAAGGACTGTCTCCATGACATAAAAACATATGGTCCTAGTCTAAGTACCCATGAACCATACACGATCCCTCATCAGATAAAAACATTTACCAATACATTATACCACTATTAGGGAACACATTCATATTTCTAACATTACAAGTTCCATATAAATCATTTATCATAAGAATGTTTTTCATAATTTCAATACCATATTTTGAATTCCCCAATCAATGAAGGATAATTATATATAGGTGAATTTATATGAATTTAAAAATATAGTTGGGTATTTAAAATAAAATAGTTATAACATTTAAAACATGTAGATAATTTCCTCACCATAATGGGTATATATAAAAGATTATAGAAGTGATTAATGATAGAGAAAGTTTGTCTTTAAATATTTTTGAATAATTTGAAAAGTAATGCAATTACTATACACTCAATAATAGATAATAAACTGATAATGAAAATTCTTATAGCAAATGAATTTCATGATTTGAAATGGGTAGGGGAACCCCATACATTAACAGGTTGCTTCTTAAAGCTTTGTAGGATATACATGGAACCTTAGAAACTCCTTATAAAATATACTGAGAGATAAAAAGTAATGAAATTAATGCTAAATTCCATTATAGTGATAGGTAATTTGATATTGAGTGGATACTTATATAAAAATAAGGTAAATTCATTATTAATTTCTAAACATTTCCCCAAGACATATAATTAATAATAAATGAAAAACAATTGGTCATCACATTTTTTTAAACATGAAATTTTACTCGAGGGAGTGGTTTCTAATATTGTAATATGTTCAGGAAAAAACTTCTTTAATAAATAATATTTTTGATTTTCAGGGGATTCTTTTTCATAATTAATTTTTTTTATATCCATCGCAATTTACTTTATGTTTTGGAAGATTCATTATTGGTTAAGAAAATTATTCATATCACTTTAAGAAAACATATTTTTTTAATATTAATAATTTTGGTAATTAAATAGATTTATGTCATTATTAAATCAATTTTAAGTCATTATGATGTTATTATAACTACTGTATATTTATAAGGTGTTATTTTTTCACTTCAAAAAATTATTATCTCAAAAAATTATAAAAAATCACCATTTGATAATAATGATTTTATGATTCCAAAAATTAAATTTATTTCATAAAATTAGTTTTATAAATATAATAAATTTAGTTTTTAAATAGACAGTATTATTTTATCAAAATACTGGCTTTTATGACATGTTCACATATCACAACAATATGAAAATTTCTAGGGACTTCACAAAATTATAAAATAATTTATAATAAAATAAATAATGTCTTGTAAGAAAATTTAATGGAAATTAATTTTATTTAAAAATATTTAATTTGTCATAAAAATGAATTACCAACATATATATTACAAAAATATTTTTTATTTGTATCTAAATATATCTTCATAATATTCTTCTTATATTCATGAAAAATAGTAAAAAAATTAAGGAAAATAAGAACAATGTAACCATTATTTTTGTTCTAAAATTATAATTTAAACCATTATAAAACTATTTTCTAGATAAAACCCCTATTATTAAATAGTTTATGACCTAAGTGTAAATTGTATGGTAGTACGTTCATGGGGTGGTTTTAAAAAAATGATAGGGTGATGAATTCTATGAGATAGAACATATTCCATAATAGATTTTTTTGAAGTCTTAATTATTGAATCATGTCTTGGTCATGAAAAGGGTGAACCGTAGTGATGCCATCTCCCTTACAAAATATTACAAATGATCTTCATAAGGGATGGTCCAACAAGTTGATGCCAATACTTATTTCTTATATATTAGCTAGATTTTATTATTACGCTTAATATATACTAATATTAATGGTAACATTATAATAGCTATATTACTAATAGACATAATGTTTTGTGGTAATAATATATAATGGTTATATTATAACTTTATCATGAAATTATAAAAAATTATTGTTGATATTATTTATGTGGTTCATATGTTCTATATTATAATACATTAATAAATGGGATATATGCTCACTCAAATAGATACATTTATTCATTAAAATTTGGTTCATTAAATTCTTACCCTATTATAAAATTGAATCTTGATATTTAATTTCATACCCTGAAAAAGATGAGGTTGACTCTAATCCATTTTTTCTTTTGGATAAAATGTTTCCTATTCATAGTTACAGTTCTACCATTCTAATTTGACTAGGTGAATTATCTTTTTTTATATAAATTTATATCTATGATCTTAGATCATCAAAAGCTTCTCTTTGTATGAAGGTTCATTATCTAATGTAACCACCACTAGATTTAGTACATGTGAGTTACTTGTTATATACTTACACAAGAGGGATAAATGGAACACATTATGTAATTAGATATGTAAGGTTGGAGTGTTAGTTGATAGGCCACATCTATGATGTGATCAAGAGCCTAAAATAGGATGATTTATATTGGAAATGGATTTATCTTCCTCACAAATCACTAACATTATTCCATATACATATATAAAGGAACACCTTATCTACAACAATAAACTCATTATCTTTCCATCAATAGTTAACATATGTTTTCAATTTATATTATATGTATTTCATTTGATGAAAAATTGATTGAACCATGTATGTTGTCTCTTGAATATTATTGGGTCATATTAGATTTATTTATCCAACTTCATCTTGGCTTGTTTAATTCATGCACCTATTCTAATATAAAGACTCCTCGTGTTCCATTTTTGTTCCATAATTGAAATGGTTTTCATTTAATAACTCAACCAGGGAAGGTGACAATTTCAACATACTTGGAAATCGATTTAATAATAACTAAACATATCATATATAGTTTGAATGATTTTTTAGACTATCCATTTTTATAAGTGTGAAAAGTAGTTATAAAACTCTAATTTTATCCAATTCTAGCTAGATAAATCTATATAAACTTAGTGAAAACCTGAGATCCTGTTATGATATGATGGAGAGCGGTGCTCCTAGAAACTTTACCGCTTAATTTATGTATATCCTTGATTGTTAGTCAAGATAGAAATATTGTTTCCTGGGATTTAAATGGTCTAAATAAATATGGTGTTCAACTACAACACAACTGGTGGTATAGCCTATAGATGTCTTGGAAAATCAAAAAATGTTAACTTTGGTGATGTTATATTATTTCAATGTTGGTATGTTTAATGCTTACATCATACCATTAGACACATTTCATTCAGACCTAACCAATTGGATTATAAAGAATGAATATATAAATTCTAGAATAAACATCTTCACGTTGTCCCCCCAATAGTACAACTATATATATAAAAAAATATTTATGCTCTTTGTGGATAGAAAATGTTCATTTTTATCATTATTTAGTAGCTCTTTGTTTATTTCTAGTTTAAGGGTTTGTATAGTTACATCCCAACTCACACAACTCCTACATTAATCACATTTAATTATATGGTTTTTTCAATCCTCATTGCATCCACGTTATTCTGTATCTTTACGTAATCTATTCAGGATTTCTAAAACCTATTCAAAAGGATGGTTGAGTCATAATTTGAGAAAGTTATGATGAAGTAATTATTTTTATGATTCCCATGTGAAGCCTTTATATATCATAAAATTTTTAATCCTTATCAATCCTTATCATATATAACATTTTTGAATATTTTCTATTTAAATAATCTCCCACTTGAGGCTTATTTGATCTATATATATATCACACTATTCTGTATAGAGATAATTCCTACAAATATTCCATGAATATATTACTAAATCAAACTCTAGATCATGAATTGGATAGTTATTCTCAAGGATGTTCAATTTTGGAGAGGTATATGCTATCAAATTTTCATTTTTCATGAGTTAAAAAAATACAATACATTCATAGACGCATCATCTTTGTTCAAAAATCCATCCCCACTAGTGGATAGTGTGAATTTATGTGGACTAATTATCCACTTAAATAAATTTTTGATGCTCTCTTCAAATTCATTAATCAGTAAAAGCACCTCTACATTTTATGTTAGATTTGTTCTTAAGTTCTGTATTGTCTAGAAACATAATCCATATAGGCCAAATCCTAATCTAGTGGGTCACATGGTCCCAAGTTTACCTCCCTATACAATAGATTCTCCAAACTATGAGTGAGGGTGTAGGGGTGGTACATTGGGGAGACTAGTCCCTCATGTTAGAGTAGCACAGTGGATACATCGAATAATAAAAAGTGGAGAGAGCATAATTTAAATAGTCAGAATCATCAACTATTGAATCCTAAATAGATAATTGAACAATCATATAGCAGAAGAAAAATATAATTGATAAATACAATGAATGGAATTTCAGAATTTTCACTATATGATTCATTTAATGCTCGTAAAAAATGGGAATAGTGGAATATTCATATAGTCATACTAAAATAAGTAAAATAATAAAAAATATATACTCCACAAGCATCTCTAGTGAATTATCGATCCTTTTATCCTATGCTCTAGTTAAGATATATATATATATATATATATATATATATCAACAACTAATAGTAGGGCACTTCCCATTATCAAAACCTATAGGAAGATGGTCTTATGGGGTTCTAAAAGTGGGCCAAGTAGTGTGTTAGATAAAAATATCTGTAGTTCACCACTAACATTTTCTATATATAATTTGAGTAATGATCATATATAAATTGTGTGAATGTAAGAAGTAAAGTAAATAAATTATGAATAAATAAATTTCCGTCTTATCGGGTTCCAAAAGAACACCTGGCAGGTCTACCTATTTCAGCTCGTGGATGAATTGTCTATATGATCATGTATTTACAAATACATAAATGGTAATAGTTTACACACACACACACAGACAGACAGACACACACATATTTATTAGTTGTATATTTTATTCACATATATGAACCAAGTGCATTACAACACCTAATGGCCATTTACTAGGAATACTATTGTGGGATAGACTAAAATGTAACACATATAAATCCATGACTAATCTGTGAGACTAAAATATACAATGATAGGTTACATGCTCACCATATTAATAGAGTGGGGATTAACTGACTGCCACTCAGTATGGAAAGTGATAACACCATGGAAACACTCTAGATATGTAATGTGGTTCATAAATCCCATCTCCCCTATCATATCACTGGTCTGAGATGCGATACTCAACACCTGATGTAAGGGATCTTGAGATGTCACATTCAACTGAGTCCTTTACTGTTGTTCACTTACTATATAAAGTCATATTATAGATATAATTTTAATGGTTTTCACCACACATTCATTCCATTTATATACCCAATATACGTAGTATAGTTATATTCATTTGGAGTATTTTACATAAGGAATAATCTCTAACGTATATCACTAACAAGTTCAATTGAAATTCAAACAATGGATTTCCTAAGAATATTTTAATAAAACATAAATAAGGGGGATGGACTTACCAAACCTTAGGTAATTCCATTTAAATCCAATTTATTTACTTTTAAGAAAAACAGCCCAACATTAAATATCATTTTCATTTAAAACAATTCCAGTCACTTTACTAAAACATTCAAAACCATATATAAGGATCATGGTCAATGGAAAGTGTCATGATCAATATATTTATAGTATTATACCATCATTCCTAATCTATTATATATAATTTCATTCACCTAATAAAATTTTTCTAACTCATTATGACACGGAAAACCCATTTCAATAGCTTAAGTTCCAAGGAAAGATGACATGGGAAACATGACATATTTCCACTTGGGAAATGCCTACAATAAAGGGGAAAAACCAAATAGGTTATTTGTATTAATTTAAATACACATGATTCAAGGGAAACCTGATTTAAAAACCAACCCAAAATCTATTTTTTTTCTATTCACTTTAAACTAATTGGCTCAACTATACAATTCCAAGTGGTACACCCATGGGCGACCTTATAAGGTATGTATACCCTTTAAATAACCTAACAAGGATCAATTAAAATGTATCTAGGTTCAAGTTTCAATAAGACATGAATGAATTGTTGCAATTGAGATTCTAAACCATGGCTGGAATATGGCATGATTGAATAATTTTCAAATGACAAAAAATCGATGAGAAAACAATGTGACTAGCTACATCAAGGTAATAGACAAAGTCGCCCTTGATATAAGCCTAATATTTGAAAAAAGTTGAAAAATATCTAAGAAAAATTCCAATTCCTAGAAAATAATGAAAATGATAGAGAACCTAAATTGTGAAAGGGATCTATATGATAATGATGATATAAAGGGTGAGTGAGGTTATCCTTAACTTTGGATATCCAATGCCTTCGATGTATTGAGAATATGGGGCCAGACGAGAGTGTTGTAGATGATCTGAGATTGGAGGAGAAAAGAGATATACAAGAAAAGAGAGCCAATAAAAACCATTTGAGGAAGGATAATAAATAGAAAAGGGGATAAAATAAATGATGATGGGAAGATTTTAATTTCCCCCCAAAATACCCTATCACATGGTTTTGGTGCACATTTATCCAACTTTGCACCGAACATGCATGGTTTTCGGTAGGTAAGGGAAACTCCAAGTCATTAGGAAAACAATATAAATAATTGTGTGTAGACTATGAATAAAGTATCCATCCACAAATAGCAACTGGTAGCACAACCATGTGCCCTGGGTCACACGGTTGCATACAAACCATGTGTCTCATCTTGTTATCTCATTTTTGGAACTCCAACCTCAAAAATATCCCTATATGATCATGTGACCTCTATGAATTGATTATAAATCAACATTATATAGAGAAAATATCCTTTTAAACATAAAATTACATGATTTTAACCATAATTATTCATCAAAGGAAAAGCCAAATATTGAGAATTATACTGTCTTAGAATACTAGGTACATTAAATAGAAAACATGGGACTAAAAAAACCCTTATTTATTTAATATTCAAAAAGCTATCCTAACATACATTGATCCCTTACATATTCAAAGGGTACCCTTGGGATCACATGAATGAAGGTATGAGCTAAAATCCCTATAAGGGAAAAAACATATTAATAAAAGATTAACACATGGGTTATACGGAATGGCATAATGAAACCAAAAGGCATGGAATAGATGAATCATAACACATAAACATGGGATCATATAGACATTAATTCATAGTGATTTTAGAGAAAGATAAATCATGAATGTATCATCATTCAAATCTTGTTCCACATAGAGGAGCACAGGTCAAGGTTAATGACCTAGACCGTTGTATATGGTAGCACGAGTCAAGGTTAACCGAAAAGAGTATTGCACATGATGCCTCATGATAATAAAACATACCCAATTAATTTTAGAGCTATTTAAGAAAACCCATATTAACATTTTTATTAATATTCTTGCAACATATAGATTCCCACATAAACAATCATAAACATAAGGTCACCCAGAGAAATAAATAGATATCATAATCATGTCATAAAGCATAACGAAAGTTATATCATAAAGGTGTCCATTAAGGAAAGGAATTAGAAATTATGTGGACATTCATAAGTTAAAATAGGAATATAACATGGTATGTGATATCATATATAAGTGACAACATTTAAAAATAGTATTTATGACTTTTTAGCATTAAAACATTTTAGTGCAATTTAAAGGAAAACACTAACAAATATTTAAAATAGAAAAGGGAATAATATTTTTTTAAAAACCAGAAGTAATATAAGAAGGTTTAATAAAAAAATTGTTTTTTTAAATAATGTTGGAATAAAAATATGATATAGTTCAATTGAAATTGTGTACGAATTCGGGAAGACTCCTTAAAATAGGTTTTCTTATTGGGAATTATTGGGGAGGGAAACATTTTTATACACATATATCCCCAAAAGAGAACGATGAATGGATATTGAAACATGAGTTTTGATAATATAAAAATAGTTTATAAGATTTATATAAACTGAATAGATATATTCATTTAGGTAAAAAGAAAGATAGAGAAATCCTAAAGAATAAAAGAGGTTTGAGTAGAATCCATTACGGAATATTGACATGGTATCGAGTGTACTTAGCATGGATTAATGAGAGATAAAGGGGGTTTGTCATAATTTATATTTCACAAGGTCATTATGGATAAAGGTGAGAAATTATACACCAACATTAGGAATTATGTGTAAAATGACATAACATAGAGAGATTCTTGAATAACAGTGCAAAAGTGAGAATCCCTTACCATAAGCCTGATGGGGTTCTTCACTTGATCCTAGTGACCTGAGTAAAAAAACTAGGTTCATTAATTAATATTTATAGAGCTCCTTATACATGGAATTTATTTAGAGTAACCTTATTAAGTTTTTTCATGTCCTTTTTGATGAGTTAAGAGGTTTAATTTCATTGTTTGGGATTGTTTTCTTCCTTAGTTTTAATGATTGGTTTACTTATATTCATGTTTAGATAAATATGTATGATAATAATGGTAGTACATAATTGAAGTTATATGAAATTAGTGAACATCCAAAATATTACATGGTTATAAATTTCTTTTGGTTATTTGGAGTTAAGGTGAATCATTATATAAAACATTAATGATAAATGCTCGGATTAATTTGGTGATTTTTTTCTTAGTTAACTTGTTTTATTTTATTGGTTTACATCATGTTTGAAAAAATATTAAAGGAAATACCATAAGATAAAATACATATTTAACAGTCTGGTTCAACAATATTTTTTTTCATGACCATAATTTAAGATAGTAATAGAAATTCATAACCTATCATCCTTCAATGTGATAAATTAACACATCTTAGTTGGTGTTTTCGTTTCATTCGTATAAAAGAAGGGGAATGGAGAGATGATAATCAATAATTCCATTATAATAAAAAAATTCAAGTACATGTATGGTAATAGATTTTTTATACCATTTGGATAAGGATAGGTTAAGAAAGAAAAAGAAAAACGGAACTTGAAATGAAAATGAAAGAAAAAAAGAGGAATTTACTTCTTGATTTAATCCTCTTTGAGAGCCTCTTAAGAGGAGAGTATTTGGACTTTTGAGGATACCAAGGGATACAGGACATGGGGGGGATATAGGAGAGATATTTTGGTAAAATTTAGGGAAGTTAAAATTCTTTATTGGAGTGAAGAGAATAGGAGAATGTGGTGGTTTTATAGTAGAGGGTAGGAGGGTTTTCCTAATATTTTAATTAATAGTTTATTATTTTTTTCATAAGATAGGAAATAGTGATTATTACATGACTGAAAAATGTAATACGTGCACGTGACTTTGATTCCATGACCATTTACATCTTCCACGACTCAAGTATGATGAAGAAATTAATTTACTTAGAATTTATCGTAAATTATAACATTTTACTATTCACAAAAATTCAACATTTTTTGAAAAAAACCAAAAAATCACCTTATCAATTATTCAACATATATAATCCAAGAATGAAATCCATTTTTCCAAAATAAATTTTTAAATATGATTATTTTAATTTTTAAGTAACATTATAATTTACATGAAAAATACATATTTTATAACTATAACTGATTTTATAATGTTTTCATAAATTACATATGGTCTTATAAAATAATATTAAAACAAAAAGACATAAAAAATTTAATATATGAAAACCTCTTAGGAAAATAAATTCTATTTTAAATTAATTAATTAATTATAGTTAATTATTTATGACTTAAAAAATATCAATAATTTTACTATGGTTATATTTTAAATTATAAGATGCCTAAATTTTATTTATACATTCATATGTGAGGTTACTATTCTATTATATGATTTAAAATTAATAAGGTTCATATTATTATTCATAAGTGTGTGTTACTATTCATAAGTGTAGGTTACTATTCACCAAAAATTTTTGTTTGTTCTATCAGACACTAAAAAATCCCTGAACACAACCATGTATTTCATATTTTTGAAATTCAAAACACCGAAGTTGAAAAATTTATATTAAAAAATAGGTTATGACTATCTCATTAAAACAAAATGTTATTTTATAGAGACATAGTGTTTCATTCTTTTCATTAAATTTATTTTTAAATCCTTGGGTTATAAAATTCTTCCCCCCTTATGAAATTTTACCCTCGAAATGTATTTTTACATTATAAGGCGAAAACAGGTGAGGGTTTGAACACATAGATAATAATAACATAGAAGGAAACATAAAACATAAAAGGATAAACTTGTAAGGGAAAATATATCCTAACTTGTGATTCCCTTGGATTCAATCTAGGTTATCCATGATCTTTTTCCTCACATTTATTCTTATGGATTCTTTTTTCCCTTAATAATGGTTCATACTATGCTTATGAATTTACCAAAGAACGTCCCCTAGGAGTATCAAAACAAGAGTACATAAAGGCCCGTTGTCATGCACTAGTTCCCGTATGAGTGTAGCTCTAAGAATTTTTTTCATTTTTTCCCCACGATACATACATTCCATAAACACCTCTACCTGTTTGAATCTAGGAAGGGATGAATTTTCTTGGTAAACCACTTAATCTATACTTTCAAAAATATATGAGTGTTTTCTTATACCTAGTCTTATCCTTATGGTTATTAGTAAAGTGATATATTTTTAATCTTAAAAAATAACTATACCATCCTATTATACCAACTATAAAGAAGCTAGCCTTTTACACATAACATTATAATATTTTAAGAAAAATTATACATCAGAAAACAATCCAAGGATCGTCAATTATTATGTCTTGGAATACTATGCACATTAAAGTGAAAACATGGGAATTAAAAATAGTTCTTTATTTAATCTTAATAAAGGGATCATAACATCCTTGGAGCCCTAACATCTGCAAAGGTTACCCTGGGGATCACATGAACGAGGGATGAGCTAAAATCCCAATAATGGTAAAAGCCTAGTAATAAATCATTAACACATGAGTTAAAAGGCATGGAATAATGAAAAAAAAGGCATGTAACACATGAATTATAACACATAAACATGGGATTGTGGAAACATGAATTCATAAAAATTTGGGGAAAAAATAAATCATGACTTTAGAATGAGTCAAGGCTTGTTGCACATAGAGGAGCACAAGTCAAGGTCAACCACCAAGACTATTCCACGTGGTAGCATGAGTCAAGGCTTACTGCCAAGATTGTTTCATATAACATCTCAGGTGACTAAACCTTACCCAATGCATTGGATCACTATCTGTGAGCACCCATCTTAACATGTTCATGATTATGCATTCAAAATATAGAATCATACATAAATATACATAAACATAAGGGAACCCTTGAAATGAAATGGGTATCATAATCATGTCATTAGTCATAACGAATGGGAATATCATAAAATTTTCCTTGAAATAAAGGCATTAGAAAATACATGTACATTAGTAAGGTAAAATAGGAATATAACATGGTAGGTGTTGTCAAATAGAAGTTACAACATGTAAAAAGAGTTTTTAATAACTTATGGCATTAAAACATTTTAGTGGGGTTTTAAGGAAAACATTAACAGTCATTTAAAATAGAAAAGGGATTAATATTGTCTAAGAAACAAAATATAATCCAAGAATGATTTCATAATAAAAACATAGTTTTTATAAAAAAATTGCGGCTTAAAACATATGGTAGAGTGCACTTGAAATTGGGTATGAATCCAAGAAGTTCCCTTAAAACATTTTTTCTTATCGGGAATTATTGAGGTGGGAAACATTTAAAAACAAATATGTGCCCAAAAGATAAGGATGAATGGATCATGATAAATGAGTTTAGAGATTATACATAGAAATTATAATATGTACATAAATATAATAGATAACATCATTTTTGTAGAAATAAAGATGGGTAAACTCGAAGGAATAATGGATGTTCGGGTAGAATACCTTACAGAATATCCTAATGGTATCAGGTGTACATAGGAGGGATTAATAAGAGAAAAGGGGTTTCTCATTCATTATACACCCTGAATTATGTATAGGGAAGGTGCATAATCATTCCCCAACATTAGGAATTATGCATAAAGGTACATAACATTGAAGAGATTCTTGAATAAATGAGAGAAAGAGATTCTCCCTTACCTTAAACCTGATGGTGTTCTTCGCTTAATCTTAATGACTTGAATAATTAAATTAGGTTCATTAATTAATAATTATAGAACCTAAAATTAATGGAATTGATTTTTTATAACCTTATTAAGTTCACTCATGACCTTTGTGATTAGTTAAGTGGTTCAATTTCATTGTTTGAGAGTGCAAGAACCCAGATCTTCTTTTCTGGTATGTTTTTCATTTTTCTAGAGTTTTTGAGAAAAGAGGAGTTTCTAGAAATTTTTTAGTTACACACCATGTACTATATGAGTACATTCCATGTACTTGGTTACCATGGGTAGCCATGTGATTGCTGTGTAGCAGCCTTGCACAAAACCATGTTGGATAACCTGGAGGCTGTGTAACACCCGAGACTTTTATGTTATATAAATCATCAAAGGAATCTTTTTCTACACAACACTTGCTTGGCTTGCTTTACACGCAATCGCGACCTTCCTCGATAGCTTGCGTCGTACGCAATACCGAGTTTCACTAAACAACAATATGCTATTAAAACTAGCCGTTATGAATAGTAATAACCACTTTTTGAAATTTTATAAATTTTATTTTTCAAAATGGACTTCATTTTTGGACTCAGAATATCGAAATTATCCTAGGGTGAAATTTTGGTATTTTTCTGAAAACTTTCAATTTTTGATGAATAGTGAAACCACTAAGTGGTAGGTTAAAAACTGAATTTTTGCATAAAACTTAATTTTACCGCTTCTGTGAATGGAATTTCAAAAATCCGAGAGACACGGTTAATATCAAGGACTAAAATGTGGTTCAATGAGATGAAAATAATTTTTTGGTGAATAGTAACTTTTTACTATTTTTACCGCGGTTAATAGTAAATAGGGTAACTAAGGGTAAATATGATATTAATATTACCCTAACACATGTCCTAATTCTATTGGACAAGTGTAATTCGACCAAAAACAAACTTAGGAATAAAATATGACCATTTAGGCCGACTTGGATTAGATTAGGACATTTATTATTAATTTATTTAAAGAAGGGTTAAAATAGTTAAAATCAAAGTTTAATAAGTAAATCATTTTTAATATAGGGTTATACATAAGATAAATTCGATTGTAAATATTCATTAGAAAGCTAAAACGATTTCCTACATGATGATATTTTATTTGTAATTTTTAGACATCAAATAATTTAATTTATTTATGACACAAAGATGATGCAGTAATTATCTTATTAATGAAATATTGACAAAATTGATAATATAAATACCAAAATAAATGTAATTTGAGACTTTTTATGAATTCCAATAATTTTCTAGGTTACTATGATATATTAGTATTGATTTAATCAACTTGGTTCGAACATATAATTCTGTTATGACTTTCACAAAAATCATATATCAAATAGTGTCAAAATTGACACAAAATAGTTTTTAAATAAACTATTATATTATTAATTGTTATTTTATTCCTAAAAATCTAAGGTTCGGCCAAATGACTTAGATAAGGATATATATATTAATAATAAACAATTTGGGGTTCATTTGGCATGTTATAGTAAGTGTATTAACCATATAGTGAAAGAAAACAAAAAGACACGGTAAAAGTTAAATTAATTAACTTAGAGTTAAATCTAATTGATAAGGTTAAAATAATACCCTAAACTTGTCTAAATCCTATTGGTTGATAGGATTTCGACCCATCCCCACTTTAGCTTCGAAATAAGACCCTTTGGAACCATTATAAACCGATTTTGACTTTAATATAAAATAATATTTTGAGATATTCCTAAGGTGCCCCTCTCCTCCCTTATAAAAGGGCACCTCCTCCCCCTCCTCCTCACACCAATTTGAGCACTCAAGCTCGGCCAACCCCTGCCATTTTCCCTTCTCCACTTCCCTAGAATAATCCTAGAGGTCCTGGTCTTCTCCAAAGACCAATCTTAGTTCCTTAAGTGGAGGATTCAAAAAGGCGTTCCAAAGAAGAGGTAATATCCATTACCGATATTTTCAATTTCTTTCTTCTTCAACTTCTTCTTCTTTAGTTGTTTCATGATAAAGTAATAACATCAGTATTACTTACATACTGATATGTTATTATAAATATGAAACAACCCTAATTCACCTTCTATCCATCCTACGGAAAAATGAAATCACCACGCGTGCGTACGTACGGAATACCGTCTCCACGCCGTGGTGTAATCTATTTTCCACCATCACCTTACAAGGATGGGTATAATGGTGTAATGAGTAACTACATATGATTATTATGAAGTAATATTGATACTGAAATAATATATATATACTCCAATACAATTCCACGATCATAGGAACGATATCATCACTCGTGCGTACGTACGGAATACCGTCTCCACGATGTGATGCGACTCGTTCTACATGATCTTCATTTCATAATGATTTTATAAATGAATTGAATGAATGAATATGGTATATACTACACTAATACCATTCTGGAAATGAATTATCTATAACCTAAAGATAAGAATAAGAATTTATTCGACAAAACACGCATAAGAACAAAAAGTTATAAAGACCCGAGTAACAAGTAACAATGAAATATTACTAACAAGAAGCTAATAATATGACCATATATGATATCATATAAATATGTATGATTCTGGAATAAGTCAATAACATTATTTAAACCATTATACAGGAGCTTCGGACACGAACAAAGCAACTCGGACCTAAGGTAAGGGAAATATCACAATCTCATTTTTATCCGAGATTGTTTATTCGTAAGTATTTACTGGGGTGTATTTTATCATCCACATCCTTGTTCCCTCAATATGTAATATTGTTTCCATCCACTTGAAATAGTTTAAATCCAATTTTACCCTTAGGTGAGTTTTTAGTAAAGAATATGAAAGGAATCTTTTGTCGTTTTTCCGTACGAGGTACTTTTTGACTTTTCCGACAAAAGTACGAAGAATGTTTTTTTTAACTTATACGACATGAATGGATTTTTAAAACATTACTTCAAAGAAGCTTCCTTTACAAGTTTTCAAGTTTATTTTTAATCAACCTATTTTATTTTAAAGTTGTATGACATGTTATGAAAGGAAAAATGTTTTTGAAGAAGAAAGGATATTTTCCTCAAGAATTCAATTCAAGTGTTTTATCAAAATTATTTTTCATCTAAGATAATAAAGGGTTCTGTTTCTATCCATATTTTTACATTGGTTTGACTATGTTGTGATGGAATTATGTTTATGAATTCCTTTATCATATATGAATTGATTTATGATGTCATGGTGTTTCAAGAATCCCATTTTTGTTATATGTGTTATGCGATGATGTATGTTTTATGATTATGTGGCACACATAAGAAAGGATTCATTATAAGATGGGTGGGACCTATATCTCCCTCCAATGCATTGGGTAATGATTTTATATCTCATGAGATAGACATGGCTGGAACAGAAGGTTATTTCGGTTCAGTGATACAGGACTGAAACGAGGAGTGAACTCGGTTCAGAAAGGGACTTTGTCCACTAAGATAGTCTTGGCAATGAGTCATGACTAACAAGAAATGATTTTCCATGATTATGTGTGCATGCCACAAAGATTCAAGTTTTATGTTATGATTATGGGGATCTCATTTTCACTTCTATGATTTATTCCATGTTAAGATATTATGATCTCTTTTGCAGGTTTTAATTTTCAAAAAGATATGATATGATTTTTATTTCCTTTATTTGCCCTTGCTGAGCATTTGAGCTCACCCTTTTATGTTTTCTTTTCCCCAGGTCAGGAAGATGGATATTAAGTAGAATATGCTAAAAGGGACCCTAGATATGATGAAATAAATGGGAGACACTGTAGAAGATTTATGAACCAGTTGTTTATGTTTCCCCAGTTTCTAAAGACACTATACCTATACGGTCCTTTGTGGTTTTGTCATATGTTGTAATAAGAGTGCTTCAATTTTGAAGTATTAACAATGTATGTAAAGTGTGGGTCGTTATAGTTGGTATCAGAGGAAAGGTATAGTCAACCTTTGGAAACTAGGATGTGAAAGCCTTAGTAAGAACCCTAAGGATAAGTCTAAGCATAGAACACAATCTTAGAAATGGCCATGAATAACCTCGGATAAGACCATAAGCATGAAAACTTTATTCTTGAATTATGTGGTTTCCTATTATAATTAGTGTTGCTCACACTATTCTTCTTGGTTTTAGTCAATGGCTGGAACCCGAAGGAACCGTGTTAATGCGGAATGCGATGGGCAATGCAATGATTGTCCCCCTGAGCAACCAAACGATATGGGAGCTGGAATGCAAAATCTTGTAGCCATGCTCACACAACTTTCTCAAGCTATGAATCATGCAGGATTTCCAAACGAACAAAGGAGGGAGCAACATTCTGTTGAATCCTTCATGAGGCAGCGTCCACCATCTTTCAGCGGGTCTACTGATCCATTAGTTGCTGAACAATGGATTAGTACTACTGAAAAGATATTTTCAGTTCTTCAATGTTCTGAGCATGATAAAGTCATCCTAGCAGTGTATCGTTTGGAAGGAGATGCTGATCAATGGTGGAATCTTGTTAAGAATACAAGGCAAAGGGATGAAATTGAGTCTATGGAATGGGACGAGTTCAAGAACTTATTTTTCAATAAGTACTTCCCTCGTATTCTCCGAACAAAGATGGAGAAAGAGTTCCTTGAACTGAAGCAAAGGGATGATGAATCTGTTGGTACCTATGAAGCAAATTTTACCAGACTTGCAAGGTACGCTTCTGGTATTATTATCCAACCTGAGAGTAAGATCGATCGATTCTTTAGTGGCTTAAAACCAAGTCTTCGAAGGGCGTTAGCCATAAGGGACTTCAATAGCTACGAGGAAATCGTTCGATGTGCTCTCAAAGTCGAGATGGAGATTGGAGTAACCCATCAGTCACATGGGTTTGATAAGAAGAGGAAGATGGAATTCAAAGAAAAATCTAAAGAGCACACGGAAAAGAAGATGAACTTTCCCTTATGCTCAAAGTGTGGAAAGAAACATGGAGGGAGTTGTCTTAAAGGGACAAGTAAATGTTTTAAATGTGGAAAGGAAGGTCATCGGGCATTTGAATGCCGTGATAATGGGAAGAAGATGTCTAATGATGCAAATAAAGGAAGGGATACACAGAATGAACCTGCTACACTTCAATGTTTCAAGTGCAAGGAGATGGGGCATTATGCCAATCAATGCCCAAATCCAAGGGTTGATGATGATGTTCGACATCAACAAACTCTTAAGGCTAAAGAAAAAGGAAAGTCACATGCAATTTCTATCAGCGATGTGGAGTACGATAACGATGTGGTGAAAGGTACACTTACCATCCACTCTAAAGTAGCAAATGTTTTATTTGATTCTGGATCCACCCACTCTTTTATTTCTGAAAAATTTTCTAAGGGTATCACCGTATTACCTCAACAATTAGATGTTGAGTTAGCTGTGACAACACCTAATGGCACATCAATCGCATCAGAAGTTTATAATTCTTCTCCGATCGAAGTTTGTGGGAAAGTGCTTCCTGCAAATCTTGTGATCCTTCCTTTAGTAGAATTTGATGTGATTCTTGGCATGGATTGGCTTTCTCTACATGGAGCTCATATCAATTGCCAAAGAAGGGAAGTCACATTTCATATTCCAGATCAACCTACGATCGTCTATCAATGCAAGGATGAACATAACCTTCCAGTGGAAATTTCTTCCATCTTATGGGTATTGATTCCACTAAATGAAGGTTATTTATCTCAAATGGTTGGTGAGAAACTCACGATTAAGAATATGCCCATTGTACGGGAGTTTGATGATGTCTTTCCGGAGGAATTGCCGGGTCTTCCACCAAATCGTGAAGTTGAGTTTTCAATAGAACTCGTACCGGGTGCTTTGCCTATTTCAAAGACACCTTATAGAATGGCCCCAATTGAGTTGCAGGAATTGAAGAAGCAACTCCAAGAGAATCTTGATAAGGGATTCATACGCCCTAGTGCGTCACCTTGGGGAGCACCTGTTCTATTTGTTAAGAAGAAAGATGGATCAATGAGACTCTGCATTGATTATCGAGAACTTAACAAGATCACTATCAAGAACAAATATCCTCTCCCACGCATTGATGACTTATTTGACCAACTACGCGGAGCTCAATACTTTTCCAAGATTGATCTTCGTTCAGGGTATCATCAATTAAGGGTCAAAAGGGAGGATATACCAAAGACGGCTTTCCGTACAAGGTATGGACACTATGAATTTATAGTGATGCCATTTGGTCTTACTAATGCCCCTGCTATCTTCATGGATCTAATGAATAGAGTCTTTAGAGACTATCTTGATCAATTTGTGGTAGTCTTTATAGACGATATTCTTGTCTATTCAAAGAGCAAGGAAGAGCATGAAGATCACTTGAGAATTATATTGAAGACCCTGAGAAAAGAGAAGCTTTATGCCAAATTTACCAAGTGTGAATTTTGGCTTCAAAAAGTTGCATTTTTTGGTCATATAATCTCAAAAGAGGGGATATCTGTGGATCCAGCAAAAACAGAGGTTATCGAAAGATGGTCAAGACCAACAACAGTAACTGAGATCCGAAGTTTTCTTGGGTTGGCTGGATATTATCGACGTTTTGTAAAAGATTTTTCACGATTATCTAATCCACTCACCAAGTTGACTCGGAAAGGAGTTAAGTTTGTCTGGACAGAGGAATGTGAAGAGAATTTCAAGGAGTTGAAAAGAAGGTTATCCAGTGCACCTGTGCTCACACTGCCTTGTAGTGGAGAAAGGTTTGTGATCTACAGTGATGCATCCAAGAAGGGATTGGGGTGTGTTCTTATGCAAAATGATATGGTGATAGCTTATGCCTCACGACAGTTGAAAATCCATGAGCAAAATTACCCAACACATGATTTGGAGTTGGCTGCGGTAATCTTTGCATTAAAGATTTGGAGGCATTACCTTTATGGTGAAAGGTGTGATATTTATACTGATCATAAAAGTTTAAAGTATATTTTCACACAAAAGGAGATGAATATGCGCCAAAGAAGATGGTTGGAGATGATTAAGGATTATGACTGCTCAATCCATTACCACCCTGGGAAAGCAAACAAGGTGGCAGATGCATTAAGTCGACAAGACCATGCTAGTTTATCCATGATGAGGATCACAAAAGATCCAATATTTATGGATTTACAAAGGATGGATCTTGGAATTATAATGGAAGGGGAAAAATCTTATCTTTCTCAAATGAATGTTCAACCATCTATACATGTGAAGATTAAAGAGGCACAGAAAGAAGATGTCGAGTTACAAAAGAAGGTGAGAAATGTTCCTGAATTCAACCTTGATTGTGATGGGATAATAAAGTTCAGGAATCGGGTTTGTGTTCCTCCCATCCCCGAATTAAAGAAAGAGCTGCTGGATGAGGCTCATAGTTCTTCATTCTCTATTCATCCTGGAAGCACGAAGATGTATAGGGACCTGAAAGAGTACTTCTGGTGGGATGGCATGAAAAGAGATGTTGCTGAATATGTCTCTCGATGCTTGGTTTGTCAACAAGTTAAAGCTGAGAGACAGAAGTCTAAGGGGATGTTACAACCATTACCCATACCCGAATGGAAATGGGAAAACATCACTATGGACTTTGTCACAGGACTTCCTAAAACATCCAAAGGCAATAATGCTATCTGGGTCATAGTTGATCGTCTTACAAAGTCTGCACACTTCATTGCTATTAGAGAGGATTTCTCTCTAGATCAGCTTGCCAGGATATATGTAAAGGAAGTGGTAAGATTGCATGGAGTACCACTTTCTATTATATCTGATCGAGATCCGAGATTTACCTCGAAGTTCTGGCGAAGTCTTCAGCATACTCTGGATACAGAGTTGAGTTTCA
Source organism: Viscum album (assembly GCA_963277665.1). Taxonomy (NCBI): domain Eukaryota; kingdom Viridiplantae; phylum Streptophyta; class Magnoliopsida; order Santalales; family Viscaceae; genus Viscum; species Viscum album. The sequence goes on from OY728166.1 coordinate 532,948,887, forward strand.
GCACTGCTTATCATCCCCAGACAGACGGTCAGTCTGAGAGAACAATTCAAACCCTAGAAGATATGTTGAGAGCTTGCTCAATGGATTTCAAAGGAGGTTGGGATCAACACCTACCTTTGGTGGAATTTTCTTATAATAATAGCTTTCACTCCAGTATTCAGATGGCTCCTTATGAAGCTCTCTATGGAAAGAAATGCAGGACTCCAACTTGCTGGGATGAAGTTGGGGAAAGAAAGCTATTAGGACCTGATCTCGTTGATGAAATGGCAGAAAAGGTCAGATCTATTCAACAACACATAAGAGCAGCTCAGAGTCGACAGAAAAGTTATGCCAACAACCGAAGAAAAGACCTAGAGTTTGAAGTGGGTGATAAAGTGTTCTTACGAATATCTCCCTGGAAGAGGGTTATGAGATTTGGAAAGAAGGGGAAGTTGAGCCCTAGATATATCGGTCCTTTTGAAATACTGGATCGTGTTGGGAAGGTAGCTTACCGATTGGCGCTTCCACCGAATCTCTCTCAAGTTCACGATGTGTTCCATGTATCTCTCCTGAGAAAGTACATACCAGATCCTTCACATGTACTCAGCTCAGAAGTTGTACCGCTGGAGCAAGATCTTTCTTATGAAGAACAACCGATAGAGATTCTGGATCGTAGCGAAAAAGTCCTACGAAACAAGACCACTCGCTTGGTGAAAGTTTTATGGAGAAACCACCAACTTGAAGAAGCTACATGGGAGCTTGAGGATATGATGAGGGAGAAGTATCCTCATTTGTTTGTTGCAAAGTGACGAATTTCGAGGGCGAAATTCTTTTTAAGGGGGGTAGAATGTAACACCCGAGACTTTTATGTTATATAAATCATCAAAGGAATCTTTTTCTACACAACACTTGCTTGGCTTGCTTTACACGCAATCGCGACCTTCCTCGATAGCTTGCGTCGTACGCAATACCGAGTTTCACTAAACAACAATATGCTATTAAAACTAGCCGTTATGAATAGTAATAACCACTTTTTGAAATTTTATAAATTTTATTTTTCAAAATGGACTTCATTTTTGGACTCAGAATATCGAAATTATCCTAGGGTGAAATTTTGGTATTTTTCTGAAAACTTTCAATTTTTGATGAATAGTGAAACCACTAAGTGGTAGGTTAAAAACTGAATTTTTGCATAAAACTTAATTTTACCGCTTCTGTGAATGGAATTTCAAAAATCCGAGAGACACGGTTAATATCAAGGACTAAAATGTGGTTCAATGAGATGAAAATAATTTTTTGGTGAATAGTAACTTTTTACTATTTTTACCGCGGTTAATAGTAAATAGGGTAACTAAGGGTAAATATGATATTAATATTACCCTAACACATGTCCTAATTCTATTGGACAAGTGTAATTCGACCAAAAACAAACTTAGGAATAAAATATGACCATTTAGGCCCACTTGGATTAGATTAGGACATTTATTATTAATTTATTTAAAGAAGGGTTAAAATAGTTAAAATCAAAGTTTAATAAGTAAATCATTTTTAATATAGGGTTATACATAAGATAAATTCGATTGTAAATATTCATTAGAAAGCTAAAACGATTTCCTACATGATGGTATTTTATTTGTAATTTTTAGACATCAAATAATTTAATTTATTTATGACACAAAGATGATGCAGTAATTATCTTATTAATGAAATATTGACAAAATTGATAATATAAATACCTAAATAAATGTAATTTGAGACTTTTTATGAATTCCACTAATTTTCTAGGTTACTATGATATATTAGTATTGATTTAATCAACTTGGTTCGAACATATAATTCTGTTATGACTTTCACAAAAATCATATATCAAATAGTGTCAAAATTGACACAAAATAGTTTTTAAATAAAATATTATATTATTAATTGTTATTTTATTCCTAAAAATCTAAGGTTCGGCCAAATGACTTAGATAAGGATATATATAGTAATAATAAACAATTTGGGGTTCATTTGGCATGTTATAGTAAGTGTATTAACCATATAGTGAAAGAAAACAAAAAGACACGGTAAAAGTTAAATTAATTAACTTAGAGTTAAATCTAATTGATAAGGTTAAAATAATACCCTAAACTTGTCTAAATCCTATTGGTTGATAGGATTTCGACCCATCCCCACTTTAGCTTCGAAATAAGACCCTTTGGAACCATTATAAACCGATTTTGACTTTAATATAAAATAATATTTTGAGATATTCCTAAGGTGCCCCTCTCCTCCCTTATAAAAGGGCACCTCCTCCCCCTCCTCCTCACACCAATTTGAGCACTCAAGCTCGGCCAACCCCTGCCATTTTCCCTTCTCCACTTCCCTAGAATAATCCTAGAGGTCCTGGTCTTCTCCAAAGACCAATCTTAGTTCCTTAAGTGGAGGATTCAAAAAGGCGTTCCAAAGAAGAGGTAATATCCATTACCGATATTTTCAATTTCTTTCTTCTTCAACTTCTTCTTCTTTAGTTGTTTCATGATAAAGTAATAACATCAGTATTACTTACATACTTATATGTTATTATAAATATGAAACAACCCTAATTCACCTTCTATCCATCCTACGGAAAAATGAAATCACCACGCGTGCGTACGTACGGAATACCGTCTCCACGCCGTGGTGTAATCTATTTTCCACCATCACCTTACAAGGATGGGTATAATGGTGTAATGAGTAACTACATATGATTATTATGAAGTAATATTGATACTGAAATAATATATATATACTCCAATACAATTCCACGATCATAGGAACGATATCATCACTCGTGCGTACGTACGGAATACCGTCTCCACGATGTGATGCGACTCGTTCTACATGATCTTCATTTCATAATGATTTTATAAATGAATTGAATGAATGAATATGGTATATACTAAACTAATACCATTCTGGAAATGAATTATCTATAACCTAAAGATAAGAATAAGAATTTATTCGACAAAACACGCATAAGAACAAAAAGTTATAAAGACCCGAGTAACAAGTAACAATGAAATATTACTAACAAGAAGCTAATAATATGACCATATATGATATCATATAAATATGTATGATTCTGGAATAAGTCAATAACATTATTTAAACCATTATACAGGAGCTTCGGACACGAACAAAGCAAATCGGACCTAAGGTAAGGGAAATATCACAATCTCATTTTTATCCGAGATTGTTTATTCGTAAGTATTTACTGGGGTGTATTTTATCATCCACATCCATGTTCCCTCAATATGTAATATTGTTTCCATCCACTTGAAATAGTTTAAATCCAATTTTACCCTTAGGTGAGTTTTTAGTAAAGAATATGAAAGGAATCTTTTGTCGTTTTTCCGTACGAGGTACTTTTTGACTTTTCCGACAAAAGTACGAAGAATGTTTTTTTTTTAACTTATACGGCATGAATGGATTTTTAAAACATTACTTCAAAGAAGCTTCCTTTACAAGTTTTCAAGTTTATTTTTAATCAACTTATTTTATTTTAAAGTTGTATGACATGTTATGAAAGGAAAAATGTTTTTGAAGAAGAAAGGATATTTTCCTCAAGAATTCAATTCAAGTGTTTTATCAAAATTATTTTTCATCTAAGATAATAAAGGGTTCTGTTTCTATCCATATTTTTACATTGGTTTGACTATGTTGTGATGGAATTATGTTTATGAATTCCTTTATCATATATGAATTGATTTATGATGTCATGATGTTTCAAGAATCCCATTTTTGTTATATGTGTTATGCGATGATGTATGTTTTATGATTATGTGGCACACATAAGAAAGGATTCATTATAAGATGGGTGGGACCTATATCTCCCTCCAATGCATTGGGTAATGATTTTATATCTCATGAGATAGACATGGTTGGAACGGAAGGTTATTTCGGTTCAGTGATACAGGACTGAAACGAGGAGTGAACTCGGTTCAGAAAGGGACTTTGTCCACTAAGATAGTCTTGGCAATGAGTCATGACTAACAAGAAATGATTTTCCATGATTATGTGTGCATGCCACAAAGATTCAAGTTTTATGTTATGATTATGGGGATCTCATTTTCACTTCTATGATTTATTCCATGTTAAGATATTATGATCTCTTTTGCAGGTTTTAATTTTCAAAAAGATATGATATGATTTTTATTTCCTTTATTTGCCCTTGCTGAGAATTTGAGCTCACCCTTTTATGTTTTCTTTTCCCCAGGTCAGGAAGATGGATATTAAGTAGAATATGCTAAAAGGGACCCTAGATATGATGAAATAAATGGGAGACACTGTAGAAGATTTATGAACCAGTTGTTTATGTTTCCCCAGTTTCTAAAGACACTATACCTATACGGTCCTTTGTGGTTTTGTCATATGTTGTAATAAGAGTGCTTCAATTTTGAAGTATTAACAATGTATGTAAAGTGTGGGTCGTTATAGGCTGCCTAAAGGAGAGTACAGAAATGGTGAGTACACGTCGTGTACTTCAAACGTACACGCTCTATATTTTGTTTTTTTTCATTAAACGCACCAGGGTCACGTCTAACGGACATAACCGTCTCCTTCTCATCCTCGTACGTCTGAGAGCATCATGCAGCTGTGGATCTTTGATGAGCCCCTGTCCGAGCATCCATCCAACTAATCAAACACCAACGATTGCGTTGGAATCGCATTGGCGAGTTATATCTTCTCCTTGAGCCTAGTTTCATGATTCCTCTCATTTCTCAAGTTATCATAGGTTCTACTTCTTATACATTTTTCTAGATCTTCGGAGTTCTAGGGTGAATCAAGCTTCAAGGTTCATATATAACGATCTCCTAACTCCAAGGTTGGTGGTTTGTGCCTTTCCGTTCCATGTCTTTGAGTATTATGTAAAAATTCCACCAATACCCTTGAACGGGGTATTGTGTGTTACTGTTTTAACCCTAATGATTCCCTACCATGATTGTGTGATTTCATAGAGGTTGTTCGGATAAGAATAGGGTTGATTACAATGCCTTGGATGTTTTACCCTTGCATGTTCCATTTATGACCGTTTGGTCCTTTTTAGCCAGTTCGGCTGCCTTTCCTGTTTTCCATGCATGTTGTTGTAGGATAAAGAGTTTGTATTCTGAGATGCTTGATTTTTTGTAGATTTTTATCCAAGTAGTTCTGCAGGTTTACTTTGGCCATATCGCACTAATATGATCATTGACCTACACAGATCCGTGAGAACCTGGTGTAGTAGACTATAAGGGTAATTGACAGAGTGATCTTCCTCAGAGCATCTTTGATTACTTTAGGCTATAAGGGGATTGACAGAGTGAGCATACTCAGAGATCCTCTGACAACTTGGGGCTATAAGAATAATTTCCTGAGTGAGATTCCTCAAAGGGCCCTTGATTTCTTTAGACTATAAGGGGAGTGGACCATGTGATCCTCCTCAAAGAATCTTGTTTTACTTGAATCACCTTGATTACTCTAGACTATAAGGTGAATTGATGGTGAGTAGTTCCTGAGAGAGTCTATGAACACCCTGGGCTATAAGGGAAATTGACTGAGTGAGATTTTCAGAGAATACTTGGCCTTGGGGATATAAGATGAATTGATGGCGAGTGCTTCCTTAGACAGTTCCTGACTACCTTAGACTATAAGGGGAATTGACTGCGAGTGCTTCCTCATAGAGTCTTTATATACTGAACCACAGTGGTTAGTCTGAGTGTACTTCCCAGAGTGTGTATTGTACTTTTTAGGTTGGACCAGAGGGGATGACTGTGAGTACTTCCCAGAGGGTTACCTATTTGTGTTTAACTATTATCTCGTTTATTTCTTGATCTTGAAACTATAGATTGTTTATTGCTGAATACCTTATTTTTTACTGTTTTATGTAATTTTACCTGCCATATATTCACTGACTATTTGGAACAGATATTCGGGTGGTTGCCTACTGGGATTTAGTCTCAAACCCTGTTTGGGTCATTCTTTTGGGCCCAGACAGATTATATTGTTTCAGGTATAGATAAGGGAAAGAGCCCTTCTACTTCAGGTACTTGACTTGCTGTGGAGCTGGAGAGCATGGGACCAAGCTTAGGCTTGCGATTTTGAGGAGTCATTTATCTTTTTCTTTTATAATTTGGATTAGTAATCTTTGTATTTCTAGCATTGTGACTTTTTTGGCTGCTTTCCTACACATATGTATCATTCATCATTATATATATATATGTGTGCTCCAGTTGTTTATTATTACAGTCTTCCACCATTACTGTTGTTGGATATTTACTACTTCTATTGTTGTATGTATTTGATTACTTTCACTGTGTTCTCTTCCAATGAGGGCTTCGTTTCTCCACTATCACACCCAAGGACCTTGATTCAAGTCAACAACCTCTGGAGTTCACAAAAATGTGCTTGAGGCCATGTGACCAACTAGGTACGGGGTGCCCATGGGTTGCTTCTGGAACCAGGACATTACAAAGTGGTATCAACGAGATTATTTTCTCTTGTTTTACTATTTGGTATCTTTACATAAGGATAGGAAAAAATGGGTGATTGGTAATAAGCTGTTCCTGGGAGTAGCTAACCCATGTATAAGGAAAAGTCAATCTACATCATTTATTGTAATTTATTCTGGTTTTGCAAGTTTACGGTTGATCTGATTTTCACCATTGGGTGACTCACATGTTTTGTGTTATTACTGTTGATGATATTGAGGTTCTATTTCTGTCGCAACCCAATGAGATGAGGTTATTCCATCTCATGCATCATATATGAACTTGCTAGAAATAACATGTCATGCATTCTTTCCCTTATCATCTAGGATGCATTAGTGATTGCATGTTGTTATGATATACGTTGTGTAGAATATGCATGTTGTTGTGATAGATGCCTTGATAAGAATAAATGTTGTTGGATGGGGTATTGTTTTGTGTACTGTTTTGCTTGAATGGATGCCAAAAATTGATTCTTGAGGTGTTATGGGCCCTCATGGACCAGAATTTGATGGATCATTTCTCCGTTTTCCTTGTTGTAACATGTTTAAGATGCCAGACTTTGGTTCATGGGGAGTATGGGCCCTCAAAGATTGGAATTTGGCACTTTCAGCATTCTTTTTAGTGTTTTCTAGGTTCTGGAGTAGTTTTTGAGGCTTATTTCTTAGAAAAACCAAGAATACTTGTCGTGTAGTGTTAACTACACAACATGGGTTCTTCCATTCAGGAAGAAACTGTTTTTCTTAAGTACATGCCATGTACATTATGTACACTTCGTGTACTCTCTGATCATTTTTAGGCCATGTGGGTAGAGACATGGGATGGGGAAGGTCCGGTGGGAACATGCCGTGTACCGGATGAACACATTGTGTCGTGTCGACCCTGTGCCCACCCATGTAACCAACAGCATAGATGGATAAGTCCTTAATCTATACACGCCTTGTCTGAGTTGAACATGCCATGTACTCTGACCTAGGTACCCGGCTGTGTCATGAACCACACAGGTCGGTGTTATCCCATCTCGTACACGTCATGTCCACTTGGAACACGCCGTGTAGTGCCATCCGTGTAGCCAGCCGTGTAACCAACAACATGGGTCAGTGTTATCCTTTCACATGCATGCTGTGTGCACCTTGAACATGCCGTGTAGTGTGAGCCATGTGTCAGGCCGTGTCACTAACAACACAGGCAAGGTGAAGATTGTCTAGTGCACGCCGTGTCTACCTTGCACATGTAGTGTAGTCTTGTCTTAGGAGAGTCGTGTGGCTTAACCGTGTAGAAGGACTTAGGAAAGGAAAGAGGATTCGAGTACATGTCGTGTGTTAGGAGAACATGCCATGTGTTTGAGGTGTTACATGACCTATTTAGGTAGGAGTACAAACCTATGTAAATGACTTAAGGGAACACACAATGTAGTAATTATACAGGTCATGTAGTCATGTTTTGAAGAACTTGATGTTTTCTTTCTCCTATTCCCTACTTATGATTCTAGTTTTCAGTCCTTGATAATTTCATTTTAAGGTGTGTGCTTGACCTTACAGAGTCATTCCATTGAGACATCCTCCGGTTGTGCGCTAGTTTCCAGACAGTGATCAGACACCGGACATGGCTGATCAGGGATTACCTACAGATCCTCTAGTTGTTCCAACCTTGGCACCAGCCATTGTACCTGACATAGTTGTGGATGAATAGTTCAGGGAGGGATTTTTGAGGATGATTTAGACCTGTCATGGTGCCGCCTCCTACCCCATCGATGGATGGTTTGATGCTAGTCTTCTTGCATTAGCATCCTTCTACTTTCTTAGGGGATGGAGGACCTCAGGCATCAAAGTCATGGCTAGAAGCCATGCTGATGATTTTCAAACATCTGGAGATACCTCCAGAGAAGAGGATGAATCTTTCTACCCACATGCTCTGAGACTCCTCCAAGAGGTGGTGGGATGTGATCTCACATGCGGTACACCAGCAGAATACGTCTTGGGAAGAGTTTCAGCGCACCTTCTATGATTACTTCTATCCGGAGAACTTGATGGATGATCAAGACTGAGTGTTCATGTGTCTGGAGCATGGTACTCTTAATACTGTGGATTATTCCTCTCACCTCATAGAGCTACATCATTTCATGCCTATTCGAGGAGGTGATGAGTTGTTCCTTACATGGAAGTTTGAGGATGGTCTGAGGCCTGACATCCAATCTCAGGTGAACATCTTCAGGTTGAATTTGATGTCCTCTATCATCAAATAGGCACTAAACACATAGTGTAATTTGAGGTATTCTGGAGCTGTGAGCCAGGGATGTTTAGCCTCCAAAGTTAGTGCTCTGCCAACTGATAGCAGGAAGCGCCACAGGGAGGTTGTACGTGGAGATCAGAGTAGGCGGGATGCATCTTCAAGTAGCTAGGTGGTGTGTTACCAGTGTGGGAGAAGAGGGAATACGAGGACAAGTTACCCGAGATACCCATTTGAGTGACGATCTTGCGGAAAGATGGGCCATATTCATCTCTTTTGTCAGTTCTTCACATAAGAAGCTAGTGACAGGGGTTATTCTATGACCCCACATTCAGGAGCAGCGCCACCAGTTTCTCACCAGTCTGGGAACTAGAGTTCTTTCGGCCATTTGGGCTGAGGTGGAGGTCGTGGATGTGGTAGTCAGTCACCGGTTCTTCAACGATAGTAGTTTGGATCAGCTCAGAGTGGTTAGGTAGGATCACAGGGCCGCAACATAGGCTAGAATTTTTTAGTGGAGCAGACCAAGCAAGAGAAAGATCCCGAACCTTCTACAGTTCGATGTACAATCTTAGTAGCCTCTGTTTTACCTTAGACTCTTCTTGATATAGGGGTTTCCCATATCTTTATATCTGTTTCTATTGTGGAGATCCTTGGGCTCTAAATCCTTTCTTCTGCTGATATCTTGATTCTAGACACACCATTGGAGACTAAAACAGTTAGTGTACATCAATGAAATGAGTTCCCTCTAGAGGTTGGTGGGTTTCACTTTCTATGGGACCTCTATGTCCTAGAGACGAGAGGCTGTGATGTCATTCTCGGAATGGGATGACTTGTTCCCTTCCAGGAATTCGTCGACTTTTATCGCAGTAGGGTGAGTTTCACATCCCCAGAGGGAGTATCATTTATTTATAAGGGAGAGTGGGATGTCTAGGCAAGCAGAGTGGGTCCAGAGCATCATAGGTTAGGAGGAGTTATAGCCCAAATTTCTAGTCTATATCTAGATGATCGGGGGACTTCACAGTTATACATTCCTCCACTGGTGGATCGTTTTAGAGATGTGTTTCTAGAGAACTTTTCAGGTATTTCCTCTAGAGCATGAGGTATAATTTTCTATTGAGCTTGTTCTAGGAGAAACACCGGTGTCGATTCCTCCTTATAGGATGCCTACTACAGAGTTGTAGGATCTCAAGAAGTAGTTGGAGGAGTTGCAGGCAAAGGGTTTCCTCTGACCTAGTACTTCTCCTTGGTTTTCGCCTGTCCTATTTGCGAAGAAGGAAGACGAAACCCTCAGGCTTTGTGTGGACTATTGGAAGATGGACCAATTGATAGTCAAGAATCGATATCCCTTACCGAGGATTGATGATCTCTTTAACCGGCTTAGAGAAGCCTGAGCATTCTCGAAGATTGACTTGAGGTCTAGTTACCATCAGTCATGCATTAGTCCTTCAGATATACCTCTTACAGCCTTCCGGGGTAGGTATGGTCTATACGAGTACATGGTTATGCCATTCTGTCTCACAAAAGTGCCTGTAGTTTTTATGGAACTTATGAATAGAGTGTTCCATCCATTATTGGATTCCTATGTGGTGGTCTTCATGGATGATATCTTGGTGTACTCTAACACTCAACACAACCATGCTACCCATACTGAGATAGTTTTGAGTACACTGAGGGAGCATCACTTATATACAAATATCTCAAAGTGCCACTTTTGGATGGATTAGGTTCACTTCCTAGGTCTTATTATCTTAGAGGTAGGAGTATCAGTAGACCCAGAGAAAGTGAGAGCAGTAGTTTTCTGGGAGAATCCAAAGAACGCCTTTGAGGTATGATGTTTTATGGGGCAGGTTGGATACTACAAACATTTTATACAGGACTTTTTAGGCTTAGCAGCACCACTGATAGGTCTGACTAAGAAGTGTGTGAGGTTCTTGTGGTCAGATTCTTATGAGTCAGCCTTTCAGGAGCTGAAAGGGAGGTTTAATTCAGCACCGATACTTGTATTTTCCAGAGCCGGGTAAAAGCTATACTGTTTACTATGATGATTCAGGTATTGGGCTGGGAGCTGTTCTTATACAGGGAGAAGGAGTCGTTGCGTATGGGTCTTAGCAGTTGAGGTCACATGAGAGGAATTAACCGACACACGATCTGGAGTTGGAAGATATTGTTCATTCCTTACACTATTGGCGACATTATCTTCTTGGAGAGAATTTTTTGGTCTTCTTTGACCACAAAAGTCTCAATTACATCTTCACCTAGTGTGATCTGAATTTGTGACAGCACAGGTGGGTTGAGTACCTACAGTCCTTTGACTTTGAACTTGCCTATACCCCTGGGAATGGCAACGCGGTGGATGATGCATTGAGGAGGACTCAGATACATGCAGTTCAAGAGTCCAACAGTGAGTGGTAGCTTATGGATATGTTCTATGAGATGAATTTTGAGGTTTACAAAAGACAAGGGAAGACTTTTCAATCTTATGTAGCTATTACCTCTACTCTTCATGATTGAGTTCGAATGAGACAACTATCATATTCTGAAGGCGTAGTCCTAAGGGAGAGCGTGTCAGGAGAGGACCCTATTCAAGGATAGACTGTAGGCGAGGATGAGATCTTGTGTTTCAAGGGGTGCGTATGGGTTCCATCAAACATACACGAGGAGCTGATGCAAGATTTTCATTCCTCATTTTGGGTAGTTCATCCTGGCGTCACTAAGATGTATCATGATCTACACCTTCAGTATTGGTGGTCAGGTATGAAGAAGGACATTTCTGGTTTCTTCATGAGGTGTTCCACCTGTCAGAAAGTGGAGGTAGAACATCAAAAACCAACATGTCTTTTACAAAAGTTACCCATTCTCAAGTGGAAGTGGAATGATTTTGCGATGGACTTCGTGACCGGTTTGCTGAGGTCTCCTTGAGGGAATGACGCAGTATGGGTTGTCATTGATAGACTCACAAAGGTCGCTCACTTCTTGCCGATCAAGGAGACCTATATTGTTGATGATCTTGGACGGGTTTACATTCGTGAAATCGTACGTCTACATGGAGTTCAACACTCCATTGTTTTAGACAGGGATGCCCATTTTACTTCATGGTTCTGGTAGGGGCTTCAGAAGGCATTGAGTACAGAGGTAGTTTTGAGTACAACTTACCATCCCCATATTGATGGCATGTCTGAGCATATGATTCAGGTGCCTGAGGACATGCTCTGGGTATGCATTCCAGATTTTGGAGGTTCTTGGGAGAAGCATATACCTCTTGTGGAGTTTTCCTATAACAATAGTTTTCAAGAAACTATTCAGATGACACCTTTATAAGGCTTTGTATGGTAGGCCATTCTTATCACCCTTATGTTGGATGGAGGTAGGAGAGGAAGATTTTCTAGGACCTCGTCTTGTTCAGGAGACCACAGAGCAGACATATTTGATTTGGAAGAGGATGACTATTGCACAGTCTTGACAGAAGTCTTATACTGATCAGAGGAGACGACCTCTAGATTTCAAGGTTGGGGATCAATTTTTTCTCCTTGTCACACATGGGTTGGGATGCAAGAGGATTAGGAGATAGGATAAGCTTTCGCCGAGGTACGTCAGGCTGTTTGAGGTGTTGGAGAGAGTTGGTCCGATTGCTTATCGGTTGCAGTTACCTCAGAGGTACCGAGCTATGAACAATGTCTTGCACGTTTCTTAGCTTCGACGTTACTTCTCATACCCATCTCAAGTCTTCCAACCCGAGGAGGTTGAGTTATAAATGGATGTATCCTTTAAATATCATCCTATCCGGATTATTGATTGAAGTATGAAGGTTCTCCATGGCCGGTCTGTTCCTCTGGTATGGGTGATTTGGCAGCACGAGCAATTACAAGACAAGACTTTGGAGTGGGAGGCCGATGTACGATCATAGTGGCTGGAGCTGTTTAGGGTTTCTTCTTCTACACTTCCTTGCAAGCGAAATTCAGGGAAAAATTTCTTTAAGGGGGGAAGTTTGTGAGAACCTGGATCTTCTTTTTAGGTATGTTTTTATTTTTTCTAGAGTTTTTGAGAAAAGATGAGTATCTAATTTTTTTTGAAGTACACGCCGTGTACTTTATGAGTACACACCGTGTACTTGGTTACCATGGGTAGCCATGTGCTGGCCGTGTAACAGCCTTTCTCATGACCATGTGGGATGACCTGGAGGCCACCTAAAGCAGAGTACAAAAATGGCGAGTACACATCATGTAATTCAAAAGTACACGCCCTGTATTTTATTTTTCTTCATTAAATGCACCAGGGTTTCATTTGACGGACATAACCATCTCCTTCTCAACCTTGTTCATCCAAGACCGGTGAGCAGCTGCGGATCTTTGACGAGCCCCCGACTGAGCGTCTGTCCTCCAAATCAAACACCGACGGTTGCATTGGAATCACATCAGTGAGTTATCTGTTCTACTTGAGCCTCGTTTCATGATTCATCTCCTTTCTCATGTTTTCATAGGTTAAAAATTTTGGACGTTTTTTTGTTGATCTTCGGCGTTCTAGGGTGAATCAAGCTTCTAGGTTCATATATATCTATCTCCTAACACCAAGGTAGGTGGTTTGTGCCTTTCCATTCAAAGTCCTTTAGTATTATGTGCAAATTCTGCCAACACCCTTGAAAGGGGTATTGCGTGTTACCATTTTAACCCTGGTGATTTCCTGCCATGCTTTTGTGCTTGTGTAGAGGTTATTTGGATAAGAAGAGGGTTGGTTGCTATGCTTTGGATGTTTTTCCCTTGCATGTTCCATTTACGACTGTTTGGTCATGTTAAGATAGTTTAGCTGCCTTGCCTGTTTTCCATGCCTGTTGCTGTAGGATGTAGAGTTTGTATTCTAACATGCTTGATTTGATGTAGACTATTATCCAAGTAGTTTTATATGTTTACTTTGGCCATATTTCACTGCTATTATCGTTGACCAACACATGGCCTTGAGAACCTTGTATGGTACACTATAATGAGAATTGACCGAGTGAGCTTCCTCAGAGAGTCTTTGATCACTTTTGGCTATAAGGGGGATTGACCAAGTGAGAATCCTCAAAGAGACTAGGACCACTTAGGGCTATAAGGGGAATTAACCGAGTGATATTCCTCAGAGATTCCTTCATTGTTTTAGACTATAAGGGGAATAGACTGTGCAAGCCTCCTTAAAGAGTCTTGTTTTACTTGAATTACCTTGATTACTCTATACTATAAAGGGAATTGATGGTGAGTGCTTCCTTAGAGAGTCTATGAATGACCTGGGATATAAGGGGAATTGATAGAGTGAGCTTCCTCAGAGAGTCCTTGACCTTGGGGATATAAGAGGAGTTGATGGTGAGTGCTTCCTCAGAGAGTTCCTGACTACCTTAGACTATAAGGGGAATTGTCTGTGAGTGCTTACTCAGAGAGTCTTTATATACTAAACCATAGGGGTTAGGCCGAGTGTACTACCCAGAGTGTGGATTGTACTTGTTAGGTAGGACCAGATGATATGGATGTGAGTACTTCCTAGAGGGTTACTCATTTGCATTTAACTGTTGTCTTGCTGATTTCTTGATCTTGAAACTGTGGATTGTTTACTACTGAGTACTTTCCTGTTTTCTGTTTTCTGTACTTTTTCCAACCATATATTTAGTGACTGTTAGGCACAGATATTCAGGTGGTTGCATACTGGTATTTAGTCTCACACCCTGTTTGGGTCATGATTTCGGGCCCAAACAGATTATATTGTTGTAGGTATAGATAAGGGTAATCTCCCTTCAACTTTAGGTACCTGACTTGCTGTGGAGTTGGAGAGAATGGGACCAATCTTAGGCTTGCGATGCTGAGGAGTTGTTTATATTTTTATTTTGTACAATGGCTTACTTCTATTTGTATTTCCATCATTGTGACTTGTTTGGATGCTTTACTACACATATGTATCATGAATAATTTTATATGTATCTGTGCTCCAGTTGTTTATCATTCTAGTCTTCTACTGTTATTGTTGTTGGATATTTACTGCTTCCGCTATGGTATGTATTTTTTTTACTTCAACTGTGTTCTTTTCCAATGAGGGTATAGTTTCCCCACTATCACACCTAAGGCCCTCGCTGCTAGTCAGCAGCCTCTGGCATTCAGGGAAATGCGCTTGAGGCCATGTGACCAACTGGGTACGGGGCGCCCCGAGTTGGCTTTCGGAACCAGGATGATACCGAGAGCATTCATTTCCATGGTTTTAATGATTAGTTCACTTATATTCATGTTCAGATAAATATTTATGATGATAATGGTTGTTCAGAATTAAATTTATATGAAATTATTGAACATCACTAATATTACAGGGTTATAAATTTTTTTTAGCTACGAAGAATCGTTATATAAAAAAGTAATGATAAACGCTTGTATTTTTTTGGAGATTTTTCTCATAATTAATTTGTTATCTATCTTGTGTGAAAAAGGATTCCAGGGAATCACATAAGATAAAATACATATTTAATAGTCTTTTTCTACTATAAAAATGGTTTCATGTCTAGAATTTTTATAGTTATAGAAATTGATAACTGGTCTTCCTTGAATGTGAAAAATTAACACATCTCAGATAGTGTTTTCATTTCATTCATATAAAAGAATTGGAAATGAGATATTATAATAAATTATAACATTAGAATAAAAACATTAAATTACATTTATGGTACTATATTTTTCATACCATTTGTATTAGGAAAGGTTAGGAAGGAAAATAGAACAAACGAACAAGAAAAAAAAAACGAAGGAAATGAAAAGAGGAATTTACCTATTGATTTAATTGTCCTTGAGAACCTCTTATGGGAAGAGGGTTTGGTCTTTGGAGGAGAAAAATGGATGTTAAACATGGGGGGGGATCTTGTGAAGAGATTTAGTCACAATTTAGGCATGTCACAAGGATTGAGAGGAGTGAAGAGAAGAGGGGATTGTGGGCGGATTCTATAGTGGAGGGGAGGATAGTTTTCTAAATATTTAATTAATTAGTTTATTATTTTTCCATAAGACATGAAATAGTGATGATTTCTGACCCAAAACTGTAATATGATAATGTGAATTTTAACCAATGGCTATTTACATCATCCATGACTCTTGCATGATTCATAAATTAATTTATCTAGCATTTATCATAAATTATAATATTTTACTATTCATAAAAATTCTTATATTTTAGAAAAATCACCAAAAATCACCAAAACCATTTTTCAACAAGTATAATGCAAAAATGAAATTCATTTTTAAAAAATCATTTTCTAAATATGATTAATTTAATTTATAATTAAAATCATAATTTACATGAAAAATACATATTTTAAAACTATAACTGATTTTCTAATGTTTTCATAAAGTACATATGGTCTTATAAAATCATCATAAAGCTGAAAGACATAAAAATTTTAATTTTTGAACACCTCTTAAAAAATAAATTTTCTTTTAAAATAATTAATTAATTGTAATTAACTATTTGTGACTTACAAAAATAACAATACTTTTCCCATGGTTATATTATCTTTTATAAGATTCCTAAATTTTATTTATACATTCATGGGCGAGGTTACTATTCATTTGGAAAATTTAATATTCATAAAATTTATATTAATATTCATAAGGGTAGGTTTTTATTCATATGGGTAGGTTACAACTTGCCAAAAAAATATGTTTGTTCTATCAGACAACAAAATACACCCTGAACGCAATTGTGCATGCCAGATTTTTGAAATTCAAAACACATAAATGGAAATGTTTTGTTTAACAACTAGGTTATATATATATCCTCAAAATAAATTATTTTTGTATAGAGACATAGTGTTTCATGTATTTCATTTAATTTATTTTTAAATCTTTTGTGTTTTACACATTATGTCCATTTAAGGAAACACAATTGAAAAACTAATGATATGTAACTTCATTGAAAAGATGCGTCGTCACAACCTCACCTCCTTAAAAAAACCCATCCCCTAGTTGGGATTATGAGGGTTGGTTTTTATTATTAAAAAAGAGTTTCAGACATCATGATCATATATCTGATTCCCATTCCCATGTCTTGCTTGTTGCTCAACCATGCAGCCATAACACCCTTACTATAGTGACTAACCTACTTGGGAGTGTCTTCACAATTTGATCAACTATACGAATGGAATACTTATTGAAAGAAAAATCAAAATCCTTCCCAACCTCATCAAGTTGGAATACATGAGTAGGTTTTGGAAAGTATTAGTGATGCAGAGATACATGAAACACATCAAGCATTGACTGATATCTATGAGGAAGTTCCAAATGGTAATCCATTGGTATGATCTATTTAATAACCATGAAGAGTACAATGAAACTTGGTAAAAAATTACCCCAGTTTCAAATACATATTTTCCCCACCATGGGGGAGAATCGCATGAAAACCTGGTCTCTATCTTGGAACTCAAGAGGTCACCAATGTCTATTGGCATAAGACTTCTATCTGGACTGGGCTGTCAACATGTGCCTTCTGATCAACTAGACCCGCATTGTAGTCCCCTAGATGAGATATGTTCTAACAATACCACATTCTCAACCTATATCTAGAATAAAGTTGATTGAAAAGAACTATCATATAAGTCTTAACAGTGAGCCATATCGATGGTTTCTTGAATGTTTTTGTTATAATCCAACATGAGAAGGGGAATGTATTTCTCCCCAGAACACTTAATGTTGAGGTTACATGCAAAAAGCATGTCCTCTAGTATGTAAATTGTGGACTCCATCTATCCATCAGTCTATGGGTGAAAGGTCATGCTCATTAGTACCTATGTTCCCAAGGATTTATGCAACCCTATCCTAAACTATAATTTGAAATGATCATATATATTAGAAAATGTATAACAGAGAGCTATGTGAAGAAATAACACCTCTATTACATAAATACATCCTAGATCATCTACTAAAAAGGCCTCTTTATCAGGTAGGAAGTGTGAGTCCATCATCATTTTATTAAAAACAACCCATACTCTATCATTTCCATGAGGTGATCTGGGTAGAACAGTCACAAATTCCATCAAAACATCATCTCATTTCCACTTCAGAATGGAAAACTATTGTAGATACCCTACTAGATATTGAGGTTGTGGATTCACCAAATTATAGGTAGAACAACATGTGATGAATCTATAAATCTCATATTTCATTCCAGTCCACCTGTATTCACATCGTAGATCTTGAAACATTTTGGTGACACCTGGGCGAACAACCCATACAGAGGTGTGAAACTCCCAAATAAAATACGTTATGATGTCTGTTGGGACCATTAAACACCCATGGAAAAATAATGTATCATCTCTATTCACAATCCAAATAGAAGAATCGTTATACTCTAAATCTCTTTCCCTTAGGCTAAGGCCTTCGATATTGGATAAATGTCTCAATCTGACCCGTTTTAGAAGAGTAGATATCCACACTATAGCATAAATTATAGTCTAACCATGGTCCTCATGAGACTAAAAAGTCATCTATAAGAGTAATTCCATAGTCTTTTATTCATCACTGGATTTTTGAACCACTTGTGTCTCAGTCTTCCAGATTTGAGCATCAGAAATAAAATTTCCTTTTCCAGTCATGTTGGAAAGATCAAAATCAAACAACATACTCCACCCACTTGTGATGCATGAGATTCAAATCCCACTATGTAAATATGTACGTAATTATTTTTTTATCTATGGAAACAAAAAAACTCTCAAAAATTAGATAATTTCCCCCACAATATAAGTAATTCAAAACAACAACAAGATCATTATTGTTGGTCAGGTAATTCTACTCATGAGACCTAAATTAACGAGAACTATGTGGTACAACTCACCTGTCCTCTATCATATCATCTCTAAGACAAATCCAAGATGAATCATAGTATATAGTGTATGACCTACCAGGATATTTTTGAATCAGTTTTTGAATTAAAGTCAATCTACCCTTCTACTATTGAAAGGATACTTCACAATATTTTAACTATACTAATTTCACACCCATCATGTCAATCTGGTTAGTGGAGATGCAATGCATGAAAAAACATAGATAACAAATCTATAATATCTATAAATGCAAAATAATTGTTTGATGTCAAATAAATTAATGGGATTATCCCAAGAAACTACACCTCTCACATTCTCTATGTCAACAGGAACTTCTGGTTTTTAAATTATGTGATCCATAAAGTAGCTTTTGTTTATCCAGATGTTTCATTTAATGAGCTTAGAATAGAGATGATTATATCTTATTGTATTGAGAATGATATAATTATGGGTTTCATGGTCATTTATTGAGTGTCAATACACGAATATATCTTCAACAAACACTACTACAAATGAATGTAGATATGGGTAGAAAACCCAATTCATAAGAGCCATAATTATCACATGTGTATTTGTGGGTTTGAAGGAAACAAATAGGTACATGTAGATACCATAAAACCTTCCAAAATAAATATGAGATATGTATATTGTTTTTATAAACACATGCTGATATCCATATCTTAGATCTATCTTTGAAAACACCTTCACTCCTTGAAGTTTATCTAACATGTTTTCTATTCAAGGCAGTGGATGCCGATTCATTATGGTGATCTGATTCAAATGATTTTAATCTGCATAGATCCTAAGCGTGCCACTATCATTCATAGAAAAATGACATGTGAACTCCAAGGATAAGTGTTGGGGAATATTAATCCTTTAGAGTTCATATCTTCTATTTTCTTCTTCAGCTCCATATGCTTATTTGGGGCCATCTGACAAGGAAAAATATTCACTATTGTTTCTCTTTGGATACAATCCCTAGTGAACTCTACCTCTAGAACTATAGGTAGACAGGAGAAGTATTCAAGAAGGATATCCTTGAAATTATCCATTGTAGGTAGAAAGACAGTGGGTTGTAACCCCTTGTTATTAGGGAAAGGACTAGCGATCTAAGCTATGACATTACCCAGCCTATGCTGCCTCGGTCTAGTTCCTGTATAAATGACATCCCATTATCCCTTATTCACATGATTTACACCTTCTGCTGATGTAAATGCAACCCTTTGACATTACCATTCAATATGATCTTGATTAGTAACCAACCATTCCATCATGATTATTATGTCAGATCCCATCATATCAATAATGTAATGGTTCTACCTGAAAAGGTAATCATCCATATCAAGGGGAAAATAATAAAAATGGAGAATTCTCTCTAAATTGATACATAACAATGTATCTAGCTTCATGATTCCATGATTTTACTCGATGATAAGGCATATAAACAAATTTATTACCTCAGATATAAATGATTATGATGTAACTATGTCAAATAAAATAGACACTAAAATGGATTTAAATAAGATTGTACCTCATACTGTAGATGGTTCAACACTTTTCTCCAATAGTGTATGATATATTTTTTGTAACTATCCCATACCTTGAACGTGATTCACTGCTTGAATTCCCTGACGAAGCCCACTTTTCCAGCATTAAGAATCATTTTCCTGACTCCCTCTAGCTCGACCACCACCTCGGCCTGACCATCATGTTGTATTTGAGGTACATGATTGTCATGATCCTGATAAACCATCTCTTGACCGATGAGTATATTTAGATACCAAGTCACTTAGAACTGATGTGGAATTCTTATATAAATTATGGAGATGGATCATCCTACTATAGCCTCTGAACTCAACTTGATCTCATAGACATTGTGTTCTGATGTACCATGTCTTCCCACAATGGTGACAGATGAGAGAAATATATGTTTGAGGAGCCTAACTACTGCTACCTCCATGAGTAGTATTAAAGTTCCAATTTATCCCATAAGTGGAAAAAATTGAATCCATAACTACTGATCCTCTCTAACTCACACCTTTGGCATCCCTTAAATTATTCTATGTGATTAGGGCCTGGTAAAAATTTTTAGAGATTATACTCAACCTTAACACATTGACCTACATCCAGATGGTATAATCCATCCCATCCAAAAATTTCTTAGTTTTCAAAAGGTCATTGGTAGCTAAAGATAGAGAAAACCAATATAACATTGTAAAATGAGTAGAGTATTCCAAAGATTTCATTCTCCCCTACTACAGATTTATAAATTCTCTAGATTAATCAGCCCTTAATGTCTGGGAAAATTAGTAGTCATAGATAATAGTTTGGAATTTATTCCAAACCATTTCAGGTTAACAATCGGCTAGGGTGACAACATACCACCATATCTTAGCAGAGTCATGTAGAAATATAGGCAATTGTCTTGACCCTCCACTCTGAATGTGTCTCGTGTTTCTTGAATATAAAAGGATTGACTAAAGTCAAGACTCCAAAACAAGAGTTCCACCATCCCCCGATAATGTGGGAGGATTCCACTACTAAAAGACATGAGTCATCTCTACCATACTCGAGGTAGATTGATGAACACCTTTCATCAGCAATAGTATATGCAAGAATTCTCTATAGAACTGTGAATCATCACCCACATGTGGAACTGAAATATGAGACGAATGTGGATCTATAAAAAGAGGCATTGGTGGTTCATATCCCAACACCTATAAAATATGATTATCATCTCCTCTAGGGTGTGTAACATGGGGACGTTCAGTGGCCTAATTTTTCAATTCCAATAAAACATCACAGAAGATATTTAAGAAATTGAAATGGTTACTAATGGTAGACAAGGATAGTAGTAATGACTCCTTATATAAATAACCACTCCTCTCTCCCAGCGTCAATATATAGGTCTATATTACTAAATGATATCATATCAGGCCATAAAAATGATAAAAGATACCCCAATACCCACTACTAAGGCCAGGATTAGTAATAACTCTCAAGGATTGTATATAAAAGGTTTCCATTTCAATTACAAGGTCATTGTCATTTTAAATGTCATTTCCCATTTTAATTTCTTATTGAAAACATTAAAAACTATTTAATATGGTTCAATCAGTTGGATTTCCATTTTCTGATCCATAAGGTCACATACACCATATGAATAAAAACATTGAATCCACTTCACCAACACCATAACATGTACTGGTTCATGTGACCAATGGTCCATAGCACACCATTCAATAATTGAATGTTTAAGGTGTCTTAAGTAACCTATTTTGGAAATCATTGTTCAATTAAGGATCACAATTTAAGTATTAGTTATTTTTTCCCAATACTTGTAATAAATATTAGCACAATTCAATACATGTATCAAGGGATAATCAATATGGAAAAAACAAATGACTTATAAAAGAAAATTTTTGATCGTAAAAAACATGTAATATTCATCATATGGTGTCTATAGTGATCCATTTACTAATGAAATGACATTATCTAATAACACCTCAAAATGAAATGATAATTTCAATAAAACCAATAACAATAACAATATAAATCATGTGCGTCAACCAATGGTGAAATTCTATCAATAGTAATATGAAAAAAATTGAACTATTATATAATTAAGGTAACTTGGCCTTTACCAAGAACATGTGTTTATGACACCCAATAATAGCTTAAGGCCGAGTTCCTAGAATTACCTCTTTCCAATATATTATTAAAAAAATAATAAAGAAAAAATAAACCCATATGATACCACTTTTTAACATTTTGACTCGGAATCCACATAATCCAAATCCCATGCTAACGGGTCACATGGCCTAAAACACACATCCCTATTTTTCAGATGCTTCTAAATAGAAGTGAGTGTGTAAGGGTGGAACAATGGAGAGACTAGAACATCATGTTAGAGTACCAGAAAAAATATATCCAATAATAAAAAGTAGCAGAATCATAATATAAACAATTAGAAATTTCAATTGCAGAATCATCAATAGATAACTAAACGAGAAAATTAATGAAGAAAAAGAGGACTAATAAATTAAAAAAATCCATTATGGAAGTTTCACTACATGATTCATGGAATAATGTTATAAGAATGGAAATAAAGGAACATGCACAAAATCATTATAAAAAAGTTTAAAAAAGAAAAAGAAACACTCCACAAGCGTCTCGAACACATTCTCAATCTTCATCTCCTAAGATCCATCTAATCAATAAATATCAACAAATAATATTATAGAGCTTCACCTTATCAATACTTATAGGTTGACAGTCTTCTCAGGTTCCAATAGAGGCCCGAGTATGGTGTGAGAAAAAACATTTAGTAGGCTACCACCACCAGTTACTACATGTAATCTATGTAATACCCATAACTAAACAGTATCTAGGTAAGTAGGAAAGTAAATCAAAGATGAATAAATAAATAATCACCCTTTCAGGTTCCTAAATGAAACATAGCGGGTCTACCTTCTTCATCTCATGGTGGTATTGTCTTCCTGATCTAGTCAGAATATATATTTAAATAGTAATTATATATATATATATATATTTCGTATATTTCATCCACATGAATAAAAAAGTGCATGTTGATTCCTAATGGCCATATACATGGAATACTAGTGCTGTCTAGACCAAGATGTAACTCAAATACATCCTTGACTAGTCCATAATCCTAATAGCTTCATCAATATGGTGAATTACTTACATCCCTATATGGTGCGGTATTTCATGCCCATAACTCAGGATAGTGAGTGAGGACACCATGGAAACACTCTGAATATGGAATATAGGGTGTAAATCCCATCAAACATATTTTATCACAGGTGAAAGATGCCATACTCCACACCCAATGTAAGGGATCTTGAGCTGATATTCTAAGCTGTATACCTTACCATCATTCCCATTCTCTATAATTCATATTATAATTATTACTGGCTTGAGGTTTTACCACCCATCCATTCCTTTTATATATCCCATATATATAGTATAGGCATATTCATTTATATTAAATTACATATGGAATAACCTCTTATGTATATCATTACAAAGTTCAATTCAAATTTAAATAATGAATTTCATAAGAAGATATTGATAAAACATAATGAAGGGTCATGGAATTTTCATCACTTGGGTCATTCTATTTCAAACCATTTAATTTAATTTAATGACTAATAACCCAACAATCTATATCCATTTCATTTAAATCAGATTTTATTATACATTTTATAAGTCATGTAATTTTTTGGAACCATTATGTAAACATGATATTAAATTAAATGATAAATGATTTTGATGATCATAAAAACCTCGAAAATAAATTAAATAATTTTCATTAATGTTTTATCTAATAATTCATCATCATATTTGAAAATAGAATAACATATTGTATAATTTAAATATTAGGAAATATATTAATATGATTTTACTATACTTCTGGTGTTTTTCTACTATTTTACATGAAAATACATAATAAAACTTGCATGGAATCCATGAAATAAATTCACCTGAAACAATGAAAATAACAAAAATATTTTTAATAAATGGGTACAAAGATGTTATAAGATGATCATATTAAGAATTATAAATGTTAATTTGATTTTTTAATATATTAATAGAACTATTTAAACCATTATATATGAGGTTTGATCATTTTAAATTAAGACGAACCTGAGGTATGAGACATTCCTTAGAATTGAATTATAAATTTCTATTTTTAGAACATTAAAAATGATTTTTTATGCTAGTATTATTATTTTATGATTATGTTATAGTTATTGGGATTTTTTATAATAATGTCTGGTATATATGTACATCTAATTAATTTGATGTGTTTATGTTGGAGATCGACCATATGAATACTGTACATGTAACTCTGATGGTTACAACATAAGGTAGTCGTGAGGGTTACATCATAAGGTATCTATGAGGGATACATTCTATGGTTGTTTTGAGGGTTAAAAATCATATGGTATTAATAAGGGTTATATTCATAAATAAGTAATTACGCAACATACAATTATCATTTTATTTATTTGTTCTATATTTTATGGGAAACTTTTGTTTTTATAAATTAACTATACAATTATTATGGGTGATAAGTATGTATTTTTGAAAATGATTTCATATGTTTATAAGTTTTCATGAACTAAAGATTTTATTTCATATTTTTATTTTACTTACTGATATTTTTGTGATCATCCTATGTTTTAAAAAAATCACATGGTTTAAGGATGGGTAATAGAAAATAAGTAGTCAAGATGAATGTTGTGAAGATTTTTTGAGGAAATGACATCATGTTTTATTAAAAATTTTTGTATTATCAATTAAATGGATATTATTTTAGTAGTAACCACATTGTATTTTTTTTAGGGTGGTATGTATGAATCGTGTCCTAATTATGTAAAACTCTAAGCATAAAATATCTTTGGGAATTTAGGAAAGTGAATTCTAATATAATTTTCTAGAATATATAATGTTTAAGGTCAGGACCTTATAGTTGGTATCATAAGATGGTTTATATAACATTAAGGGTTAGTATGATGTTAATAAAATACCATAAATTATTTTTACATTATTTTTGTGTCAAAATGATGTAGAATTTAAATATTACCATGTTTCATCATCTATGATATGTTTGTTCAGAATGGTTTTCGATATAAGAAATATGGATGCTGAAGTAGGAATGCATTGAAAGTGTGATTTCTTTCAGAATCCGCAACCTAGAGTGGTGTGAAATAAAACTCAGATATTTTTGATATTAATGGATCTTTTGACACAAGATATAAATGGTTGTGAAATAAATTCAAAAAAACAACCAGTGCTACCAAAAAATACCATGATGACAGCAGAACATTTTATGAGGGGACAACCACCTAATTTCGGTGGATCTTCTCACTTAGTATAGAATAAAAGGTGGATTAAACCACTTAAAAGGATATTAGATGGAATGGGGTGTATATATAATTAAAAATTTAGTCTTGATACTTACATTTTTGAAGGTTAATCAAACAAGTGGTGGTTAATGGCCTAGAATATTAGGGATAATGATGAGATTTATTCCTTGGAATGGGGTGAATTTAAAAATATTTTCCTTCAAAAATATTCTCTTAATTTAGTTTCACATAGGATGGAAATTAAATTATACGAGTTAAAAAAAATGGGGAGGATTCAGTGGCTATGTAGAAATAAAAATTCAATGTTTTGTCATGGTACTCTCTAAATCTTATTCAAGATCATGATATTAAAATAAAACATTTTTACTGAAGATTGAATCCAATATATTGAAGGGTATTGTCCTCCTGCAAAATAAAATGTTTTGAGAAACATTCCTAATGCGGTGATAGGGTAAAAATGGAATTTTATGATGATTATTTTCACCTTGAAAACAATCAAAGGAAAAGGTCCAGTTGGTATAAAATGTTTAAGAATCAACCAATGAATTATGAATGTAATAAATTCCTGTTTTTAATTTGTGAAATCTATGCTAAAAATATCCATGGATAATGCCTTAACAAAAACATGAAGTGATTTATCTATAGTAAGTATGTAAATATGGAATGATATTGTCATTAAAATGATCTTGATATCAATTATGATTATCAAACTGTAAATTGTTATAAATGTGGTGTGATGGGTCATTATGCAAGTATATGGACACGAAATATTTGTATGATCGAATGTACACATATTATAAGCAGAAAAATGTAGATAGTTTTTTTGTGAGTACATTATCATATATATGTCCATCCAATTAATTTGTATCAAGTACTTTGTTTCATTAGACAGATTTTTCTAATGTTTTTCTTTGCGATGGGGTCTAAAAATTCATTTATTTTTTAGAAATAAATTTTTAAATTAAAAATTTCACCACAACAAATGAAATCATATTTTATAGTTAAAATACCAGGAGAAATATTACTAAAAAATATTATAAGAATCTACTTGTTGTTGTATTAGGAAAGAAATTACGTATAATCCTATTTATTTTTACCATAGTAGAGTTTTATTTTATTCTCAATAAGGGTTGGATATCTTTTTATCATTCTATGATTGATTTTAGAGCTAAATAAATTGTTTTTCTGAACAAGTCTCATTTTGTATACAATATTGAACCCAGACAACTAATAAAAATTCAACAAGTTTAAAAACTGTTAAATAATGGAAATGAAAGTTAACTTGCTCGTATTTTTGAATATAAGGGAACTTTTCATATTAATTAAGTTCTTGTGGTAAATGACTACATGGGTATTTTTTAATGAGTTTCCCAATGTTATACTTGATTGTTATGTTGAATTTATTATTGAATTATTTTCTAAATGTAATAAATCTTAAAAACCCTCTTATCAAATAGATCAAGTGGAAGTTCTTGATTTGATAAATCAGTTGCTGGAGTAACTTGGTAAAGGATCCATTCATCCTAGCACTTCACCATGGTATTTTCCTATTTTTTTCAATAAAAATAAAGATATTTCCATGAGAATTTTCATTGATTACAGGGATTTCAATAGTATTTTTGTTACAAATTAGTATCTCGTACCTCATATTGATGAATTTTCTAATCAGCACTTAGGAGCTCAGTATTTTTAGAAGATCGACATTAGATTAAGATACCATCAGCTAAAGGTGAATAAGGATGAAATTTTGAAAATAGTGTTAGAAACAATATATGGGAATTTTGAGTTTGTTGTTATGCCATTTAATTTTAAAAATGCTCCCTCTGAATTTATAGATCTTCTCAATAGGATACTTTTTGGGTTACTAGATAAATTTATTTTTTGTTTTTATTGATTATATTGATTATATTATATTATTTTAGAAATTAAATAAAGATCATGAAAAACATTTAAGAATTTCCCTCTAATCATTAAAAGAAAAGAAGTTATATTTTTTTTCCTATGTGCTTTTTGGTTGCAACAGATTACATTTCCTAGGAACATTGTAAATAAATATGGAATGACAATGGATCCTTATATAACAAAAGTGGTTAATGATTATACAAGACCATAAATGTTATTTATATCTATTTTTTTCTTGGATTAGCATGTTATTACTGACAGTTTGTTAAAATATTTTCATGGTTATCTAGTATGCTAACAAATTCAACATGAAAAGGGGATAAATTTAATTTAATTAAAGACTATGATATTTTTTTAGGAACTAAAAATAATATTTAATGGATGATCCATTTTTGGATCTAAATTATAGAAACAATGATATTTTCATGAACAATGTTTCTTTATTAAGGGAATTTGGTTTTTTTTGATGAATAATTATAATATAATTGTTTATGGATCAAGTCAACTAAAAACTCATGAGTTAAATTATCCCACACCTGATATGGAATTAGCATGTGTGATTTTTTCTATAACATATAATGAAATAATTTATATGGATCCATATGTGAAATATATAATAACCATAGATGATTTAATTATATATTTACTCAGAATGAATTGAATATGGGGTAGGGAAGATGAAATGAACCAATAACGTATTATGATTGCATGATCAATTACCATCCCTGAAAAGAAAAGAAAAAGTGTAGGATTCCATGACTCGAAAAAAAATCATTATTAACCATGTTTTGTTTGAAACAAGACCCTTAGATTGATTATTTGAATAATTTTTTATTATATTATTTTCGTGAATTTAAATACTCTATTTTGATTTATGTTTTAGGGTAGTCGTCTCTCTCATAAATAATTAAACATGCATAGAATAAAGACTCCTAGTTGAAGGAAAAGGTGGTACTAAGTGTATGTTTCCAAAATTTAACATTGATAAAGATCACATTTTGAGATTTTAGAAGAGTTTATATGTGCCATGTGATTTCCAACAGAAGAAATAATTTATTAGGGAATCTCATGGTTCCCCATTTTTAGTTTATCCTAGTAGTAATAAGATGTACAAAGGGATTTAAAGGAATTATTGGTGGGAAGGAATGAAATGAGATATTACCGATTTTAAAATGAAAATATTTACTTAAAATAGGTTAATCTATTGAAAAAATACCAAAGGGAATGCTTAATCCTTTTCACATTCTAGATTGTAAATGGGAAAATATATCCACGTACATCGTGGTTGAATTACTAAAGAATTCTCGATGCAATAATGCAATTTGGGATATTGTTGACTGCCAGAATAAATCATCACTTTTCCATCCTATTTGAGATTCTAGGTCTTTAGATCATATTTATCAACTTTACCTCAAGGATATTATTAGGTTACATTGAGATCCTCACTCCATTATATCTAAACAAGATCCCAGGTTTACTTAAAACATTTGGAAACCCATTCATAATTCATTGGGAACTAAATTAATTTTTAGAATAGCCTTTCATCCACATTCATATAGATAGATAGAGCACAAAATACAGAAAATGGAAGACATGTTACGTTCGAGTTTAAAGTATTACTAGGGTATTTGGGATCATTATCTTTCTTTAGTTGAGTTTTCTTTTAATTAAAGTTTTCATTAAAATATATAGATGAAACATTTTAATGAATTATTTAAAAAGAAATGTTAAACTATAGTATTTGGCTACGATTTTGGGGAAAGGAATTTTATAGGACTAGAATTGGTAGATGAAGTAGATGAGAATGTGAATGTGATCCATCAACATATGAGGATCATATATAATAGACAGAAAATCTTTGCAGATAACATGAGGAAAAAACTATTCTTTCCAGGTATGTGATAATGTTATCCTAAAAATATTTCCTTGGAAATGTGTTATGAATTAAGGTAAGAAAGGAAAATTATGCCCACAGTTCTTTAGACCATTTGAGATCCTAGAGAATGTTGGACCAGTTTCTTTCTAAGTAGATTTTCCTTCGAGTGTTTCTCAGATAAAAAAGGTTTTTAATGTTTCAATGTTAATAATGTATGTTCTAGATTCTTATCATGTTTTGAGCCAAGAATTAGTTCAGTTGGAGGAGAACCTTTCTTATAAGGAAAATCCTATTCAGATTCTTGATCATATAGATCATGCATTGTGGAATAAGTTAATTAATCATGTTATGTTTCTTTGGAGAAACCAAATTCTTGGAGAAGCAACATGGGAATCTAATAATTATATTAGGTAACGGTACATATAATTGTTTAATAAGTAAATATAAATTGACAGAACATAATTTCTAGAAGGTGGGTAGAATGTAAAAATCCCAGGTAGTGATAAAATAATTTATTTTCATTCTGGAATTAAATAGATAAACTCATTATAAATATATAATGAAATATACATTATTTATAGAAGTTATGGAATCCATACTAATAGAATAGTAACTTTACCTATGAGTTTATACATAAAACATATGTATCTTATAAGTGAAAATATGATATATTTTTATCATGGAATATGTAAATAAAGGTTTTAAAAATGATAAAATAAGTGTTGGAATTTTTGGGAAACATAAATGTTTTTTATATATTATATATTTATTTATTTCTTTAAAATAAAATATATCTTCATAAATTGAATCATAAATTACTTTTTGGTTTTCTTATGATTAAAAGATAATTTTATGTGACATTAATGAATTTTTCAAAGTGTTATAAAATCAGTTTTATTTTTAACATTGTTCTTTTATGTAAATGATGAATTTATATAAAAATTAAATTCCACATTAGTATAAAATTATTTTCAATAATTGAGTTCAATTTTAAATTCTACACATTAAAAAAAATTGCGGTGAATTTTTGGGGTTTTTATGAAATAATTGAATATTTATGAATAACGAAATACAATAATTTAGGCTATTTAACAAATTCATGAATTATTCATTCATATAAGAGTTATGGATGATTTATGCCCAGAATATCAAATTATACTATATTAGTTTTATATATTTAGTGATAATTCTCAAACTATTCACAGTCTTGAGCCAAATTAATAAACTAATGAATAAAATAATAAAAAAACACCCCTCACTTCCACTATAAATACAACCCCTCAAAACCTCTTCTTCTCACTACTCGAAGAATTTTAGCTTGTTTAATTTATACCCAATTACATTACGAGTCCTTTTTACCATTTTTAAGACCTACTAGTCTCCCCAAAATTCCAAAAACAAGTAACATAAGGAGGTTCTCATAGTGGAGAATTCAAGAGGTAAAATCCTCTTTCTTCCTCATTTCTTTTATTATAATTTTTTCCTTTTTTGTTATCTCATCACCTCCCCAAATCTTGGTGGAATAAAAACTCTAATGCCTTATATATATTAAAATGTTATCTTGTTTATGAAAAAATTATTAATCAATTATCTATCCTCTCCCTTTTATTCTAATAATGAGAACACCATCTATGTTGTGCCAATTTACATCCATCGTGGGTGATGTATTTTCATTTTCTTTTATTTCCATCAGTTAGGGTCATAAAACAACTATTATGATTGAATAATATTTTACTTCCCAAATTATATGTCACATAAATATTTGTATCCATTATATAAACATGGTATGAAAAGAAATGATATATGTTTGTGATGGTCGTAAAAACTGCCAGAAAATTTATATCATATTCAATATTTTTTATCTAACTATTCATCATCATATTAGAGAGAAATCATATATAGAATCATTTAAAATTATGGAATCATATTAATACCAATTCATTAAACTTTTTTATTTTTTCTTATACTGGACAATAAAATCCAAAATAAACCATCCATGGAAAATAAGAACGAAATGCACCTAAAACAGTGAAAATAAGAAAATATTATTAATTATTGGATGGAAAGATGATATAAAAGGATCATAAAATTAATTATAAATATGATTCTAGTCTTTTAATATATTAATAACACCATTTAAATAATTATACAGTTGGTTTGAACATGTTTTATGTAAGATGAACATGAGGTAAGAGAGTTTTCCTTTAAAATCCTCATTTAAAATTTTCTTATCAAAAAATTAAAAATGAATGTTTTTATGAAATTATTATTATTTTATGAATATTTTATAGTTCATGGTAATTTCATATGATTAATTTTGGGTCCTAAATATCCCTCCAATGAATTCAGTGTGTTTATGGTAGAGTTTCACTGTATGTCTACTGTTAGTGTTGCTACGATAGCTACACAATAAAGTATCCATGAGGGTGACATCATAAGGTAGTCGTGAGGGTTACATTATAAGGTAGTCGTGAGGGTTACAAATCATATGGTATCTGTAAGGGTTATAATCTTATGTAATTAATTCCCAATTTAACGTTTTGGTTTTATTTATATTTTCAATGTTTTATAGAAATCTCATTTTTTTCAAAAAGTTTCTATACGATAGTTATGGGTGAGAAGTATGTAATTATGAAAATTATTTCATATTTTTATCAGTATTCATTGAATAAAGTTTTTTCCTTCTTATTATGTTTCTCACTGGCCTTTTGGTCCCATACCAAGTTTGAAAATGTTTACCGCATGGTTTGAAGATGGGTAAGAGAAACGAAGAAGTCATGGTGAATGTTGATAAGAATTTTCATGAAGAGATTTTATAGTTTATTAAAAAATATTTTATTATGAAATAAATGGATATTATTTTAGTGTTACCCACTTTTGTATGGTTGTGTGTTTAAATGTATGAATTATTTCCATATTCTTTAAAAATCTAAATGGAGAATATCTATGGGAATATAAGAATGTGAATTCTAAACAAATTAGATTGATCATGTATTGTTGAAGGATAGGTCCTTATATTCTCTATCAATGATGCCTCTGTCTAAATAAAAATTGAGCATTATTGAACCATACATTACTCCATCCATGATTTCTACCTTAATGTATGTATATTTTTAAATCCAACGCATAATTTCTGAACTATTTATTTACAAACTTATACTCAACTCTTGATAACCTTGCTCTAAGAGGAACTCATTAACCAAAACCCACTACCACATCACCACTCTCCTTGAGGTAGTCAACAACTAACATATGTCATTGCACTACCTCCATCAAATCACATGATGACCACTAAGATCCCAAATTATTTCCAACAAAAACATAGAGGGACATAATTATAATTCAAATTCTCCAAAATCACCACATGTACCTTTTCCACACCGCCTTATCTCACCAAAGAGGAATGAGTTCTTTCACCCAAGAAATCACCTCACCTGTCCAAACAGCATCACACACCTCCTACACTTGTCAGGCACCATAGAAACATTAAAAATATGCATTCACACACTTTCTTGAAACCATTTACCTATCTAACTCATGGATCCAAGAGCCAATATTTACTATTTGTAGGAACAATTTCCCACTCAGGCGTCTAACCATTCCACTATATATGTTAACCTCACTTGACTCATGGAATCCTTGATGCTTTTATAAAACCATCATAAAATTTATCATGAGTCACGTCTCACTATATGGACACCTATCATCCCAAGCATCCTTACGAGATCAGAATCATATACTCATTCCACAAAAGTCCAAAACCTATATATCCAATGTTAGGATAATATATTTCATAAAAAATTATTTACATGATAGTATGGTGAGTTATTCAAACAATCCATCCCTTACAAATATAAATTAAAAATAAAACACAATCACTCAAAGTGTGCCCCCTAGAAATTACCCATGTAATAAAAATTTCCTTACCAAAACCTTGATAGAACCTACCATGCATAAATTTGAAGATCTAAAGCAACTACATACTCCTCACGTATCCAAAAAATCTATAATACATGGGTAACCCCTCTCCCATCCACCCTTAATCAGGCAACATGTTAACTGCACCCTAGAATGTGATGTTATAAAAAAAGGAATCAAGGATCTTATGTATATCACTTTAGTTAAATTTATAGATAAAAAATTCTCAGGGGTGGCACTCTTTCCCATGTTCTATCACACATTATGTCTAACGTTCCATGACTAACTACTTACTTGAGGTCCCACATTCCCTAAAATATACATCCTATAACATTGGACTATGAGTCAATAAACATATTCTGGGGTCCCAAATAACCAAAAATATAAAAAACACACAATTTTCCCAAAAACTATTATATAAGGTAACATCCCACAACCATAATGACATATCACAACATAAGGCACAATTGGTAACCTCCCACTATTTGTCAAACCCATATCCATCACGGTCTCACAATTTTTATCCAAGGGTATCACCACAAGGTCTATATATCTATCCTATGGACTACCCCTATTTAGGATATATCCCTAAAATCAAAGAATACTAATGATGATGATCCTTAATGTTCCCATCATTTCTTCTTTTACATCATTTAAAATATCATTTATTTAAAATCTAGGATTCACAATTTAAAAACTTTTTATGATCCATAATTTATAATATCACAACTTCATTAAGTATAAAATTCCAAATATTGGTTATATTGAATTCTGCATACATGTTATTAGATAAAAATATAAATTATTTTTTTATTATTACATCATCCAACCAATCATCGCATGGAATGAAAATTGTAATGATTCAATTCCCATTGAATATGAGCAGTCATCCTGAAATTTCAAATCAATGATGATCACTAAGGTCTAGAAACTCCACATGGGCTTCAAAATTCATTATCAATAGAGTGTAATCTATGTGCTCGAATCGAAATTCCCACACATCAAGTATCATAAATAATTTGGGTGCTCATACTAACAATGAAAAGTAACACATGTCATATGGGATCCAATGTGCCCATCCCAACATTTTTAATCATTATGAATCATTTTAAACATAACAGAAATAAATATTTCATTTCATTTTACTCAAATTAGGTCTATGGACCCCACAAACTGAAATCATCATTTCACATCTTAGGTTCCATTTCTGATTTAAAAATTGATATTTATTATTTATGTAAAACCAAGCCATAATGTAATATTAATACCCATTTCATATAGGTTTTATCATTTTTTTCAAGGAACCCTCTTAATAACACCATATAAAAAATCATTTAACAAAATAAAAGTCATTTTAATTAATTAGAGATTCCAAACCCGACTCTTTACTAATATACCATTACATTAGGTCTGAACCAAAGGTCAAGAAAATGTGTAACTATCATTTATTTTGAAATACCTTTTTTAGATCCATATTACAAACTAGGTTTCCCATTCAACCATTTAAAAAAAATTAGGCGTTAAATTACTTCGATACTCTTCATAGTTAAATCCCCCACAAAACAACCCACTTGGAATTTCCCATTACTAAGATACAAGACATGTTAAATGATAATTCTCCAACAGAAGAATAAAAATATATTTTTTCAAATTCAATTAGATCAATCTAGACAAATACATATAGAAAAAACCATAAATGTACTCAAATATATGGGTAGACTCTAGGATATTTTAGAGGGACAACCTACCTAAGCCCCATAGGATCATACTCATCTAGAATGGGCCCACAATTCTTGCCGAAATTGGAGAAATCAAATAACCATACAAATTCCTTGAAAATCGTTAATAACCCACATTAGTAGTGGAAAAAAATAAATGGAAATAAAAAAAAGAATTGATGATAGAATAGTGTTAAAATGAACCTGTAATTTATTATGCATCTGATGGAATAAAAAATACCCTTGATCTTGAGGAGATCCACCCCCAAGAATAAGAGGAAGAAGAGGGAATGTACCGGGGAGCTTCAAGACAATATA
Organism: Viscum album; assembly: GCA_963277665.1. NCBI lineage: Eukaryota > Viridiplantae > Streptophyta > Magnoliopsida > Santalales > Viscaceae > Viscum > Viscum album. Next base: position 532,984,025 of record OY728166.1, read on the forward strand.
AGGAGGGAAATGGGGTTAATGTCTTCAAGGTTCATTAGAGAAGGATGTTAAATTTTTATTATCAAAGAGTTTCATGGTTTGGTTTCACATATTGATAAATTGTATGTCAATAAGGATTTTCGCTCTATCTAAAACATACCTTATCAAATATTTTTGGTGAACAGTTTTCCAGATTATGAACCAACTTCTATACATGTATTTGAAATTTACTATAAAATTTTCATAGTTTCTCTGTACTTATATCATGATTTTACAAACCTTGAGACTATAAATTTCAATCTATTTTGGTGGGGTGAATTATTATCACTACCTTTTCACTAATCATGCACCCCATGATGGAAAAGTAAAAACCATAATTGTAACCCTCAAATCCCAATGACACTCCTAAGACCTCAAACACCTGATATAATTTCATTCCAACTCCAATATAGATCTATTTTGGGTAATAAATCACCAAAATTCAAATCTGAAATCCATCAAAATTATGACCCACCACTAGTTATAAATTCAAATTATCCACCAATTTTGAACACCTGAATAGACATGGTGTTATACAATGGATATGTGTATCAATTAAAGGATTACTTGGCCTATGTGGAGGACCAAACACCAAAAAACATGTGATTATGAAATACATATATAATATAGTGGATCGTAACATATTTTGAGTGTGTTGATTATGGACTTCCTTAACTATATTCATAGATAACCATGATCTAATAAATGAGGGAGTATTGACTCTATGAATTCTCAAAACACCTTTTTCAAAACCTATCATTATCTTCATAGATTTAATATCTCAAACATTCCTAAAATATCTTATAAAAAATATTTTATGATTAATAGGATCACAAAATTGTTCTCTACATGTAAAAACACTCACAATGACTCTATTTTTTCGATTATAACACCCAATCAAGAAGATACTAATAGAATATAGAATACATAGTACATGAGATGTACTCTGATAGACATGGATTGTGAGCCTCAGGTAGTATCTATGCGTGTTATAAAATCCTTCTACTATGTGGGCTTAACCAATAGTGTAAACCCCTAGGGAAACATAGTGTGATTGTTATTCATACTAGGAATGAATCTATATCAGAATCCTAAATAATGTGGTTTAGAATGACATGGAATGATCACTTGGAAACATATGTTTTGGAACCTAAAGAATTATATAAATGTGTATTGTAGACCATGTCATGTCATGTACTTAAACATAGGGTGGGCTTCAATCTATGCACCTTGTATCCCAAATGGGATAGTTGGTCATGTAAAGTTTCACACCTCATGGTCATGTAACATAGACATACATAGAATTTCATTGATTCTAAACATCATGTGATATTTAAAACTATACTAAAATCTATACTGTCAACCGATGATGGGACATAATGGATATAAAGTGGTCACATGCTATTTTATATTTAACACTTCCATGGAGTCATTTGTTATATAAAAATTGTACTCGCACATTCATTACTAGATCTATATTCTACCCTATAATTATTCTTATTAACATATTTTTTGTATTTAGTTTCCAAAAACATATGTCTTATGGACCCACCATCACTGTTGAGTGTCAATCCATTCAATCGGTCTCCATTCCAGCTAGGTTGGGAAAACTGTGAATTCTCTAGCCTTAAAATTATCCCATGATGCAACGGTGGACCTCAATAATGAAATATTTAAATATCCGTCTCACCTCAATCCCAATTACATCACCCAAACTAGAGTGAAATGTTATTTTTTCATGTTATCCATGCCTCAGACACTATGAACCACCTCACTAGTCGTCCACCTTACTATTCTCTTATGTATCGTATATCCATTTTCACCATTTAAACCCACTATCAACTATCACATGTTTGGTGTACCTTCAAAACCTTGATTTCTTACAAAATATGGATGAAAAAATATTTAATAAAAGAGAGGTTTGTTAAGAAAGGGATATAAAATAATAATTATTGTTTTAGATCAATTATTCCAGCATCTTTTGTTTTAATCATTACTCAAAAAAAATTCCAATAAAAATGGAATAGATAATAACATTATAATAATTAAATTATTTTATTACATGATATTAATCCAAATAAATATAATTAAATCAATTTAACATGAAAAATGAGGAAATTAAATATAACAAGGTCTTATATCTTGGTGAATTTCTAAAGAATTGGGGTTCAATTTTCATCATTCTATTGCCCATCATTGACTCTTACATGATTTGGTTAAAGAATATTATCTTATCCTTTAATTTTTATTTCATCACCAAAATATGATTGGAAATTGAAGTAAGAACATCATAATGAATTTATATCATAAGCATATGTCAACTTGTATTTTTTGAAATCCCTGAAATGGATCTAAATATGTCTTAAAACTCAAACATGTAAATTATACCTCTCTAAGATAAAACCCCTATTACAGACCCGTCATGGATTCTAGAATTTACATCTAATTATCTTTCTATGATATTCTTTATTTTTATATATGAAAAAAATATTTATTTATTTAAAAAATATTAAATATCCACTTAAATTCAATTATCTTATAATTTCACCAAAACTCTACCCAATTGGAAAAAATCTATCATGTGGTCAATAGAATAAAAAAATATCATGATCATTTACTATGATTATTTTACAATTCTATCATTTTATATGTTTGGGATCTCAAACCACAATATTAAAATAAATTTTTTCCATTGTAAAACAATGATATTTACATTTGTCCCATCTCTAAATGTTTTCACCCCCCCAAAAGGAAAACAACCTTTGTTTCTAAACTAAAATGATCCCAAATCATGATCCTGAAGAAGGAAGATAAATGTTTATTGTGAAATATTTTCCTCAAATATTTCATGTAATAGGTGAACTATGATGCACCCACACAAGGAAATAACATCCTATTCATCTCACTATCATCTTGAATTCATTCTTATGACATCTATATGTTGAATGAAATGATTGGGTTAGGATAAATTAAGAGAATTAAAATAAAAAATACATAAAATCATATTACCCAAATCCCACCATGATTTCACACCAAATTTATTTCTCATTTATAGGTGGATTATCATCACATCATGAAGTGAATCTATAAACCATTAACAACCATATTAAGTGGTTTACTAGAAAATTTATCTTAAAATGGAGTGTTGTGCTACTCACATTTAATATAAAACATAGAGTACTATGACATGATGAAAATATAGCTCTTATATCCATTACAATTGATCATAAAATGAATAATATGAACCAGAATGAGAAGTGCTCCAAAGAAACATGCTTTTCAAGGTCTCATTTTACTTCTCATCATCTCCAAAAAAATATTTTATTGGAATTAGGAGCACAAAAAAGGATAAAACATATCCTTTACCATATTCATTCTTCTAACATAAATCCAAACTAGACATATGATCCTACGACCCCTAGAAGTGGTCCCTTATTACTCTGAAAAAACATAATTTGATTTTGATATCTCCTTTTAAAAGGAAAATATAGCATATCAATGAATGATACCATATTCTCAAAACTACCTAGTACTAAATACTTATAATTATTGGAACATTCAACTATAATATGAACGGGAAATACCTTAATGGTCTTAATACCATGTGTTATCATATATTGGACCTAGGATGAAAAGTGAAAAAAACCTCAATGAACCAATCCAAAAACCCAGATAGAAGCATCCCTTCTATATATCTAAAATTTCCACATCATGAAACATAAATAATCAGTTAGTCTAGAAACATCAATGTCTCTTACCCACTAGGTGACCCTAGTTCATAATCGTTTCTTATTTTACCCAATATGATCTTCTTTAGAACACCACTATCCATCCATAAAAGGTTATGATGTCCTCCTCGCTTACATGATATCTACCATGTGTACTTTTTAACCACACATAGTCATATAAGATACAAAAATTAATAACAAAAAGCTATGTTTCCCCAACACATAGAATAATTTCAGTACAATGTAGTTTATTAAAAGTAAAAACATCTCCATCTCCCATCAAAACCACCTTAATCAAGTCTTGCTACTATGATAAGTCCTACATCAATTGTGTTTGGGATTTCATGCTAAGTGCATCAACTATCACTATATTAATAAAAAAAATCTTATTTCCCATGTTATCATAGAATCCATACCAATTGGAAAATTTTACTCTTAACTATACCATTAAAAAAATCATGACTACATAAATAAGGACTGTCATCAGTTCTTGAGTCTCACATATATAATAAGAGAATTATTTATTCCCAATGATACCACTAGGAACTCATAATGGTTATAGTGATGCATTAATGCTATCTTCAAAATGATATCCTTATGAACATGAAGATGATGAAATCTATACCAATGTTTGTCCATTAGAAATCACATAACCCATTTCTAAGGGTTAATGGTATCACACTAGGAACAATAGAATGTTTCTCTAAAAATGTCTCCCCATAGTACCATCAAATCTCAGATCTCGACCAGGATATTCGATAAGATTCCAAATATTTCAGTGTTGTATTAGAATACAAGTTTATAAGGAAATAAATCTCATGATAAATTAATACCAACATAACCTTAGATATAACAATCTACACGCACTTCCAAAACTACATCCATGCTACCATATGAAATTTACAACATATAATAAACTCAAACCATACATAGAATCACATGGATGAACTCTTCCTTGAAAAAAAGATCAAACTCTGACCACTATAGAGTAACCCTAACATTATTTTGTTTCTAATGCTTTCTCCGTGGTGTGTGCATCCATCTGTTCAAGGATGGAGATGCTGTTTGTTTCCCCGCATTCCCACTTTCCAAAGGTGGGTGACATTCGTTATTTATTCAAGGATGTTTTCTCCTTGATCGGAATTGGATGATGGGATGTAGGTTCTTCCTTTAGTGTATTTCTCCTCATAACTCATCACCTAGTCTGGTTCTCCCTTATAGTCATAAGACGTTGTTTGTGAAAATCTTCCCAGTGCCATACCTTTATGGGCACCAGTTAATTACACTGCTTATGTCAGGACATTTGAGGTGTCCGGTTAGGCAGTAACCTTCAGTTAGGGGAGTAGTCACATTGGACATCAGTGGCGTGTCTGGACCCTGGAACACTGGAGCGTCCAGGTTTCTTCCGCTTATTATAGGGCATCTCGAGGGCGCAGAAGCCCGAGGCATCCCATGTCGAATGTGGGGAATTATATTCCATAGGTTTGTATCTGGGTTTTTTTCTGCTTCATATATTTAACACAGGGTATGCTGTAGGTTGGACATCTAGAGGAGATGGATCGGGAAAATCAGAACACTGACTAGAGTGTATCATGTGGCTGGAACCCCTAGAGGGAACACTGATATTGGGGGTAACGCGTGGTAAGCTACATGGTTGCTACTAGGAGTAGTTAAGGGATGAATTGAAATGATCTCCTTGGGATGTGGCGTCCTGGGTAAGAGTCAAGATAGATAATAGATGGTTAAGTGAAGTGGATGTAGAATGGTAAGGAGTTGACTCAAGGGAGATGGTGATGTTGGACTTGAGTCTTGAAGATACCTTCTATGTACCCCCGTGGCATGGAATCAAAGTCTACATAGTTCACAAAGTGATGAGACACCTAAGGAGTCAACCCCTATGGATGGGACCTAAAGTAAACATAACCTCTTGGTTGGGGAATAAAATTGGGGTGTACAATGGCTTACTCCTGGATGGGGTTAAAATAGCTTACCACTGGATGGGGTCATAATGGCTTACCTCTAGATGTGGTCACAACAACTTATTGTTGGATGGGGCCATGACGGATTGCCATTGGATGGGGTCACAAAAACATACCATTGGATGGGGTTACAACGGAATACCGTTGGATGGGGTCACAACATCTTACCATTAGATGGGGTTGAATGACTTACCGTTGGATGGGGTTGAACCACAAGGAGGATTCATACGTACCTTATCTAGGAGGCAAAGATCAAATCCCACATAGTTCGGGATGGTGGATGCAGTTTAACGTCATGTAGGACAGAGGTGGTCCGGAGTGAAGATGGTCGAGACCAATAGGGTGTTGGTATTGAACCTCTAGGAGGCTTCCTACATACCTTTCCTTAGAAAGAATCAAATTCCACTTAGTTTGGAAGGTTTGTGGTGAAACGACGTGTAGGTAGTCCGGAGCAATGGTTGTTGGGATTGAACCGCGAGGAAGATTCCTATATATCCTGCCTTTAGAAGACTCAAAGTTCACGTAGTTCAGAATAGGGGTTTGGGTCTTACACTCTAAGGTAGCCTAGAGAGGATGTCATGGTCGGTGCTTTCTTTGTAACGCCCCGACCCTAGTTACCCAGAGTCGGTTCATTATTACATAACATTGGCATGATCACAAGAATGATCAAATCTCAAAATACCGATTAGTTTAGTAGCCTTGGAAACACTAGATATATTCATAAAGTTTTACATTACATCATAAAAATGAAAACTACAACAACATAGTCTCCATAGTCCACACTCTTATCCCCTCATACTATCCCTGCAGGTCATTCATAAATTACTTCTTCACATCCCGGGAAAAATAAAACATAGAAGGGGGGTGAGCTCAAATGCCCAGTAAGGATAACAATATAGCGGAAACTTTCATAAATAAGAATAAACATTTAAGGCAATGTATAACTAAAACAAAATCTTTTTAAACTTGAACTTCAACATAGTATGGAAAAAATAATATTAAATAATTCCATTTACTTATTCACATGGATATTCTACTAATATAATAATCACATTCAATATCAACCACCACTTTCATAATGATGGAATGCATAGTTCCAGACTATCATAACCACATAGCCAAGGCCTCGTGCCAAGACTAAAAATAAGATTTTGTCAAGGCCTTGTGGAAATACACTAGTTTGTCTAATGAGACCTACCGATTCATCAAGGAGCTATAGCGGGCTCCACCCGTCACATATTAAGTTTAATGCATTCCCATATGAAAAGGTTTAAACATAACATAAACATTCGTAAAACTAGCATACAAAATATAAATACTTCATCCATAAACCATGAATGGTATAAAAATAACACATACACAGTCAAACATATCACTAAACCTTCAATACAATATAGAAGTTTTGTATCATAATAAATCAACTTCAAATAAGCGTAAAATCCATCAAAGGATGTTGACATAGATGAAATCAAAACTCTTTTAAGAGAAATATCTCTTTCTATTTTGAAATCATTTAAGAGTAATATATTTATAAAATAAAAAATTTTCTTTGAAAATATTCTTATAAGCTTGTAAGGGAAGCTGCGATGATTTTATAATGGCAGAAAATATCTGCACCCACCGTATAAGTTAAAAAAACATTCTTACCTTAATTCTATCGAAAAGGTTAAAAAGGACCTTGTTTGGAAAACGATGGAAACATTCCTTTATAAACCACTTATAAAAGTCAAAAAAGGTATAAATGACTTTAACCCATATTCTAGTAATTAGTAAAAATGTTTTGAAATACAATTTTTAAGAAACATGGATGTGGATGATAAAGAAATCCCAGTAGATTATTACGTATAAACAACCTCCGATAATGAAGAGATTACAAAATAAACCCTTACCTTGTACTTTTCCTTGGTTGAGGGTAGGTTAACCTCCTGTATAATGGTGAAATAATTATTATTAAATTATACAAGAATCATATATATTAATATGATATCATATATGATCTTTTAACATTGCTTTGTTAATAATATCTTAGTATTATCGTCATTTCAGGTGTTAACTTACTCGTTTTCTTTGATATGTTTTGTTACATAAGCCATGTTTGTCATGGAGAGGATGTATCTTATTCATATCCATAATGATATCAAGTTATTAAAAATTATTTTTAAATCATCAAATGATAATTATACTTGAATGGATACGATGTAGAATGAATCTCATCGCGTTCGTGGAGACGGTAGTCCGTACGTACGCACGAGTGACAATATCATTCTTTTGATATTAAAATAATATATAATTGGATGATATATCATATATAGATAATCATTATCATGTTATATTTATTATTTACATGAATTAAAAATCATTATTATACCCATGCAAATAATAATATATTGAATAACAATTACACCACGACGTGGAGACGGTAAGTCGTACGTACGCACATATGGTGACATGTAATTAAAAGGATGGATATAATAATGAATATGGTTGTAAAATATTTATAATAATATTACAGTATATATTAGATACTGGATTCATTATTTTATAATGGGAATAATAAATAAAGAAGAAGTGGAAGAACAAAGGAACTTGAAAAATGGTGGTGAAATCATTACCTCTTCTTCGGGTTCTTCCTTTTGATTTGATCAAAAGGGCTCCATAAGTTGGATTTCTGACTAAAGGAAGGCCTCTAGGATGAAGTGAGGGAAGTTTATAGAGTATTTGGGCATGGGTTGGCCGAACCAAAAGGCTTTGAAGGTGTGAATTAATGAGAAGGAGAAGTGCCATTTTATAAGAGGGGTGAGGGGCACCTTTGGAAAAACTAGAAATATTATTTTATAATAAATTCATAGTCGGTTTATAATGGATCCAATGTAGATTATTTAAAGGTTAAGTTGGGGATGGGTCGGAAACAACACAACGAATAGGATTTAGACCGGTTTGGGACACTATATTAATCTTATCTTTAAGTATTAACTCTTTGTTAATTAGTTTCACTTTTACAATGTCTCTTTATATTTTTATATTATATGGTTAATAAACTTACTATATACATCCAAGAGACCCCCAAGTGGTCCATTAATGATATACCTATCATGATATAAGTCCCTTTCCTGAACCTTAGATTTTTAGTAATTGAATATTAATTAATAATATAATATTTTTTTTAAAACTCTTTTATGTCAATTTTGACACTATTTGGAAAATTGTTTTTTTTTTGAAAATCATAACAGAATGATTACATCGAAAAAAGTCAAATAAATCAATCCTAATATGTCATATTATCCTAGAAAATTAGTTTAATTCATTAAAAGTCTCACATTATATTTATTTTGGTATTTATAATATCAATTATTTTAATTTTTCACTATTATGGTAATTACTTCATCATCATTGTGTCATAAATAAATTAAATTATTTAATATCTAAAAATTATAAATAAATTATCATTATGTAGAAAATATTTTTATCTTTCTATCTGATAATTATAGTCTAAAATCCAACATATATAACCCTTTGTAAAAATTGTTTTGCTAAAAGATATATGCTTATGTCATTTTTGTATTTATTTAAACTTAATTAATCTAAAGTGTCATTATCACTTATAAGTGGCTCCATGGGGTCCTAAAATCGACCCAAAGATTCCCATGGTCGGATATGTATCAACCAATAAGGTTAGGACACGTTTTATGGTAATTGTTTATTATTATAATATTATTTTATTTAACCCTCATTTATCGGATTTACCCTTTAACCATGGTAAATAAAATATTTACCGAAGTAATTATTCAAAATGTCTTAAAATAAAAGTTACCTATTTACACAATTTAAACATCCTGATTCCAAATATGGAATCCATTTTTCCAAATTCCAAACATAGAAGTGGCTTAAATTAATTTAAAATTAATTCCCACTGTCAAAACAAAAAGCGTGTTTTTACGATATAATAACTATCAAAAGATTGATACTTGTTTATGTCCGGTTTAATTTTTAAATTATGTCAAATGACCAAAATTGTATTAAATGGTAAAAATATATTCTAAATATACCTTAAAACTAATCAAATTCGTAATTTATCACTATTAATTATTTTGATTAAAAAAGTTGTTTTTAATTAAAAATTTCGTAATTTTCACTATTCATCAAAATATTAAAGTTATTCGAAAAGTACCAAAATTTCACCTTAGGCTAAATTTGATACTCTGAATCCAAAAATGAAGTCTATTTTGATAGATAAAATTTCTAATATTTTGAAAAGTAGGTATTACTATTCATAACGGCTAGTTTGATCGGTTGTGGTGTGTGTTAGAGCTCGATGTTGCGTACAACACACGCTATTGCATTATTCGAAGGAAAACGTACCATAGAAGATTGGGGTGTTACATTCTCCCCTCTTTCAAATAATTTCAACCTCAAAATTTCTAGAATACAACCGCATGAAAAGACTCGGGTGGTTCTTCATCATAAGTTCCCCGGGTTCCCACGTTTCCTCTTTTATCTTATGGTTTCTCCACAAGATTTTTACCAGACGAGTCGTCCGGTTTCTCAGTACTTTTTCCCTCGTATCAAGAATCTTGACAAGATCTTTACAATAAGATAGATCAAGTTCCAGTTCTAATTCCCCATAGGTGAGTACATGCGTTGGGTCAGGCATGTATTTCCTCAATAGAGATACGTGGAACACATCGTGAACTTTGGAGAGACTTGGCAGCATTGCCAATCAGTAAGCTATAGCCCCAATTCATTCTATAATTTCGAAAGGTCCGATGTCCCTGGGACTCAATTTACCTTTCTTGACAAAATATATGACTCCCTTCCATGGAGATACCTTCAGGAAAACATGATCACCGACTTGAAATTCCAAATCCTTCCTTCGATTATCAGCATAGCTCTTCTACCTACTTTGAGCTGCTTTGATGTGATTTTGGATTACTTTCACCTTTTCTATCATTTCCTAAACTAGTTCTGGGCCTAAAAGTTTTATTTCACCAACGTGATCCCAACATGTTGGTGTACGAAATCTCTTTCCATATAACGCTTCATATGGTGCCATATGAATACTCGAATGGAAGATATTGTTATAGGAAAATTCTACCAGAGGTAAATATTGAACCCACATACCCTGAAAGTAAAATGAGAAGGATCTCAAAATGTCTTCTAAGGTTTTAATAGTTTGTTCTGATTGTCTATCTATTTGAGGGTGGTAGGCAGTGCTCAAAATAAGTTCAGTATCCAAGGATTTCTGAATACTTTTCCAGAATCTTGAAGTAAAACAGGGATCACGATCAGAAAAAATCGATAGGGGTACTCCATGAAGTCTCACAACATCATCAATATATAGTCTTGCTAGACGTTCCAGTGGTAGATCTTCTCTTATAGCAAGAAAATGTGCTGACTTGGTCAGACGATCAACAATAACCCATGTTGTATCGTTCATTATAGGAGTCTTTGGTAGTCCCATGACAAAGTCTATCGTGATATTATCACATTTCTACTCAGGTATGGGAAGAGGTTGCAATACTCCACCAGGCCGTTGCCTTCCAGATTTCACTTGTTGACAAACCATACATCTTGACAAAAAATCAGCAATCTCCCTCTTCATGTTGTACCACCAAATTTGTTCTTTAAAATCTATATAAATTTTGGTGCTCCCAGGGTGTATAGAGAAACTTGAACTATGAGCATCATCCAGCAATTCCCTTTTTAGATCAGGTATATCGGGAACACAAAGTCTTTTCCCGAATTTCAAAATTCCTTCTTCATACACAAATTCTCTCAATCTCCCATCATTCACAGCTTTAATCTTCTTTTGAAATTCTTCATCATCGATCTGAGAACTCTTAATCCTTTCTAGTAAATATGGTTTGGCAACCTTTTGAAAAATCATTGATGTTTCACCTTCCCTGGTTATTCCCATGTCCATCTTCACTAGATCCATGAAAATTGGATCCCTTTCAATTCTCATATTGTTCAAAACTCCATGGTCTTTTCTACTCAAATCATCTGCCACCTTGTTTGCCTTCCCTGGGTGGTAGTGTATCATGAAATCATAATCCTTGATTAATTCAAGCCATTTCTTTTGCCTCATGTTGAGTTCTTTTTGTGAGAAAATATACTTCAAACTCTTGTGATCAGTATAAATCTCACATTTTTTACCATAGAGGTAGTGCCTCCATATCTTCAAAGCAAAGATCACAGCTGCTAACTCAATATCATGAGTAGCATAGTTTTGTTCATGAATTTTCAACTGTCTTGATGCATAGGCAATAACCCTATCATTCTGCATAAGGACACAACCAAGTCCTTTCTTCGATGCATCACTATAGATAACAAACCCATCATTCCCTGATGGTAGAGTCAATATAGGAGCATTGAATAATCTCCTCTTCAGTTCTTCAAAACATTCTTCACACTCTTTTGTCCAATCAAATTTAACCCCTTTACGTGTGAGCTTCGTTAATGGGTTAGCCAATCGGGCAAAAGTCTGGACGAAATGTCGATAATAACCTGCCAAACCAATAAAACTGCATACCTCAGTTATACTCGTAGGTTCTGGCCATTCTTGGATTTCCTTGGTCTTAGAAGGATCAACAGAGATTCCATCTTTAGAGACAATATGGCCAAGAAAAGAAATCTCCTGAAGCCAGAATTCACACTCGCTAAACATCCCATATAATTCATGTCTTCTCAGAGTCTTCAAGATAATGCGCAAGTGATTATCATGATCTTCGTAGATTTTGGAGTATACCAAGATATAATCAATAAATACCACCATAAATTCATCGAGATATTCCTTGAAAACTCTATTCATCAGATCCAAGAATACAGAGGGTGCATTAGTCAATCCAAAAGGCATTACTGTAAACTCGTAATGCTCGTACCCGGTTCAAAATGCTGTCTTCGGAATGTCTTCCATCTTCACACACAACTGATGGTATCCAGATCGAAGGTCAATCTTTGAAAAGTATTGAGCTCCATGCAGTTGGTAAAATAAATCATCAATGCGAGGTAGGGGATACTTGTTCTTTATTGTAATACCATTGATCTCCATGTAGTCGATACATAACCTCATAGATCCATCTTTCTTTTTAACAAAAAGAACAGGGGATCCCCATGGAGAAACACTAGGGCGAATAAATCCCTTATTACTCAGTTCATGTAGTTGTTTCATTAGTTCAACTAATTATACAGTGGCCATTCTATAAGGGGTCTTCTATATAGGCCTTGATCCAGGAATTAAATCAATGGAAAACTCAAATTCTCGTTCTGGAGGATGTCCAGGTAAATCTTCCGGAAACACATCTACATATTCTTTCACAATAGGTACATCCTCTATTTGATCATTCCTTTCCTCACCCACAGTAATTTCATTCTCTTCCCCCCCCCCAATAATTGAATTTAGTTGAGCTAATGGGGGTGGATCTAGATATTAATTAGGTGGTGACGATTCTGCTCTATTGATAAGGTGTTCTTTATCATCATCATCAAAAATCATAACCACCTTCTTCTTACAATAAATCTTCGCATCATGGTCCGAAAGCCAATCCATACTGAGGATTATATCAAACTCAATCATAGGTGGGACGATGAGATCAGCGGATAAAGAACATTTGTGTGCTCTAATGGGGACTGATTCACAAAACTTTGTTGCAATGATACTTCCCCTATGATTTTTTACTGAGAACTCCCTTGTTAAATCAAATTGGAAATATCTAATTTTCTTAGCAAACTGGGAAGATATGAAACAATGCGATGATCCAGAATCAAATAATTCATTTTCTAAACTTGAGGAAACCATTAAATTACCTGCCACCACGTCTTTCGGAGCTTCTACCTCAGCAGTAGTGATAACATAATCTTGGAATTGATACCTTGGCCTTTTCTGAGGTAAGTTCCACTGAAACTTAGGACATTCATTTTCATAATTTCCCATCTCCCTGCAATTGTAGCACTGAACATCGGTAGCTTCCTTCTTCCCCTTGTAATCACGAGCTTGGTGATCTTTTTCACCACACTTGTAACAGACTCCCGTTCCTTTTAAGCAAGTACCGGGGTGCTTCTTCCCATATTTACTGCAGGATGGATATTCAACTTTTCACTTCTTCCCTTTATTTTTATTCCCAGATTGATATGCAGATCTCTTCTTCTCTTGCTTTTCTTTAAAGTCATATAACTTAGAGAATTATTTCTCTGTCTTGATAGCACATGAAACAATGTCTTCGTACGACGAGAAGGATTATGAGACTAATGCTTGTCAGAGAAATGGTTTTAACCCATAAAATAAACGATCAATACTACTTCTTGGGTTACGTATATAATCTCCAGCATACCTTGCTAACCTTGTAAAGTTATCCTCATACTTTGCGACATTCTCATCCACCTTTTGTCTCAGACTCAGAAATTGCCTTTCCATATCTGCTCGATGGTCACGAGGAAAGTAATTTTCTAAAAATAGATCTTTGAACTCCCTCCATTCCATATTTGATAATTCATCATCTTCCTTCATGTTTTGAATCAATGACCACCATTGATCAACATCTCCAGTGAGGCGGTAAACTGCCATGATAACTTTTTCCATTTCACTACATCCCAAAGCCTAAAATATTTTCTCTAGGGAGCTTATCCATTTCTCAGCTACTAAGGGATTTGTACTCCCATTGAACGTTGGTGGTTGTTGCCTCATGAAACGATCTAACATTGATCCTCCACGCTGCGGATCAGGGTGCTTTATACAGGTAAGGTTATTATTCACAACCTGAGTGAGTTTTCCCAGTATGGTGATTAGCTGATCGGCACCTGTTGAATCACCAGCTCCACTATAATTATCTTGAGCAGGAGGGAAATCCCTACATGGAGTGTGTGCATTGATACGGTTTCCATTTCTTCCACTAGGCGCCATTTCTAAACAATGGAATAAAATAGATCATTTTATGAATCAAAATACATAATTCCATACTTATAAAACACTTAACATAAATTGAACTATTTATGGATATAATCCATAATCATAAAAATGTTTTCTTTGATGAAGTATATACTCATAAACCCTTCATAATGATTTGTAAAGAAAATAAGAGTTATCCTAAGCATATCCCCCAGGAGTGTCGTAACCAAGAGTGTAGAAAGGCCTGTTGTCGTGCACCAGTTCCCGTTCGAGTCTAGCTCAAAGCAGTGTTTTCAGGTTTTACCCCTAGGTACATCTGTGCCAGATCCACCTCTACCTACTCGTATCCAGACAGGGATGTATTTCTCTAAAAACTCACAAAATCACTACAATACCAAAATTCTAGGAAGTTCTTCTATAATAATCCTCAAAGTCCATCTTAGGTCTATGTTCTATAATCAAAGTTTATCTAAATCTATCTTCCAAGGTTTGTACTAAACTTCCTCTAATACCAACTGTAATGCGCCGACCGTAGTTACCCAGAGTCGGTGCATTATTACATAAAATTGGCATGATCACAAGAAATATCAAATCTCGAAAGACCGATTAGTTTAGTAGCGTTGGAAAAACTATATATATTCATAAAGTTTTACATTACCTCATAAAAATGAAAACTACAACAACATAGTCTCCATTGTCCACACTCTTATCCCCTCATACTATCCCTGCATGTCATTCATAAATTAATTCTTCACATCCTGGGAAAAATAAAACACAGAAAAGGGGTGAGCTCAAATTCCCAATAAGGATAAAAATATAGCGGAAACATTCATAAATAAGAATAAACATTTAAGGAAATGTATAACTAAAACAAAAGCCTTTTAAACTTTAACTTCAACATATTATGGAAAAAATAAAATGAAATAATTTCATTTACTTATTCGCATAGATATTATACTAATTGAATAATCACATGCAATATCAATAACCACTTTTATAATGATGGAATGCATAATGCCAGACTATCATAACCACATACCCAAGTCCTCGTACCAGGACTACAAATAAGATTTCGTCAAGGCCTTGTTCCAAGACACTAGTTTGTCTCATGAGACCTATCGATGCATCGAGGAGCTATAGCGGGCTCCACCCGTCACATATTAAGTCCAATGCATTCCCATATGAAAAGGTTTAAACATAACATAAACATTTGTAAAACTAGCATACGAAATGTAAATAATTCATCCATAAACCATGAATAGTATAGAAAATAACACATCCATAGTAAAAAATTTCACAAAACCTTCAATACAATATATAAGTTTTGTATCATAATAAATCAACTTCAAATAAGCGTAAAATCCATCAAAGGATGTTGACATAGATGAAATAAAAACTCTTTTTAGAGAAATATCTCTTTCTATTTTGAAATAATTTAAGAGTCATATATTTATAAAACAAAACATTTTATTTGAAATAATTATTATAAGCTTTAAATGGAAGCTTCGATGATTTTATAACGGCAGAAAATAGCCGCACCCGCCGTATAAGTTAAAAAAAATTCTTACCATAATTCTGTCGAAAAGGTTAAAAAGGACCTTGTTTGGAAAACGACAGAAAGATTCCTTTATAAACCAATTATAAAAGTAAACAAGGGTATAAATGACTTTAACCCATATTCTAGTAATTAGTTAAAATGTTTTGAAATACAATTTTTAAGAAACATGGATGTGGATGATAAAGAAATCCCAGTAGATTATTACGTATAAACAACCTCCGATAATGAAGAGATTTCGAAATAAACTCTTACCTTGTAATTTTCCTTGGTTGAGGGTAGGTTAACCTCCAGTATAATGGTGAAATTATTGTTATTAAATTATAATAGAATCATATATATTAATATGATATCATATATGATTTTTAACAATGCTTTGTTAATAATATCTTAGTATTATCGTCATTTCGGGTGTTAACATACTCATTTTCTTTGATATGTTTTGTTATGTAAGACATGTTTTTCAGGGATAGGATGTATATTATTCATATCCATAATGATATAAAGTCCTTAAAAATTATTTTTAAATCATAAAATGATAATTATACTTGAATGGATACGATGGAGAATGAATCTCATCGCGTTCGTGGAGACGGTAGTCCGTACGTACGCACGAGCGACAATATCATTCTTTTGATATTAAAATAATATATAATTGGATGGTATATCATATATACATAATCATTATCATGTTATATTTATTATTTACATGAATTACAAATCATTATTATACCCATCCAAAAAATAATATATTGAATAACAATTACACCACGATGTGGAGACGGTAAGCCGTACCTACGCACGTATGGTGAAATGTCATTCAAAGGATGGATATAATACTGAATATGGTTGTACCATATTTATAATAATATTACAGTATATAGGAGATACTGGATTCATTATTTTAGAATGGGAATAACAAAGATAGAAAAAGTGGAAGAAGAAAGGAACTTGAAAAAGGTTGGTGAAATCATTACTTCTTCTTCGGGTTCTTCTTTTTGATTTGATCAAAAGGGATCCTTAGGTTGGATTTCTGACTAAAGGAAGGCCTCTAGGATGAAGTGAGAGAAGTTTAGAGAGTATTTGGGTAGGGGTTTGCCGAACCAAAAGGCTTTGAAGGTGAGAATTAATGAGAAGTAGTTCCCTCTTATAAGAGGGGTGAGGGGAACCTTTGGAAAAGCTAGAAATATTATTTTATAATAAATTCATATTCGGTTTCTAATGGATCCAAAGTGGATTATTTAAAGGTTAAGGTGGGTATGGGTCGAAAAAAACTCAACCAATAGGATTTAGATAGGTGTGGGTCACTATATTAACCTTATCTTTAAGTATTAACTCTTAGTTAATTAGTTTCACTTTTATAATGTCTCTTTATATTTTTATATTATATAGTTAATAAACATAATATATACATCCAAGAGACCCCCCAAGTGTTCCATTAATGATACAAATATCATGATATAAGTCTCTTGGCCAAACCTTAGATTTTTAGGTATTTAATATCAATTAATAATATAATATTTTTTTTAAAAACTCTTTTATGCCAATTTTGACACTATTTGGAAAATTGATTTTTTTGAAAATCATAACAGAATGATTACTTAGAAAAAAGACAAATAAATCAATAATAATATGTAATATTATCCTATAAAATTAATTTAATTCATTAAAAGTGTCAAATTATATTTATTTGTGTATTTATAATATCAATTATTTTAATTTGTCACTATTATGGTAATTACTGCATCATCTTTGTGTCATAAATAAATTAAATTATTTAATGTCTAAAAATTATAAATAAATTATCATTATGTAGTAAATATTTTTATATTTCTAATTAATATTTATAGTCTAAAATCCAACATATATATCCATTTGTAATAATTGTTTTTCTAAAATATATATGCTTATGTCATTTTTGTATTTATTTTAACTTAATTAATATAAAGTGTCATTATCACTTACAAGTGGATCAATGGGGTCCATAAATCGACCCAAATATGCCCATGGTTGGACATGTATCAACCAATAATGTTAGCACACGTTTAGGGTAAAGTTTTATTATTATAATATTATTTTTTAACCCTCATTTACCGGATTTACCCTTTAACCATAGTAAATAAAATATTTACCGAAGTAATTATTCAAAATGTATAAAAATAAAAATTATCTATTTACACAATTTGAACATCCTGATTCCAAATATGGAATCCATTTTTCCAAATTCCAAACACAGAAGTGGCAGAAATTAATTTAAAATTCATTCCAGCTGTCAAAACAAAAAGCATGTTTTTACGATATAATAACTATCAAAAGATTGATACTTGTTTATGTCCTGTTTAATTGTGAAATTATGTCCAATGACCAAAACTGTATTAAATGGTTAAAATATATTCTAAATATACTTTAAAACCACTCAAATTCATAATTTATCACTATTAATTATTTTGATTAAAAAAGTTGTTTTTAATTAAAAATTTAGTAATTTTCACTATTCATCAAAATATTAAAGTTATCTGAAAATTACCAAAATTTCAACTTATGATAAATTCGATACTCCGAATCCAAAAATTAAGTCCATATTGAGAGATAAAATTTCTAAAATTTTAAAAAGTAGGTATTACTATTCATAACGGCTAGTTTGATCGGTTGTGGTGTGTGTTAGAACTCGATGTTGAGTACAACACACGCTATTGCATTATTCAAAGAAAAGCGTACCATAGAAGCTTGGGGTGTCACATTATCTAAGCCCACGTGATTCATGCTCGGTGTGATAAACAGGAGGAAGTAAAGACCTGACAATCCCTTCGCGGAAGGCCTGTCCGTGGGAAGTGGGATGAGGGATTACGCATGGTTAGCAGCCCAAAGAAGAAACAAGGGCTTACACACAGTTTGCTTCTCGAGAAGATAGATATTGGTACTTACTCTAGGGTGGAGGCCCGGGTGGTGACAAAGCCCAATGGGAGAGGGGGTTTTCACCCATAAATAGAGAAGAAGCATTGATACTACCTCTTCCAAGAAAAGATAGGATCTTACACCAGAGTGGGTTTCCTTTCCTTGCGGATAGACTCCTCTCTAATAAAGAGTATGTCATTCCATGTGAGGAATGATCGCAATCCTATGGAGACCTGTGGGCATGTAGAATGTACAAGGTGGGGGAACCCTGTGTCTAATGCACAAAACTTGGTCACAGTTTAACGTTATGTGCTGAGGATGATGGTTCTTGGCAGTTTAACGTCCTGCATCTCGGACGAGGTGGGTTCACTTCGCACCCCTAGAATTTACATAACCGATACACGCCGACCCTTGAGGGGTGGAAGGCATTGGAAATTCCGTTGTTTGGTGGGTGTTATAGAGCATTCCATTGGGGTGTCCACGTTAGCATGGGTATGCGATGGAGCAATAGAAGTGGGCGTGCCTATACGAAGAAGCATGAGGCAGAGCAACAGAATAGAAAGCTCCATCTAAGAGACTTTGAAATTGCTCCGTGCAAACCTGAGGGGCCGCACGGGAAGAGAGGACATGATGCAGGTGTGTCGCACATAGGAGGGGCTCAGACATGGTGCTTTAAGGTGATGGAAACACATGGAGTTCACATAAGAGAATGTTCCAGGGGAAATATGGAAGGTCTGTGCACAAGATGCAAGGATTGCATGCAAGACAAAGAGGTTGATCATAACAGGGAAATGTTTCACCCAAGATAGATAGCTTGCACAAAGGACGGAAGGGTTGTGCGCACGATGGACGGTTTGCGTGCAAGAAGTATTGGTTGCACGCAAGACAAAGGGGTTGCTCGCAAGACAGAAGGCTTACACACAAGAAGGACTGGTTGCACGCAAGAGCACATGACACAGAGGGAACTTGCACACTAAAGTGAATCACTTGCATGGAAATGACTTGGGGAGAAAAGGAATTCCCGAGGATCAGGCCCAACAGGGCCCATCTGAAGGAGCCCCCTCGGGGGTCCTGTCGCGAAAAATCCAATACCTGAAGGCCCTTGGGAGTTTTGCGTGGTCGTGGAAGACATATATTTCGTGAAGAAGAGCATCGCTTCGTCTTCTGTTACCGTCCATGGAGTGAGAGGATACGGTTTGTTTTATAGCCGGAGTACTTTGGACGTCATGCAAAGGGGGTGTGGTGTGAAAACTCTTGTTTGACGCTACCTTGGGTGCGTAAAGGGGGCTGAGCGCACAAACAACCATTTGTTATCGCCTTGTGTGCGGAAACGGGGTTGGGAGCACAAATTCTCATTTGACATCACTTGTGAGAAAAATGGTGGTCGGGTGCACAAATTCCCATTTGATGTTGCCCTGTGTACCGAAAAGTGGTCGGGCACGAAAACTACCATTTGACGTCCCCTTGTGCGTGGAATGGGGGACGGGCGCTCAAATGCCCATTTGATGTCGCCTTTTGTGTGGAAATGTGGATGGGTGTTCAAACGCCTATTTGAAGTCACCTTGTGCATGAAAACTGGGTTGGGCGTGAAAATGACCATTTGAAATCGCCTTGTGCACGGAAATGGGGTCGGATGTGAAAAATATCGTCTGGCATCACCTTTGTGGTTGGAGGGGGGGGGCGTAAGATTTTGTGCGCTAGATGGCTGCTTGTGCGCATCCATGGACTCTTATGAATGCCCGCCTCCTAGGCCCTGAACACTTCTCTTGTCATCCTGAATTCTTTCGTTGATCTTTTATCCACCCAGTGTGGCCCTTATCCGAATTTCGGCATCAAAAAATGCCCCCTTCAGAATCAGAGCTAAAAGAGAACCCAAAGGTCAGATTATGAGGGTCCACCTAAAAGAAGGTAAATCTCTTCAGGGGTGCGCAGAAACACATTTTTCGCACGCA
The DNA here is from genome assembly GCA_963277665.1 of Viscum album. Taxonomy (NCBI): domain Eukaryota; kingdom Viridiplantae; phylum Streptophyta; class Magnoliopsida; order Santalales; family Viscaceae; genus Viscum; species Viscum album. The sequence continues at coordinate 533,005,033 of OY728166.1, forward strand.
AAATATTTCCGCACGTGCAGAAGGCGCATTAACACTTTATAAATAGGCCGCATGCCCCCATAGGTCATACTTTGACTTTTTCCACATGACAGACATTTTTATCTCGTTCATGAAAATGGTCCTGATGCCCACATAAGATTCCACGACCATCTCCAGGTTTTGTGCGTCAAATTTTTTTCCCACGCACATCGACCTTCTTTCACGTTGCCACCACTTTTTCATTTCAAAATTAATTCTTTTGTGCCAATTCATTTTGATTTCTAAAATGGCCACTCAACAGTCCAATGTTGAGAGTGAGGTTGCGGCAACTATAAGAAGAACCCAAATGATCATGGGCCTTCAGATTCTTTGTGTGAGTAGGGTTGTTTCTGATAACCAAATGATTTTTGGCAATATTACACAGGCTCAGAAGTATTACATCATGAGTGGTAGCCTATCACTATGGAACTTTGGCCCTTTGAAAGAGGTGCTAATGCTCGGTTTCGAGACAGACCCACCGCAGTCGTGGGTGACGTGTGAGGATAGTCTTCCACAATTACATATTACCAACATTGGTCATTCTACTAGGGAAACAAAAAACTCTTTCATTTATGTCCTAAATATGAAGACCCGGACAGTTGTGGGAAGTGATCCAGTCCCTAAGGAATCTCCAGCTATTTATGCAAGTACTTTCAGAAACAATATTACTTATGAGAAGAAGGGTTGGTAGGAATAGGATTTCAGATATTGGGGAAAATTTACCAATGAATGGCCATGGGCATACTGGGTACATCAGAATTGAGAGGAATTCGGGTTGGAGATGTGGGCCTTTGGGATTTTTGAGGTTGTTTGGACATCCCAATTTCACTTCTACCGATAGTAGGACTTGGTAGTAGAGTTCTTCTATCACTGGTCGCATGATACAAACACTTTTCACCTTCACCATGGGGAGGTGGGCATCAGCCTATGGGATGTCCACTTTATCAGGGGAATCCCCTTATAGGGATATCAGTACGACAAGTTCCTCCAAACAGAGAATGTTTGGGGGGATATGACACACACCCCAATCCTTTCATGGAACCTGCTGGAGCTGTCCAAAGAGAAGATCAAAATAAAATATATCTTGAAGGAAATATCCTATTCAGGGTGGTTTAGTCTCTTCCTAACCCAGGACATGACTGTGAAGATTCCAGGCCGAGGGAAGCAATGCCTGAACACATCTCAGAGGGAAAAAACGAGATCATATTAGAAGATTTTGGAGACAGGAAAGTACCAATCATTGGGATTTTTCATTAATGAAGTTTAAGACCTGAATGTGAGATATGCTAAGTTATTTTCTGCATTCTTGAGCGGATTGTTGTTTCCTGTATGGGACACGTGGATGGGAGTCTACCCAGAGACGTTAGTGATGGATGATATTATGGCGGCAGAGAACAAGGTTAACCTAGGGGTGACAGTGTTGGCTAGGATGTATAGTATTCATGGGTGCATCTCGAGGGGAAGTACGTATAGGAGGATATGCGGGCCATTCTAGATTCTCCACAAATGGGTTGCATCCCACTGTGGTGGGTATGACTTCCAGAATTCCATTTGCCTCCTGGTAACGGTTTGCGTCCATCCCTCTTGAACATCACTCGAATCCACCCATTGATGCTTAGGGATGAAGGTATCAAGCTGAAGATCGGCAGCCACACCCACTTCAACATCCACCAGTTCTGAACCCTGGTCAGCCAAATGGTAGATGATGGGCGGGGTCCACTAGAGCAGACATAGTACCTGCAGAGCATCCGGGGCAGTGTTCTTGTGGCCCAGATTGATGGAAAAATATTTTGTGAACTGTATGTACCAAATAGGTTCACCAGGCAGTTCGGGTGCATGCATCGGATGCCAAAGAAAGTATACATAGTGGTTCAGGAAGAGAAACATCCCTTCATTCTCCCCTAGTTGTAGTTTATGTTCATGACAGCAAGCTTGGGGGAAAATCATCACTCTTCCCCCCACTGATATCAGTGTAGGATTGTCAACATAGTATGCCGAACACTGGACGAGAACATATCCTGAAGCGATTATTTGGAAATGCATTTGGCAGATAAAGGAAGCTAGTGCAGATCCCAAAGAGCAGGAAGGTAGACTAGGTTCCACGAGGGAATTGAGGAAAAGAATAGGTTTGGAAACTAGCATGGTGCAAGGTGGTACCTCATCATTAGTGGTAGTGCAGGCCGAGAACAAGCCTCAAACCTCTGGGAAAGGGTGGTCTGGTGTACAGACTCCTGGTCCACCTTGGGAACTCCTAGTAAAGAAACTCCGGTACTCCTGAAGCTTTATTTTTATTCTATCTTCCCTTCTCTATGGTCTTCTTGGAGAACGTTGTGACAGTACATGTCCACCGAAGAGTTTTGGTGGAGGTTGATATGCACTGAGCTCGATCTGCTAGACATAGGTCACATCCAGATATTGTATAGGGTAAACCTTTATCATTGGCAGGAATAACTAACAGCCATGGATATGTACGCATGCTTGTGGGGTCAGTATAAAGAACCACATCTCTTGGAGAAAGTAATGCCTGGCCAGAATCATGACCTAGAGAGGCTTCCATCCATGGATGAATGTGTAGAGGAAGGAGAATAAGAAGAAGAAGATGGAGGATGGAAAAGGAAGAGGACCAAGTTCACAGTCTTGATGGAGAGGGGATTTCAGATGCTCTTTCTCACCAGAAGAGCTTCCAAGAGAGTGGCGAAATAATCAGCTCTGATGTAGAACTAGAAGAGCATCTTGAGGTATGGTTTAAGCCTTATATCAGCCTTTATCTTTTCATACTCTCGATCTGTGAACCAATACCTGTCCAATTTAGGAAATCATGGGAAAAGGTCCCCAAGAATCCTTCTCCACAGGGGGCGCAGGTATGCCAATGGAGACCGGGGAGAAACCACAGGGGCCAGTCCTCAGGACCCAGCATAGTGGGGTGCCTATTTCAATTGGATTAGGTGACAATGAGCCAAAAGTATAGTTCCCCGCCATCCCCATTGTTCAAGAGGAGTCGACGCTGATGATTGCGTTGACAAGTGCCTAAGGCTCTCCTATGGCGGTTGCCCCCACCATGGAATAAGCATTGTACACCACCGCACTTGGCTCCCATAAGTCATTTCTCATTGATTCTACTCTTTTTAGGAGAATTCAGCTAATCATGATACTAATTCCTGATGCAGTGATCGCAAGTTTGGAGGCACGACAAACCGTCAAGTCTGGGACATCTAAATGATATGGATGGGTAGCGGCCGCGTTGGACTTTACAGAAGCAACCATAATAGGCAGCCCAACCCTAGTACTAGACGAGATGGAGATTAAAATGAGGGTTGGTAAGACTTACAGGGTGGAGCTCCAGCCCGACTAGAGTGAAGTCGCTGATGAGGAGGAGGTTCTTGAAGAAGACCATGCTTCTAAACTCCTCGCCTCTTTCCCTGAATATAGGCCTACAGACCCCAAAAAAATTGATGATTCCAACTCTGATGCTACGGAGGAGAGCCATATGACATAGCACAAGGCATAGAAGTGCATCAGATGCTTTCTCAACCAACCATAGGCATAATTGATAAACCAGATGGGGTCACTCCACACTTGGCTACACTTTCTCTATGCTAAAGGGGTAGACGCTCGCCATTGTCATGTAATGATCCGTGATTACATGGTGGAGAATATATGGGAGGAAATCTGATGTTGAGATGTTTCCCTACACTACTAGGATTCAATGAATACATAGGAATTACTAGAGGCATAGAAGAAGGTCCAATGTCTTGAGAAGCAAAGGAAGGGAAGGGAGGCATTCATTGCAAACCAATATGAGATTGTTGAGTAATTGAAGGCCCAACTCATGGATGCTCAGGAGAAAATAGTACAGGTGAATTTCCAAATGATTGAGCTCCAGACATAACAATCACAGGCATATGCCAAGGATAATTAATTATTCCCCACTACTGCTGTCGAAGAGAAGGATCTCAGGGGATGGGAAGTGATGATGGAGGCCACAAGTCCGAAGGTGGAAGTATTGGAGCAATCCATCCAAAATGTCGATCCTTAAGGGCCCAGTTTTGGTTGACCTCGTAAACTCATCATTCTTTATTACTTCTATATTTGAATTGTATGCATGAATAGACTATTTTCTTGTTTATTTTAGTGCACTTAGACCAAAATATAGAAGTTAATAGTGATCCATTCCTGAGCTCACATTGTCCATGACCAATGTGAGAAACAAGGGATGATCACACTATTTTTTCATTTGAATGCGGGATTGACAATCATACATAGGAAACATGAGGTAGAAATGACTCTCCTGGGCTTACAAAAAGAAAGGGGGAGACCCGACTGGAAAATAATGTCCTTGAAACAGCTGAACTGTCAGTTCCCCAATATGCACTAGTGCACGAGCGGGGTAACTCCAGGGGCATTAGAATCGATTCGAACATAGGAGAGTGGGAAGTGTGACTCACTATACCCAAAATTCAGAACACTGTAGGGATGGCGTGACAATGAAGGATAACTGTTCACCACAGTTGAAACACACTATCCTTATTGCGTTAGCCTCAAATGAGGACAATCAAATTAGGGTCCGCCACTGACCATGTTCAAAACACAGGGCCTGACTCGAAATGTCATCCATTTGTCTTCCAGAACAATGACCTAGGATAGTAGGCAAGCCATATGCTAAGAATCTATATTGTTAGGGGGTTCCATTAGAAATTAAGGACGATGGAGGTCTGAAGGAGAGGCACACAGAGTGTGGAGTTTGAGTGATGGGTTGTTTGAATAGAGTACAATAATCTTGAAATCATGCCACTGTGATGAAGGAACATTAGGTGGGCATATCCATCTGATCATGGATCAAACATAATATTGATCCGGACCTCTTTTGCAAGGGATTTGGTGCATCCCATGATTTAAATGAGGCATCCGAAACTTCTTCATGGTATAATCGCATTTTAGTGTCATGGGCTGAGGACATATGGACTCACGCAGTTTAACATAATACGATTGGACAGAGAGTGAAAGAGAAGATCCAAGAAAGTGACTATGTGGTGTGGTAGCTATAAACCTGACACAAATGAGGACATACAGAGTCAGCACCACACCATGTATCCTTGAAGAATTTTTTTAGGTCAAGGGACCAAAAGTGAGAATTAGGATGGGCCGAAACAAAAGTGGTCAGGCATTCGTACGTACCCCATGAAGATGGGAATAAAGCCATAAATAGTTATGTGGGTGCAGTTTAATGCCATGCGAGATGATAAAAGGCATGTGTGGCATGACTCCACCAGTACACGTCCTACCAGAACTAGTAATCCCACATTATTTATGCGCGATATTGGAAACAAGGAGTTGTGATGGGAATTTCTTAGCACGAGAAGAAACATGTTTGGGGAGATGGTAAACTAGGTGAACAACATCCCAATGTTGCTGACCCACTTATATACTGCACCTAGATGAACAAAGGATCAAAGACGGGTATTATGGTATTCCACTTGAACATAAGAAAATGGAAATATGTGAATCATGATGCTCAAGATCTAGACCACAATGATAGTGGAATGACGATAGGGGATAACTATTGACCACATTTGAAACACAACATCCAAATCATGTTATCCTTGAATGAGGATAGACAAATGAGGGTTGACTACTTAACATGTTTGAAACATGGGACCTATCACAAATGTTGTCTTGGGTCCTTAGGGACGTTGGCCCAAGTTGGTAGGTAAGCCAATGTGTCATGAGACCAGACCGTAAAGGGGTCCCTTCAGACGTGGAAGAGGATTGTGATCCAAATAACAAGCTCAAAAAGCTTGGACATGGAATGAGGGAATGTCCCTATAAAAATTCCACACTCCGGACACTGCCACAATGCATCTGAGTACGATAATAAGACATATCATATAGCGGGAGTGGAGTCCCCCTCCATGGAAAAGGGTCCTGAGATTGCATGCTTCTAGCTTAATGTTCATAGGATAAACCATTAAGGGGGCTTGATTTAATGAAATGGGCACATGGAAATGAAGTATCCAATCATGAAGCACAGTTCACATAGGGAGATCTTAGTTTAGGGTCATATACCTAAGACCCGGTTGGGAAAAGACATGGGAGTCACATGGTGAGGCTTTTTCGTAACCTGATATGAATGAGGATCCATTAGGTAATCGCTACACCACATGTTCCCCAGAGAACTCAGGCCAGGGGGAAGAGAATACAAGATTTTAGATTCCTGGGGTTGGACCCAAAGACAAGATTTTTAGGCGTTCCTACGTATCCAATGGGAATGGGAATCTAGTCGTATGTAGTTCTGGGGGCAGCACGGTAAGATACTAGTTCCTGAGATAATAAGCTTGTGTGGGCCTGTCCCTTGCACTAAAGAAGAGGTATTTTATCGATCTTATTTGTACATTAGGATGAATGAGCATTGTTTTTTTTGTAAAGAGATGGGCCTAGGATAGAAAGTCCCAGAATCGCCTTAAGAATAAATCTATATGAAGGTGTTGACAAATGGTGCAGTGTGTGACTCATACTAAACATGATGCCACCTCGAGTGAGGATATCATGGTGTAGTGCTGTTTTTCATCGTGCGGCCAGGATGATAATGTCACAGTTTAGGGTCATGTGAGGGGACCAACCATTCATTTTAACGTCACGCGATATAGACATAACAGATTAAAGTCATGTAGGGCTAGGAATCATATTTTAAAGTCGTATGGTTCAGACATATACAGGAGAGATGAGGTTCTAGAGGGAATGTGCACTGTGTGAAAAAGCATACCCTGTGTGAATGAGGATGAGGTCCACATCATACCGTGTGAGATTCGTAGTAGGAAACATCAGGCCGAGGGGCCAGAAATGGTTTGAGGATATGGGACAAGAGTGGCTAACCCCTAGTTGAGCTGGACCCAAAGACGAGATGTATGGGTGTTCCTACATATCGCATGGGAATAGGAATCAAGCCACATGTAGTTCTTGATGGTTTCTTTTAACGTTGTGCGGGATAAAATATAGTTTAATGTCATGTGGGAGAGGATGTAGGGGGCTAACTCCTAGAAAGGGACGTATGTGGTGCAGCTATTTCAAACCCAAAATGAATGAGGGCATAAACCCACTTGTGCCACGCCATGTGGCCCTATAAGAGTCAGAGCCCAGAAGGCCGAACATAAGAGGTAAATTAGTGGAACTCAACTGGTCCCAAAGACTAGATGTCAAGGCATTCCTATGTATCCCATGGGAATGAGAATCAAGCCATATGTAGTTCTAAATGAGATCTTAGTTTAAGGTCATAGAGATCAAACCATGGAAAGGTGGAATCCTTCCAAGTAGTCACAACCCTCAATCCAATTCTTAAACCCATGTGAGTCAATCTTGGTGTGGGAAACAAGGGAGGAATATGTTTTTAAAATACCTAGAATGCATGCCAAAGGGAAGTTGGTGCGGAGACTCAAATGATGCCTTACCATGGCTTTGTCCTCTTATTATGTAAATGTGCATTGAGGGATGTTTCTATGAGTGTTGAAATTTCAATTGGACAGAATGGGGTGGAAAATGTTGTTATTTGTGTAACTGCTATTTAAGGCTTAAAGGGGTTGTTGTGACGATGGAGGATAATAGTTGACCATGTTCTAAACATAGAATCCACATCTTGTGACCTGAAATGGTAACAACAAATGAGCATCGACCGCTGACTATATTCACAATGTGGGACTTGTTTTTTTTGAGACCCTTGAGGACGTTGGCCCGTAATGGAATGAGATCCCTTAATCTTATTATCCATGCCATTTGGGGGTCCCTTCAGATGTGAAAGATATTATAAGCCCAAATGAAGAGGATCATGAAGCCTAAAAAGTATGTTAAAGCATGTTCAAATAGAATATGACACTCTAGGTTCTAGTCCAGAGTACCCATGGGACAATTGGTGAATCACCAAAGAGGGCCTAGGGACCCGAATTAGGGGCGGCCGACTTAAATAGATGAGTTAAGCCCACTTAAAAGAGAGAGGTACATGAATAGGGACATAATCCCATACCACACCATATACCCCTCTTCTGGAAGAACACAGGTGAAGGGGACAAAAATGATAGGGAGGTTCCTAAGAGATGGTGTTGGACCAAAAAACTAGACATTCAGGCAGTCTTAAATATCCCATGAGGATGGGAATCTAGCCATACGTAGTTCTAGGTGTGCCGTGAAGTTTAACTTCTTGAGGTAATAATAAAGATAGGGGTAAGGTATCTCATCCAGGGATGTGTACGACACTGTGAGTAACCCGAGATGAATGAGGACATAATCCCACACCACACCATATAACTCTATGTAAGAACTTGGTCCATGGGCCCGAAAAGGCTGAGGGGCCTGAGGCTGGGTCACAAATAGAATGTCACGACCAGCTTGTAGTTTAACAACATGTAGTGAGGGTGAAGGTGATATTAGTTTAGGGTCATAGATCTCATACCATATATGTTTAGTTTAATGTCATATCTATGGGATAGAGAGGGTGAATCATGATTCCTATGGAAGACCACAAAGCGACAATGATGATAGTGGAAAACTATTGACGAGTTTTGCAACACGGGACGTGTATCAATTTGATGCCTACAATCCTCAAGGGCGTTAGCCTATAATGGTAGGAGAGACCTTGGGCTGAGCATCCATTCCATTAGAGGGCCCTTTGAATATAGAAGGTGATGGAAGCCCAAATTATGGGACTCATGAAGCATGGCAGGGCCTGGAGTGTGGGACAGAAAAATAAGTGAAGGGAGGGATGTCTCAAGGGGATATGTGTGGCGTGGTGAAATATCCCAATGAGAATGAGGATGTGAGTCCATACCGCACCACACAGTGCTAAATGAGAACTCGGGCCAGGGTCACGAAGGGGTCGATGGACCTAAAGATGAGCGTCTCGTCCAACTGTATCCATATGATCCCTAATGCAGGCATTATCTTCATCGCTCCTAATCCCACATTAGCAATGCTCGATGTGGGAAACAAGGAGTAGGACTAGGCTCTCTCCATCACATAATGGTCCAACAACTGGAATTACACTCCTTCTCAAAGCATACCAAGATTTGGAGACATGGCGGGGAATAATGAGCTATTACACTCCATGTTTTGGACATATGGGGGTTGTGACAATGAAAAAGGATAGATGTTGACCAGATTCAAAACACATCATCTATATCATGTGAACTGAAATGGGAACAACAAATGAGCATTGACCACTGACCATATTTGTAATGCATCACTCATATCTATTTTTTTTTCAAAAACCCTTGAGAGCGTTGTCCCAAAATGATGGGAGATCCCTTAGGCTAAGTATCCTTATCATTCGGAGGGGCCTTTTCAGATGTGAAAGATAATGGGAACCCAAATGATGGGGTATGAGGAGATTAAATGCGTCTGTGTTATTTCCGATAATGTTAGATGGTAGAAGAGATATAGGTCTTCAGGGGAGACGGATACATGGTATGTTCATGATGAACATGACATGAATGAGAGAAAAATCCCGCACCTCACCATGGGTTTTGTCCCAATGGGAGGTCCCAATGTTTGGGGCTGGGCCTATGGACGAAATGTCTGGGTGGTCCTATGTATCCCATGAATATGGGAATCAAGACACACATAGTTCTGAAAGGGCCATGCAGTTTAGCCTCATGTGTTAAGGATATAGGAGGATTAGAAGAATGAAGGAGGGAACATGGTGAAATCATCGTAACCCTGACATGGGTGGGGCCAAAGAAGCCTACAAGATGCTGTGTGAGATCCTCCAAAAAAACTATACCCAATAGGAGATAGTCAAAGAGGAATCTATGTATGGACTCAAGATGAGGCACCTAAGTGTTCCTACATATCCCATGAGGATGGGAATCAAGCCATACATAGTTTTGGAGATGCATTTTAACGTCTTGCAGGACATTTCATAGTTTAAGGTCATGCAAGACCGTCATGCGGTTTAAGGTCTTACAGGAACGTACATTTTATGGTCGTGCAGGACCACACAATTTAAGGTCATGCAGGACCGTGGGGACTCAGGAAAAGTATTAATTGAGGAATTTGGAATTGGTGGGAGGATTTATATGCTCACCATCCATTGTAACTTGCGAGTATGCCCCATTGGGGGTCAACCTTGTGAATGAAGTAAGGTCTTTCCCATTTGGGTTCAAACTTGGGCGGTTTCTTGCCAGGTATCATTGGTTCCCTCCGATACAATACCAAGTCACCTAGAAATAAGGAGAGGAGGATAATTTTTTTGTTTAAATCTATAGCTATCTTATTCTGATTCTATTCTAGATTGTGCAGGGCACGAAGCCTGTTCTCGTTGAGTTCTTCCAACTCAACTAGGTGGATTTCAGCTACTTTATCCGGCGCTTTCTAATCATAGATGGTTGTGCGCAATGAAATAAATTGAACGTAGATGGGAAGGATGGCCTCCGTCCCATATACTACGGAATATGGCGTCACCTGGGTGGAAATACGAGTCATCGTCCGGTATTCCCAAAGGGTGTTGGGGATCTTTTCTAGCCATCTCTTCTTATTCTGACCAAAAATTTTCTGCAGAATGTTAGAGAGGGTTTTTTTGAATTCATCGATCTATTCTAATGCTTTCACATGATAGAAAGAGGTGTGGTTAGAAAAGATTTTTTACTTAGCATATAATTTCTCCAGCTTAGCTTCTTGGAAGTTCGTCTTGTTATTGGTGAGGACGACATGAGGGACTCCAAATCGGTAGATTTTTTTGGAGCTCATAAAGTCAACGATGGAACATGGCTTGACCTCTTTGAGTGAAACTGCATATTCCCACTTGGAGAAGAAATCTGTGGTAGTCAGGATGAATCTAAAAGTGCGAGCTATCGCCGGTGGATATGGTCCCATGAAATCGAGTCCCCACACCACGAATGTCCAAGAGTAATGGTGGAGTGAAGAGGATCTGGAGGTCGATACCTAATGTTAGCATGAATTTGGCACACATGGCATATCTTGGAAAACTTGATGAAATCATAGATCATACAGGGCCTAAAGTACCCAAGTCTTTGGATCTGGTGGGATAGTTTCGACCTGGTCTGATGAGCCCTACAAGAACTGGTGTGAACTTGTTGCACGACCTGAGAAATCTTGACTCCTTTAATGAAAAGGAGGAGAACCACATCGAAACCACTCTTTTAGAGGATCTTCTCATGACCAGGGCCATCCTGGAGGGTGAACTGCAATGTGCGACATCAGATTCGCTCGTGCACAGCCCAATCAACCAGAAGGTAACTGTTTTGGAGATACTCAATGAAGGGGGCTCTCCAGTAGGGAGTCATTTCAATCAATGCATCCATAGGACCTGGGGGTCTTGATGTGGTTGCTCGGGTGGTATGGTGGCTCACTTGCATACCATCGTCATCATCTTGGGTGACAGGAGAAATGAACCTCTGATGCGCCATGTGGATAATCAGACCATCCAGCTCGGGCTCCACGATTGATGTAGCTAGGCCGACCATGGCGTCAACACAACCTTTCTATGATCGGGGGACATGAGTAACTTATGGAAGAGATGGGAACTGGGCCATTAGCTGTAGAGGGAATTCCAATAATGGTACGAGCTCTAATTTTTCTGACGACGTAGTCATCGTTGATCTACTTGATGACTAGTTCAGAGTCCCCTTTAACATGAAAATGGGGCACACCAATATCGAGGGCTAGGACGAGGCTAATGATGAGAGCCTGATAATCTGCCTCATTGTTGGTGCAGCCTTCTGACAACTGGAATGAGTATTGAAGGATGGATATTTCTGGGGTAATGAAGATGATACTCAGGCCTACCTTGTTGAGCTTGGGGTCATTGAGCCTTCTATCGCTGGGGCTCTGGGAAGAACCATCGAAGTGAATCTACCAGCACGACATGGATTTGTCCACCAAGAGAATCTCTTCATCGGGGAAATAGAGGTCCAAGGATTGGTCTGGAGGAACCGAATGGGAAGAAAGGAAATCATCCAATGATTTCCCCTTATTATCCTTTTCGGGGACAAACCTGATGTCGAACTGTTGGAGGATTACCACCCACACCGAGCTAGTCGGCCTCTCAATATGGGGAAATTCAGGATGTACTTTAGTGGGTTTACTCAGGACACCAGTTGTTCCTTGTGGTACTGTAAGTAATGTTGCAATTTCTGTACAGCGAATACTAGCCCCAGGCAGCTATTCTTGATGGGGGATTATATGGTGTCCGAATCGAGGAGCTTGTAGCTAAGGTAGAAAAGTATGTTCTTCATCCCCTCATTGTTCTTCTGGGTGAGAAGTTCACCGAGAGATTATTACAGGGTTGTCACATAAAGGACCAAGAGATTTTTGGAGACAAGTGGCATTAATACTGGAGGCTAGAGAAAATACTTATTGATATCTTCAAAAGCAGTCTAACAATATTCATCCCACTCATAGAGTGTGCCTTTCTTTATGTGCTAAGAAAGGGGATTACACATGATGGGAAAATTCGTGATAAATTAGTGTATGTAGGCTATGTGGCCTTGGAAGCCTCAAAGCTGCCGAATGTTGCTTGTAGGAGACATTTGGCTTATGGCCTTGATCTTCTCTAGGTGGATCCCATTGCCCTTTTATCTGACAAAAAAGCTGAGAAACATTCCAGAGGTGACCCTAAAGGAACACTTCAATGGGTTTATATTCAGGTGATGGGAACAGAGGAAGTCGAACACTTTCTCAGAGAGTTTGAGATGATATTGACACTGGATAGATTTGACCACTATATCTTCCACATAGCATTCCACCAATGTTCCGAGGATCGGATTAAATATGCGATGTATAGCCCGCTGGTAGGTGGCAGCTGCAATATTTAAACTAAAGGGCATGCCTTGGTTATAGAAAGTACCTTATGGTGACCTAAAGGCCGTGAACTCCTCATCCTCAGGGGCCATTATGATCTGGTTATACTCAGAGTACCCATCCATGAAAGAGTGGGCTTCGAATCTAGTTGTAGCGTCAATCAACAATTCTTTCACAAGATGGGGAAAATCATACTTCGAACAGTGACAATTGAGATCCTAGAAGTCGATGATAACCCTGATCTGTCCTTTCTTCTTCCTTATTGGAACAATATTTTCTATCCATTTGGGGTACTGGACCTCCTTAACAAAATGGTATCTGATGGTCTTGTCAACATCGTCCCTGACCAAGGCACTGTGAGAATGGTGCATCTTTTTGGGAGGCTGCTTGATCCCGCAATGATTTGCTGGGAGACCAAGGCAGTGGATGAATACATAAGTATCTAGTCCTATCATCTTGTCATAACACTAGGAGAATAAATTTCAGAGTTGTTTTAGGAAGTATATGTACTGTTGTTGCTACTTGAGGGGCATGGTGGAACTCATCAATATGGGTTTCGGGTCTGCCTTTCCACCGACGTTCACCTGTACCAACTCGTCAACAGTAAAGAGAATCCATCTTTAAAGGTAGGAGGAGATTCCTCTAAATCATCTTCTTCAATTATAGAAGAGGCATCCTCTGTGGGAGTAATTGCTTATGAGTCAGTAGATCCTGATAAGAGGCTGGTACCAACCTGAGCGACAATGGACAATGCGTTGGGGAACTCCTGTGCTGCCGCGACCATAGCGATGAAGGCTGTTGATCTAATCCCATCTGTTCTTGAGCCCAAGAGGCCACAATTGATGATATCAAATCTATAGTGGTGTACTTTATTGATCTGGTTAATCTTGGCCTGACAGAACAAGCAAGTTTGATGTATTTTCGTTGCAATGGGGCGAACATACGGATACCTTATGGTAGTAGGAGGCTCTTGGATCACCTGATCCTGATTTTTATATGAGTACGAGGTGATCTTATGATATTTCTTAGGCCTGTGAATTTTTTCCCCCATTGTTCTAGAAACAAAAAAGCATTGTCCCATGTCTGGGGTTATAGCCTTCAATCGATGGATTGGAAAGATGTAGGCCTCATTTAGATATTTCCACGGGTCGGTTGCAACCATTGGATATTCAACCTTGTTAGTTTGAATCTACTTGTATGTGCTCTTGTAATAGTCTACATCTATATAGCAGGCTTCACAAGAGTAAAAGGGAGATGCATCAACTTGAATCATTCCCACTCGACCATTAAGGGAGTACTTGTGGCAATGGTGGTATGATGAGGGAACCTCCACATGTAGTTGGAGACATGGCCTTCCCATAAACACATTGTAAATGGTGTCCTGAGAGACAACCATAAATTCAGTGCTAGAAATTAGGCCACTGAAATGGGTCATCAAGTGGATCTTTCCGACCGATATCTATTCCGTCCTATCATAACCTAGAATTATTAGGTCAGAGGGGCTCAGATCATCTTCGAACTATCCCAGTTTTCATAGTGTTCGAGTTAGGATTAGGTTACTTCCAGAGCCCATGTTGACAAGACAGCGACGAACCTCCACACCATTAAACTAGCTGGTGATGTACAGTGGGTGAATGTTCCCTTTTTTGGGAGAGCCTTAATCTTCTCCAAAGAACGAGATAATGGCCTGCCATTTATTATTCTCGATCTTCTCAGCATGAAAAGATTATGCGGCTACTACATGCGTCTCAAACTAGAGGGGGATTCTTAAAGACTCAGTGAGGGCCTCCCACATATATGAAGATAGGTGAAGGGACTCAAGGATGGAGATCCTTTCATGAATATTGGAAATATCCTTAATAAATTTGTACTTCTACGCTAGACATAAATTTATGCTTACAGGAGGTCTCTCTATGATAAGAGGTATGGTGGGTCCTGCTGGCTAGACCAGTGGCTGATTGGACATGGGAATACCCTGCTGATCACTAGTTTAAGTCTACGGAGTGACTATTGGATGAGGGCCTGAGGAATGAGACAATACTATACCAGGGCGTGGCTGGTCACAGCATGGTCGGGGTGGCTCTGCCTGATCCAGCAACATGAAAAACGACAAGAGTAGTCCTAAATCCACCAGATGAAAAGTCTAGGCATTCTAAACTCTACACTGAGCCTATTTCCTCGATTTGGTAGCAAGAACATCCTAGAATGAAGTGCTGACTGAGGCACTTAGATGGCCAATAAAACCACAGCTCAGTCGATGCTGAAGATGGTTGAGGATGTTGGGAGGATCTACCTGATACTCCTCATCGTCAGGAATCATGTAGGGATTTACCGGCTCTACGATGTAAACCGAGGCGCACCCTGGTCCGCCACTCGAAGAGTTGTCCACTACGAGACTGATTCAGTGAGGGATCACCATCTCTGGGGGAATGAAGTCTCTTAGTGTACAAGATGATGATGGCATAAATGGGGGACTTTGTTTTCTTATGTGTTGTCAGTGTTTTCTCTTCCAGGAAGAGGCAGCCTGAGACGATGATGCAGATGCAGTGGTTGAAGCTTCTAAAGGCTCTGGCTGATTCAGGTGTGCCCAGATGACACCATGGGAATGGGTGACTGTTTTGAGATCCATCCAGTCATCATACTTCTGGGATCCATGACTGCAAACCTGATGCCACTCTCCTTCGTTGTCATCGCTATTGTCTCGCCTTAGGAAGATGCATGCCACCTATGCCGGAGCTTGGCCTAAACGGACTTTGTTGTTATCTACCTGGTCTTGATTCCAGTCATTGAAAACATAGCATTGTTTAAGATTGTTCCCTAGGATCTAGTGATAGGGGAAATAATTAGAGTGAGCGATGAGGTTTTCCACTTCTGACCTTCTATACTCAGGAAAATGTTGAATCCCCAGCTCTAAGGCACTGCAGAAGTAACCGGGGACCTGTGCCTCATTGAAAAAGTAGGTCTAGTTTCTCTTGTCCGGAAAGGCGGACCTTGTAGCATGACCCTAACAGGGAGATGGAGGAGCCTGTCGAGGAGGTGCAACTTGGTTATCTCTCCTGAACAGTGGTGGCGCATTGCGCAAGGGCAACTGCTGATTCTGAGGTGGGTGTTGTTTGGCCGGTGGCTACGCCTAAGGTAGAGGGCCTCTGTGAGTCTTTGGAGGTAGCTCCCCTAGTAACAAGTATAGTTAACTGGGGGGGGGGGGCTCTATTTGAGACACTCTAATGGGATCAGCCCTGGCGGCCCTTCTCGCGGGGATTACAGGAGGCAAAAGACGTGCCTATATAGCATGTTGTAACGCTTATTCTAGGCGCCGAGCCTTATCAGAGAAGTCTAAGAATCCACTGGGAAGGTTATGGGTGATCATAGAGGGTACCATCTCTGTCTTAACATTACCTATGCACATCATCAACAATTTCTCCTGGGTCAGCATCATATCAAGGGAATAGGTGAGTCATTTCCACTGGGAGACAAAGTCGACAACTCACTCGTCATGCCTCTTCTTGCACTTGAAGGGGTCCGCGATACTCTTCTCTTCACGTGGTGGAACTAAACTGGTATAAAAATTGACTATGGAGGTCTTCCCAACTGGCTACTGATCTGATGGGGATCTAGCTATACCAGAAAAATGCAGGCCCTTCCAATGTCTATAGGAAACATCAGACTTTGGCAGCCTTCTTCTCCGCTGGAGTTCCCAACATGGGGCCACACCTTGAGATAAAGTGGGCCTAGTGTTGTGGTAGGTCCCCTGTCCCATTGAAGGGGGAAAAAGTAGAATTTCTAAAAATCGTGGGGTGCTATCATATCATCCACCCATATCGGATAAGGATTTCCATCAGGCAGTAGCACCACCTATCGCGTCTCTAATGCCTCAAGATGGGAAATGAGTTTCGCTATCAGATCATCTAGGTGGGGATTCCTATCTTGATGGGGATCCCTGACTACCAGTGTATTTGTGGGTTCTTCAACATGATAAGGTGACCCAACGGCTCATGGAGTAGCTAGTGGAACGACACGTGGGGCAACTGGGGGAGTCTGAGATAGGTCACGAGGATTGTCACGCCATTCATAAGGATTTGGTGAGACATACCATTCCCTCTTGTCGTATGTTCCGGCCTCAACCCCATCTTCAAGGGCGGGATGGTCAAAGATTTCTGGAGGAAATTATCTGAGGGGAAGTTGTGCCTACCCTTGTTTCATGGGACTGGGATCACCGTAGTCTAGCAGTTGCTCTATATCGTGTTCAGCAAGGAGGTCGTCGACCACCTTCTTCTATTTAGCGAGTTTCTAATGCAACACATCTTTTTTAGGTTCATCTTCCACCTTCTGCACTGAGCCAGATGGGTAAAAGGGGTTTATTGGATCCATGGTGTTCCTTGCCCTTGTTGGAATTCCGGCTGAGGACTAGTGCCTCAGTGGGCATATGAAGACCCAATAGATTCCTCTATTGATGAGTAATCCTTCCTGAATAATCCAAGAAGTGTGAAGACCCCTCGGGGGGGGGGGTGGGTGGGAAGTCCTTCCCATGAAGATCTAGCTCATTCTCACCCTCTGGCAGGTTCTCTATGTTAACTGCGACTCTTCCTAGAGGCATATCCTCTATGCTGTCTAGAAAATTGGGTTGATGCCAGATAGGACTGAAGGGGAGGGCATCATACTGCCCCCAACCATGGATCTGTATGTGGGGAGAATCCTCATTTATAATCCTACAGAATACCATGATGCTCTGAACAACTGTTTCTGGAGGGCTGTACGATGGCCTGGTGACTCCGGGCATCACTAGGCTTTTTTCTCAACCCTTTCATTGATGTATATCCTCATGTGAATACATGTACTAAGGATAACATGAGATTTATAAGGATAAAGAAGAAGAATTTGAAGAATTTTTTATGTCTTATCAATACAAAAAACCATTTCGACCTATTTTTTGTAATGATAATATGTTTTTATCATTAAAATGATCTAATATTCATGTATTAAATGAAGCATCTCTTTTCGAGAAGCATATCTTTTCTAGAAGAATCGCTTTTCTAGAAGAATTGGACTTTAGGTTCATCTTGGACTATCTTCACATTGTTGTTAGTGTTGAGATGTTGGGTCTTCATCTTACCATGAAATTTATAAGCTGAATGGTCATATATTCTATGCATGTATCACGTTACACTCCCAAGAAACCAGTTCCCTGATTTCTTCTTCCCACATTTGTTACATGTGAGATGCTTCAATTTATTTATTCCACATTCTTGATCAATTTTCTACCCTTATTTTGTACATATTTATCTCTTTGATTCATTTTACATATGTGACCAAAACTTCTCTCCAAATGCCAATTCAAACTTTAGAGCACTATGTACTATCTCATAATATACTTCATAGTCTTAATTTTCTAAATTCTTCAACATATGGGGTCTCAATACACCAAATATTCTATCAACATTTCCATTATGATCCATAAAAATCTAGAGTTTTATTGAGAAATTAATATTATTTTCATTTTATATCCTTCAACTTATTCAATTAAATTATAAATTAACCACATATATTCCTTTTCCATTTTAAACCCATAAAAAGGGAATTATTTATTAGAAAATATTCCTCTAAACTCTTCCCACTCCATATACTATATCTTAGTTATCAGATTCATATTTTTAATCAGTTTCTACCATTGATCTTCTTTTCATTCTAAGTATTTTAATTCAAGGATGACTTTCCTTATATGTTAATATTTGAGTATATATAAGATATTTTATTAAGAGGCTATCCATTTTTCAAAAATAAATGGGATGGTAGTTCTTCTAAATGAATATGGACATTGATGCATAAAGGACTCAATAGAAATTTATTCCCTTCGTGGTGAATCTAGTTGCACAACATCATTTAAATTGTTACTCATAACCCCATATAGTTTAATCATCATGCTCATAATGATTTCCACTCATGGTTCTATTAGAAGGCTATTGGTGCAACATTCATTTAACTCAATTTTTACAGCGTTCCTCCAATTTGAAATAATTTTTATATAATAATAAAACATTAATAATAAATGTGTTTCTTTTAGGAATTTTATAATTTTAGTGGGAGTTTATGTCTTAAATATTAAAGAGTATTATGTCATTACTTAATTCCCTACATAATGGGCTAGGGTGGAGTGGGTGGGTTGGGATTTTGGGAATGGTCATGGGGTCGAGTCCTCAGACCAGTTGGTTTGTTTTCAATTTCTTGTAACATGTGTGAGTTGTTGTCTCCAGTTGTACCACAATAAATAAATATTTTATTCCTTAATAAAAAATTCATTTTCCTTATATATCCTTCATCACGGTTCATAGAAATATTATTATTTACCAAAAATATCCCATAGGAGTGTGAAACCAACCGTGAAACAAGGCCCATTTTCATTCAGTAGATCTGAATTGAGGCTAGCACAATGTTGTGTTTTTTGTGTTAGCCCTGGGAATATATGTACCAGAGCCACATTCACTTATAATATCCAGAAAAGGATGTGTATTCCAATAAACCACATACATAATAATCACCAAAATACTAGGTTTTTTTACTATATTTATATATGTTTCTAGGGTTATTTATAATGTTTTCATGAAAGAATTTACTCAAATTACAAAACCATCTAGTCATACCAACTATGGTATCCTATATTTTTATTACATAAACATCTCAAAATATGGAACAAAATAAATGATAATTTATAGTTTATTCTCATTAAAATTAGGAACATAATACAAGAAAATATAAACAAAATATTCTAATCAATGTAATAGGATTATTCATGATATTAACCTAATTTATTTTATATATATCTCATTTCATATATAAATACATAAAAGGAAAGGCATGAGAATGATCCTAATAAGGGAATAAGCACGAGAGACATTTAGAATGTGATTATGAGGCATAAAATTAAGAACATGAGGTATGATTTTATAACATTAAAAAGATAACATGAGTCATATTATAACAAAAATAACATGATATATACAATGAAAATGTGGCTAAAATATAAAAATGGGTCATTCAAAAGCATATAACCATGGTTTATCAGCAAGGTTCAATAAAATAAAATTTCGAAGTTTATTTACTAAGGTATCTTAAACCATGTCATATATATAGAAATTAAACTCTATAATCATTTAATTTGAGTTATATCCTAGTTCAATATATATATATATATATTATTTTCATCTGAGACACATAGATCATATTAAATATTTTTTGTAATAACCAGTAAAAAATAAAGAACATACTTCTTATCAAAATAATGTCATATAGAACTGCTTAATGGAATAATCATTACATCATTATAAATCCATGATAATGGAATTTGGGTCACATATATTTAAATCACTAGATATGTTAATTATTTTACACCTTGGTGAATACACATGGAAAAGGAAGTGGTTTTGGTATTCAAAAAAATAAAATAAATGAAACTTTTTCAAGTAAAATAGAGAATTTTTTTATCATCATGATGGGTATAACACATGGATTAAGTAGAGGTAAATTGAGATGGGACAAGGGTATCCCATTTATTAAGTTCTAATCATATAATAATGGGGTAATTGAAAGTGGTGAAATTTAATTATCATGTAAACTCGAAGACATGTTACAAAAAGATAACATGTCTGGAAAGTAGAAGTAAATATTTCCCTTAACTTGAAGAGTTACTCATAAATCATAATTATTGGAACCATAGGGGGTTTTTGATACCTTTTGGAACTCCTAGGTAGTAAATTTTATTTTTTATTTGTATAAGATAAATTTTTAGTTAGCGAGATTGGTGAAATGGTTAGATATATCGAGAAAAAATGGAGGAATTGTAAAATAATTTACAAATATAGGTCTTGAAATATAAGTTGTGAAAAATGAAAATCATTTAGATTACCCATGTTTTTAGTATGGTTTAGGAAATTTGAGCCACATTTTAACATAATTTATTAAAATATAACAAAACACCATTTTAATACTTCTTTCAGCATGGGAAATTTAAGTTTTTTAAAAGTATTGTTATTAAATTTAATATTCCCATTCTATACTTTTGAAAGTAAAATAAAGGATTGTAAATTTATAAAAATATAATAAAATAAATTGTATTAATAAAATAAAATATTATAAGTCTTAAAGTTTGGTTAATTAATTATTACATCATTATGACATAAATATGATGTCATAAAACATACCAAAACTCCAAACTCGTGTTTTTAATATTCATGAAAAAATAAAATATGTTAGAAATTTTTCATAAATTCTCCACTACCAAATTTTGATTTTCTTATTTTAATTTTAATTTTAATTTTATCGTAATATTTATTAAAATATGATAATTTTAAATTTTGAATATAAAAATAATTTTTATATAAAAATAAAATCTATTGAGGCGCAGTCAAATATTTAAAAAATATAACAATTTTCTTGGACATTATAAAAATATTTTATCATTTATTTTTAAATAATATTGTTTTGAAGAATAATTTGTTAAAAAAATTATACAAAATAAATTAGTTTATGAAAAAAGCTATATATTTTATAAAAATTACAATTATGTTTTATTAGTGTCTAAAAATCAATTCATCAAATTCATCTCAATTAAACACATATTGTTTTAAGAAACATAATTTTAACAATAATATTTATAGAATAAAATCATTTTCTATACAAAGTAAATAAAAATTAATTAACTAAGTTCAGGAAACATGACCCCTTATAACACTAGTGTGTACTCTAGGGGTAAAGTGTTAGATAGTGGTTATTTCATGGGGATTCTCGACTAACATTAACCAAGTGGTACTCTCTTCTAACACGAACTTCTCTTGTAAAATATTTTTTTCAAGATTGAATTATTGATTGTTGTGATGGGATTGGTCATGGGAGAACCCCTATGATAATACCTCACTCCCATGTTTTAAAAAATGGGGTTCAAACAACATGAATCTAGTGGTTGAGGCCATTATTTCTCCTTTATTCATAAATTATCATTTCACATAACTAATCATAAACACTCTCTATAACAATAAAATTATCTCGAATGGGTATATTTTTCAATGGTCAAAATTACCAATTTTTATACTGAAAAATAGTCATATTTGACTAATGATCATATAATGGTCAAATTCCAATATTCAAATTTCCATTTATAACCTCTAAATACCAATTAATTATTTCATACATTATTCACTAAATTTTCTCCCATGGTTATATATTTTCATTTTATAATATTTTTATTGTGTTACTAATATTTTGTTTTATTTCAGTAGTGTTTTCCCTGAGGGTGATGATTATAACAGATTGGGGCAATCATTATTTTTTTATTTTACCTTTTCCATTCTAAATTTTTCATCTAGCTATAATGTTTTGGATTTCAATTAGTTTTATATATGAACAATTTAATGATAATTATTAATGATAGTATATTTTATTGGTTCCTATATGTTTCATTCATGTAGAATATAATATATCATAACTCACGTTAACTTAGGAAGGAAATATCAATTTAATATCTGGATTAACTACAAGAAACCCTAGATACCAACTAAGGATGGTACATGGTTTTGGTGTTTTTCATAAAACTAACTTATATGTATTTATTATTAAATATATTCATGGTTTTTTAATAATAAAATTTTTATTATTAGATCATTATTATTATGCTACTTGACATTGTTTTTGGTAATTTCTAAAAGGTACTTATCACACTGAAAGGTCATTGAAGTTCCCTAATATGATTAGAACTTATAAGTTAAAATACATTACCGTTAAATATATATTCTATTTCTGGGTGATATAATTTTTTGGGAGACAAATAGTATAGGCTGTCAGGGTGGGTACTCATAGGACTTTGAGACACTTTCTCCTGGTGTACAACCTTAGTAATCATGATAAAATATATTTATTGGAACTTAACCATCTAGTAGGAAATTAAAATTTATTTGTACCATTGTATGTTAATATATGTTGATATGTTTAATAATCCATTAACATTATAATTATTATTAATAAATATCATAAGTTATGTACATTGATGTTTAGACAAAAATTTTACTGACATAAGTTCATTGACAGTAGCGTACATTGGGTACCTCTGGAGTAATATTAATTCACAAATAATATGGGAATGAAATTATCGCTTATGTTATTTAATAGATATTGATATATTAGGAAGTTTTATACAAATGGATATACCTAATTTAGGTCCATGGAAATTGAATTATGTTAGAAATTTCATTCAGATAAATTCAATTAAATAGACATCTATAAAATAGGTTGATGACACCAGTATACAAACGGATTTATTAGATATATCCGGGTAGAGGGATTTAATTACATAGTGTCTGTCCACATTGGGTCAATGTCATTGTAGAATTTATTTTCCTTCTCTATGGGTTTCAGGTAATGTTTCCAGAAACTTGCCTCAGACTTTATGTGACACTGCCTAATTTCATAATGAAAGTGTCCTTGAGGGTAACACACTAATTTCATTCCAACCCTATATTAAATTATATATGAATTTAATATGTTGACTAAATATTATTACTCTGTTTGGTTTAATAATTTTCCATGTTTTTTATTTTAAATATTTATTCACTAGTTATTCAATATAATATATGTCCTTTGAATTTTTAATAAAAATTTAATCCCACTTTTTTAATATAATATTTATAAATTTATCAGTGAATAATGAAGTTATATGAAGTTATTTTTGAAAATAGTTATTAATAAAGGTATGGTAAATATTGAGAATGATTATTTGGTTGAGTTAATATTCCATTTATAAACAAAATATTAAAATTTATTTTTATAAATGTTAATTTTCTAATTTAATAAATGATATTTTTTAACAATGTGTTTAGCACATTTTATGTAAATAATATTTTTAATATTTTGTATTTGGACATTGGCTTCATCGATCATTATGAGAATATTAAGAGATTATGTTAAATTATATATTATATTACCCTAGGTCTATAAATAATTTATTATGTCATTATCTAACACTATCCTAGGAATTATAATAATTTTCCACAACAAATTCAATAGAGAATCCACTCAAGTCCTAGTGATATCTTCCCCTAAAATGTTGTCAAGAATGGAGAGTGATCATCCACCTACACCCACATGAGTCAATATATAATAAACTATTATTTACAACATAAATATATTATTTTTTATATCAATAATTAATAACACAAGCGCTAGAGTCATCCATGCTACTGCTCTTGGGATTTAATAGCAATGTTCAATGGTTTGTAAAAAAATTATCTATTATTTACATAAGGATTCTAACCTTGAATCCTCTTGTTACAATGATGGTATGCCAATATGTGGTCTACCAAATATTCCATGAAGAAATAAGTATAATTTATAATAATAATTGTTCTATATAAAATAATTATATATTATATGTGATTATTTATCTCTTATTTTCTTGGCTTTCTATTCCATTATGTTCTGGGGATAAAATTTAACAAGTTGATGAAAAAAAGTATTGGGAATGGTCTTGACAATGTCTATAATTCCCTGAAAACATTATGTGTTATCATAATAGTCACATATTAATTTATAATATTTTAATTCAAATTCATTAATTTGTTAATTTGTTTATTAGTTTTCATTAAATTTTTAATTGTTATTTAAATATGAATGTCAATATGTTCTCTTTATATTAATTATTCTTTCTCTTATGGTGAAAAAATGGATTAAATATCTGAAAATAATATTTAATTAACCCATATATATGTTAGTAGTATTATGGATAAATAGCACAAGATTACATAATATATATCCTTTAGGTACAAATTATGTACCGGTGTTCACTACACTAGTATGAACCATTAGAAATTGTGGTATTTATGTGGTAAATATGTGCATCAAGTATTGCGACAAACCACATATTGAACGGGATAGCTTGAAAATGTTTTTTTGGACTACAGTTTATATAACATTGATAGACATCATATTGTCCATCAAATTTAATAAAGAAAGATGTGTATTCAAATTAAAATTGTGTATTTATTTTATGAAGTGTGTGAATGAAAACCATGAGATGCCGATCTCGCATATAATACTGTGATAGTAAATGTTGTGTGCCTCATAAATATACAATTTAGACATTAATTCCCCTCCCCTAGACATTTATTGTGGATATATGGATAAAAAAATAGTGTTTGGATATACTTTACACACCGTGTTTCTTACTTGTTTACACATAAAGTATAATTAATTAATTTTTCAATTTCTGAAAAAATAATATTGTATTTAGGTGTCATTTTTTGAAAATGGACATTATGTTATAGGTTTTTTATTAAATTCGTAATTAATTTCTATATAATATATGTAAATACATATTGTGTATTGTAAGAATACTCTAACTACACTCTGCACATTAAAATCATCACATGCGTTGTATATAAAATCATATTCTATTTTATTTATTTAATGTAATCAATGAGTTATTATGTGACAAATCGTGAATGTTATATTCAATATGAGTAGACAATATATAAGTAAAATACATGAAAATTAGTTTGAACATGTGCACATCATGTTTCCTCTATTTGAATTCATTGTACTTAGTAAATTTTAAATACAATTAATTAATTAATTTATTTTGAAAATTATATCTGATCGGAAACTCCATGAAAATTTGGTTGGAAATCAAGATGAATTAATTAATAAATTATTTAATATAATTAATTAATTTGACTAAATTATATCTTATTTTATAATGATTGAAATGAATTATAGTTTACTAAATGTTTATTAGTTGTATATGTGAGTATTATCATTAGCCTAGAAATACATATGTATTTGATTGATTTCTTTAAATTTATTATTATTATACAAATATTATGTCATTTATGTCATCCCCTCCTCCTTATTATGTAATGGTCTATATTCCCATGATTGCATTAATGTAAATAATACATTAACCAATCCACTATTTTCCCTCACTTGCATGTAAGTAAAAAAATATTTAAATTATTGAGTTCTCATATGAATGGAAGTAGACCAAGATTTTAGCTGAGGTGGGCCAAACCCTAGACAAATAAGGATAAAATGTGTAATAATAATCCTCAAACTAGGCATTGGTCTATGAGTTTTTTCCTAGGGTTAATGCATTGGTTTATCAACTTCTAGATAAAACATACATTTGAGAATATCTTGATTAGACCACTTTTTATTTTATTTCAATCAATTTCATTGTTATTATTTTTTGGATACATTATCTCTATCCCATAAAAATTAAACTAACAAGAATAAGAAAAATAAATAAATTTTATTGGATTATGAAACAAATTATCTAGACATGGTTAATTATTTAAGTAAAATTCAGTTGATATTATAAACCATGTAATTATATAAAAATAAATAGTTAATATATAAATATAAAAGTATTTGAATAAAACATATTTAGTATGAATGACCTTACATTATGTGATTTATAATAGAACCACTATATCATAGTGTTTGATATGTACCTTTTCGGAGAACTACCATTTAGCGAGGGTGTATTAAACAATTATTTGGGTTGACCGAACCAAATTCAAATTAAGAAGAATATATCTAACACGAATTAGTGAAAATTTAGAGTAAAATATATAATAAATCCAAGTCCATGGTTTCAATATTGGTGAGTCCACTCAATGGATCTAGGATCTATAATATATTGTAGTTGAAAAATACAAACCTATGTAAATAACTATGTGTAATATCACACGCCCTTTATTTGGTTATGATAATTAAAATATATATCATTTCTAGGAAGTTTTCCACATGACTGGATATTCTATAACAATTGGTGAGGGCTATTGGGATTCGTTAAACTCAGTGGAGATTAATGAATTAAATTTATTATATAAATTTATTACCTAGCTAAATTAATAATATTTTTTTATTATTGAAACAGAAATCAATAACACTTTGAGTATATCCATATAATCTATATTATCTAAGGATATGCTTCTCACCTATATGATTGGTTTATATTTTTGAACATTTTACTACACCATGAGAGTAAATTATACATTCTCAATACCACAATTTCTAATGTTTCTTGTAAAGGTTATAGTGAGGAAGAACTACCTCTCTATATGAATCATTTGGTTAATGTCATTTATGTCCACTATATCATGATATCATCCATGTTTAATGGGATTCTAACGAAACATGAGTTTGTAGATGTGTATAACATGATGTATCTCTTTCATGATATTAATCAATAGAGGGTAAGACAAGATAGATATGAGATCTTTAATGTACTATTCACATTTATTCTTTTTAGGTGGTTCCATCTGGGCCTCATGTATTCAAGTTTATTGGATACATATAGTGCAAAGAAATATTGGTCTTCAAAAATCCCTAATGAGATGGGCATATATCTCATTCTATTCTCACTACCTAATATCTTCTCTAGTATCATTTAAAATTATAATATAATAAATAATGGGAACACTCTCTCATAACTCATTATCCAAATTTAACATGTTAATAAGTATACGGGGAGTGAATAACAAGTGATATTTAAGCTAAATAAAAGGTATAATAGGGAAATGTACCCCAATAATCATTCCATGTCCAAATATCCTAAGTATTTTCCTTACAAGAAAAGAAAATTTCAAATAAATATGAAGGAAAAAAGATAGATTATATAACACATGTGTGAATTTGGGTCACTCGATGAAGATTTTAACCATTTAAAATATGAAAGTGGATGCTTTAGCTGCATTCAATATCAAATGCAATCTTACCATATCTACAAATTGGGTATTTGATACAGTTTTTAGTACTCACATCATTATCCAAATATTAGAACCAATTTAATTTTAAAAATATATCATAGGAAATATGTATCTTCAAGTATCCAAGGAATTAGAAATTAATGCCTTGGTTATAGGATATTACAACATTTCAATGAAGAGAAAAATGATTATTGGTTTTAAATATTATTATTATAAACCTATAGTTACTAAAAGCATAATATTCATATCTATCGTAGATGAAAATTGTTTTAGTTTTACTTTTGGAAATTAAATATGCATGTTTTATCAATAAAACTTATGTTATAATATTAATCATTTAAATAATGTTTCTATTTATTGAATTACAAAATGTAAGTATTAGTATTTGATAATGAATTAGGTTTACATAAATCATATCACACATAGTTGTAGAATCATCACCATGGTCATGTTAATGATATGAATTTGAAAAAGATATATAAAGAAGGATATTTAGATTCTTTCAAACTATAGAATCTTAATAGATTTCTATCTTGATTACAAGGATCAATCACCAAGAAAAATTTTTGTGGGCAGGGTGACAGGGCTATAGAGATTTTTGCATTTTTATACATGGGTGGGTGCATTCCATTTCCAATAGAACTAGATTTTGGTATTCTTACTGAATTACTTTTACTAATTAATTATGTAGATATGTTTGTGTTTACATAATGATATATAATTATTATACCTTTCAGAAATTTTATAAATTCATGAATAAATTTGATAATCAACATGGTATGAAATAAAAGAGGCCCTGATTTTAGTAAGGTGTTCAGTATGATAACTAAGAGTTCAAGGATTATTTACAAGTGTATGGGATCCTATGTTAAATAAATACAAATTAAAATCATAGTGTAATGGTTTCCATGTACATAGGAATCATACAATTATTTTCATGGTTGTTCTGTGATGATTCATATAGATATACCATTATAATTCATAGATATAAATTTTACATTGTAGCATACACACTATACTAGTTGTAAATTAAGGTGAAAATGACATACCATACCCATTAATTTATGTAAAGAATTATTTTTTTGTCAAATTTTCATGCATGGGGTTCCAATATAAATTTGTGGACTAGTTATAAAAACAAACTAGAACCTAGAGGTGTGAAGTGTATCTGTATAGGGTTTTCCATAGCAATAAGAGGATTCTTCAAATTTAATACATCAGCTATGAAATTAATAATCATAATACATGTTATATTTCCTGATATGGATAACATATTCAAAAATAATAGTGGGATAAATATATAAATAGATGAATATGATATTCATGATATATAAGAATTAGTGAAGGAACATATTCAATATGTCTCCATTGTAGTTGGTGTTCTAGGAATATAAGTACTTTATAGAATCAATTGAGAAGTCAGAGAATGTGAAATATATGGTTTTATAATCACCAGGGATAGTGATACATTATTAGTTATGAATAATGATCCTATTTCCTATAAAAAGAAAGTTGATAGCTCTAATGTTTCAAGA
Organism: Viscum album; assembly: GCA_963277665.1. Lineage (NCBI taxonomy): Eukaryota > Viridiplantae > Streptophyta > Magnoliopsida > Santalales > Viscaceae > Viscum > Viscum album. Next base: position 533,034,134 of record OY728166.1, read on the forward strand.
TGGAAATAAGACATCAATTCTTAGATGGATCCTATATACCAAAAATATGTATGGGTTTTGGTTAATCCTCTAGTTGATTTAAACCAATTTAATGAAAATAGGTATTCAACTTGAAAATAGACATAGATGTTAATGTGATAACCACTAAATCATGGATATTAACTAATGGGTTTAAATACCATCAAGGAAAATATTATGAAAAAATATTGTTTCTAAGACTAAATACATATTAATTATTCTTGTTATAGAAGATTTTCATGACTATGATATTTTTCATATGGATGTGATGAAAGCATTAATTAACGGGAACCTTATCGCAGATGTTTGTGGGACACAACATCAATGGTTTGTGACACTATATAATTATAACAAGGTAAGAAAATTTCACATATGCATTAATACATTGAATAAAGTATCAGGGTCCTGGAATATTCCATTTGATAATGAAATAACATAATTTTTTACATAAATAATTATTGTGAGCCATGTGGTTACAATAGGTTTAGTGGGAGTTAAGATATTTTTATAGTAGTATATTTCAATTAAATTTTAATTTTTTAAGTGACAAAGAAGCCTCAGAAATATTTTTATGACTGGTTGGAGAAGTTACTCTCCATGGAATACATAGGAGAAGGAGCCTATATTCTCTGGATAAATATTATTTATAAATTATTTAACATGCATCTTGGACTAAGTGAAGGTATATATATTGTCCAGAAAAAGAATATATTCTATTTAGAATAACGCAAGAGGGTATTTGTTTCAGTATCACATGGAACTGATCTCAATAAAATATGTGTTGTCAAATGAAATACAAGAGAGATAAATGGAGAGACATAGAGAGGCTGAGTAAAATCCCATACTCATCTATAAGAGAATCAATCATGAAGGTTTTTTTTTGTGTTCCATGATTAATGTTTCCTATGCCTTGAGAAATGTAGGATGATATCAATATAACACCAGATATTTTTATTGGTAATTAATCAAGGATATCCTTAATTATCTAAATACTACTAAGGATATGTTCCAAGTATTTAGAGAAGATGAGGAACTAGTCATTAGGTGATTTATAGATGATAATTTACCAATAGATCTGAATGATCTAAATTCATATTTATGATATGTCTTCCATCTCAATAGAGTAGTTGTGAAGAAGAAGAGTTCATTGAATCCTAGGCCTTCCCAAAAAAATACCTAATCTAGTCTATGTCAAGGCCGAAATGGAATCTGTTATCCCCATAAGATCTTAACAAGCATCAAGGAATTATAAGATAATTTATGGGGATGATTTTACCCAATAAATATTGACATAAAGAAACTAAATCTCTAAAAAATCATTGTCCAGATAAAATATACCAAAGAAAAAAACTAATTAAAACTATAACTAGATATAATCTCCATTTGAAAACCTAGTCACCAATATCCACTATACCAATGTGCTCCATTGGCGAACCAGTAATGGAAATTTATCTCACAAAACAACTCATTTCTACCGATGTCAAGTGGAACATGTATGGTGGGATCATAACAAAACATAGTATGTTATAACCACATAATCCAAACATTCCATTTCCTGAAATAAACTATGCACACTTATACGAAAATAAAGATAAAAAATAGTATTTTCATTATTTATAAGAACTAAATTGACCATTACAAAATTCACTTTTGAAAATAGAACATTATTTTCATGAAAATAGTTTCCACTTCAAAATCCATTTTAAAAACCAATTCCAAAAAATAATACCATAATCTAAGTATGTGTATATTGAATGGAAATTAAAACTTAACCTAATAAGTAGGGAAAATCATGTGAACAAAATCATAGTCAAAGAAAGCATGATCAGTACAAATAAGAAAATATAAATTGATCAAGTAACCAAATTCCATAAATAAATAAAAGAACATACATGATTGTAGTCATGGAAACGTACTAATAATCCCTATAAGACACCATATATATACTCGGGTCAAAACCGTTAGCCAACATAAGATGTTGTCCATAGTCTATCACCAATCTAATAATTTTATTTGCCTATCACCTGTGGCTCTTAGACATGGGTAAGATCTACTAGCGTGATCTGTTTTGTCTCATCAGTATCTAGAGAATAACCATCTCTCAACCTACTAAATGGCATCTAAGATCCCATAATAATAGTATAATTTATAAGTTATGAGGTGATCATAAGTCTGATAGAAACATTGATTCCAATGTGAACTCCTTTCCCTCTCCCAAACACCATACATGTGAAGACCCTCCTTCACAAGAGGATAACCTTGTAGTTTCCATAAAATATAATACCATCCCAAAGTTACTAATTCATTTTTCACATTTTGAGAGTTTCAAGAAATTTTCCAAAATAGGTCCAAACATACCAAATGGGTCTCATCTTTTAAAATCCATGCATTTTCCAATGAAAAAACCTTTCTTTAGAAAAACACTACAGGATATCTCAACTTTCCCAACGCTTCTATACCAACGGTTTGGCCAAAATGTTGGGAAATCCTACTTTCAGGTCACTTTTCCAAATGCTTTGCCAAAACTATTGGGAAAGGGTATGGATTTCCCAATGGTTTGGCCAAACTGTTGGGAAACTTCCACTTTGTGGCCACTTTTCCCAACTTTTTGGACAAACCTTTGGGAAAGGGTATGGATTTCCCAACAGTTTTGGCCAAACCGTTGGGAAAAGTATACTTTTTGGCCACTTTTCCCAATGGTTTGGCCAAACTATTGGGAAAGGGAACTTTGTGGCCACTTTTCCCAATGGTTTGGACAAACCTTTGGGAAATGGTATGGATTTCCCAATGGTTTTTCCAAACCAATGGGAAAAGTCCCCCATAAATCAACGCCACTCCTAGAATCAAAGGACCTATACCAACGGTTTTGACAACCGTTGGTATAGGTCCTTTGATTTTTTATCGAATCTTCTTACCGATACCATTATATAAATAAAAATTTAAAATAATTATGATAATATATATATATATATATGAAATTATGTTCACAAAAGACATGTTAGGTTAGTGGTTAGGTCATTGAAAGATAAACTAGAGGTCCTGGGATCAAATCCCACCGAATGTTTTTTTGAAATACATATACCAACGGTTTTATGGAACCGTTGGTATAGATTTTCATATTAATTATACCAACGGTTTTCCCAATTGGGATGGAATTAAATAGAACATGGAGTTTATTGAATTTTAGGAGAAGTTCTTGGATAAAATTTACCTTAAGATTCTAATGTAGGAGAGGGAAGTAGAGTTCTTAATACTTTCCCCGGATAAAATGTTCATGGCTGACTAGGGTGGTTGATTTATTTTTTTTTAGTTCACTATTACAAAGTCTTAAATAGATTATGTGATTTATTGAAATGTTTTACATAAGTAATTAATTGTAAAATTAAGTCCCATGTATTCATATGTCAATAGAAATTTTTTTTTAAATGTGGTGAATTAACATCTCATATCAGAGGGGAACCTGAAGGAGGCTTCCAGTTGCGGACATGTGATTTATTTTATATGAATAGGAGGTACATATATTGAGAGTATGAATCATTAATTTGAAAAAAATAAGGTGACATAAAGTAGAGTGTCCAGGGGGATGACAAGTCACTCAGGATATTACAGGAGTGACCTTCCACAGGTGTAGTAGGCCGGGACACATTTTTAGAATGTGTCCTTGAACAAAAATGGAGTGTTGACCTTATGATGTAAATAACATCTATAGGAACTCACGAAATATTTGTAATAAATGACGTGATAGGAAGAAGTAGTGTATAAAAAAGGGGGTATTCAACACCATACCAGTCTGGATGTTATAGTTCTACTAGTCATGGTGGTCGAGGTACTAAACATGGTATTTCTGGGAAAGAATGATCATATCAGCAGAGGTTGAAGCTACGTGGACTCATACTGCATCAATATGAATAGGGGAAAGATTGTTTCATGCATTTTATCCTACACATGTTGATAGTGAGTCTGGACCATCGATAGTTAGAGGTACTATTCATGTAGCATCTATTATTTTTAGTGACTTATTGGACTACAGTGTGTATCATTATTTTATGTCTACACTACTTGTGAATAGAATGAGTCTATAAGTGGATATTGTTAGTGGTGTTTTTAAGATCAAAACACCTTTGGGTGTATGGTTGGGAGACATCTGTCTATTCCATGGGTATTCTCTCGTGGATGGTCATTATCTTTTCCTATGGGATCTCTATATTCATGATATGTCATTCCAGGATTTAATTTTGGTTATGGAATGGTTAGTAGTGTACCAATCCCACATATATTCCTATACATCTCCTGAGGGTGGAAATTATGTTCATCATGGAGAGTGTGATATTCAGACAGCCATTGTAGGACAAATTCATCAAGAATAGGGAGATGTCACTTCCAATGTTGCAAGTTTATTTCCATATTAAAGGGGTGTGGAGCATGATAAAATTAAACCCATTCAAGGATGGTTCTATGAAAAGTTTTTTGAGGTCTCGTTAGGGATTACACCTAAGAAGAATGTTGAGTTTTTTATTGATCTCATGTATGGAGAAGATCTAGTTTCTATTCCACCATTTAGAATAGTGCTAAATTATCTTCCGAAGATTATGAATCAATTAGAAGAGTTGATAGATAAGTGATTTATCTTTCATAGAATATCCTCCTGGTACTCTCCAGTTTTGTTTACAAGGAAGGATAGTGGGAAACTTCTTTTATGTGTTGAATACTAGAATTTGAACCGAATTACAGTGAAGAAATGATATCCTCTTCCTCATATCAATGATCTCATTTACTAGTTGAGAGGAACTTATGTGTTCCCAAACATTAACTTGAGACCATGGTATCATCAATTGAGAGTTAGATCTTTTGATATACCACAAGATTATTTCAGAATAAGGTATAGCCTTTATATGTTCGTCTTGATTATGTTCGGGATGATGAATGCTATAACATGGTTTATTCCATTGATGAACTAAATCTTCCACCGATAAATTGTTCATATTGTTTTTCTTTCTATAGATTATATATTGGGGTAATCAAAGAATCATGATGTTCATTCCTGATAGATTAACATCATATTGAGTATATTTAGGGAGAATCATTTATACAAAAAGCTATTTAAGTGTGAATTATAGATTTATTAGGATCATTTTTAGACCGAATAATTTTGGAGGAAAATGGTGGCCAATGAACTAGAGAAATCTCATACAGTGGATTCTAGTGAGAATCCCGAGAATTTATATGATATTTGTTGCTTTCTGGGGCTAGTAGTGTAACATCCCAAGTAAGTAATGAATAATAGATATTTTTATCTATGTCTATTAATGATTAAGATAGTGTTATAGAGGCTTAAAATGAAAATAAATACAATCTTATGCATGGAATACACTAATATTCTTAAAAGATTGTTTTACTGCCTTTTGATGGCAAACCATTTTTGAATCTATATTTTTACAATTTTATAAACTATGTTTGTCAAAATAAACTTATTCTTTATTATTGGGACAGCAAAATTTACCTTGTGTGAATTTATGGTATTTTTCTGACAATGTTCATTTTTTAATGAATAGTGAAAAATACTGCATTTTACATCAAAACTACTTTTTAATCTAATTTATTTATATGATTAGATTATGTTTTGAATTGGTTTTGAAGTGAAATTAGAATATATTTTTACCATTTTATCCAATGGTGGTCATTGGAATCAATTTCACTTTGAAATTAGACTTAAACTGGTGTCAATCTTTTGATACTTATTGTTTTGTAAAAACACGTTATTTGCTATGGCAGCGGGAATTAATTTTTAAATTAATTAATTTGACTTATATGTATTGAATTTTGTAAAATAGACTTCATTTTTGAATTCGGAATATCAAATATAGCTTAGGGTGAATTTTTGGAAATTTTCTGAAAAACTCCAATTTTTGATGAATAGTGAAACCACTAAGTGGTACTTATAAAGACTGATTTTCCGTTTAAATGAAATTTTGCCATCATTGTGTTTTGAATTTCAAAAATACGACATACATGGTTGTCATTAAGAAGTAAAATGTGGTTCAATGAGATTATAATAATTTTTTGGTGAATAGTAACTTATTAAGTTCTTAATCGTGATTAGCGGTAATTAGGGTAGTTTAAGGTATAAATAATGCTTTAATAATGTGAAATGACCTAGACACATGTCCAAACCTTATTTGTTGTGTCATGGCCGACCAATAAAATCCATGGGTCAACTTGGGGACCCCATGGATCCATTTTGGTTGGGAAATGACATAAATAACTTTTTATTTAATGTAAAAGCAAAAATGACACAAACATGATATGTTTTACAAAAACAATTTTTACATGGGGTTATAAAGATCAGAGTTTTGATTATAAATAGTCATTTGAAAGCTAAAACGATTTCCTACATCATAGTATTTTTTTTAGGATTTTTAGACATTAAATAAATTAAATTATTTATGACATAATAATGATGCAGCGATGACATCATTATTTGACGATTTAAATAAAATGGAAAGATAATGTAAAATATATGAACTACACATGGCCAAAACCAATTGGATGAGTGGATTTATAAGCCTTATCACCTTATCCACGAATTATATCAATGTGGGACCTTTTGAAACCGAAACACATTTTCAAATAAAGTAATATTTCTTTACTTTCCAAAAGTGCCCCTCCTCTCCTCTTATAAAAGGCCCCACCTCTACCTCATTTCACACACTTCTCAAGCCTTTGGCTCGGCCAACACCTTCCCATTTACTCTCTCCACACCCCTCTCCTCATCCTAGAGGATTCCCTTTGGGCATAATTCTTTCAAAGGAAGCCTTTAGGCTCAAATCAAAAGGAGTTACACTTTTTAAGGTAATTCATTCTCTCATGTTCATTTGTTTTATTTTGCTTCTACAACCCCCTAAACTCTTTTTATTTACTCCTTTTGTAACAAAAACAGTATATTCAATATACTAGGATGTTGTTATAAGATTTATTTGAGCTAAACTCTCACACAACTACATCAAATGGTTAAAGAACATACGGTTTCCGTGGATGGCGAAATTCTGCCTCCCGAAACGATGATTGTTCAACACTCATTTAACACCTTCAAAGGTGGCCATTATGATGTCACTATTTTTATATATGATATATAATATGTTTATGTTTTCCTTAAGCTTCTGTTTTTTTTCATTTTGGGCATACCTTTATGGTTTCCATTATGGGTAAACACGATATCTTCATTTTAGGAAGTGCGGACTACCGCCCCCTCAAAGTGATTTGATTCGTTAAATACCATATGTGGGACATATAAAGGATGGAACTATGATATTATATATGATATTATATTGGAATTATAATATACCTTTATATCATTATGATTCCGTTCTATAAAATACGAAATAGAAATGAAAGTAGCGTTCATGCGTACGTACGGATTACCGTCTCCATGAACGGTGCATTTCATTTCTTACCTCTAAATGATTATGTAATATTATAAATGCATGTATGTACTGGATATATATGACATATATGATATCTACATCATTAATACCATTCTGGATATAATGAACCTTTGACCAAATTAACAACATGTAAGTGTAAGAAGTCTATTTTTGACTTAAGAACCAAATACCGACAAAATGAACATTATTAACTTAAATGATTACATGATGTTCATAACATGGTATAAAAGGAATAATTAACTTGAAAAAGATTCTTAAGAAAGTAGATATTAACTCAAGTTTATTATTCAGGAGATTAAAGAACGGTCGGGTCAAGTCGGATACGAGGTATGGGACTTCGTCTCAATCTCCTTTCATTGAGGCATATTTTATTTTATACACAACTTTCTTTTATACGGTGTATAAACCCCTTTGAATTTTACGTTTATTCAAAAGGAATCTTTTTTATACGAAGCATTTACTAAACGACAAAATGGAATGTTTTTGTCGTACGTATGCGGCGACAATGACTTCTCCGCCGTCGTGACCATTATTTGAGTTTCGGCTTCCTCTACAAGCCATACCTTTTTTTTAAAAGAAAAATAAATACCATGTTTTACTTTTCTTTTATTTTAGTATTGAAAATGGTTTTCATAATGTTTTTATATCAATGTGTTTTATTGATATCTCGTGATTGAAATGTGGAAATTTTATGTTTCCTTTATGCATGTTTTATGTGATATGATTATGTTATGGTTCTTGGGCATTATTATGAAGACGGGTGGTTCCGTGATAAACTAAGGGCGGGTGAGCCCGTTATAGCTCTCCAATGCATTGGGTAACGCGAAGGAGTGAAACGTTAAGGTTTCTCCGAAGAGATTTTAGGGAATATACTGTGATGGGTATTCCAAACGTAACCAAGAGGGTTACTCCCTACGTAAGAATGTTATGAATGCCTCAAGATACCTTTACATCTTATGATTTCTATGATTTATTAATGATTTGATGAGGTATGTTAAAGTGATTATGTTTTATGGGTAAAGTATGATTTCACTCTTATGTATGTATGTACACATGTTTCCTTTCCATGTTTTTATAACCCATACTGAGTTTTTATGCTCATCCCATGTTTTTGAAATGTTTTTCACAGGTCAATGGAAAGGTACATGATAAGATGATAGAGTCAAGGATGTGTCGAGAAATAATCCATGTTTTATTTTAAATGTGTTTCCATTGATGGGAATGAAGAATACTATCTTTATATGACCACTTTGTTTATATGTGGAATGTATTGCAAGTTTTATGATCTAATTCTCTAAAACTCTAAACCCAAAAAGATCCTCAATGTGTAATCTTGTAATAACTCAAGATTAAGTAAGGTTTAAGGCTAGGGCCTTATAAGTAGTTTATTATTAGTGGTTAATCCAAGACTGTTCTTTCTTAGAATCACCACTTCTGGGATTGACCAAGAAGGGAGTTAAGATTAAATTGTTTCGATCATGTGAGAATCTTCTCTGTAAGTTGGAGAAACATTTGAATACCTCTCTAATTTTGATCCTACTCGAGTCTTTAGAGAAGTATACCATCTTTTGTAACAATTTGAGGGTATAACCTTAATCAGTGTTGATATAAGAGTATTGATTTGTGGCGTACAGGTCACAATAGTTGAGGTCACATGAAGGGAATTACCCTACGCATAAACTTATGTTTTTATCAATGGTTTATTCCTTAAAATGTTGACACGATTATCTATTGGGAGAAAAGTTTATTGTGTATGCTGATTACAAGAGGTTAAAGTATTTATTTTCACAATGATATTTGAATCTCCAGCAATGGATATTGGTGGAGTATATGAAATAATTTTATTTTCAGGTAATATATATTCCATAGAAAGGAAAAGTTTTGCAGATTCCTTATGTAAGAAAATATAGACTTATAAAGTTCATGACTCTAGTTATGAGTGGAAGATGATGGATTTGTTAGCAGAGTTTCATGTTATGGAACATGAGGTCCATGACCAGATGACCAGTGTATCCGTATTAGTGGAATCCATGTATTAGATCTTTATTAGGAAGAGTTATTATAAGCATCTAGAGTGTATATCCTTTCGGGAAATCCATAAAGGTGGGGAATAACCATATTATTGGACTATATATGAATATGAGACCATCTATATCAACAATCTTGTTTTTGTGACTATGAGTATGTGAGAGGATCTGATGAGTTAGTTTCATTCCTCAAAGTGGGAAACGCATCCAAGTTTGACCAAAATATACCATGACGTACATCGATTGTATCAGTGGCCATGCATGAAAAGGAGATTGTGTGGTTATTTAGATGATCTTACACCTATCAACATGTGAATGAAATTAATCAATGATCTAGTGGTGTAATACTATCATTGACCATTTGGGAATATAAATTTGATGATGTTTTCATGGATTTTATGGTGTTTCTCTTGAGGATTCCTTGGAAGAATGATCTATTTGGATGATTTTATATCGATTCAAAAAATTAGTGAATTTCAGTCCTCTATGGTAAACATTCTCAGTGGTTCTGTTTGAAGACATGTACACTCAAGAGATAGTCCATCTGCATGGTGTTCTAAAGGGTATGGTTTCAAACTGGGACTCACATTTCACATCATTCTTCTATAATGATTTTTAAAAGTATCTTGGTACTTAGGTTTTATTGGGTACATCATTCCACCCATACATAGATGGGAAGTCAAAAATTATTATACTAGTTTTGAAGGACATGCTTAAAGCATATGTTCTTGACATTGGTGGGTCTTGGGAGAAATACATAGAACTTGTGGAGTTCACCTATAACAATATTCATTAGAAAACTATTAACATTTTCCATATGATTATATTTATGGTATAAAATTCTTATAACCTCTATACTATATTGAGGTAGTAGAGTAAAATATTTGTTGATCACGTCTTGTATAAGAGCCTTCATAGCATGTTTAACTGATTCAGAAATGTATGGCTATGACTTAGAGTATTCAAAAGACATATGATGATTGGAATTAATGACCCTTGATTTTATAGCGTATGATTGTGTTTTTCATTGGGTATCCCCTAGATTGGTTCATAGTTGGATTCAAATATAGGGTAGTTTGGAGCCTAGGTTTTGGGTCCTTTTGAAGTTGTGGAGAAAATCGAGCAGGTGGTGTACTGATTGGATCTTCCAAGACATCAAAAGTATCATCCTAAAACTACTGATGTGATCGATGTCAATGATGCTGATCTTTGACCAATGCATATGGATCATAGTGAGAAACTATTACAGGGAAAGGCAATGCTAATAGTTCATCGATTGTGGGAATATACTAGTGATCAAGAAGAAACATGGGAGAGAGACGAATATTTGTGGGATAAGTGGAGCAATCTATTTATCTAGGAATATTAGATATTCTTGGGATTACATATTGAGGATGATTAATTATAAGGTGGGGAGATTTTAATTTCCCAGTAGTTCCAATAAATTTATCATTCCCATTTTTAGGTACCCTTTTTTTGAGTTATACATTAGAAGGGTGTTTAGATTTAGTTGTTTCATGTGATTTTAGAGAATTTTATAATTCAAAATTATTGGGCATGGTTGGTGCACTGTTAGAGAAAACCGTGTAGTTTCACCTCAGAAACTATGCACCCAATTTGCAGAATACAAGGGTGGCACACAATTGGCATATGGTTTGACCGAACTATGTGTCCCACCACTCCAAAACCATGGAAATCCAAAGAGAGGGTTTTTTGTTGTTGTTTAGACACTATTTGAAAAACCGTGTTACCCCTAGGATGAGGTTCATGGTTAGGGAATGCTGTTTGAAAACTCATGCAACCCAACCCAAGAAACTTTAGACGTGTTTTTTATTCCCCAGAAAAATTATTTAATAGATACTGAACCACCTAGTATTAACCACAATTCTATCCAAATAAGAACAAATATTTTTCCTCCATTTTTTGGATATCCCAAATAAATTCCTAGGCCTCTTGAACTCAGTTCTAGATGAATATAATATCTGTTTAAAGAATCTATACCTCTTTTAGGATGTGGTTTCATTCCATGCGGTTTTATCCCTCTCATGTATCTCCTTAGATGACCATTAATGTTTTATACTCCCTTGGATATGTGATTACATAATGTTTTGGTCATATCTTAATCTTTTTTATCTTGATCTAGGTTTTGGTTATAGATATCTTATTCATTGTGAAATTGATTATTCCATTTCAATTTGGGGAATTCAACTATGATGAAAATATTTTAATGGTCTTCATGTGTGTTGTATAAATTTCAATTCCCATAATTTTGAATTGTAATTCCTTATACATATTTTTTGAATTTAAATTTGAAAATTGAGAAATTAAATCCTGAAATGAATAATTATATTGGTTAATTAATTAATTGGATTATGAAATTGGTCAAATAAAATTGGTAGTGTCGGTGGTCTGTTAATGTGATTATGAATTGATTGATAATGGAAATTAAGGGACGTTTTTCTCAACTATGAAGGGTTAATTTTTTATATGATTAAATCTTGTTAAATGGTTTAATAGTTAATTTTGTATATTATTCCATGTGATTGGAGTGATGAACCTTGATTGAATTGATAATTTAAATGGGAACATTGATGTGAATGTTTGATAATCAGGTTAACAGTGCATAACCTTGATGTATATACAATATGTGATATTTTAATATATGTGATAACTAGATGTGTGGGACATAGACTGATCCTCCAAAAGAACATATGTGATAACTACAGGTGTGGGGCATGGAATGATGCTTAAAAATCCCATATGTGATAATAATGAGTTCTGTGATAGGGAATGATGATTCAAATAAAAATGTGTTTCTAGGGTAGGTATTATAATCCAAATATTTTGGCATTGGTTTATGGTTCCATGTAGCAATGATATTAAATTGAATTAAATGGTCAGTGGTAGCCTTTTTTATAATGAATTGTGATTCAATATGAGATATGGATTACTCTCTAGCATGGACAAAAGAAGGTATTTATGGTTCATGTGTCATTGTGAACCCAGGTAATTAATGGGGTTAATTAAATTATATTGAAATATGATAAATATTTAATTTATTTAATATTATTCTTTATATAACTACAAAAACTGTGAAAGACTGGATATTGTTTGATATTCCATTCGTTGTGGACTACAGAGTTGTAATCACACCATACTCGGACTGCCTAATCAGGGAAATATTACTTTGGTAGATATCAGATTTTGGATGAATATTGAATGAGGTAACAAAATTTTTTGTTCGGAACCAATTGAGAGTTTCAAAGTGTATTTATTTTGTGTTTTCATTGAAAACAAGAAATGTACATGTCATGACATATATACTATTTTGGTTTGGACTTCTATTCCAATTTATTTAATTTAGTGATACTCATACTATTAAATTTATGGTTATTATCATTTGTCTGTTTATTTATTTTTGATATTGTACTACTTTGATAAAGTGGGTATAGTCTCGATCTGTTATATATTTGACCCTAACTACTAGTCGACAGCCTATGAATTATGGGGAGGAATACCTAAGGTCATGTAGTGAATAGAATAGTTGAATTAGCATGTTTCAGCTGGGTTTGTATGATACCAGATCACCTAAGGAAGAAATAGATAATTAACAAGAAAAATAAAAAAAATCAAGGATAAAGAAGGAATCAAAGAGATGAGGGGAAATCATCGGTGAAATATAAAAAGTTTTTTACCTAAAATTATCAGATGTGAAGTCTTATATGATTCAAAACCATCTTAGAATTTTATTTCCTTTTCTAAGGCCCCACCACAAATTATTTTTGGAGATATCCTATCCAAAAAAATCGAAAGAAGGTCCTCATAGAACTATTAAAATAATGATTAGAATTATAAAAATTTTCCACACTAGAATAATACAACCACATATGACTTTTTAATAAGAACCAATAACTAACATGATAGTATTTCTTGTAACAAATATCACTTTTTTACACTCTACATGATATGGGTATCCTTTATAAGAATGAGGAGACATCTAGTTTCCAACTACCATAGGATGTCCTCTAAGAAACTGCTCATCTACGAAATCCTCAACCATAAATATTAAAATTATGATATCTTATAAAAAAATCAATCCATGGTCTCTAGATAAATATATTAGAAAAAGAGATCATTCAACATAATTTTTAAAATAAAAAGAATCCAGTTATTTAAAATGGAAAACACATCCCATGATTGTCCATTAATCTTATTGAATGTCTATTAACAGTACCAATTTCTTCACCTTCTCCTTCATAGGGATGAACCATTTGATGAATGTTTTCATAATGATCTAATAAATCATCCCTTTATATAATGAGGGTGGAGGGATATCTTTCCACCATTCTAAACCACATCCCTTGAACAAAACAACAACAACTCAAACCCTTAAAGATTCTAGAGTTTCCAAGGACCTAAGGATCGAATCAACTTACTAGAGCCACGTCACATCCTCAAAATTATTTGGTATCATTATGGTTGTCATTATATAAACAATATACAAAACACAGTAGCCTAAAATCTATGTCAAACCAAAAATAAACCAAAATAACCCATCATAAAGAAAAACTAAGATCATAATAAAAAAATATGACAAAAAAATCAAAATATCCACTTTCAAACCACACAATTTCCTATACAAATTTCACAACCATTTTTTCAAAAATACATTTCAAATAAGAACCCTTTTTAAAATTTTATTTAGAATTACAAGTCTTCTTGGTCCAAACCATTCAAGATTATCAATTCTCAAAACCCAAAAATACTACTTTCACTTTCCCTTTCAAACCACACAACCCAATATAAAAGAAACCCTTTTGAAATAAAAAACCATTTACATATTTTTGTTTTCATTTCAAAATCCATCACACCGACAAATATCAAACTAATAACATCTCTCATAATAAAACACCACAAATATAATAATACTTTTCAATCCTTAAATGGCCACATTGTTTAGTAAACCATGCACTATTAATTCCCAAACCACTGGAATTATACTGAATTGTGCACTCGAGATCCATAAGGTTCATTAGGACATTAACGCTCACTATATGACACCATCTCACTTCCATTATCATCCCCCAAAACACACACTCATCATGTTAATAAAGACACAATAGAGAAAACCCAAAATAAAAATAAAACAACCAATACCCAACTTTCCCTAGTAACTCGGGTTTCGTCATGAGTGGTGGTGATTAGGTATTTGCCCATGGCTTATCAAAAGATCCCCAAAAGTAATATCTCCAGTCTACCTAACACCACAAATAAAAAATGAATACTCTGATACCATTTCATCCTAAATGATCCCTAGTGGTCCCAGAATCAGATTCCCATGAAAATTTGTGGCAAGTCCTAAAGTCTATACCCATCTCCATAGGATTATAGTAAGATTCAAAAAATTTATATCAAAATAAATTGGTAAAATTTCAACCAAAAACATATAATCATAAAGCAACTATATTAAAAAAATTAATGTCTAGATATAACATATACATCTCAAAAAATAATTCTAACCAAAACCATACATGATTTTTATTTGACCTCTTGGTCTCCACCATCCTCAAAACAAATTCACTCAACCGGTGAAACAAAAAAGGGAAGTTGAACCTATAAAACATATCATGTCAACTAATGACAAGTAGTTCAATAAGGTGTGATAATAAAATAGTTCAGTAGATAATCATAATAAACATCACTTATGTCCTCTCATAAAATATTCTATGAACACTAGTTATAAAATAGTGATTTAAAATATGTTTTTATCATTTATAAGAATTAAACTAATCATTCCAAAATCAAACTTTTCCAATTAAATATGGATTTATTCAACATATATTTCCAATATGAATCAAATTTCCAAAAAAAATCAAAGAAGAAGAACAAAATTCATGTATGTTCATAATAAAGTGAAATTAAATACTAAACATAAGGAGAGAAAATCAAGTGGAAAATACAAATATAGAAGAATCCAACACAAAAATAGATAAAAATATAATAGAATAGTTGACCAAATTCCAAAAATCAATATAGTAAAATTCAAAATAGTATTTTTTGGTAATTTGTTAAAAATACATAGAATAGACCCTAGATGTACTCGGTTTGGAACGATTATCCAACATAAGATGAAATCCTTAGTTTATCACCAACAAGGTTGTGCTACTCACCTATAACTAGTTATTCTCCCCTCTGTAATGGGTCCACCATGGTGATCCATTCCATTCAATTATTATCTAGGTAGTAATATTATCTTGACACTGTAAATTATTTCTAGGATCCATTGATATTGGTATAACAAAGAAGTGAGGAGGTCATCACAGACTTGACACCAACATACATTCCAATGTCCTTGTATTGAACACTCCACAAAATCATCCATGTGGAGACCCTCTCACATTAGGGGAAAAAAAATTTAGTTCCCATCAAACAGAAAAAACATTCCAATGGTGTCAACCTAGCATACACATCATGATAGTTTAAAATAATTTTCAACAAATTTCTGATGTTTCTAAATGGGCCTCATCACTTGAAATCTAACATATTTCCATGGAAAACACCCTTCCTTCCAAAACCATTTTAAAACCCCAGAAGACTATAAAAATACAGTTCTAAGGTTCAAAATGGGAAATATAATCTTACAAATGGTAATTTAAGAAAACATTAGAAAAGATAATTTTAATCCTAATTTGGGAGTCACTTGAAAACCAAGAACCATTTGGAAAACATTAATAGTCTAAAAACCTTCGATAAAGAGAATGAAAATGAGATGCTAGAAGAATGTGTTTGTGGAAACCATGATTCTAAAAAAGGGAAATTAAATTTATTTTACCATTTCTATGCATGTATATATCTATATATACACTTTATCAATATATATATACATGTATATAACATACAATCATATTAGTGTACATTTAAATGAATATTAGGGGTTTATAAAACACCTTACATACATATACATTAAATATGTATAGGCATAATTATAGAAAACATTTTAAAATCCATTTCCCTATTAGACCACCATTCTTAAAATCCATATATATTAATTTTATCATTCCAAAATCACGAGGAACACAATAAAAACTCATTTCAGAACTCTCAAAAATCACATGGCATGTTTCATAAAATAATTCAATGAAAACCCCTACCATAATTTTTTTTCATGAAATAAAAAAAATTATTAGACAATGATAACCCTAGAGGAAAACCACACACCGTAGATCAATAAAACACAAGAGAAAATCAACTCTCCATTCAATTGAGTTCAGATGAGAGAGGATCTAACCATGAAAAGACAATTAAAAAATAAGTGGAGATGAGGTGATGAGGTAATAAATCCAAAATATATAGATACTCACCCAAATTTTTTGGGGAAATTCAATAATAGAGGAGAGACAAAGGGAGGTTTGTTTGAGAGTATTATTATGCACCCTGACCAAATGGGAGAAGATAGGGTTCGAATGATTTTTTAGTTTTCGAAGGTAAAAGTTGAATCTCATATTTTGGAGAACCTAGTGATGTTGAAAAGTTAGGACATATAGTTTACCAACCTAGGTTAAAATAGTTTGAACCTTCCTAAAAAGGAATCCATCCTCACACAGTATATCAAAATAGTTTTATAAGTTGTGTGATAACTATGAAAAATGGATTTGTTAAAATATCATACACACTTGCGTACCTGCAGCATGCTTTCCTCTAATCGTTAACATACCGTGCGCCATGTATCAACCACATCAGGATAGATGCATGCTTAATCCAATGAAATTCATGGTTTGGGAAAAACCATTGAATAATAAAATGATCAAGAAATGGATCTCTCTTCCTTGGGTCACTTGATTCCTATCCAAACCATGCAGACTAAAAATGAATAGGGCAAAAAAAAAACAGACACCTTTGAAACTAAAAATCATAAACTGGGAACTTAACCTGAAAACCATCAGAGTGATCCAAGACTGATAAATAAAAAAATAAAATAGGTAAATAAGTTTTGGGTCTGAAATATTGAATAGAATATGAAATAGAAATCTTCGGATATACAGATTCTATTTTCCAAATATATAAAAATGATCTAAATTCATAGTTAGAATATGTTTTCAACTAAATAGGGTTGATGTGATCCTGTAGATTTAAATGTATTTAGTTTTCACCAATTATAATATAGAATCTGATTGTATTATTTATTTTTATGTATCTAAATAATGGGTTTTATAATATTCTCCAATATATTTATGTGCATCCCAAAAGTAAAGACCCTATCTCATTTCTTTTGATATTAAAACTGTGGTGGGTCTTTTAAATTATCAAATATTACATAAATGGATAAATCACATACTTCATAAATATATTGTCTTGAAAGGTTTTTCTTAGACAGGGAAATTTATGGTGAGAAGTGTTTATATGGACAAAAATGTTAGGGACCCCTTAACTTAAGCATTATCTCAGTAGAAGAATGAAGATCATGTGACAACTAAAAGACCGTGAGTTGTGAGATTTTGGATCTAGTGAAAGTGGGTGTCAATTGTAGTTGGTTCTATAGGAATAAATATTATATAAACTATTTCCACTCATATTCATGATTTTGGAATAATAATAATGTTCTTTCTAGATCTTGATTATTCTTATATGTGACATTGAACATTATAATATCATAAGGGTACCTACCACATTAAAAAAATGTTTTTCCAAACACTGATGAGAAATCAAAAGTGTTATGATAATATTATTAAATATACATTCTATGGTTGAATGAATTAGTTTTAGGGGGGAAATGGTATATTATATTAGTTATGGGGACTCATTATAATTTGTAATACTTTCTCATGGTGTATTACCTTTGTAATCTCAATAAAGGGGATAATGAAAAAATGAAATTCTAGTAGGTAATCATCATTTATGTGTCATTAGATGTTAAAAATTATTAACATGTGTAATGTTATAGATTTAATATTATTATTATTACATATTATGAGTCATATAACGTGATTTATAACTAAAAATTTGAGGGAATATATTCAAGGGAAGTAGTGTATGTTGGGTACATCATGATTAATATATATTGATGAATAATGTGAGAAATTATTTTACCCTTTTATTATTTAATACAATTTTATATTTATGGTCATTATTTGTAAATAGAACTAAAATATTAGGACCATGGAAATGAAATTATTTTTGAAGGTTTGTTTATAGAATTTTAAAAAAAGAGACATCTAGCACATAGTTTGATGACACCAGTTTTCACCCTACATGATTAAGTAAATCACGATATATGAATTATATTTCAAAATTTATATTCTTTTGTGTCTTCTTACTGATGAATTTATCCTATTTCTTTATGGGTTACATGGAATATTTTTAGATTATAACTTTTTTACTTTAGTCAATACTACCATATTCCATTGAGAAATGCTACAAGAGGGCCACACACTAACTATACTCAGAACATCAGTTAAAGTAAATATGAATGTAACTTGTTGAATAAATATTATAATTTTATGTGGACTAAAAATTATTCATATTTGGTTAATGGTAAACATTTAGTCAACATCTTTTTGATGGAATATCTATGAGATGAACATTCAATAAATATTTTTTATATATTTTGTTGAATACAATAATTATATATTTATCAATGAATAATGCAGTGATATTAATTAATTTAAATAAATAGTCAAAATTCATGGATCAATAAGAATGAGGTAAAAAATTTATTTACTTAACAGTCTAGTGAGAAATGATATATTAAATATTATTTGAATAAATTTTTATTTGTTTATTCGAAAAATAATATTTATTTATCCATGAGTTTTTTCCATGTTATGTAAATAATAATAATAATAATATTATTATTATAATAATTATTATTATGATAATATGGGTTTCGTCCGAGATTAATAGAATAATAAAAATATCTATATAATTATTTATTACCTTACACTAGGTCAATAAATACTATCTTTTTTAGTATCTTACCCCCGTCTAACTATTCTCAACATTGTACAAAATGAATTCTAGAGAGAATCCTCTCTCATTAAAAGAAGATTGTCTCCTTGAATCTATCATAAATATATATATCTATTCTTTCACTAACTCAAGTATGTAGTGAAAAAAGAATTATTCTACATTGAATAGATTTATATAGCGATCAAGAAACTATGTAAGCATTTTTATCTTTCATTAATGAACATGAAGATTTTATGGCCACGTTTGGAGGTTCATGGATCATTATTGTTCTCTATTTTAGTTGTTCTATCCTTGAATCATATTACCACAAGGAAAATATTACATAAACTAGCATAACCAATATTAAATGAATAAATAAATTCAGCATGATGTTATTGTTAGTCAAATTGAATTAATTAATAATTATATTTTCTAATCCCATTTTGTGGATTTTTGGGTTTCTATTTCATCTAGTTTTAAAAATTAGTTCAAAATATTTGATGAAAAACTATTTTTGTTAAGTGGATCAACCAATTTTATCATACACCAGAACCATCCCATGGAACATTCGAAGTGGTTTCATGTTGCGTGATATTTAACTCCTCCATGGAATCCCTAACCATAGACTGGAAATGGGAAACTACATGTGCTCTCTGACTACACATAATGCAGTACCATCTTCTTCTCCAAATATATATTATTCCCTGTATAATATTCCACCACAATGATTTCATAAACCAAAAACTAAAAATTCTTGATTTTCTATCCCTAACATATACCATCTTCCCCATTATGGGATGATCTGTGCTATTAGTTGTCATTCTAAAAAAGTTAAGCTACCTCTCGATGTTTTTGGACTTTGAATTATTCCTTGAAAAACCACTATTCCTTTTTATGTATCTTAACAATATTTATTTCACATCATAAATGTTTTTTTCATGAAAACATCACTTTCTTCTTCAACACTTAAAACAAGACTCTTTCACTATCTACCACCTCTTTGAAAATTCATATCATCAGTTTCCAATAAATAATTATGAAATCTTCAAACTCCAACCACATTGAAATACACCCAAAGGAAATCATTACTTTATCACATCAGCATAAATATAATTGATTATATTGAATGAGATATATGTGTGACATGTATGGAAGATAGAAGGATATTAGTGGTTAGAGATTGAGGTCCCCCCATTATTTATTTTTTATCCTTTATCAAACATGATTTTGAATAATAAATATATTATTAGTTATGTAAACATAATTATATTATTCTTTCACATGGGATTGGTCGAAAAAAATATTAAAATAAATTTATCATAAATATTAAGGTTATTAGAAATCAAATTGTCCTATAAAGAACCTAATCACCTAATCATTGAGTATTAATTCTCATTGATCCTCGATATGTTATCAACTCTTCCTATATCTAGATCTACCCTCCAATATTCTCAT
Organism: Viscum album; assembly: GCA_963277665.1. Classification (NCBI taxonomy): domain Eukaryota; kingdom Viridiplantae; phylum Streptophyta; class Magnoliopsida; order Santalales; family Viscaceae; genus Viscum; species Viscum album. The sequence goes on from OY728166.1 coordinate 533,055,021, forward strand.
CCAAAGATTATTAAATCACAAAAGTTTGGCTTACTCTAGATGGGGGAACATATAAAGGACATTATATCACCAAGTGAGGTTAATTGGTATTTTTTTAAAGACCATAAATAGATCTGACTGGGATCCAAGTCCAGAATAGAAAACATTATAAATCTACTTCAAAAATTACCATATTACAAACACAAATATTGTGTTATAATTTCCATTTTGGCTCCATATAATATAATTAGACATTAACCTATGAATTATATAAATCTATTTATTAAATAAATAATATATACCCCTTAAATTCATCTAGCTTTGAGTCTCACCAAAACACCATCCCTTGTTAAACAATATCTTCCTAGATCAATGAAAGAACCAAAAAATTAAATATTATATACTATGTTGAATTTAAAATTAATACCTTTTTAAATCATATGACCCCAAATATTAAGATTGGGTTGTGTGCTAGAAAAGGAAAAAAGTCAAATATTTATATGAAAAATACATTAAATGTTTTAGAGATAATGTAAAGTATTCAATGAAAATTAAAAATGTTGTATATATATTTCAAGATAGTTTTGTTGAAAAAGTGTCATCTCTCGAAGATTTTTATATAAATCCACTTCCACTAGATGACTTTCATACAGTAGTGGTTATGTATGGAATTATTAAAGATACTTATTTTAAGAATACATGTGAATGTAAGAATAAAATATATCTCAAATATTTAAATAATAAAAATAATTCTTACTATATTGATGATTTATGTAAATATTTATATTCATATAGATAATTGCATTTAAATTTTGATAAGAAAATGTCAATTTTTCAAAGATTTTTCATAAAGTTAAAAGTAGATATTAAATTAATACACAATTTAAGTGTTTTATCTATAGATTTAAATAATATTTTTAACAATTATCCAATGTTAATATAAGAAGATAGTACTGGTGAATATGGGACCTCAAATATTTTTTCAATGGTGAAGTCACTAAAATTTTACAAGAAACAACATTCAGTTAAGTAGAATTTAAATAACATTTCTAAATTTTAATGTAAGGGTTATTTTTCAAATATTGAATAAGAATAATATAATGATAGTGAATTATAAAAAGATTAATCATCTAGTTATAATGGTACTAAATTACTGATTTCAAAGGCAAATTAATAAGTACTATCTAGTGAATGATATAAAAAATAAATGGAAATGGAATTAATTTTATGTAAAACATTAATTGACTATATTTTTTAAATCAAAAAACTATATAAGAATATTATGATATTGGATATGTTATTTTATGTTCCAAATGTGGTTGTGATATTCTAAGGAAAAATAGAGTAGTTGTTAGTAATAATAGTTGAAAATAAAATTGTCTCACTTATAAAATATAAGAATTTAAATAATTATCTAATGGATAATGATAAATATGTATAAAAGGCATTTATTATCTTCAATAGAATATGTTAGACACTGAAGGATAATTTTACAAGATAAATTTTTATTTTGAAAAATATGTTTATATGTTTAGTGAATGTTTAAAGATACATGAGAATACTAGTGAAACAACCAATAATTTTTTTGATCAATAATATCATAAAAATAATAATTTTATAGATATATAATGTCGGGTTGATAATGAGTATATTCTATAGGTTGATTACAAAAAAATAGGGAGGAAAGTATTATAACAAATGTAAATTTTGAAATTCCAAAAAATCTATAAGTGTTAACTTAAGATAATATATATTAAAATAAAATGTTTATAATTTCGTTAAATAAATCCAAATATAAGTAATATATTTGAGGAAAAACAAAAAATTATGGTTTTCAAAATTGTGACTAAAATAAGAGGTTAAATAGTGAAGTAAAGGGAGTGTCACAATCTATAAAAATAAGTTTTTATATAATATTTTCATCATTTGGTTATTATTAATATTATGGTGGAAAAAATATTTAGAAAAAAAATTTTGGTTTAAAAATATATACATCCAATATAAATTAATATTTATATGGTAATAATTAGGGTAATACAATACAATCTTAGAAATAATTTTTGGAATGATACTAAAATTCATGTAATTGAAGTGAGGAATATGTTTAATTTTTTAAAATAAATATATATATGATGTGATAAACCAAGTCACTTAGAGTAGGGATAACCAACCATTTATTAAATTCAATTGAGTAAAAAAATGATCAAATACTTATAAAAATATAGAAATATAATATATAAATCACATATAGTAGAAGTTTAGATAAAAACTACATAAACGAACCTCCCATGGATACTTTAAAATAGATTGTTTCCATATAAGATATGTGATATAAGATTTCATAAATACATTTAGAAGTGTAATGAAGGATTTTGGAAGTTTTTTTAATAGTGTATCCCATAAAAATTAATGTATTCTATCAACCGAAATTAGATATATGAAGATAAATTAATGGTTAACTCCCTTTGTAATTTTTTTGAAACAAAGAATTCAAATTGTTTCAGAACTATGTGATAGAAAAAATAGAGTGTTATGTCAAAAATATATAAATGTGGTGAGGATATTGAGGGATAAATTTTTTATTAATCATGTAATTTAAACTAAATTTATCATATTTCAAGTTTTAAAATATGTAAAATTCACTTTACACGAGTATAATAGAAAAAAATAATTGTGGCATATATTGATCGACCATGATGATAAAAAAAGCATGAAAAAGTTGGCTCAATGGAAAAAATGTTCATGATTTATTATTTCTAAAAGTAATAATTAAATGGGAATGTATTACATGTCAAAATGGTATGATTTTTAATTCTTTACACAAAAGAGTGGAATTTCAAATAACCCATCCCTCAAAATATTGTATTTTTTTATTTGTAGAGTAATGAACATGAAACCAATGTATCTTGATAAAAACATTATCTCATAAAATGATAAATTAACTAATATCATAGAAATAATTTTCATGAATCATAAATAAAATTTATTAATGAGTTTTAAGATATTTATATGAGATTAAATAAGGAATTTAGTAATTATTTGGAGTGGTTTTGTTCAGATAATGTATATAAACGTTCAAGTAAAATATTTTAATAATATTTTTGAGAATAATATAATTTATTCATTAGTAAAATTAAATTTTTTTCCCATAATAATATGGTGTATTTTTTATGAATAATGAAATATTGATTGTGATGGATTGATTATTGTCTGTGGAATATAGTATGCACCACCCCAATTTTTTATTAATTATTTTTTTGGAATAAATTAAAATTCCATGATGGCCTATATTGAATTCCACACTAGGATATGTGTTCTCTATGTGAAAAAATAACATGACTTGTGGTACAAATAACACAGAATTTTGTTTCAGTTATAAGAAATACCATGATTATATTTTCTTAAATGCATCAATGATCTTAGCTTGCATTAGACACAAGACCAAGTTTTACCAAACTACAATTTAATATCGATGTTATTATTTTACATAATAGTTATCTCCTAAATATTTCAATGGTGTGAAGGAATTAGATTAGATGATATATTGAAATATATACTTTTCTCAAGTTTATTAGTAATCATTTTATTAGAAATAAAATAATAATCATTTAAAAGAAAAAAGAAATGTTTTAAAAAATAGTATCTTTTTTAAAAGGTTGTTTAATCATGTTGAGTGCATATAATTTATTATTAAATTTCACAAATTTTATAAAACATATTTGTCTAAATAAAAAACCTTTTTGAGTGAGGGGTATAAAAATTATGATAGAGTGTTTTTTGTTACTTTTTGGAGAAGATTCATTTATTGATGAATTTTGAAAAATACTAAAATTTAACTGAAAATGTATTTTTATTTAAATAATTTATAATGATAAGATATATTTTTACCAGGTTTCAAAGTCAAAAAAGGTAAAATTATACATATATTAACAAAATTTATTTTATTTGACACATTTTTATATAGGTTTTTATATAAAAACCTTGTAAATGGTTGAATATATTCACTTCAAAAACATCCTTCCTCATCCCATGTGTGATATTAATTTTAAATTAAATTCATAAACGTTTGTAAAAATTATTTTGAAAATTTTATTCCATATTCAGAATAATAATAATAAATACTTTCAAATAATTCCAACTTAAATTTTTATAAAGGTGATTCGTTAAGACAATAAAAATTAATTACATAGATTAATATAAAACCTAGTTTACTTAGTGGTTACACATAGAATATATAGTGTAAAACTCAACCAAAACTTGTCAAAGACCATTTTATAGACATTTCTATACCCTTTTGTTCTTATACTCTAATTAAATTACTTATTGGAAAACTTTTATATGAAATTTACCCATATAATAAGTTAATAAAAGAAAATGAAAAATGTACTTTTTTTCTTTTAATTTTATATAATTATTTAATTAGAAAAAATAAATAAAAATTGTTTAGTTATTCATATTATTTTGTAATATAAATTTTTCTTTTATCATGATAATTTATTTCAATTTTTTATTTATTATATAATTACATTAAATTCTTAGGAAATATCAATGCATTAATTATTAAGTTAATAATTAAATAAATAAAATTATATTAAGAACAAAAAAAATTGATGTAAATTTAATAAATTGTCCCATTATATAATTTTGGTATATTAATATATCATTTTACATTAGTTTTAAAATAATTTAATTCATTTCCATTATTATATTGATATTTTTTAAATTAAAATTAAATGAATAATGTCAAATTTTACCTTAATGTCATTTAATAAAAAATGTTTTTTATTAATTGATTTAAAATTAATAAAAAAAATATTTATTTTAAGTGATTTTTAAATATTAGTAAGTATAAAATATGTTCTATTCATCAAAAAAATATTCCATTATAATGAATATATTTACTGTTAAGTAGAAAAAACTCGGTTTGTTGAGTTACGATTAGAGTAGTGTTTTTTTGCATTACATGTGCTTGTGTTAAAGTTAATTTCCAACACATGTAGGATTTACATTTTATAAATTATAAATTGTATTTATAATAATTGATTATAAATTATTTAATAAATATCACTCTATTTTATTCATAAATTTTAAATTAATGATGTTATAAAAGTAGTTAACATCTTGAAAGAACAATAATGGTAAAATATGAAAACATAAGAGTCGGGGAACCAATTGTTTAAAACATGTGTATGAAAGTGTGGTGGATTTATTTATCGACCATATAATCCATAATCTCTTTAAATAATCAGTTTAGGAGACTATTGTGCTAATTGTGACCTTCTAATAGTTAATACCTAAGAGTATTTACTAGATCCCACTCCACCTCAACTATATAAGGAACTCACTCTTTTCCATTCTACAAACCAGTCAATCCATTTGGATAAGAAAATACCAAAAAAATAACATAAAATATTCCCTTGTATAATCCAAGAATCATAAATTTCTTCATAATTCCAACCATGGTTGTCATTTGTTGCAAACCAAAAGAAGATATCCAAAGAAAAGGTAACATTCATCAATAAACATTTTTGTTTTATTTATTCCTCAAGAAACTTTAATTATTTTTATATCATTATTATATAATAAAATATGTATATAATATAAACTAAGATATATTTAGTTTAATTTTATGACCTAAAACCACACACAATACCATAAAATTGTTTAAAATCATCATTCATGTGTATAGAGGACTACCACCTTGCAAACCAATGTCATTCATTATTTCTATTACCACTTTTTGAGGTTTGGAATAAGGATGATAATAATATTTATATATTTTATTTATGTTATTGATGATTTATTTATTCTTATTTAATTCTTATATGACACAAACCTTTATTTTTTATATTTAATGGGATTATGATAATGTCATCCTTTTGTATAGTGGACTACCGCCTCAAAAAGTGACGTGATTTGCTCATGATTTACATGGAATTTATTATGTATTGTTTTAATAAAAATATTATATATATATATGATATAATAATTATACATTAATGATAATATATATATAATTTACATTTATTTCTTTCAGTACAATAAGAAAATGGAAATAGTGTTCACAAGTTTGTATAGAAAACATTCTTTATGAATAGTGTATGTCATTTCCTATCACCAAATTTTATAGAATAATATATATATATATATATGATATTTATATAATCGTTTAAATAAATTTTGATAGTTAATTCATGATCAATTCAAGAGGACCAAAAATGACATATCAAAACATGTATGGAAAACAGAGTAGTAATTACCCGAAACATAACTTTAATATAGAATTGTTAATAACTAGGTAATATAATGTCATAATAAAATCATATAAGGTATGATATGTATTAATATGGTAATTTTAAGATTTCAGATAAAATTATATTTATTATATATAATTTTTTAATGATAACAACAGAACCTAATACTTAAGGTAGTTGATTTTTTTAGCGCTTTTTACTTTTGTGGGATGTATGGTATATTCCCCGCCATTTTTCTATGCGATGTACATAATGTACATGAATATATCTTATTATTATTCTCCTAAAAAACATTGTTATTTAAATATCAATTTAGGGTTTCTCTTTCCTGGGTCTTATGGCTCAAATGATACCAAATCGGTAAGGGAATTTTCTCTCAAAGTACCTTCTTTGAGACAACTGATATGTTATCCACCTATATTATTTTGCAAGGTGTTTATAATACCTATAGGACATGCTATATTAAGAATATTAATCTCATTGTGATATTTTATTCTTCATGAAATGCTATTATATCATGAATATTATGATACAAAGTTTCCAACATGGTAAAAGATTATTTTTACAATTTCATCATTTATGGAGATTTGTTTTATGATTATGCTTCCATTGATGAAATATTATGACTTATCTCTCAATAATTCTCAAAAATTTACTCCCAATATGGTTAATCAGGATATCTTCAATTAATTATACCATTTCTATTCTTTTTTACTGATTAAAATTACGAAAATAGTTTTATAAAAATCAGACATTATTTCTCTCTATGATAATAAATATTTTTACATTCAAAACCATGTTTTCATAGAAAATGTTTTCAAAAAATGTTTTCAAAATATTTCTCATATTTTCCTAAGATTTTTAAAATAAATATTTGTCCATGTTTTAGATTCTTATATAATTTTTGTAAATGTAATATTCATCTCATTTTACTATTAAGGATCTTTTGACATCACCGAAAATATGAGAGGAATCCTTATTCTTACATATAAATCATGTACGGAATTATCCCATGTTACGAATAATGAATTCATTAAATATTCCATTACAACTTATGAATAATGTTTTCAAAATAATACATTTCATGAATATTTTCTAAATATTTATTTTATAAATTTATTTATAAGGAAAATAATTTTTGAAATTGTTTCTATTTTAAAAATGTTTTAAATTATTTTCAAAGAATCATTTTTAAGTTTTTAAGTAATTTTAAAATAAAAAGTGTTAACTTTTTTATTATATTTTTAAAATTAATTTTCAATTCTAAAAGGATATATTTTTTATGAAATTACATAAAATATAATTTTATTGATCTTTTTTACCTTAGATTACATTTATTGGTGTTAGTCAAGACTTACTAGGGATATTATCCCATTGTACCATTCATATTATTTCTCTGAATGGTTTATATTTTGTTAGAATGATGTATATGAAACTAATTTCTATTTTATGTGTTATATTCATATGGAACCCACCAATTTTCTAAGGTAATTAAATGATGAAATGATTATAAAAACTGGATATTTTTTACGGCTTATGATGTGATAAAATGTTTATAATACCTATTTTATTTCATGGTTTATGATATAATGAAATTTTAAGATCTTGTGGCACAAAAATGTGTGATGTCATTATTTGATGGATGGGACCAATGTCTCCCTCCAATTCATTGGGTAAATATGTATATTTCTCATGAGGAAAACATGGCTAAAATGGGGAGTGAAACTCATTCAGTAAGACATGGATGTAATGAGGAGTGAACCTAGTTTGGTAAAGGACATTTTTTGCATTGATGGTTTGGGGAGTGAACTCATTCCACTATTAAGAAAGTTCTTACACTGGGGATGAGGGTATGTCCATCCCAGAAGGTTATCTATATAGAATTATGGTATATGGGTGGTCATGCCAATCCCAAAAGAGGGTACATGGGTGCTCATCTCAAGCCCGAAAGAGGGTTCATGAGAAGTTATCCCAATACCAAAGCATGTAGAGTGGTGGTTATCCAAATCCTAAATTTTTATGAATATATTGGTTGGTATCCTTGCAATAATATTTTATATACTTATGTTTATTCCAAAAATCTATGTCTAATGAAAATATTATTCATTCATGGATCATGTTCATTTAGTTCATTATGATTTATGTCTTATGATCTTCTAACATATATTTCATGATTAATTTTTATGATCATTAATATATAGGGCATGGTTTTTTAATTTTCTCCTGGTTTTATCATACCCTTATTATTAATTCATTCTTAAATATCTTCATTTTTTACCATAATATAGAATTTTAGCTTACCCTTTGTTATGATTTTTCCCTTGGTTATAAAGAATGGTTTTGATTAGGGAAATGTTGTGAGGTGTAATAATGCGGGAGATATTTATTAGAGATGTTGAGGATATTTCACCAAGTTATAAGAATATGTTTCTATGATTTAAAATGCTCTAAACTATTACTATCCACGTTCATGTGTTTATTTAATTTAATGAATATTCATCTAAAAATATATAATATCCATGTATGAAAAAACTAAGTCGCTACAGTAAGTATAAAAGGAACGGTTTATCAATACTTTAAAAATAAGAAGGGAAAACTTTAGTGATATCCCTAGGGATATTTCTTTATATATTTCTAGGGATGTCTCTAAGGATAAGACGAAAGATGGGTTAAAGTATTGGAAAATGTCTTGTAATTTTGGTAAATGGTAGAATGAGTGTTTTCCTAGAAACAAAATCCTTTATATGCACTAAAAGTGGATGTGGATCTGGAAGAAATGCATTGATGGGTAATAATCCCAAAAACAATGTATTGAGATAGACAATATCCGAAACTGGTGCATGACAATAGGCCTTGTAGCACACTTGGTTTGACACTTCTAAGGGATTTTTGTTGAAAATTTATCAATTATTTATGAAATATAATTAAAGACTTAAATTGAATATAACTATGAATAACCTTGGATAAAAATAAGATTTTGTTTATTAAGGATGAAGTTTTCATGATTTATAGATCCTATAATTTTTTTCAGGATTATGTGGTACACCATTATGATTATAGTTGGTCACGCTATGTTTTTGGTTTTTGTTACCAGATAAATCATGAAGGAGATATGTTAATTAGGAGTTAAATAAAAAATGAAATATCTATCCTTCTCAGGAACTAAGTGTTACAAGAGCTAGAATTAAAATCCTTTTTGATATATTCACACAACTTTCTTAAGTTAGGAGTCATGGTAAAAATCCAAACATTCAAATGAGGGAACAACACTATGTTGAGTTTTTCATGAGGTAGTTCCCAATTTATTTTATTAGTTCCACTTATCTTTTAGTTGTTGATCAATGGAACATTAACACTAAAAATAAGTTTTCCATTCTTTAGTGATCATGTAAAGAAAAAGTCACATTGGTAATCTACTGTCTTGAAGGTGAGGGGAATAAATGGATGAATCTTATTAAGTATACAAGAAGACAAGATGGAATTGACACCTTAACTTTTTATGAGTTATAGATCATATTAATCCATAATTACATCACTCATATTCTTCTTACGAAGATGGAGAGGGAATTATTATATCTTATATAGAAGAATGATTAATATTTTGGTACCTGTGAAGAAACTTTTACAAGTCTTTTGAGTTACTCTTTAGGTGTGTTCATTCATCCTAAAAGTAAGGTTGAATCATTCTTCAGTGGTTTAAAACCAAATCTAAAAATATATTTGTCCATAATAGACTTTGTTTTCAATGAAGATATTTTTTATGTTATATAGAAGTATAAAAAATTATTTTAACCACTGAATTGGATCATGGTTTTGATAAAAAGTGAAAATTTTAATTTAGTGTAAATTTTAAGAACCATTGAGGGAATAATACGACCTTTAATTTATTCCCAATGTGTGAGAAGAAACATGGAGGCAATTGTCTTAATAATACTACTAAATTTTTAATGTGTGGAAAAGACGGTCATTGTGCTACTGAATGTCGAAGTGGTGGGAAAACGTTAGTATGTGTTTTGAATAATGAGAAATAACCAAATAATATACCCCCCACACATTCATGGTTACATTTCAAGTAGATTGAGAATTATTATACAAGTCCCCCAATCCAAGGACTAATGTGGTGAATAGGACACAAACCCATTGATGAAAAAGTAAAATGGTTACATTTATTCTATTATAATGGATGATTTAAACAATTATAATAAAAAAATACTCATCCTATTAAACCTAGTTTGTAATATAATGTTTGATTTTTATATAAATATTACCCTTATGGAAACATTATTGTTCATCATTAAATAAAATTTCATGAAATTATCTTCATTGATTCTAGAGTATTGAAATCACATATTCTATCGATACAAGAATGAACCTTAGATTCTCGTGAAAATGTTGTTGTATAAGATAAGATTATATATACAAAATAAAAAAGTATGTATGTTTTCATGATTCTTTTAGAGTAATTTTGGTTAATTAAATGGTTCAAGATAATACTTTATAAATGTATTCATTTGTTTGGTATATGATAATCCAGAGTTACATTATGAAATATTGGGATTAAGGATAATTTTTTTGGATAAATTCAGTCACCTTATTTATCAAGCTATAGTTTTTAATCATTAGAATATTTCATAATGGTAACCATTTAATAAATGGTTTATCATGAACATTGAATGTGGTTTTAGTTGTTAATATATTATTTTTTCCATATGAATGTTGACGCTCCTTTCGTCACAGAATCTAAAAACTGGAAAAGGGGAATATCTGAGCTCAAAGTGATTCAACCTTGGAAGAAAATATCAAAAAATCGACAAAGGCATGAACAAAGGATAAAAAGCAACTTCACCACGCAAGTTATATCACTGTCGCGCAAGTCAACTTGCGCGACGCCCTTTATCGCGCAAGTGACTTGCGCGGCCTAAGTGATAACCGTAAGGTAACCGCCCCGGGTCTTCTCCTGCCTATAAATAGACCCTGTGGGCCCCCCATTCAAATGGGATTTTTTCCAGAAACTCAGATTGAAGCTCCCGACGCCCAAGCCTCTTCTCAAATCTTCCGGAACACTTCTAAGGTAATTTCTTACCAAGAATGGAAGATCCAAAGAGAGGGAGGAAGGCCTAAGTGTTGAAACTCATCAACACTTGCGCGCCTGAATGGCCAGCCCTTAAGGGAAGTGGTCTCACTTGCGCATCCCTTTTCTGGAAGAACCTCAAGAGAATTATAAAGGCTTTAATAAAGAGTCGCTCAAGTATTTAAATGTTGGTTGACCATCGCGCAAGTACAACACATGTCGCGCAGGTATACCTGCGCGACTAATACTTACGCACCCCCGCAATACTTGCGTGCCTTCCAAGACTTGCACGCCCCTTCCTTTTTGGTTGCCTTTCTTGCCCATTTCACCCCTCTTAAGTCATTACACCTTTCCTTTTCAAGATTCCGTCTTCAAGACACTCTTCAAAGCCATTTATGGCATGATTTCTTGATTTGACTTCCTTATCTGAAAGGAATTCGGTGAAATATATCTAAATACCTAGTGATTTAAATATCTTTATGTCACTAAAGATTGAGAGTTCATTCATTCAACCTCATCCTTTAAATCCTTAACCTGGGTCTCCTTTTCAGGAATAATCCCCAGTCCTGAGCCCTCTTAATTTGGGCATCCTTCTTAGGAGTAAGCCCCAAGTCCCTTAATTTGGGCATCCTTCTTAGGAGTAAGCCCCAAGTCCCTTATTTTGGGAATCCTTCTTAGGAGTAAGCCCCAAGTCCCTTAATTTGGGCATCCTTCTTAGGAGTAAGCCCCAAGTCCTTTAATTTGGGCATCCTTCTTAAGAGTAAGCCCCAAGTCCCTTAATTTGGAAATCCTTCTTATGAGTAAGCCCCAAGTCCCTTATTTTGGGCATCCTTCTTAGGGGTAAGCCCCAAGTCCCTTAATTTGGGCATCCTTCTTAGGAGTAAGCCCCAAGTCCCTTAATTTGGTCATCCTTCTTAGGAGTAAGCCCCAAGTCCCTTAATTTGGGAATCCTTCTTAGGAGTAAGCTCCAATCTCAAATATGGGCATTCTCTTCAGGAGTAAGCCCCAAACCTTAATCCTTAACCTGGGTCTCCTTTTCAGGAATAAGTCACAGTCATAATTTTGGGATTCCTTCTCAGGAGTAGGCCCCAAGTCCCCAAAACTGGGTCTCCTTTTCAGGAATAAGTCCCAGTCCTAATCTTGGGCTTCCTTTTTCAGGAATAAGCCCCAAGTCCCTTAAATTCTCTTTAACCAGTCCTAATCTACATTTAATCTGGGATTCCTTCTCAGGAGTAAAACCCAATTATCAATCCTCTCATAACTTGGGTTTCCTTTTCAGGAATAAGTCCTAAGTTAGAGTATTAAAATCTCCATGAAGGACATATACCTTTATGGACCCTGTTCCTAGATTTTTTCTCTAAAGTAAATCCTCTGGGAAGTCATACATACATAAGCCCCAAACCATTTCTTATGATTGCATCTTTCATGGCCCAATTGTCTAATTTTAGCCAATACCTCTTGTTTCTCACACCGAGCATGACTCACGTGAGATTAGAGTGTAAAAGTAATTGTGACATCCTTATTTGAGCCATCAATCATAAACATCATACCCTTATTCGAACTACGTGGGTTCTGATTCCTTTTTTTAAAACAAAGGATACGTAGGTAGCCCATCTATGGGTTCGATCCCAACTTTGAAATATTTCATGTCCTTCCGAATGACAATAAACTTCAAGTGCCCCACTGAGTGGCTTTAAAACCAGCCTGGTCATCATAATGACCAAGAGACTTTTATATGAATGTTTTGAAGGTTACCATTGACCAAGAATCTCTAAATAGATATAGATGATTCTCTATTGATGAAGAACCTCGAATACATATAAAAGATTCTCTAAATTTCTTACATATTTAATCATTGATTGTCAAAAATAAAGGAAAAGCTCATTTTATACTTGGTAATGTAATAAGGATTCACGAACATAACTTAAATCTATAAAGAGAGTCCCGTAATAGACAATAATTCCCCTCAAAAAGGTGTGATGAGTCCGATCTTCCATCCTCTCGACCAATGCAAATTCCTAAGCCTCATCAGTCCACAAGCTAATGAGCGCCTACCTTTGGAAAGTAGGTCCAAATGGATGTGGAATCATTGGATGTTTCCGGTTCCACAAACAAACCCGCTAGAAACCGACCGAAACGTTTGAATCTCCCATCCAGGAGGTCATCCCCGAATTCCGAGGGAAACAATGAATATTTCTTCTTATTGGATAACATATTTAATGCTTTTTTTATGATAAGTGAAGATAGATAAATTGAATTTTCATTCTAATGATAGATCTGATGATATTTTAGTGTGATAAAATATTCACCTACATTTCATCATATAAGAGAGTATGTGTAAATTTATCAATAAATATCCAAAAGTTGATATTTTTCATATGAAATGGAATGAAATATAGTAAGTACATATGCTTGTAAAAATTCATCACCTTTTGGAAATGGATATCAGAAAAACATTTATCCGAGAAACATTATTCTCGATGAATCAAATGGTCCCTTAGATCATCATATATATATGGTTTTTTATGACCATGGAGAAATTCATTTTATGTGGGGTATAATGTAACTCCTAGATTTTTGATGAATTGTTTTTTTAATAATTTAATATTCTTTGATGGGCTAAAAATGCTAGTCCACATTATTTCTGCTCTATATGAAACATTAAGTTATATTACGATTCACATAACACTGATTTTTCCTCTGTTACATGCAATACCATGTTTATATTTCATTACTTTCAACAATGAGATTAGTTAGCGTTATATTAAGGACCGAGTTTTACTGAACTAAAATATACTATTTCTGCTAAAATTTAATATAATAGTTATCTCATAGTTTTTGGAATGTATATAATGAGTATGATTAAATAACATATGGAAATATATATTTTTTACATATTATTAAGTCATATATTTATTAGAAATAAAATATAAAACATTCAAAAGAAAAAACATTTTTTGAAAAATAATATCATTTCTAAAAGACTGTTTTATCATACATGGTGCCCAAAATTTGAAATGAAATTTCACCCCCTATATAAAATTTATATTAAAACATAATAATTTTTGATTTAATAATATCAAAGTTACTATAGATTGATTTTTTTATTTTTGGAGAATATTTATTTTTTGATTTATAGTGAGAAATACTGAAATTTAATTAAAACATACTTTTATAAATAGTTTATAGCGTTTAACATAAATTTTAATTTTTTGAAAAAAAAAGAATATTAAAATTATAAAACTATAAATCTAATTTAGGTCATTGTACCCAATTTTAGATAAAATTTGTATATAATATCATTGTAGAAATTTGTACACTTTCAATTGAAAAAATATCTTTCTCATCACATTTATAGGATATTTTTTAAATTAAATTCTTACCCTTTTGTGAATAAAATTGGTAAAATTGATTTTATAATTAGTATTATAATAAATTTTAATTTCTAATAAGACCAAAATAATAGTTGAAAAAGTAATTATTGAAAATAGTTAACATTTTTTACAAAAAGTTATGTAAAAACTAGTTTAGTTAACAGTTTAACATAGAATATAAGGTGTAAGAATACCCAAAAACTTGTGAAAACCACATTTATTGGACATATATATATTCTTGTGGCCCCACTCTTAAATGGTTTCATTTTTTGGGACACTTTTACATTAAAATGTCACATATAATTATTAATGTAAAGAAAAAGAAAATAAAAATTAACATTTTCCTTTTAAATTTATATATGAGAATTGGAAGAGAAAAAATTAACAATATTTCAGTTATACATATCCTCTAGGAATATAAATGTGGGTTTTTCAGGTTAAATGATTTTAATTTTTTATATATGATATAATTATATTAATTACTTAATTAACACGTTCATTGGATTTATTTGCTTAATTATTAAATAAGTGAAATGATACTAAACACATTAAAAGTGAAGTAAATTGAATAAATTATTGTGTTAAATTATTTTATAGGTGTATATAGTATGTTAAAATGGTGTTACAAAAGGAATTCAATTTCCATTATTTCTGTTTATTTAATTTATATTTAATAAATAATGTGAAAATTTACATTTACGTCATTTTATAATAAATTCTTTTATATTATTAGATTTCAAATTAATAAAAAATATTATCTTTTAAAATTTGATTTTTAAATATTAAAATGTATCAAATATTTTCCATTCATGAACCTATTATTCTGTTATAATTATTCTTTTAACCATTAAATTGAAAAAACTATATTATCATGGTCATGGTTAAAGCTGTTTTTTACACATTACATGCACTTATTTTAAAGTTAATTTCAAAAAAAAAACAACGGATTTATAAATTAAAAAATATAAAAAAAATTTAGTGAGTCCAAATTATATAATATGTATCACATTAATATGTTCTTAAAGGCAAAATTACATAAGTTAGAAAATTAGTTACCATAATGAAAAAATAATAATTGTAAAATAATAAAATTTAAGGGTTAGGAACCAATTGATTAAAACATGTGTATAAATGTGTGTTAGAGATGTTCCTAGACCATATCTTCTCACCACATTTTGGTGTAACATGAGTGAAGATTTACCTCCCTATAATGAATACGTTTAAGTATTTATAGGAATTTCACTCCTCCTTAACTAGAAAATGGAACTCTATGTCCCCCATTCTTCACACATCTCATTCCATTTGTCTCCAAAAAGACCTTATAAATAAATTTCCTCCTTCCTTAATTTAATCATAGAAGACTCATATTGATCATAATTACAACCAAGCATGTCCTTTGGTTAGAACAAAAAAGGAGATACCCAAATAAGAGGTAACGATCATCAACGAATGTTTTTGTTTTATTTCATCCTACAACACATTAATTTATTTTATATCATTAATATATAATAACCACAATATATAATATATAATGAGATCTTTTTAACTATTTTTATGACCTAAAACAACACAAACATCCAAAAAATGGGTTTTGAATTCAATATTTTCTTTTCTATAGAGGACTACCACCTCACAAACCGGAGTCATTTCTATTTTTCATTACCACCCTTCAATATTGTTTATAATAAAATGAATACAATTGACATATGATTTTTTTATATTTCTGATTTATTTAGGATTCCAGAATTATAATATAACTCATTCATTTATGCTATCCATTTTTTAAAAAAACTATAATATTGTTCATGTGTACGGTAGACTACCACCTTGCAAAGCAATGTGATTCATTCGCAATTTAAATTAATTTTATTAAATATTGGTTTAATAAAAATATTATATATATATTAAATAATAATTCTAATTTAATGATATTTATATATATATCATATAATTTATTTCATCCAATATGATAAGAAAATAGAAACATTGTTTATGCATAAATACAAACTACAATCTCTATGTATGGTGTATTCCTTTTACTATCCCAAAATATTATGGAATATTATAAATTAATGTACATTGAATTTATATAATATCTGTATCATGGTTTAAATTCTTTTTAAAATTAAACAATGATCTATGTAAGAGGACCAGTAATGAAAATCAAAACATGTATGAAAAAACAGAGCGTTTGTTTCCCGAAACATAACATTAACATGGAATTTTTAATAACGGGTTAATATATTATAGTATGACTATTTTAAATATTATTAATTAAATTAAATATATTATACAAAAGGATTTAATGGATAAAATGGAAGTCAAGACATAAGATAAGGTATATCTTTCTCACTTTTTAGTTTTGTGAGACACATCCAATATTCACAAAATTTTTCTTCTATGTGGTGTAGACACATCCCATTAATGTATTTTAATATTATTATAATTAAATTTATTTGTACATAAATCACCAGTCTAGAATATCCCTTTCATAGTGTTTAAAATACAAAAGTTTACAAATCAATAGGGATATTTTGTCCCTATTTGTCTTCTTTGAGACACATGTTCCTTTATTCACCTATATTCTTTTCTGAGGTCTATATGCTGCCCCTTTTTATTTTATATCAGGAAAATTATTCTTTTTATGATATTTTAATCTTCATTTATTTAATCTTGTGTGACTATTATGATTTAGTTTTACCAAAGTGGTATGAGATTATTGTTACAATTTCATCATTTTTCCAGATTGTTTTTGATTATGCATCCATTGATGAAATATTATGATTAATATCTTAATAATTCTCATTAATTATATTATAATATGTTTATTCAGGATATAATAAATTAATTGAACCATTTTAAACTCTATTTTACTTAAGGTAATTAATAAAATGTTCTTAAGAAAAGCCGACTGTATTTCTCACATTAGTGAAAAAACCATTTTCATTTAAAACCACATTTTCAAGAAAAAAGTTGTCTCAATTTTTTTTATTATTATATAATTTTTTTTAAAATACATTTTTATCCATGAATTACCTTTTTAAATGATTTTATAAAATTAAACTTATTCTTTTTTTACTCCAAGACACTTTGGAATTCTAATGATAATAAGAATAAAATCTATGTTTTTATGTATACATCATGTATGAAATTATCTGCCATCTTAACCACTCCATTGGTTGAAGAAAACATTATATGTTTTAATGAATATTTTTATATGAAGATTTTATAATAAGTGTAAAGACCCAGCCTTGAACATTACATAATCTTGAGTTATGTATATAATTCACATTGAGAATGTTTTCAGGTTTATAGTTTTATAGAATTAAGCCACAACTATTACATTACATCTCAAATTTTACAAAGTATACACTTCTACTATATCCAATATTTTCAAAATAATAAAACTTTTTAATTAAAACAAGAATTAATTTCTTGATAAAAATCTTCTTGAATTCTCCCTTTCACTTACCTTTTCTTATACCGTGTAAAAAATATTTCAAAAACATTAGAAGATCATAAAAATATAATTAAGGGATATAAAATAATGAAAGAAAACATTAGTCCCTGAATACATAAAAATAAAAGAAATCATAATTTTCAACAGTAAAACATAATCTCTTTAACATAACTCTTGAAATCATAAGATTTATGAACAACACATACAAAAAATAAAGCATAACGACAAATTTTTTAATCCATAACATACTTACATAGTATATTTCACAGATACAAAGGGATTTTCATTTGGAATACCCATCATAGTATATTCCTAAAATCTATTAGGAGAAACATTAAATTTTACATCCATCACATTAACCAATGAATTGGAGAGATATCTCAGGCTCACCTGCCCTCGGTTTATCAAAGAACCACCCATATACATAAATAATTCCCAAGAACCATAACTTAATCATAACACATAAAACAAGCATAAACGAAAGATAATATTTCCACATTGACAGATATTGACATAATAAATTCTCTATCAAACCATTTAAAATACCAAAATACTTAAAACAGGTATATGGTGTTTATTTTTCTCTTAGAATCATTATGAATTATTATGGAACAAAATATAAAATAATACTCAGGGTAGCAGAAAGATCATTGTCACCACGTACGTTAAAAATGATCATTCCTTTTGACGTTTAGTAAAACTATTCATAGAAAAATATTACTTTTGAAAGGAATTAAATTAAATTAATATAAAATTTGTTTGAGTATACATAGTATAAATAATGTTTTTTTGTAAAAAAAAAATATTACTCAATGAAAAGATATTGAGACGAAGTCCCTTACATTCAGTCTAACTTGTCTTGTTCATTCTTTATCTCCCTGAGTAATAAATGTAAGATAATTTCTAATTTCTTAAGAAAATTTTTCATTTATATTATTTCATTTATATCACTTATTACCTTGTTATGAAAATTATATAATTATTCATGTTTATATCGGTTGTTGTCGATGTTCGTTACTTGATTCAAAAAAGAACATGATATAATTACAAATTGTCCATGTGGTCAAAATTCCATTATCTCCTAAATAATATTCAAGATTTTAATATCCTATATATCCAGTATACATTTTTATTTATAAAATTACACAATATTTTTAAATAAGAAATTAAATAAACTGTTCGTGGAGATGGTAGGCTGTACGAATGCATGAACACTACTTTAATTTCATTTTCATACTAAATGATACATAGGTATATCATAATTATAATATAACATCTATATAATATATGTTACATATTTTCATTAATTAAATATTTTATAGGTTCCATGTATGCTATGAATGAGTCATATCACATTGAGGGGGTGGTAGTACGAACATCTTCATGAGAGAAGGTAGGGGAAAATTGAACAATCATCGTTTCATGAGACAATATTTCACTGTCCCCAAAAAAGTATGTTTGTATCTATTATATAGAGGTGTGTGTATGTGTAATTTGAATCCTTCTCATAAAAAAATACTATTATTTTTAGTATTCTGATTTTGTTATATAATGAATGAATGAAAAGATCAGAGGGAGTGGAGAATAAAAATAATGTAAAGGAACTTGGGAGAAGACGTTACCTCAAAATTGGGTAACTTCTTTTGTTTTGAGCCAAAATACTTTCTTGAATTTCTGTAATATAAAAGTAAGTCTTATTAGATTAAATTATGGATGTTAGGAGCTTATTTTAGTATACATTGTATGATACAAGTGGATTGAGTGGTTTGTGTATGTGGGTAGAGGTGACGGCCTTTTAAAAGAGGTAGGAGGGGCACTTTAGGAAGCTATTGAAATATTATTTTATTATAAAATGATATTCGGTTTACAATGGTCCCATAATAATTTAGTTCAAATATATTATGATATAGGGTATAAAAACTCTCAAAAACTAGGTTTAAGGAAAATTTAGGTCACAAAATTAACCATATCTCTCATCTATAACCCTAAGTTAAAAACATTATCTTTTACCATGTCTTCTTGAATTTTCATAGTATATGGTAACTATATTTACTATAAAAATACAAGATAACCATAAGGGGATATTTAATTAAAATTTTCACATTATATATGTCATTTATACTAATAATAGACTTTTAGGACTATTATATCATTAAATAAAACAGTATTTGTTTTAAAAAAAGTCATTTATGTCAATTTTGACACTATTAAGTAATCAATTTTTGTTAATGTCATGACAACTTGGTTACTTCAAAATAAGAGTATTTACTCAAATATAATATGTCAATATCATCTAAAAAATATGTGTATGGATTAAAAATAATCAAATTAAATTTATTTTAACATTTATGATATCATTTATTTGAATCTTTCATTAATAAAGGAATAACTGCATTATCATTGTGTCATAATTAAATATATTTATTTAATGTCTGTAATGTATAAATTAAATATCATGAAGTTGGAAATATTTGTATAATTATAATTAATATATATATATAATCAAAGATATCACTTATATAACCCCATATAAAAATTGTTTTAGAAATAAGATACATGTTAATGTTATTTTTCTCTTTTCTTCAAATTAAAAATTATAAAAGGCCAGTATCACACCCAAGTGGATCCATGGGATCCCAAAATTGGCCAAAGTATAAAATTGGTCAGAAATATATCATCCAATAATATTATGACACATTTTATTTTAGTTTTATATTTATTATAATATTATTTGTTTACCCTTATTTACCCCATTTACCCTTTAACCATGTTAAATAAAATGATTACTAATGTTAATATTCATAATGTCCAAAAATAAAAGGAAACTATTCACACAATTGGTACATTTTGATTCCAAATATGGAATCTATTTTTAAAAATTTTAAAGACATAAGTTTCATTAATTAATTTAAAATTAATTCCCATTATCAAAACCAAAAGTGGGTTTTTAAGAAGTAATTACTCTCAGAAGATTGACATGTGTTTGTGTCTAATTTAAAAGTTAAATTAAATCCAATTACCATAATTGGATTAAATGATAAAAACATAATCTAATTATACTTTAAAAAAAATTAAATGTATTATCCAACTATATAAAAAATTAGATGAAAAGGCTGTTTTGAATGAAAATGCAGAATTTTTCACAATTCAATAAAATAAGTATTTAATCAGAAAAATACAAAAAATTTAACCAAAGAAAATTTTGATGTTCCTATTATAATGAAAAATTATATTTTGTCAAATAGAACATATAAAAGTGAAAAAAATACTAGATTTAAAAATTTTTTTCCATTAAAAAGTAGTAAAACAACATTTTAAAAATATTAGAGTATTTCAGGCTTAAAATCAGACTCATTCCTAATTTTAGCCTCTAAAATTTATTGGATAAATGTAATTATATTTTAAAAAAATTATAATAATAATTTTTTAGTTATGTTCATTCTCTCTAATACAACAGATAGGTATTAACTACCATTTAAAATAATAATAATAATATATTATTTTTCAGTATAACTCAATATTGTGTGCTATGTAAGATTTCAAAGAAAGCCATTGTTTTTTGTTGAGTATACTATCAGACAAAGCATCCCCTTTAATTTAAAAATAAAATATTATTAATAAATATTAATATAATAAATAATATTATTCTATAAATACCTAGGACCCTACATCATTTCCCTCTTTTGGAAATTTTGTCTTCACAATATTATTCACATGTAAATTAAGTGGCGGTATTTATCCCTCATATAATTTTAATATTCTCATGTTGTCTCTTCCACAAAAAATTTTTCCCAAGAAAACCTTTACTTGATGAATTACCTTATTTCGCAACACTTTATCTCTATGGTTATGAATCTGGACTGTTTGTTCCTCATAAGAAATATTCCCTTCCAACTAAAATACCACTAGACTCAAAACAAGTAATAGATCTA
Organism: Viscum album; assembly: GCA_963277665.1. Classification (NCBI taxonomy): domain Eukaryota; kingdom Viridiplantae; phylum Streptophyta; class Magnoliopsida; order Santalales; family Viscaceae; genus Viscum; species Viscum album. The sequence goes on from OY728166.1 coordinate 533,077,091, forward strand.
GAATATACTTTATCTACATTGAAACATGAAAACAATTATGTACCATGGATAAAATTGGAGGTAAATCCACTTTGTAGGAATCTTATCTAACATTCTCTATGATTTAATTGGGTCCAATAAACCTCAGTCTCAACTTTATCTTTTTACCAAAAAACATCAAAAGTTTCTATGGATAAAATTTGAGAAATACATGATCACCTACCTTGAGAGAAATACTATTCCGTTGGTTATCTGTATAACTTTTCTGCTTGCTTTGAGCTATTCTCATGTTCTTCTAAATCAACTGACCTTTTTCTTGTCATCTGTTCTACCAATTTTGGTCCCCTAAGTTTATTTTCACCTACTTCATCCCAAAAAGCAAAGAGTTTGACACCTCTTTCCATATAATGATTCAATTAGTGACATCTATATACTAGAATGAAAACTATTATTATAAGAAAACTCAACCAAATAAATATGTTGGTCCTATCTTCCATGGTAATCTCTCGAATAAGCACATAGCATATCTTCCAATGTATGAATTTTTTGTTCTTACTACCCATCAGGTTGTGGATGAAAATCTGTTCTAAGATTTAATTGAGTACCCAAAGACTTATAAAGTCTCTTCTTAAAGATAGAATTTAATTTGGGATCATGATTAGATACAATGGATAGGGGAACTCTACATAACCTAAATATTTCTTTAACATACAGTTGATAAAGTTGATCTAAAGACAGAGTATCTCAAATAAAAAAATGAGAATATTTATTCAATCGATCAATAATAAACCAAATTTCATTTCTACTTAGAGAAGTCTTTGGTAATCCCACTACAAAATAGATGCATATATTTTCTAATTTCAACTCTGGAACTGAAAAAGATTGAAGAATCCCCTTTGTTAACTTCCACTCTGCATTAACATATTGATAAATCAAACATCTCAGGGTAAAGTCAGGAATATCTCTTTTTATTCCATCCCACCAGTAATACTCCAGAAGATCTTTGTACATCTTAGTACTACTTGGATGAACTAAAAATGAAGAACTATGAGATTCACATAATTACACTATCTTAAACTGGGAATCACAAGGCACACATAATATTTTTCCAAACCTAAAAACATAGTCTTTATCAATGTTAATTTTATGTAACCTACCCTTCTAAAATCATTCTACAATTTTTTCAACTCATCTTCTTCATTTTGAGATATCATAATTCTATATGATATATATTATTTCACTTCCACCAGAAAAAAGAGTAATTTCAGGCACTAACATCTTCCAATCCAAAATTTATCAAAAAAATACCAAAGGATCTCGTTCCAAACGTAGCATGGTTAATATAGAATTACTTTTCCGACTTAAAGCATCCACAACTTAGATTTATTTTCTGGGATGGTAATGAATTGTGAAATCATAATCCTTGATTACTTCCAATAAACTTCTCTATCGCATGTTAAATTCATTATCAGTAAATATATACTTCAAAATTTTGTGATAATTATATATTACACACTTTATGCCATAAAAATTCTTCCTCCAAATTTTTAAAGAAAAAAAACAATAGCTAATTCCAAATTATGTGTGGGGTAATTTCACTCATGATTTTTCAACTAATTTGAATCATAATAAATTATCTAATCATTCTTAATTAGGTCACATCCATGTTCCTTGAATAAAGCATCACTATAGAAAACAAAACTCACCATTTTTTGATGGTGGTTCCAAAACTAGATCATTCCCCAATCTTCTTTTCAATTCCTAATTTTACTTCATTTGATGACCCAACATCTTCTGAAGTAGTTGCAAAGTATTTCACCACACCTTTCTTCTTATAATTCATCTTCTTTCCATCATTTGGGTTTTTTTTTCAAAAACTCAATTTTATAATTACCCATTTCATTGCACCTAACACATTTTTTAACCTGTAAATCATATTTTATCTTACCACTACCCTGATCTTTCTTAGTGCAATTACGAACCATATGTCCCACTTTACCACATCGGAAGAACTTACCATAATTCAAAATCCATTCCCCAATGTGTTTTTTACAACAATTTTAACAAAGTGTAAAATTAAGTTTCTTACCATCATATTTTTTTAAAGATTTCATCCCTTACATATACCACATAGACCTATTATTTTTTAGTTTTTTAAAGAACACCTGATCATCAGAAATTTCCATTTCTACCTTCTCCGCACATCGAACTAGTTTTTCATAACTTTTGAACTCATGAGAATCTAATTACCTTTGAAACATTGACTTTAATCCGGATAAAAAATGATTGATTTTACATTCAAGATAATATATGAAATTTAGATAATACCTTGATATTTTAGTGAATTCTTCTTTATAAAAATCCATTGAGTCATCCTCCTGCCTTAATTCCAAGAACTGTTTTTCCATCGTAAGTCGAACCACCTTAGGAAAATATTTCTTAAGGAACATAACTTTGAATAAATCCCAATAAAGATCATAATTATCCACACTATCCTTGATTTTTTTAACCATCGACCACCACTGGTCAGATTCATCTTCAAAATGGTAAAAAGTAAGACTTTCCTTTTGTTGTTATGAACACCCCATGAAACCAATAATCCTTTCCAGTACATTAATCCACCTTTCATCTTGCACAAGTCCCGATAATACTCTGAATTATGGGGGATGTTTCCTCATGAATTACTCCACTACTAACATGTTCTTTTATGGATGATCTGGTTGACATCATGTAGGGATACCACCACTATTTATAGCATGAGTCAATTGTTCCATCACTGCAAAAAAAAATTGTTCAGTTCTGATTCTGACCATTTATGGTTGCTGGGTTGGTAGGTTTTTTTTCTACTGATGTATTCCCATCATAGCTGCATTTTTTCTTCTACATGAAAACATTTTGGACACATACATATCTTATATAAAGAAACATGGTAATATTCAATTTATCTATCATTTGAATATTACCATAAAGTAAAAATAATTATTAGATATTCATTTAACAATATCCTGACACCTAATGTTATCTAAACTGACCTCTGATACCAAATGTAAGGCCCCAGCAATAAACATTACATAATTATGGGTTGTGTAAAAAATCTACATTGATGATATTTTCTGGTTTAGTGTTTTAGATAATTAGGCCATAACTATTACATTACATATCAAATATTACAAAGTAGACAGTTATACTCTATCCTATTTTTTCACAATAATAAAACTCCTTAATTAAAACTAGAATTATTTTCATGATAAAAATCTTATTTAATTTTTCCTTTCTCTTTCAATTCCTTATAACCTGTGAAAATAATTTAAAAAACATGGGATGAGCATAAATATCTATGTAAGGGATATAAAATAAGAAATTAAACATTAGTCCATGAATACATACAAATCAATGAAATAATAATTTTCAATCATTAATCATATGATATTTAACATACATCATTAAATTATATGATTTATGAATAACACATCAAAATCATAAGTCATAAAGGTAAATTTTGACATCCATAACATACTTACATTGAAGCTTTCAAAACTATATAGGTTGTTACATTTGGAATACCCATGAGAGTATATCCTCTAAATCACTTAGGATAAACTATAACGTTTTCCTCCCTCATGTTACCCAATACATTAGAGAGATATATCAGGATCACTATCCCTTAGTTTATCATGGAACGTCCTGTATACATAAACAATGCCTATGAAAAATAACATAATCAAAACACATAAAACAAGCATAAATAAAAGATAACATTTTATCATTGAAATAACAATATATCATGGAAAGATAATGAATTAATGAATGCTCCCTCAAAAACCATTTTCAATACCAAAATGCATAAATAGGTTATATGGTATTTATTTTCCTTGTAAAAACATTTCATCTTGTTAAGGAAACCAGATATAAAATAATACTTGCGGCCGAGGAAAGGTCACTATCACCACGTACATTAAAAAGAAACATTCCATTTTTCGTTTACTAAAACACTTCCCTGAAAAAAATTCCTTTTGTAAACCATTAAATTAAATTAAAAGCAAAATGTGTTGAGTATACCCTGTACAAAAGAAAGTAATGTATAAACCAAAATATGCCCCAATGAATAGAGATTGATATGAAGTCCCTTACCTTGAGTCTGACATGTCTTGTTCATTCTTTATCCCCCTGAATAAAAAAAATTTAATTTATACTTTCTTCAGAACCTTTTTCATTTTTATTATTCCTTTTAAATATATTATTACATTTATATAACAATCATATAATTATTCAATTTTGTGTTGGTCATTGTTGATGTTCGGTGCTTTAGTCAAAAATGAACTTGTTATAATTACAAATTATCCATGAGCTCAAAATAAAATTATCTCCAAAATAGTATTCATGATTGAAATATCATATATATCCTGTATATATATATATTTATTTATAATAGAACATACCATTTGGAGATAATAAAAGAAATTCACTGTTCATGGAGATGGTATGTCGTACTTACGCATGAATGACACTTACATTTAATTTTCATAATAAATGATAAATAGGTATATTGTAATTTCATTATAATATCCATGTTATATATTTTTTTTAAAAATCATTAATTCCACCCTTTATATGTTCCATTTATGGCATGAACGAGTCATATGACTTTGAGGGGGCAGTAGTCCGCACTTCCTCAAATGAAATTATCGTATTTACACATTATGTAAAGAATAAGGGTATGTTGTAAATGAAAAATATAGAAGAATAGAGAAAATATAAATATAATATATATCATATATAATTTAAGTTCAATCAAAATTCCCCCCATGAGATATGTTAGGGGAATATTGACCAATTATCATTTTGTGAAGCAGTTTTTCATCGTCCATAGAAATAGTTTGTTCCTATCCATTAGATGGAGGTGTGTGTAAGTGTAGTTCAAATACTTATGATAAAAACATCCTAGTATACTGAGGATACTGGTGTTGTTATGTAATAAAATAATATGAATATAATAGGGAGTGTATAAGGAATATAATGGAAAGGAACTTGAGAGACGACGTTACCACTAAATTGGGTAACTACTTTTGATTTGAGCAAAAAGGATTTCTTGAATTTACTTCTTCCCAAGGTATGTCTTATAAAAGGAATTAAGGGATTTTTAGAGCTTATATGAGCATATGTTGGATTATCCAACAGTATTTATAGGTCTGTGTAAGTGGGTAGAGATGACGACCTATTATAAAAGGGAGGAGGGGCACTTTAGGAAGGTATTGAAATATAATTTTATTATAAAATTATTTTCCATTTTAAATGGTAAAAACTCATTTATTACAAATATAATATGATTTTGGGTCTAAAACCTCAAAACCAATAGGTTTTAGACAAGTTTATATTATGGATAGTAACCTTATATTTTAGCTTTATCCATTAGTTAAATACATTAACTCTTTCAACGACATCTTTCATTTTCATAAAATATAGTAAATATATTTATTATAAAATTACAATAAAACAATATGTTGATAATTAATTACATTTGATACATTATATATGAAATTTGGACGAATCTTCAATTTTTGGGAGTATTATATCATTTAATAAAATAGTATTTATTTTAAAAACCTATTTATGTTAATTTTGACATAACTAAGTAATTGATTTTTCTAAAAGTCATAAAAATGGTTTATTCTAACCAAAGTCATTAACTAGAATATAATATGTAAAAATCATCCAAAAAAATCATGTATGGAATAATGATAATCAAATTAAATTTATTTTAATATTTATAATATCATTTCTTTGAAGCATTCAATAATGAAGTAATCATTTCATCATCATTAAGTCGTAATTAAATTTATTTAATTAATTTCTAAAAATTATAAATAAAATATCATGATATATGAAATAATTTTATATTTATAATTTATATTTGTAGTATAATATTAAAATTATATAACCCCATATACAAATTGTTTTAGTAAGAAGATACATGCTTATGTTATTTTACTCCTTTCTTTTAATTATAAATTATAAAAGGTCACTATCAAAACCAAGTAGATCCATGGGGTCCCAAAATCTACTGAAGGATAAATAAGGTTGGAAATATATTTTACAATAGGATTAAGACACGTTTTAGGGTTTTTTTATATTTTTATATTATATTTTACCCTTATTACCAGATTTACCCTTTACCCATGGTAAATAAAATAGTTACTAATGTTACAATTCATAATGACCAAAAATAAAAGGTACATATTCAAAAAAAATTGTAATTCTGATTCCAAATTTGGAATCCATTTTTCCAAATTCAAAACACAAAATTTTCAACAATTAATTTAAAATTAGTTCCCGTTGTCAAAACCAAGAAGCGGGTTTTAAGAAGTAATAACTATCAAAAGTTTCACATGTGTTAATTTCCAATTTAAAAGTTAAATTTATTCAAAAGAACATAATTGGAATAAATTATAAAAAAATAATCCAATTACTCAATAAAAACAATTAAATGGAAAATCTAACTACAAAAAATAAATTAGTTGAAAAGGTAGTTTTTAATTAAAATGTAGTATTTTTCAATCTTCATTAAAATATAAATTTCATTAAAAAATAAAAATGTTATTATCTCATGAATTGGTTTCTTTGATTTTTTTTTCTGATTGATGTCTTATTTGACGTCAATATTTATGTCATGATTCAATTTTATGATCATTAATATAAATTTATGGTTTTCTAATGTTATGATGTTGTTCTAAAACACTTACACTTATTCCATGATAATGTATCTTCCATGTTTACCCTTACTAATAATTTTATCCCACCATTTATTATGTTTCATTTTACAAGGTTATGATGAAATGATTAATGTATTTTATTCTTGTGCGGATTATTCAATGTGAAGATCATTATGTTCTATGTTCAAGGTATTTCACCAAGTTAATAATTTTTTTTTACATTTTTCAAAGGCACTAATCTATTATGATCCTCAAGCATGTGTTTTTGTAATGTAATGAATATTTATCTAAAACATGTAATATCCATGTATGAAAATCTTGGGTCATTATAAAGTACTAGTAATTTGTTTTATATGTATGAGATCTAGAAAGTGGTAAAAAATAAAATAAAATATTGGATATGTCTATTAATGAGATTTATTACAATAATAATTCAATATTAATGTATATAATGGTTTTTGTCAGAAATTTCTTATTAGTGTAATGGGAACAAATATGGAAACGATTGATCACATATAAATTGATTAAAGTTTCCTTAAAAATCAGAAAAATTGGAAAGGGTATCAAATCTATAAGATGAAATCCTGGAAATTGGTCGATTTTATTGATGTGAATGTGTTTAAAAAATCATTTAAGGGTAATTATTAGTGAGAATTATATTATAATGTTGATGAATAAGATAATGAATTAAATATATATTAATTCAATATGTATATATATATATGGAGGAAATAAATGTACTTTATGATTAATATTTTCATTCGAATTGTTCTAGTGATGAATATTGGATAAATTCATTTCATAAATGTATAAAAAAGTAGGTGTTATTCATGAACCATTTCAATTAATAGATATTCTAGTTTGTCATCCCATACATCTTCAATTTATAAAGTTCAACTGAGTTCTGTGAATGAAGAATTAAAGTATCAAAAGTGGATTCATGACATGAATAAGGAACTACATCAATAAAGAAATTGGGGGTCAATTCCAAATCTAAAAGAAGAATAATTTTGAAAGAATTTTGAGGGTGTTTAATAAATTTTTAAATGAAAAATGTAAAGCGATTTTTAATATGGTACAAGCAATCGTATTTTTTTAATAATTCTATTTTTATTATTTGAAAAATATATATAAAGGTGATCATGATGTTGCCTAATTTATTTCTATATCTTAGACACTTAAAAAACCTATAATAATATTTTTTAGTTATATACATATGATTGTTTAATATTTATTAAAAAGTCTAAAATATTAAAATTTTCCCCCTTATTGTAACTAGATTTAAAGTTATTACATAGAAGTGGTATATGTTTTGTATTTGGGTTTGGGCATGAGGACCAAGTAATTTTGGGGTCATTATTTAAATCTAGAATAATACAACTCTAATCACATCAAAATAAATTCTTTTTTTATATTAGTTATTTTGAATTGATATAGTCTTCTCTATATGATTTGACACATTAGAGGGATTGGTAGAATGGATATTTTCATATGGTAGAATAAGACATGGTTATGGAAATTCATTATTGGATTTTAATGGGAAATCATAATGATAATTTAGTGGTGGAATTATGGTGTGAAATTATGGATTAATTTAAATAATGAAATGTTGGAGAGGTTAATTCCACCACTAAAAATCATTTCATGAATTCTAGATCATAAACTCTACTCTCAATTACGTTGGGGAGAGAAACCACTAGGATTCAAAATTTATCATGGTGGTGATAATAATGATCAAGAATTGTGATATGATCATTAAAGAAATAGAAATCAATTTTTGAAATAAAACATGTTTTATCTTCATTCACCTAATTATTTTCATGTTCAATATCATCAATACAAAGAAGAATCTATGAAAATACCAAAGGATGATAATGGATTTGAAAAATAAAAATATCTATTTTTAATGTAAAATATTCCTCTTAGTTCTTCAATATTTGTAACACCTCGACCCTAGTTACCAAGATTTGGTGAATTATTTTAATACATTGGCATGATTACAAGGAATCAATTCCCGAAGGACCAATTGATTTAGCATTCCTGGAAAATAGATTACATACATGAATGTTACATTAAACATTCTAAAATAAAACACAACATAAATAATCCATTTAAAAAACCATTATTCCCATAGATTAACCCTATATATCAAACATAATACACTTCTTGGAATCCTAGGAAAACACAAGATAAGAATTGGTTGAGCTCAGATGCTCAGTAAGGGTAAATAATTTAGCAAAAGCTACAATCTTTTAAGGAAAAATGTATAAAAAACATCATTATTTTAAAAAGAAAACTTGAATATAATATGGAATAAATAAATCTAAAATCACCATATAATCAAGCATATGGATATTATACTCGTTGAATAATCACATGTAATAAATATTTTCATAATGATGGAATGCATAACGCCGGATATCATTTCCAAATAGTCTAGGCCTTGTGCCAAGACTAAAAATAAAAGTTTTTTCAAGGCCTTGTGCCAAGACACTAGTTTTTCTCATGAGTCCTATCAATGAATCAAGGGGATATAGCAGGCCCCACCCTTTACTTACAAAGTCCGATACATTCCTCATATTAAAATGTTGAAACATAACAAAAACATTTATATTAAAACTATCATATGAAATGTCAATAATTCAAACATAAACCATGAATGGTATAAAAATAGGACATTCACAGTCAAACAAATCATAACTCATTCAATATAATATTGAAGATTGTATTTATAATAAATCAACCTCCATCAAAAATAATATCCAAAATGGATGTTGACATTCTTGAAAGTAATCAGTAAACCCCTTTGAGAGAAATATATTTCTTTCATGAAATAATTTAAAAGTCTCACAGTTTATAAAGGAAGACATTTAAAATATATTTTTGAATCAAAGTTTCCCATACCACTTTGAAACTTTTTAAAAGAATTAACATTTTATAACATTCATGTTCATATAAATAAATCCTTAAAACCATTTTGAAAACACATACATTAATGAGAAGGATTTAGAAGAATAAATATAAAAAAAATTTAAAATTATGTTTTTGTTAAAGAGTAACTTAAAATAATCTTTTGGAAATTTATTTTATGAAACTTGGACATTGATTATAAATATTTCCATAAATTACTTACACATAAACAATCTCAAATAATAATTAAATTGAAGAATTAACCTTTACCTTGTAATTTCCATTATTCGAGGGTACATTTATCCTCATATATAATGACCACATTATGTTATTAAATTATACAAGATCCACATAAATAAATATGATATCATATATGATCTTCTAATATTTCCTTTTTAATCATATTTTAGTAGTGTCATTGTTTTATGGTGTTAACAGATTCGTTTTCCTTTATATGTTTTTTCTATGTAAGACATGTTTTTTATGTATTAGATGCATTAGAATCATATCTAGAAGGATATTAAGTTCTTAAAAATTAATTTTATTAATCAAATGAAAATTATTCTTGAATGGTTACAAATGGGGAATGAATCTCATCGTGTTCGTGGAGACAGTAATCCTTACTTACGCACGAACACTACATACATTTCATTTTTTTTCAGTTTAAAAAGAATTAAAACCAAATGATAGATCTGTATATTATTATTCCAGTATAATATAATATTTTATATATGTTACATAATTTCATTAACACTATCCTTTATACGTTCCATGTATGGTATGAATGAGTCATATCACTTTGAGGGGGCGGTATTCCGCAATTTATCAAGTGAAATTATTGTATATATACAACATGAAAAGAATAAAGTTTTTCTATAAAAGATAATTAAATAAGAATATAGATAAAATAAATATCATATATAATTATATTTCCACTATAATGGACACCATAAGAGGTGGTAGTAGAAGATTGAACAATCATCGTTTCATGAGGCAGTAGTTCTCCGCCCATAGAAACATTATGTTCTATACCTCTTAGATGGATGTGTGTGTAAGTGTTGTTAACATAATTCTCATAACAACAACCTATTATATTAAGGATACCAGTGTTGTTGTAAAATAATGTAATAAAGATTGTTTAGGTTGTTGGAGAAGTAAAAGTAAAAATAATTAAGACAGGATGTTACCTTTAAATCAGGTAACTCCCCTTGGTTTGAACCAAAAGGCTTCCTTGAAGTGCATTCTGCCTTAGGTAAGTCTTCTATGAGGAAGAGAGAGGTTTAGGGAGATTAATTGGTCAGAGTTTGGAAGATCCAAGGGGATTTAGAGGTGTTTTAAATGGGTTAGATTTGTGGAATTTTTATAAGGGGAGAAGCTCTTGAGGAATGTTTGATAATATTATTTTATTGTATAATTATTTTCATTTTATAAAGGTCCAAAAACTCATTAAAGTAAAAAAAATAAGACTCGTGTTATAAATAAAATCATCCAATAATAATTGTACAGGTTTTGGATATTGTTTTAATTTTTATATTCTTATTTGTTTAAATCATTTATTAATAAGGTAAACACTGCATCATTATTGTGTCATAAATAATTGTATTTATTCTAGATCTAAAAATTATATAACAAATACCATGATGTAGAAAATATTTTTATATTTCAAATAAATATTTATAGTCAAAAAGATAACTTATATAACATCATGTTAAAATTGTTTTACTAAAAGGTATATGTTTATGTCATTTTTGTCTTTACAGTAAATTAATTAATATAAAGTGTCATTATCACTCCCATGTGGGTCCATGGGGTTCTAAAATAAATCCAAAGATGAACGTGGTCCAACATGTATAAAAAAATAGGAATAGGACACATGTTAGAGTAATTTAATATTATTATAATAATATTAAATTACCCTTATTCAGCATATTTACCTTTTAACCATGGTAAATAAAATATTTACTAAAGTAAATATTCATAATGTCTAAAAAAAGTTATATATTTACAAAATTTGGATCCATTGATTCCAAATATGGAATCCATTTTTCAAAATAAATAACACAAGAAGCGGGATAAATTAATTTAAAATTATTTCTCCTAGTCATAACATAAGGCATGTTTTTAAGAAATAATAATTATCAAAATATTGACACTTGTTTATGTCCAGTTTTATTGTGAAATTACATAAAATGACCTAAATTATATTAAATGATAAAAATATAATATAATTATACTTTAAAACCACTCCAATTTATAATTTAATAGTATAAATTATTTCGATAAAAAAATTTGTTTTCAATTCAAATTTAGTATTTTCACTATTCATCAAAATAAGAAAGTTATGAGAAAAGTACCAAAACTTTATCCAAACAACATTTTTATGTACCAATTCTAAAGAATAATTTAATTAAATTAAATTTAATATATAAATGTTTCAAATATTGGTATTAAAATCGTTCTCTATTAAAAGGCGGTAAAATTTCATTTTTTGAGAAATACTTCTTTTATCTAAAAAAAATGAATTCTTTCTTATATTATGTCTAATAAACACTTAATATGGATTCTAAAATTATTTGGAGTTCATAAGATATAGAATTTAGTTAATACTACTCATAACCACTTTTTGAATGGTTTGTTTGGTATGTCGTGGTGCGCTCGAACTCGGTGTTGTGTATAACGCAAGTTATTGAATTACAATGAAGAGATAACCTACTATGAAATATTGGCGTGTTATATTCTAAAATCCTTCAATTAATTAAAACCTCACAATTTCCAAATTTTCTTTCAAAATAAAAGGCTTAAAATAGAAAAATGCCATCGCAGAAATCCCACATAGAAAATTGGGTAAATGAAATATAGTCTTAATTAGACAGAAAGTGAAATGAAAAAGTCACCACCAAATTATGATATATATTAATAGAATATTGGTTGCAATTAGAGCCACATAATTGGGGGTTAAATATAAATATTTATAGGGAGTGATTGAGATAATCAATCACAAGAAAGTGTAAAATTGAGGGCCACAAAACCATCAATATATGATAATTTAAAATATCCCCAGTTCAACAAAACATAAGGTATTAGGATAACACAATTTTGGTCTTAAGATCACTTCCATAAAGGTTAAGAATTAAATTATTCATTTAATAAGAGGGAAAAAATATATTTGACAATTATATTTTCATCCTTCAACTAATTCCTACAACAAACTCATCCTTCACTCCAAAAGATAATAGAATTCAAAAATATTATATTTATCCTAATTGTATAGGGTTCCAAAAATAATGAATTTATAATTAATTCGTCATATTATAAAAAAAACATTATACAAAATAGGACATCACGTAGGCCAGTGGTAGGTGATGTACCCCCGTCACCCTTCGAATATGGGTTCAAGTCTCACGACCTTTCCAGACGCGATGAGTTGTCGCCCGAACTCTGGGTTGTCATTTTTATGGCAATCCAAAAATAATCTCAAGAAATGTTTTAACCTTAACAATAGTATCAAATGTCAAACATAACCTATTCCAGCCTTTATAATTATCCACAATACTTCTGTTCGAACTCATAGTCCAAAATTTATAAGCAAGGTCCAATAATATACATTTGAATACCTTCATCGTCTATTCAATTAAAATTTAATAATAAAATGAATTTCAAGAAAACCATATTTGAATAGGTATATAATTCCTTAATCCTTCTGTAAATCATAGAAAACTGGATATACTCATAAAATCCAAAAATGTTGTAATCACCAACTTTGATGGAATAAAAAAACCATTAATTAGTTCCTAGGTATTCAACAATATCAAATATAATATATCCAAATAATTCATCTCTTATTCCAAAATCAATACCACAGTGTCCAGACCATATTAAAGTTTATCTTTCCTTCAACCAAGTATTTTCCAAAAACTTTAACATGCTAGTGAGTCACTTTTCATGGTACCACACAATCTCAAATCCTTAATGAAATCGTACTACAATACAATCCTTATATACTCCATAATTATTATAACCAGTACATAGTTGACACAACACTCAAATGACATAATTCTCTAATATCAACAGAAGAACACTAGCTATTACTATTCATTTGTGGTCATATCATAACATGATTATTATCAAACAACATCATTTGTGTTATACTCTAATGATTGAGAAATTGATTCGTGTAGTGTCCCAACTCCTTGAAGATAAAGCATTGTACATTTGAAACCTTTTGTTACCCTTGAAATCACATTCATGGTTTCATTTTTCTCCACATGTATAACAAATTCCCATTCCCTTCAATCATTTACCAATGTGATTCTTTCCATTGTTATCATATATGGGAAAATCCTTCTTTCCCTTATTCCCTTTATCCATCTTTCTCTCCACCATCCTTTTCTTCACTGGCTTCCCTTCAAATCTAGAGGACTCAGAGGATTCATTACTTATCTTATTAACACATGATACTATTTCTTCATATGATGATAATATGTGGGAGACTATTTACTTTCTAAATATTGGTTTAGTACCATGAAAAATATTATCCTTCATACTCATTGGATCATGAGTATTGCTGAAGTTCTCATTCCATCTAGTGAGTGTCATTTTTAAATAATCGAATACACTATGTTAGTTTATGAGTCTCAATGCATAATCTCAAACTTGTAAAATACCTAACGTAAACTGAAAAGATTATGCATATAATCAATAATCATAAAAAATGTTTTCTTTGATGAACTATTTACTCATAAATAAATCAATAATTTCTTGTTAAAAATGTGAATTATCCTAAGAATATCCCTCAGGAGAGTTTAACCAAGAGTGCAGCAAGGCCCGTTGTCGTGTACAAGGATACACTGGGTCAAGCATGAAACTCCTTGCTAGAGTTTTTCACTCCTTGGTACATCTGTGCCAGAGTCTCCTCTACTTGCGCATATCCATACATGGATTTATTGATTGGAAAATTCACAAAATCTCTATAATAACAAAATTATAAGAAGTTATTCTATACTAATCCAAAATGTCTATATTAGGGCAGGGTTCTATAATTAGAGTTTTTCTATATCTACTTTCCAAGGATATTTATAAACTTCCTCTGATACAAACTATAACACCACTACCCAAGTTACCCCATGTTGGTGAATTATTTTAATACTTTGGCATGATAACAAAGAATCAGGTCCCGAATGACCGATCAATTTATTAGTCTTGGAAAATAGATTATATACATGAATGTTACATTAAACATTCTAACATAAAACACAACACAAATAATCCATTGAGAATACCATTATTCCCCTATCTTAACCATGCATATCAAACATAATACACTTCTTGGAATCCTGGAAAAAAAAACATAAGAAACGCATGAGCACAGATGCTCAATAAGAGTAAATAATTTAGAGGAAACTAAAAGCTTTTAAGGTAAAATATATAATAAAATCCCCAGTCTTTCAAACAAAAAACATGAACATAATATAGAAAAAAATAAATCAAACACCACCATATTAACATGCATATGAATATTCTACTAGTCGAATAATAAAATGTAATAACTAATTTCATAATGTTAGAATGCCTAACGCTGGACATCATTACCACATAGTCAAGGCCTTGTACAAAGACTAAAAATAATTTTTTTTCAAGGCCTTGTGCCAAGACACTAGTTTGTCTAATATGACCTAATGATTCATTGAGGGGTTATAGTGGTCCCCACCCATCACATACTAAGTCCAGTGCCTTACTCATCTCAAAATGTTGAAACATAACATATAAATTTTCATTAAAACATGCATATAAAATGTCAACAATTCCAAAATAAAACATTAATGGTATTAAAATAGCAAATTCATAGTAAAAAATAACATAACTCATTCAATACAATACAGAAGATTTAATTTATAATAAATCAACCTCAATCAAGAGTAATATTCAAAAATTATTTTGGCATTGTTGAAAATAATTAGTAAAACCCTTTGAGAGAAATATTTTTTTTCATGAAATCATTTAAAAGTCTAACAATTTATAATGGAAGACGTTTAAAAGGTATTTATGAATCAATGTGTCCCATCCCACTTTGATACTTTTTAATGTAATTAAAATTTTAAAACATTCATGTATATATAAATAAGTCTTTAAAACCATTTTGAAAACATGAACATTAATGTGAAGGATTTAGAATAATAAATGTTTAAAACATTTAAAATAATGTTTTAGTTAAAGAGAAACATAAACATTCTTCATATGAAAATGTTGGTGTACTTGAAAATAATCAGTAAAACCCATTAAGAGAAATATTTTGTTTATGAAATTACTTAAAAGTCTCACAATTTCTAATTTATGTCATTTAAATGATATTTTTTAATAAAATTCTCTCATACCACTTTGAACTTATTTAAAGAAATTATCATTTTAAAAGATTCATGTTCATATAAATAAATCCTTAATTTTTTTTGAAAACATGGCATTAATTAGAATAACTTAAAATAATAAATATTTAAAACATTTAAAATGAAGTTTTAATTAAATATTAACTTAAAAGAATCATTTTTAAATGTATTTTATGAAACATGGACATTAATAATAAATATTTCCTAGAAAATACTTACACATAAACAATCTTAGAAAATAATGAGATTGAGGAATTAACCCTTACCTTGTACCTTCCATTAGATAAGGGTATGTTTAACCTCATGTATAATGACCATAGTATGTTATTAAGTTATAAAAGAACCACATAAATAAATATTATATCATATATGATCTTCTAATATTTTCTTCGTTAATAATATTTTAGTAGTATCCTTGTTTCGGGTGTCAACTGATTCGTTTTCCATTATATGTTTTGTTAAGTAAGCCATGTTTGTTATGAATATGATGTATTTTTATTCTTATCCAGAATGATATTAGGTTCTTAAATATTATTTTTAATAATCAAATGAAAATTATTCTTGAATGGTTATGATGAGGATTGAATCTCACCACGTTTGTGGAGACGGTAATTCGTATGTACGCACGAATGCTACTTCCATTTCATTTTTTTATTTTAAAAGGAAAGAAAACCAAATGATACATAGGTATATTATTATATTCCAATATAATATAATATTATATATATGGTACGCAAGTTCATTGACATAATATTTTATACGTTTCATGTATGGTATGAATGAGTCATATCACTTTGATGGAGTGGTAGTCCAAACTTCCTCAAAAGCAATTATCATATATATATACACCATGAAAAAATTAATGTATGATATAAAAGAGAATTATAGATGATTTTAGATTAAATAAATATCATAAATATTATATATCATTACATTTCCATCATAATTATAACCATAAGATGTTATAGTAGTAGATTGAACAATCATCGTTTTGTGAGGCAGTAGTTCCCCTTCCACAGAAACATTATGTTCTATTCCCATTAGATGGAGGTGTGTATAAGTTTAGTAAAAATACTTATCATAAAAACAACCTAGTATATTTAGGATACTGGTGTTGTTTTAAAATAAATGAATAACAAGAGTTTAGAGGGTTCGAGATGTAAAATAAATGAAAATAACTTGGGAGGAGATGTTACCTTTAAATCAGGTAACTCCCTTTGGTTTGAACCAAAACGATTCCTTGAAGTGCCGTATACCTATAGTAAGGCTTCTAAGTGGAAGATAAATATGTAGGTATATTAATTGGGTAGGGTATGGATGATCCAATATGATTGATAGGTGTGTGAAATGGGTTAGTGGTGGGGGATTTTTATAATGGGAGGAGGGGCTCTTTACGAAAGTTTGAAAATATTGTATTCTTATATAAATTTTTTCAGTTTAGAAATGCCCAAAACTCATTAAAGTCTAAAATAAGATAAATAATGTTCAAAATTAAATCACCCACTAATAATTGTACATGTTTTGGATTTTTGTTTTAATTTTTATAATCTTATTTATTTAATGAATTTATTAATGAGGTAAACACTGCATCATTATTGTGTCATAAATAATTTTATTTATATGATGTATAAAAATTATAAAAAAATTCCATTATGTTGTAATAATTTTTAAATTTAAAATGATAATTTATAGTTGGAAATATAACTTATATAACCCGATGTTAAAATTGTTTTACTAAAATATATATGTTTTTGTCATTTTTTGTCCTTAATTTAAATTAATTAATATAAAGTGTTATTATCACTCTCATGTGGCTCCATGGGGTACCAAAATCGACCCAAAGATGCCTATGGTCAGAAATGTATCAAAAAATAGGAATATGACACATGTTAGGGTAATTTAATATTATTATTATAATATTTGTTTACCCTTATTTACCAGATTTACCTCTTAACCATGGTTAATAAAATATTTATAGAAGTAAATGTTCATAAGGTCTAAAAAAGTTATATATTTAAATAATCTGGACCTCCTCATTTCAAATATGGAATCCAATTTTCAAAATTCAGAACACAGAAGTGGCATAAATTAGTTTAAAATTAATTATCATTGTCAAAACAAAAAGCGTGTTTTTGGGAAATAATAACTATCAAATGATTAACACTTGTTTATGTCCATTTTAAATGGGAAATTACATGAAATTACCTAAATTATATTAAATGATAAAAATATAATCTAATTATACTTTAACACCTCTTAAATGTATAATTTTCCACTATAAATTATTTTGATTTAAAAATTGGTTTTCAATTGAAATTTAATATTTTTCACTATTCATCAAAATATGAAAGTTATCAAAAAAGTACCAAAAGTTTATCCAAACTAAATTTTGAGGTCTTTTTTCTATAATACAATTTAATTTCATTATGTTTAATATATAAATGTGTGAAATGTTGGTTTTAAAAAAGGTTCTCCATTAAAAGGCATTAAAATTGCATTTTTTGAAAAATATGTCTTCTTTCTGAAAAAATGAATTTTTTCATATATTATTTCTAAGAAACACATAGTATGGATCTAAAATTATATGGAGTATATAAAATAAAAAATTAAGTTAATACTATTAATAACCTCTTTTTGAACGACTAGTTTTGTAAGTCGTGGTGCACTCGAACTTGGTGTTGCATGAAGCACATGTTATTGAATTAATTTGATGAGGTAACATACTATGAAGTCTTGGAGTGTAACATTCTCCCCTTCTTCAATAAATTGAATTCTCACAATCTCAAAATTTTGTTTGAAAATAAATGGTTTAAAATAGAAAAATAACTTTGTGGAAAACCCACATCCGAAATTGGGTTAATGAAATTTAGACTTAATAAGAGGGAAAGAAAAATGAGAAAGTCACCACCAAACTATGAACTCAATTAAGAGAACATTAGTGGAAATTGAAGATACATAATTGGATGAAAAATGTAAATATTTACAGGAAGTGATTGAGGTAATCCATCACAAGCAAGTGTATAATTTAGGGCCTCAAATCCCTCAATCTATGATGATTTAAAATATAATTGGTTCAAAAAACATAAGGAATTAGAATGACACATTTTTTGTTTTAATATCCAATCCTTAATGTTTAAGAATTAATTTATTCATAGAATAAAAGGAAAAAATTATAGTTGACAATTATATTTTCATCCTTCAACTAGTTCCGACCACAAACTCATCTTTCACAACAAAAGATAATATAATTCAAAAATATTCTATTTATCGAAATCATATAGGGTTCCCAAAATAATGAATTTATAATTCATTTGTCAGACTATTTAAAACAACCACATTATACAAACTAGGACATTACGTAGGCTAGTGGTAGGTGATGTACCATTTTTACCCTTCAATTGTGTGTTCATGTCTCGCAGCCTTGTCGGACGCGACAGGTTATCGCCCGACCTCTGGGTTGTCCTTTTTATGACAATCCAAAAACAATATTATAAAATCTTTATCCATAACAATAGTATCCAATGTCAAGCTTAATCTATTCCAACCTCTAGACTTATCCATAATACTTCTTGGCCGAACTCACAGTCCAAAATTTATTAGGAAGGTCCAATAATATATATGTGAATACCTTCATTGTGTATTCTTTTAAAATGTTGTAATAAAATGAATTGTTAGAAAACCATATTTTAATTGGTATGTACTTCTTTATTCCTTTTGTAAATCATAGAATACTGGATATACTCCTTAAATCCAAAAATGTTGTAATTACAATCAACGATGGAATAAAAAAACCATTAATTAGTTCCAAGGAAGTCAATAATATCAAATATAATTTATCCAAATCAATCATCTCTTATTCCACAACCAATACCATAGAATCAGAACCATATTATAGTTTATCTTTCCTCCAACTATGTATTTTCCAAAAAGTTTACAAGCTATTGAGTAACTTTTCTTGGAACCACACAATCTAAATCCTTAATAAAATAGTACTTTAGTAAAATACTTATATACTCTATAATTATTATAACTAGTACATCATTGATATTACACTCAAATGACATAATTCCCTAATATCAACATAAGAACACTTGTCGTTACTCTTCATCTATGGTAATATCATAACTATATTATTATCCAACAACATCATCTGTAGTATACAATTTTCATTGGGAAACTAATTCGCATAGTATCCCAACTCCTTTCAGATGAAGTATTTTACATTTGAACCCTTTCTCTTACCCTTTCAATCACGTACTTGGTGTCCTTTTCTCCACACTTATAACAAACTCTCATTCCATTCAAGCATTTACCATGATGATTCTTTCCACAGTTGTCATATATGGGAAAATCCTTCTTTCTATTATTCCCTTTATCCATCTTTCTCTCTACCATCATTTTCTTCTCTGGATTCCCTTCAAATCTATAAGACCCAGAGGATTCTTTATATATCTTATTAACACATGATACTATTTCTTCATATTATAATAATATGTGGGAGACTATTCTTTTCAAAATGTTAGCTTAATACCATGAAACATATGATCCTTCTTACTCTTTCTATCATGCATATTTTAGAAGTTCACTTTCCAACTACTGGGTGCCATTTCTAAACAATGGCATACACTATGTTGTTTATGAATCACAAGGCATAATTCAAAAGTTGTAAAATACCTAACATAAGTTGAAAATATTATGCATATAATCTATAATCATAAAAAATGTTTTCTTTGAGGAAGTATTTACTAATAAATCCATCTTAATTGATTTTTAACTAAATTTGAGTTATCCTAGGAATATCTCCCGAGAGATTCATAACCAAGAGTGTAGCAAGGCCCGTTGTTGTATACCAGGATACCCTGGGTCAAGCCCAAAACTCATTGTCAGAGTTTTCAATCCTAGGTACATCTATTCCAGATCCACCTCTACCTATTCGTATCCATAAAAGATGGATTTCATGGATAATTCGAAAAATCTATACATTAAAAAAATTCTATAATGATCTTTTATACTAATCCTCACGTTCTATCTTAGGGTAATGTTATCTAATCAGAGTTTTTTTAAATCTAGTTTCCAAGGAAATTTCTAAACTTCCTCTGATACCAACTATAAAACCCCAACCATAAATTCCCAGAACCGGGGAATTATTTTAAGACATTAGCATGATTACAAGGAATCAAGTCCCAAAGGACCAATCAGTTTAGTAGTCTTGGAAAATAGATTACATACATGAATGTTACATTATAATTTCTAACATTAAATAGAACAAAAATATTCCATTGAGAATGTCATTATTCCCCCATCTTAATCATACATATCAAACATAATACACTTATTATAATCCTGGAAAAACAAATCATAAGAAAGGGGTGAGCTTAGATTCTTAGTATGGGTAAACAATTTAGCTGAAGCTATAAACTTTTAAGGCAAGATGTATAATCAAAAAATCAGTCTTTTAAATAGAAAACATTAACATAATATTGAAAAAATAAATCAAACCTCACCATATAAACATGAAAATGGATATTCTACTAGTTGATTAATCACATGTAATAACTACTTTTATATTGACAGAATTCCTAACACTGGACATCATTACCACATAGTGAAGGCATCTTGCCAAGACTTCAAAGAAATGTTTTTTCAAGGCCTTGTTCCAAGACACTAGTTTGTCATATGAGACCTACCGATTCATAAAGGGACTATAATGAGCCCCACCCTTCACTTACTAAGTCCACTGTATTCTTCATATGAAAATGATGAAACATATCATAAAAATTTGTATTAAAACTAGCTTAAGAAATTTCAATACTTCAAACATAAACCATGAATGGTATAAAAATAGCACATTCATAGTCAAAAATATCATTACTCATTCAATACAATATTGAAGATTGTATTTATAATAAATCAACCTCAATCCAGAATAATATCCAAAAATGATGTTGACATTATTGAAAATAATTTGTAATTCCATTTGAGAGAAATATATATTTTTTCATGATATAATTTTAAAGTCTCACAATTTATAAAGGAAGACGTTTAAAAGATATTTTTTTAATCAAAGCGTCTCATACCACATTGAAACCTTTTGAAGTAATTAAAATTTTAAAACATTAATGTTCATATAAATAGATCCTTAAATAGATTTTGAAAACATGGAAATTAATTAGAATCATTTAATAGAATAAATATTTAAAATATTTAAAATTATGTTTTAGCTAAAGAGTAACATAAACATTCATCATATGAAAATGTTGACGTAGTTGAAAATAATCAGTTAAAACTTTTGACAGAAATATCTTTTTTTATGAAATCATTTAAATGTCTCACAATTTGTAAAGGAATAAGTTTAGAAGATAATTTTGAATAAAAGTGTCCCATACCACTTTGAAACTTTATAAAGGATTTAACATTTTAAAACATTCATGTCTATATAAACAAATCAGTAAATCATTTTAAAAACATGGACATTAATGAGAAGGATTTAGAAGAATAAATATTTAAGACTATTAAAATTATGTTTTAGTTAAATATTAACTTAAATTAATCATTCTAAAATGTCTTTTATGAAATGTGGACATTGATAATAAATATGTCCTAGAAAATACTTACACATGAACAATCTCGGATAAAAATAAGATTGGGGAATTAACCATTACCTTGTACTTTCCTTTTGTTGAGGGTATGTTCAACCTCATTTATAATTACCATAGTATGTTATTAAATTATACAATAACCACATAAATAAATATTATATCATATATGATCTTCTAATATTTCATTGTTAATAATATTTTAGAAGTATCATTGTTTTGTGTGTTAAGAGATTCATTTTACTTTATATGTTTTATTAAGAAAGTCATGTTTGTTATGGATAAGATGTATATGATTCATATCAAGAATGATATTATATTTTTAAAAATTATTTTTAATAATAAAATGAAAATTATTTTTGAATGGTTACTATGGGGTGTGAATTTCATCACGTTCATGGAGACGGTAATCCATATGTACGCACGAACGCTACTTCCATTTCATTTTTTTATTTTAAAAGGAAATAAAACCAAAATATATAGAGGTATATTATTATTCCAATATAATATAATATTTTATATACATTATGTTTTTTCATTAAACCCATATTTTATACGTTATATGTATGATATTAATGAGTCATATCACTTTGAGGGGGGCGGTAGTCCACACTTCTCAAAAGAAATTATCGTATATATACAAGATGAAAAGTGTAAATTTATGGTATAAATCAGAATTACAAAAGATTATAGATAAAATAAATATCATAAATATCATATATAATTACAGTTCCATCTTAATTACCACCATAAAATTTGGAAGTAGAATACTGAACAATCATCATTTTGTGAGGCAGTAGGTCACCGTCCACAGAAACGTTATGTTCTATACCCATTAGATGGAGGTGTGTGTATGTTTAGGTAAAATAATTCTCATAACAACAACCTAGTATATTTAGGATAATGGTTTTGTTATAAAATAAAGGAATAAAGAGAGTTTAGGGGGTTGGAGAAGTAAAATAAAAGAAAATAACTTAAGAGGAGACATTAACTTTAAATCAGGTAACTCCCTTTGGTTTGAACAAAAAGGATTATTGAAGTGCCTTCTGCCTAAAGTAAGGATTCTAAGTGGAAGAGAGGGATGTATGGAGATTAATGGGGTATATTTTATATGATCCAAGGGGCTTGAGATCTGTGTGAAATGGGTTAGAGGTGAGGTCTTTTTATAAGGGAGAGGAAGGTCTCTTTAGGAATGTTTGCAAATTTCATTTTATTATATAATGATTTTCTGTTTCTAAATGTACAAAACTCATTAAAGTATAAGATAAGACGACTCATGTTCGATATAAAATCATCCAATAATAATTGGACAGGTTTTAATTATTTTTTTAATTTTTATAATCTTATTTATTTAAAGAATTTATTAATGATGTTAACACTACAACATTATTGTGTCATAAATAATTTTTTTTATTTGATGTCTAAAATTATATTAATCATACCCTGATTTATGAAATCTTTTTATATTTCAAATGAATATTTATGGTCGAAAATATAACCTATATAACCACATGGAAAAATTGTTTTACTAAAAGATATATGTTTATGTCATTTTTTTCTTCACTTTAAATTAATTAATATAAAGTATCATTATCACTATCAAGAGGCTCCATGGGGTCCCAAAATCGACCCAAGGATGTCCATGGTTAGACATGTATCGACCAATAGTAATAGAACACATGTTAGGGTAATTTAATATTATTATAATAATATTTGTTTACCCTTATTTACCACATTTACCACCTAACCATGGTAAAAAAAATATTTACTGAAGTAAATATTCATAATGTATAAAAAAAAGTTATCTATTTACACAATTTGGTACTCTTGACTCAAAATTTTGAATCCATTTTTTCAAATTCAGAACACATTAGTGGTAGAAATTAATTTAAAATTAATTCTCGTTGTCAAAACAAAAAGCATCTTTTAAAGAAATAATAACTATCACAAGATTGACACTTGTTTATGTCTAGTATAAATGTGAAATTACATCCAATTACCTAAATTATATTAGATGATAAAAATATAATCAAATTATACTTTAAAACCACTCAAATTTTTATTTTAACACTATAAATTATTTCGATTAAAAAGTTGTTTTCAATTAAAATTTAGTATTCTTCATTATTCATCAATATATGAAGGTTTTCAGAAAAGTGGCAAAAATTTATCAAAACTAAATTTTTATTTCAAAATTATAAATAATAATTTAATTTCATTATATTTAATTTATAAATGTGTCATATATTATTTTTAAAAAAGGGTTTCCATTAAAAGGTGGAAAAATTGCATTTTTTGAAAATTACTTCTTTTATTTGAAAAAATCAATTCATTCTTATATTATGTATAATAAACATGTAACATAGATTCAAAAATTATATGGAGTACATAAAATTCAAAATCCAGTTAATACTATTCATAATTGCTTTTTGAACGGCATGTTTGGAAAGTCGTGGTGTGCTCGAAGTCGGTGTGGCGTGTTGCGCATGTTATTGAATTAATTTCTAGAGATAATGTACTATGAAATATTGGGGTGTTACAATGTTGATTATTCACATCACATGTGAATGATTTAAATTCATTCATCAATTATTTTCAATTATTTTTTTACTATTCAGTATTAATAAATTTTAATTTAATATGGAATCATAAAGAAGTATTTTTCTAATTTTGATACAAATGTGAAGTGCCCAGATCAGTGTGAATCACTGAGAGGGGGAGGGGGTGAATCAGTGATCCCTTAAAACTTTTTACTAATTGATTCCTTATCAATTAAACCTCTATGGCTGGTTAAAGCCTCGATCCACTCTTCTTGTATCTCTCACCTTTCCACGAATGATGCAGTAAATGTAAAGGCACAGGACACAAGGATTTAGAAGGTTCGGCACTAAAGGCCTACGTCCTTGCCATGTTGGTTATACACCCCAACATGGTTTCTCCATTATAATCGGTTAGTATTACAATGGTCGATACAGAGTCCCACTATATCTCTCCTGAGTCCCACAGGAGGGTCTTTATACTGCGTCCCACAGTGTTACCAGAGTCCCACTGGCCTCCTCCAGAATCCCACTGAAGACTTCTTCCACCTTGAGTCTCACAGGGGGCTTCTCCTGGCTCCTCGAATCACACGAGTAGCTCTTCTTCACTTTAAGCTTCTTCAAGTATCTTCAGCAGTCTAAGATAAAGACTTCTGGCCTTGCTATGTACCTCTGATCACTTGAGTTGATCAGGTCTTCTCGTCTTGCTCAGGCTTAATCTCTTTCCTCTAAGGATGACCTGGCCTTCTCTCTTCAAGAATCTTCAACAACCTCTGAAAAGTTCTGTTGGTCTTGCTCAGCAACTTCTGATCACTTCTGTTGATCAGGCTCTTCTCAATTACTGAAAACTCAGACAACTGATATCTCTATCTTCAGTCTGGCTTCAGTCTGACTTCACATCAACTTCATGCACTGAGTGCATGGAATCTCTGCCTCTTCATGCACTGACTGTATGGCTTCTCAATATCTTCAAGATCTCCTGGTCTTGGACTCCTCAAATTCACACAGCCTGATTTAGCTTTGTTCACGTGTGCACGTGCATGCATGCATGCATGCACTCTCCTCTTTCTCCTCTTGGTGCAATAAACCCTCAAAGGGTGTAGTCACTTTAAGCACACACCTTTTCTTATTTTCCTTCACATGTTTAATTCCTTTTGATTACACACATAAATGTGTGTTATACATTGTGTGAGTCCTCTTCTTCTTCTTCTAGGTGAACACACTTTTAGTGCACACACTAGGTTCGGCCACTTTGTTGTTTTGCACACACAACTTGTTCTTTGATTTTCACACACACAATGAGTGTATATTTGGCCTCCACTCTTTTTGCACACCCCTAAGCTATGCCTCGGCCTTCCTTTATTCTTTTTACACAAAAAGCACAAAGCCTATTTCTTGTCTTTTTTCACACACTTGTTTCACTTTAACACACACATGAGCTTGACCTCCTCTTCTTGCACACCCCAAAGGCTGCTGCCTCTTCTTCAAATGCACACACAAAGTGTGTTCTTCAATTTGGAACAACCACAAGGTATGGCCTCGGGTTCTCCTTGCACACACAAAACCATAGGGTCCTCTTACTCCATTTGCACACACACTGCCACGACCCTTTTCTTCTTTTGTTAAGCACACACGGCCTCAGGACTTCACTTCTTCTTCAAGGCGCGCAAGGTGTGAGTTCACCTCGTGTGTAGCTGGCTGCACAAAGGTTCTGTCGCGCAAGATCCTCAAAGGTGAAAAGCACATCGGCCGCGCAAGCCTCAACAAACCACGAGGGCGCGCAAGATGCTTGCGCCTCAGGTCTTTCTGCCGTGCAAGGGATAGGCGCGCAAGGATCTCCTCCTCCTCCTTCTTCTTGTCGAGCAAGGAGGTACCGCGCAAGGGACTCAGCCACGGAAGTGGTATTTGTGCGGTGGATTCAAAACTTCGCGAGGCACATACGCCACTCACGGGACTTTGAGTTTTCAACAGATCAGCAGCACAAATTCAAGAGCAAGGCCTCTCTTTATATAGGTAGAGGCATCTCGTTCAATCCGCGTGGATATAAATTCAAACTCCCGAATATCTTGGGTTTTCAAGATTTCTAAAATCTTGTTTCTCCTCTATTTCACGCGGCGTAACTCATTTTTAATTTCCTCTTTCATTCCTCCTCGTGCATGCGATTTAGAACGCATGCACGGCCTCTGTTTTGGCCATCCAATGCAAAACACGAACACCACATGGCCTCGGCAACTTCGTTTTTCCTCGGCCTTTTTAGAAATCCTCATTACCTTGCATGCATGCTTATTTTATTGCATGGTTAGGTTCAGTTGGGCCAGACGAACTCAATGGTGTCTTCATCTTCGTCGGAGGTGGCCGGAATCTCGAAATCATCCCTCGGATGGCGCCTGGTTCGTCGGAGGCTCGCGGGTGGCTTCGAGCGAGCTTAAGGTTGAGGACGGACGGGGAGCCGTCGGATCTGGCGATCAGATAATCTCGGATGGCCTGGATCTGAACGGGAGCGGCGAGATGCGATGAGCGGCGGAGATCGAGCGCGCGATGAGACGGACGGCTCAGATCTAATCTGCGGAGAAATTTTTCGTCCCAGATCGAATCGCCTCGCGGAATTTCCGCAGTTTATCAACCAGCCGCTCCCAGAGACGGCCAGTGGAATCTCCTCCCCTCTCGGTGCCGCCCCGCACCGAGTTCTTCTGCGGGCGCACTCTGCTCCCACTCCTGCCCCTCGGGCGCGCGCTATGCGCCCTCTATGCACACTGACACTCTTGGGGGTACGCTCCTACGCCCCTGCCGCGCTCCTTCTGGCGTTCCCTAGGCGCCCATGCGGTGTCCTTGGGTGCACCCTGCCACCCTGGCTTGCCCCACGGGTTCCCCCATGGGCGTGGTGCCCTAGCGCCCATGCATTGGGGTTTGAACCCTCAAGGTGCCTTGGCTGGCCATATTTTTTGGCAAAGGCATGAATAAGGACTTTGTCAAATACAAAGTTCTCCTATGAGTATAAGCCAAATGCCAATTCTAAATGCCAATCCATATTCCTCTAAGCCATTCCCCTCATCTATTCTTCTTCTTCATTATAATTCCTCCAATTCTCTTCAACATTTATTCATCACTTTGGAATGGAATTCCTGAAGGTTCTTCATCTTCAACCGAACTCCGGAATCAAAGATTTCTTCAATGTGCTTCATTGATCTAATCAGAGATCAATTGGATCAACTTCAAATTCACATGCACTAAGAGATATTGCATGGTCTTCATTAATGCACATCATCCACTCAGTGATTGTGGATGGATCATCTTCATCTCCTCATGCATTGTTATGACAATGCATGGTCTTCAAACATTGTTGTGACATTGTATCCAGTTGATACAAGTTCTTGGAACTTTAATAACAGCTCAACAATCGTCTGATTTAATGATGATACTCCATCATCATCCATTCTTCAAGTGGTGTAACTTAGTATCATCTTGATACAAGTATTGAAACATTAAGATCAGTTCTTCAATCGTCTGATATTCATAGAGAATGTTTCAACCACAACATCCTATGTCACTTAGTGAATCTCCTATGTGACATGTCTCTAAGTACCATGGCCATTCTCCTTCATCACCAACACCATCACATCCTTTGTCATTCACATCTTGACATTCCTTGACATCCATTCATTCCATGACAACATCATGCCTCATTGACAACAAATGCAACACAGTGCATTTCAATCTCCCCCTTTGTATTTGTTGTCAATACACTACTTCTGCACATATGAATGGGTCAATATGTGTGCCAATATTTCTCCCCCTTATTGGAAATCAAATGCAAAGGTGTGGTGTGGTTCTCTTCAAAAATATCTCTTCCTCACTTCGAATAGCATCTTCTTGTAAAGCACTAAGAGAGGGATGATTTCAC
Source organism: Viscum album (assembly GCA_963277665.1). Taxonomy (NCBI): domain Eukaryota; kingdom Viridiplantae; phylum Streptophyta; class Magnoliopsida; order Santalales; family Viscaceae; genus Viscum; species Viscum album. The sequence goes on from OY728166.1 coordinate 533,106,104, forward strand.
ATGTTCTTCTTTAGCAAAGAACCTTTAGTTGATCAACTCTAAGTCTACTTGGGCTAACCCGGTGTAGAAAACAAGAGTGATGTAACCAAGGTACTCAATGCTGTCCAACATTCACTATACATGTGAGATCATGCTTCAAGGGGCTTGAAATTTTTCAGATATAACAATGAATTTGCTAAATCCTGCACAACTTCACAAAACTCATTAGAAAGTTCAGGTGTAAAGATAAAGCTCCCCCTTTCATTCATTTGTCTTCAATCAATACTCCCCCTTAATTGTCATGATGAATACAATTAAGAAACAAGGGATGAAAGTAAGATTGGAACACCTTCAGCTTTTCTCAAGATGGTATTAAATCTTAAAATACCATCTTCTCCAGATTGGCTCCCCCTCATGGGGTGCACTCCGTTCTTTCCAAACCATCCTCCAGTTGAGAATGATCATCATCTTCAATTCCCTGCAATGTCAGCACATGTAAATACAAGTGATTAGGGAATAAGATGGAACCACCTTGGTTCATCAATGTGAACAACAAGGTTGAGAAGATTCTCTCAACCGAGATGTCCCATTTTCACCATTCTTCACACTTGCACATTTGATCTTCAATGATGTTTGTGCTGGTGTGGATCTCAACACCTCTTTAACTTCTTTATGTGTGACTCCTGTATTTCTAGGTGCCTTCTGAGCACTAGAGTCTCTTGGTGCAATCTTCATTCTTTTGAAGAATCCCTTCTGAGCTGGAATGAATATCATGCATTTATCACTAGTATGTCCAGCTTGATTGCACCTCACACACAGAACTTGATCTTCATGTGAAATCATTTTCTTTCCTTTTTCCTTAGCAATTGCCAGAACTTTATCTTCAGCTCTTTGTAGATCTTTGGCAAGTTGCAACTGATTAGGCCATATGACTAGTAAGTCACTTGGAAGTGTGGCCTCAGTTCTGGAAGTTCCACATGGTTCATTCGATGCTTTCAAGCTACCTTTCTTAGGCAACTTGTTTTCAACCAATCCCATCTGCTTCATCTGGATTGATTGTCTATTTGAGTCCAGTCTGCCTCTATTGAATTTCATGGCTTGTTTACAAAGATCCATGATATGTCCTTTCATTCCACAGTAGAAGCATGTTTTCTTGGTGGTCCTTTTGGATACATCACCCTTCTTGGATTTAGACTCCGAGGTCTTCTTTTCCTTTTTCAAAACCTTCTCGGGAGCATCTTCAACTTTCTTCCTGCTTACCAAGGATTATTTCTGAGCCAGGTTCTGTGATATTTTCTTCTTTTGAGCTCTGGATACAGTTGGAGATTGACATGTATCTTTTTGACCACTTTTGCAATCATCCCAGATGTTGTCAAGTAATCCAAATCTCTTTGCAGTAAACAGATGTCTCTGGACCTGTGGATGCTGCTTCTTTTCCTCTGGCTTGCTCCCCCTTGGCATGGGCTTCCTTTGTGCTTTGACATTTAGTGGATTGTACCAACAATCCTTTGCACAGTTCCCATACTTATTACAACACCAACATTGACCCACAAATCTTGACTTCTTCAGTCCTTCTGATTTTAGGGTACTTTTCTGGAGCTGCTGTGTTGTTTCAGGAGAGCTCTGCTTCTTCATTTTCTTCATCCATACTTGTTTGGAATTATTTTTCCATCCTGCAATTTTTGTGGAAACACAATTAGAAGCATTAGTACAATATGGGATGGATGGTACCTTTTTTAGAAGATTTTGCCCTTTCATTAGAGGATGTCTTTCTCTTAGAATCATCCTTCTCAAAGATCACTTGAGTAGCAACATTTCTTCTTTCAGCTGACTGGGAGGCTTCAGCTTTGGGTGATTGCAGATTTTTCAATATCACCTCCAGTTCTAAGCATTTCATATTGAGGGAGTTCTTCTCATCCTCAATAGTTCTTAGCCTTCCTTCCCATTTCTCTTCCAGCTGCTTTATCTGGTCTTCATGCACCTTATTCATTTCAAGCAACGAGTTTTCAAGCTCCTTCACCCTTTTTACTTTGTCTTCATGTTGAGAATCTTTAACAACCATTGATACTCTGTGTAATTTTTCAAGTGCACGGAAAACTTCATTGACCATTGTCTTAAAGAATTCTTTCTCATAAAGGCTTCTTTGCAATTCTTCAGTAGTGTCTTCATATCTTTCATTACAAAGGGAAACCGTTTCATCTTTAGCCTTCACCAGCTTTCTGAGAGTGTTGGTTATGCCAACCCTTTTTGCCAATTGGACTTCCAGAGAATTGGCTTCATCTTCTAGCTGTAATTTTTCTTCTTGAAGATCAAGGAGGCCTGTAGCTATACACATTGTCACTTCCTTGGGGACTGTCTTCTAAAGATATTTGATTGCATTTAGAAGATCATTTTTTCTTCCATATTCAGAACAGCTAGAGCAGGCTTCATCAGAAGAATGATAAAAGGAATTGTCATCTGATGTACCTTCACATTTCTTTCCCTAGAAGGAGTTTCTCTGATTGCAACAACCTTTTTCTTCATCTTCTTTGCCTGTTTCTTCATTCTGTTTTTTAGAGTCTTGGCAGATATCTCCATTTGAGGCTGTTCTTTCATTTCCTCAAATATTCACTTTATAAAGACTCCCTTGGATCTTTTTAGATGTAACCTCGCTCTGATACCAATTGAAGTTCCCAGATCAGTGTGAATCACTGAGAGTGGGAGGGGGTGAATCAGTGATCCCTTAAAACTTTTTACTAATTGATTCCTTATCAATTAAACCTCTATGGCTGGTTAAAGCCTCGATCCACTCTTCTTGTATCTCTCACCTTTCCACGAATGATGCAGTAAATGTAAAGGCACAGGACACAAGGATTTACAAGGTTCGGCACCAAAGGCATACGTCCTTGCCATGTTGGTTATACACCCCAACATGGTTTCTCCATTATAATCGGTTAGTATTACAATGGTCGATACAGAGTCCCACTGTATCTCTCCTGAGTCCCACAGGAGGGTCTTTATACTGCGTCCCACAGTGTTACCAGAGTCCCACTGGCCTGCTCGAGAATCCCACTGAAGACTTCTTCCACCCTGAGTCTCACAGGGGGCTTCTCCTGGCTCCTCGAATCACACGAGTAGCTCTTCATCACTTTATGCTTCTTCAAGTATCTTCAGCAGTCTGGGATAAAGACTGTTGGCCTTGCTCTGTACCTCTGATCATTTGAGTTGATCAGGTATTCTCGTCTTGCTCAGGCTTAATATCCTTCTTATAAGGATGACCTGGCCTTCTCTCTTCAAGAAACTTCAACAACCTCTGAGAAGTTTTGATGGTCTTGCTCACCAACTTCTGATCACTTCTGTTGATCAGGCTCTTCTCAATTACTGAAAACTCAGACAACTGATATCTCTATCTTCAGTCTGGATTCAGTCTGACTTCACATCAACTTCATGCACTAAGTGCATGGCATCTCTGCCTCTTCATGAACTGACTGCATGGCTTCTCAATATCTTCAAGATCTCCTGGTCTTGGACTCCTCAAATGCACACAACCTAATTTATCTTTGTTCACGTGTTCACATTCATGCATGCATGCATGCACTCTCCTCTTTCCCCTCTTGGTGCAATAAACCCTCAAAGGGTGTAGTCACTTTAAGAACACACCTTTTCTTCTTTTCCTTCACACGATTAATTCCTTTTGATTACACACATAAATGTGTGTTATACGTTGTGTGAGTCCTCCTCTTCTTCTTCTAGGTGAACACACTTTTAGTGCACACACTAGGTTCGGCCACTTTGTTGTTTTGCACACACAACTTGTTCTTTGATTTGCACACACACAATGAGTGTATATTTGGCCTCCACTCTTTTTGCACACCCCTAAGCTATGACTCGGCCTTCCTTTATTCTTTGTGCACACAAACCACAAAGCCTCCTTCTTTTCTTTTTGCACACACTTGTTTCACTTTAGCACACACATGAGCTTGGCCTCCTCTTCTTGCACACCCCAAAGGCTACTGCCTCTTCTTCAAATGCACACACAAAGTGTGTTCTTCAATTTGGCACAACCACAAGGTATGGCCTCGGGTTCTCCTTGCACACACAAAACCGTAGGGTCCTCTTACTCCATTTGCACACACACTGCCACGGCCCTTTTATTATTTTGTTAAGCACACACGGCCTCGGGACTTCACTTCTTCTTCAAGGCGCGCAAGGTGTGAGTTCACCTCGGGTGTAGCTGGCCGCGCAAAGGTTCTGTCACACAAGCTCCTCAAAGGTGCAAAGAACCTCGGCCGCGCAAGCCTCAACAAACCACGAGGGCGCACAAGATGCTTGCGCCTCGGGTCATTCTGCCGTGCAAGGGATAGGCGCGCAAGGATCTCCTCCTCTTCCTTCTTATTGTCACGCAAAGAGGTAGCGCGCAAGGGACTCAGACACGCAAGTGGTATTTGTGCGGTGGCTTCAAAACTTCGCGAGGCACATATGCCACTCATGGGACTTCGAGTTTTCAACAGATCAGCAGCACAAATTCAAGATCAAGGCCTCTCTTTATATAGGCAGAGGCGTCTCGTTCAATCCGTGTGGATATAAATTCAAACTCCCGAATATCTCGGGTTTTCAAGATTTCTAAAATCTTGTTTCTCCTCTGTTTCACGCGGCTTAACTCATTTTTAATTTCCTCTTTCATTCCTCCTCGTGCATGCGATTTAGAACGCATGCATGACCTCTGTTTTGGCCATCCCATGCAAAACACGAACACCACATGGCCTCGGCAACTTCGTTTTGCCTCGTCCTTTTTCGAAATCCTCATTACCTTGCATGCATGCTTATTTTATTGCATGGTTAGGTTCAGTTGGGCCAGACGAACTCAATGGTGTCTTCATCTTCGTCGGAGGTGGCCGGAATCTCGAAATCATCCCTCGGATGGCGCCTGGTTCGTCGGAGGCTCGCGGGTGGCTTCGAGCAAGCTTAAGGTTGAGGACGGACGGGGAGCCATCGGATCAGGCGATCAGATAATCTCGGACGGCCTAGATCTGAACGGGAGCAGCGAGATGCGATGAGCGGCGGAGATCGAGCGTGCGATGAGACGGACGGCTCAGATCTGATCCGCGGCGAAATTTTTCATCCCACATCGAATCGCCTCGCGGAATTTCCGCGGTTTATCAACCAGCCGCTCCCAGAGACGGCTAGTTGAATCTCCTCCCCACTCGGTGCCGCCCCGCACCGAGTTCTTCTGCGGGCGCGCTCTGCGCCCACTCCTGCCTCTCGGGCGCGCGCTATGCGCCCTCTATGCACACTGAAACTCTTGGGGGTACGCTCCTATGCCCCTTCCGCGCTCCTTCTGGCGTGCCCCAGGCGCCCATGCGGTGTCCTTGGGTGCGGCCTGCCGCCCTGGCTTGCCCCACGGGTTCCCCCATGGGCTTGGTGCCCTAGCACCCATGCCTTGGGGTTAGAACCCTCAAGGTGCCTTGGTTGGCCATATTTTTTGGCAAAGGCATGAATAAGGACTTTGTCAAATACAAAGTTCTCCTATGAGTATAAGCCAAATTCCAATTCTAAATGCTAAGCCATATTCCTCTAATCCATTCCCCTCATCTATTCTTCTTCTTCATTATAATTCCTCCAATTCTCTTCAACATTTATTAATCACTTTGGAATGGAATTCCTGAAGGTTCTTCATCTTCAACCGAACTCCTGAATCAAAGATTTCTTCAATGTGCTTCATTGATCTAATCAGAGATCAATTGGATCAACTTCAAATTCACATGCACTAAGATATAGTGCATGGTATTCATTAATTCACATCATCCACTCAGTGATGGTGGATGGATCATCTTCATCTCCTCATGCATTGTTATGACAATGCATGGTCTTCAAACATTTTTGTGACATTGTATCCAGTTGATACAAGTTCTTGGAACTTTAAGAACAGCTCAACAATCATCTGATTTAATGATGATACTCCATCATCATCCATTCTTCAAGTGGTGTAACTTAGTATCATCTTGATACAAGTATTGAAACATTAAGATCAGTTCTTCAATCGTCTGATATTCATAGAGAATGTTTCAACCACAACATCCTATGTCACTTAGTGAATCTCCTAAGTGACATGTCTCTAAGTACCATGGCCATTCTCCTTCATCACCAACACCATCACATCCTTTGTCATTCACATCTTGACATTCCTTGACATCCATTCATTCCATGACAACATCATGCCTCATTGAAAACAAATGCAACACATTGCATTTCAAAATGAAATTTTAATAATATGTGGATAATTTTCATTAAATAAATTTATAACTTTTTATAAAAAATTTCAACCAATAAATTATTCTTTAAAGAATTCATTAACTAGACATGAGTCGAACACCTCTCCATGTATAATATATTTCTCAACTAACATTAATAATAAACCGATTTTTGGTGGTCTTGATTTCCATCGACCACTACTCTTCTTTTTATTCTTCTCATTCATCATGAAAATGATTGATATTGAGAGAAGGAAACAACAATGAAGAATGACTAGTACATTGGTTTCTATATGGGAAGTGGGTGTGAGGTTATTGGAATTTAGTGAGTTTTTTGGATGAGGTTTTTGTATCAAGGTTGATAGTGATGAATGAGACAATGAAAAGTCAGAAACCAATTACATGAGGGATAAAAATGGCATTGAAGGACATCAGGATTAGTAGGCATCTACAAAAATGATATATATTGAGGTGATAGTGACATTAATAGAATGAAATTTAAAACTTATTAGTTTTGGAGTTTTTATTTTTTTTGTCTACACAGAATGAATTCTCTGGGTCACTGGTTTTCTATATCTCTATGTGCTATTATACATCACCATAAATACTACACAATATGTCTTTGTGAGATAATTGTTTTGTATATCAATGACCGTGGAGAATAAGGGTCTTTCTTGAATAATATATCACATAACATGTGGCCTCTGGTTAGACTGTAGGTATCTTGGGTTTGTGTGTAATACTTGAGACCCTTTTGTTTCTTTAAAGTAACATATCATAGACTATAAAAAATTATCCTAATAAAGAGTCATTATTAATTTAATTTTTAAAATATTAATTTTATGAGTTTAAATTATCCAAACTAACATTATTTTTGAATTCATAATATAAAAAGAATTCCTTGTTTTCATTTTTTATCTTTTTAGGAACATGTCAATTTTTAGTCAAAAAATACAATTTTAAAAAAACATGTAGTTTGTTTGAGTTTATCATTGTATAGTAATGAACTATAATTTTTTTAAAAAATATTTTATGTAATAAAATATAAATAAATGGAATAAAAATAATATTATTCAAATATTATTTATACTTAAAAATCATATTTCCATCATTTTTAAAACTAATTTAAATGGTACATTAATAAATAACTACTTTCGATGTTTTCATTGAATCAATTTTTTTAAACGCATATTCTATTTTATCGTTAATTGAAATCCTCATATCATTTTTAATATTATAATTTATCAATAAATTTAATCAAAATTAGTATCCAATAAATTTTTATCTTATATAAAAATTTAAATCTTACTTACAATAATATTGGGAAAACAATTTTTACAATATTAAAGTGTTTTAATTTCAAAATTATATTCTCATTTATATAGAAATTTTAATAAATAAAATTATATTATAATTTTAAATTTGATTTATCAAATTTTTTAAATTTTTCAATATTATTCTTTTTATTTGAAATAATTAATAAGGATGGTAATTAATTACGAAGGTAAAAGTGAATTAGGATAAAACATTAAAGTTAAATAAAAAATAATAAAGGACTCACATATTTATTAAAATATAGTGGTCGAGGTGTGTCTTGACTGACAATAATGATCCTCAACTCTTTCTTCCATTTTGTTTCCATCAAACCATGAATAGTAACATAACATTATTGAAGAAAGGGTTACTCCGAAAATATCAATTCCCTGCACTTATTAAAGGGTAACCCTACAACCACTTTAAGGATAACCAATAATTATAATTTCTAATTGAATACATGATATTTTTATTCTTCTATAACTCCATAACAAATTAAAATCTTTTATTCACCATTAGTTAGCATAAGGCCTTCGTTTCTAAGGAGACTTAGAAGGAATATTCAACTCCCTGATGTGATTATTATCAAATACGTAACTTTAACCCTTAATTATATTAATTCATATTTAATATATAAAAACTAATAAATTGATATTTGTTTAATTTATAAACTTTAATTTACCTATATTAAGGGTATTATAATTTTTTTCTTTACCCCATCCATTATGAAAAACATAAGTTTTGTTTGTGTGTTGTGCAGACTACCAACACCATGATACAGTATGTATTGTTTTCCATAACTGCATCATAAGTGTCGATATAACGATTGTTTTAAAGGATAAATACGATTCTTATGATATCTTAATGGTTCTTTTATGAAATAATATATATCTGATTAATGATATGATCAACAAATGATTATCAATGATTTATTCATTTATAATAAGCATAATAAGAAGGTAACATTTTATTCAAATTGTTAAATACTTTTATATCCATTAACTCTTGTTATATTTCCTTTAAATACATATATATCACAATAGTAGAAACTAAATATTATCATTATGCCTATAGTATAATGATATTATAAGAAAACCACCTCGTAATCATTAATTAAAATGGTTTATGTTCATCTTTGGGTTAATTTGACCACATAATTGAACAATAATATGAATTTATACAATGAATGAATATTGGTAAATTGTTACTATTATAATATTATATAAATGGTTAAATAGTTTTTTTATTCTGGAGTTATTATATCAATATTAAATTAATTAATTATGAAAACACCTTTCAATCATCTAGAATCATCGAAATTTGTTTGTCATTAATTTCATAAATATTGATAAAGACTAAAAGACTAATTAATGGAATATTAAAAATCATAAATTATTATAAAATATAAAAATAAGTATATTTAATGAACTATTAATTATTAACTTTGTTATAATAAGGAACATGGACACTGGTATTATGAAACTAGTACAAACAATCAAAACTATAAACACCCGATATAGAAAATATGAATAATTCATACAAAGAATGGATACATATGAAGATCATGAATGAAAATGGATATGATAACTCTTATAAATTAAGTGTTTAAGGTAAATTTTTTTCAGATATAAAAGGTAATATTAAATTTTCTATATCCATTACTAAAGGTAAGGGTTCTTCATCTCAAATTCCTCTATTTGGAACATGTTTAGTATTATGCAGTTAATTTCCTTAACGTAGTGTAAATATTTAATATTTGAGATGTAATATCAAGAAATTAATATATTAATGGTATCTAAATATCAATTTTAATATATAAATTTCATTGTGTTTTAATTTAATTTCTACATATTTTGTATGTGGGGGTTTTCCATCTAAATTTTCATTCTTTTTGAATCATGTGATATTCACCATCTATTTATTTTAGTGTGGCATATACATATACCAAGAATAATTTTAAAATATTAACCATGGAATTTAAGGAAATATAAATATATATTTCTATCCCTCCATAAATATTCGTTTGATTCAAGTGTTTTTAAAAACATTGTAAAATTATGTCTTCTCTTGGATGGAAAACCCATCTGAGGTTTTAGTAAAGTAAAAGTATGTTTTATTTACTTGAAATTTTATTCTTATATGGATATTTGAAATTGGATGAAGAAATGGAATATATTTAGTGAGTATGGATACTGAAAAAATTTATGGTTGATCATTGACTCAATCATCACCCAGGTGCATGACTGGTGTGCCTATGATTGCACATCAGATGAGAAACTCTTGGGGGATGTGATCTGTTATATTCACACAATCCTAAAGAAACATAAAGATGTATTTTTTATACTATTACCTAATTCACCTACCAATTAAGAAATTTTAATCCAATTACTGTCTTCTTTTGATAACCAAATACTTTGAATCTACCCTCACCATTATAGTTCGTTGAGAAGGGTAATTCCTGTAACATTGAAAATACAGTCACATCATCTAAGTTGATTGTGGTATATTATCCTACACATTAAAATTATTCTATTTAATATGGAAGTATTTAATTTATTAAATTCTCGTTATATAGATATCCATGTTTTATTCAGTGATATGTTCCTTAGGGAATGATATTAAGAGTATTGATGACTCTTATAGAGAAAGAATTTAAAATAATTAGGTGATGGGTGGTTCTAAGAATAATATCACTACTTGATGTATTGATATGTATCATGAGACAAAATGGGTTTAGTTTTTTTGAATACCTATTCCCTTAATAGTTATATTCCATAGAATAATAGCTTGATATCATTATTTGATGTATTTATCCATGTTTTAATTTATTTTAATAGGTATTGCCTAACTGAAATTTTAGTTTATTTCATATACATGTTTTTCATTTTTTCCTTCCGTATCAGGTTTCACATGTTAATTTTATGAAATATTCTGTTGTATTCTCCTCTTTATTGAGTATCACTGATAACCCTTATTTTCTTTCTTTACACATGAATCCTAGAGTTGGACTATGTGTAATTTTCAATGATATGATATAAGGGATAATAATGCCATCATAATATGTTCATGTTTTATCTTCTATTTTGAAATTTAATGTATGAAGGCTTCTAATATTTCAAGGCTAATAAACTATTTCATACTTTTTAACTCTTTTATTAGGTACCAATAATGTAATATAACTTCTTAATCATCGTTTCTGATGTTTGGGATGTTACATTTAGTACCCTTTCATTATTAGTAAGAACCTAAGAGATTATATTTAGAGGAACAAATTGATATATCAAAATTACTGTGAAAACACCATGATATTTCTAGGAAACACTCTATAAAACATAACATTACTTTTATTTTTTTAATTTAATGTCATTTTATAATAATGTGTCTTCTATTGTAAGAGAGATGGAAACCAATAGGATGAACAAGAAACTTATCAACAACTATATTCAATGTAGGAATCATTATCCTAGGAAAGTAATTGAATAGGTAGGATAGAGTAACGAAATGATAACAATATTAGGGAGAATAACCATGTTTAAGACTAATAATCTCTCATATATAGATAAACATAGTGATCCACTACATTGTGTAACTATATTAGTCTATTACATAGAAAAAACCACCTCCAATAATATGTGAAACTAATATTCCATTGCTATTTGATAGATATATCATTTACCTAAAGACAATATTTCTTCCTTTGGGAAGTAGTGAAATGGAAAAATTCATCCTAGAGGTTTATCATTTGAAGGGACTTATTAATAAAGACACTTTATTGAATTCTCAATGGAACAAAATTGTATCGAGAAGTTCCAATTATGATGAATGGTGACACCCTAGTCACCATAATTTTTATTATATTGATAGTATATCTTGATATGATCCATTGTAGAGATTATCTTTTAAATTACAATCCAAAATTTATTTCCAAGAAAATAAAATTATGATTCAGGAATGTGAGGTGAAATATCTTATTTTTAGAGTAGAAACTTAATCATCTGAATCATTTATGAATACTTCCATTATAGTTATCCTTAAAGAAATTATTTGAATAAAGGTAGATCATGTATGATCAAGGGATAAGGATTATATCCTAAGAAAAAATATAAGTACATATGGTAAAAAAATAAATGATGTTTTTTGGGAATAATTGTATGGTCATCTACCAGAGCATAAGGTTGAGTTATCCATTGAACTCATTCCAAATTCAAGACCTATATCTAAAAATACCTATAGAATTGAACTAATGGATTAGGTGGAATATAATAAATATCTATAAGTGGTGAGTGATATGTGATCTATACACCCTATTATTTCACCATATGAACATTTATTTTATTCTTGGAAAAGAAGGATGGGTCAATTGGACTATACATCGATTATAGGGTGGTGAATTCCATTACAATAAAAAATTTATGCATTACCAAACATTAATGAAAAATTTTGTTAACTTATATGATAAAAATATTTTTGAAATATTTTTCTTCTCTCGAGCTATCATTAGTTAAGGGTGAATAATTATTACATACCAAATACAATATTTTGAATAAGATATGGACATTAGGAGTTTCTAATAATTCCCTTTTTTCTGACTAATATAGTTTTTTTCTTTATTGATCTAATTAAAATAGTATTGTAGGATTATATTGATAATGATTTTGTGGTACTCATTGATGATATCTTGATATAATTTAAAATATATGAATAGACTGATAGTCTTCTGAAAATAATTTTAGAGAATCTGACGAAAAATTATTTTTATGGCAATTATAGTAAGGGTTAATTTAGGCTCAATTATTTTCCACTTCATGGACTTATTATCTCTAGTTAAGGAATATATATTAACCATTTAAAGAATAAAGAAGTTATAAAATGTTTTACACTAACAGAAATAATAAAGATCTTAATTTTAATATGTTCAATATGTTACTGTCTGTGTTTTATTCAATATTTCACTTGTTTTTCTAACTCTTTTACCAAGACAACATGTAAATGTGTTATTTTTACATGGTTAATGGGATTTGTATAATGTTTTGAAGGAATGAAGAAAAACTTATTAATGAACATGGATTAACACTACCATAATGTAAATAAGTATTTATAATATATTGTGATTCATGATATAAAGTACTTGGACGTGTCCTTATGGATAATTATAGTTTGATTGCCTATGCATCGAGGAATTTGAAAATCCATGAATAGAACTATCCAAGTCATGACCTTGATATTGAATCTATAATGTTTTTTATAAAAATATATAGACAATACCTCTATGGATAATGAATTAATATATTTATATGGACCACAAGAGTTTTAATTTTATCATCTCCTAGAAGGAACTACACTTGAGCCAAATAAGATAAGGTCAATCATTTATTAATACACTATCACCCAAAAAAGGGAAACATGGTGCTTGACACATTATGTATGAGTGGCCATGGAGTTCTAACCCTAATAAGGATAAACATGCATACTTTATAACAAGGCCTATTAAATATTGATATGGTGATTTCTAGTAAATGGGAGCTATCAATCCATTTCCAGAAAATTGATAATCCATCTATAAAAAAAGGATTGAGATGTACAAGTTGGATGATGGGGATATTAAAAAGAATATTAGAGCAATAAATGCTGGAAAATTAATTTAATTCATCTATAGATATGGATTTTTTAATTTGGGGAAGAGGTTATGTGTTCTATGTGTACTAGAGTTGAAGATGGAACTGCTTGATGAAGCATATAGCGCAAACATATCTATACACCCTTGGATCACAAAGACGTAAAAGGATTTAAGAGAACTTTTCTTATAGGATATGATGATTTCTCCAACTATAACTATATATAAGTTGTACAATGTTATAATGGACTTTATCACAAGACTCCCAAATACTCGAAGAAGGCTATTGATTTATGGGACATCATTAAACATTGTACTGAGTCTTGTCATTTCTTCATGATAAGAGAAGAATTACCCATTGAGTTCCTTACATGGATATATATATATATATATAAATGAAATACTAAGTATACTCTATTTATATTACAAAATAATGAACATTGATTAACATTGATGTTATAGAATATTATTTAAAGGGATATTGGAACTAAGATACTTTTAAGTACCACATATTATCCCCAAACTGATGGGCATTAAAAAAAGGACTATCTTAAATTTGGAAATTATGCTAAGATCTTGTTCCCTTAAATTTTATGGAATTTGGAATCCGTATCTACAATTAGTGTAATTTTTATACAATAATAGCTTCAATGTGAGCACCCAGATGTAACCATATAAACAATTGAATGGAAAAAGAGGTCAAACTCTATCTTTATGGGAAGAAGATAAACAATGTTTGTTGGACTAAAACCTATAGAGGATATTACTATCAATGTACAGACTATTCAAGATAATATTAAATAATCCCAATGTAGATAAAAGACACATGCTGATAAACAAAAGAAAAAAATTATAATTTTATGTTGGGTATCATGTATTATTGAATATTTGACCATGCAATGGAGATGTGATATTTGGAAAAAGGGCGAAGTTAAGACTTAGGTAAATTAGAATTTATGAAATACTATAAGAAATTTGAGTTATATATTAAAAATTGGATATGCCTACCAACCTTTCAAAAGTACATGAGGTATTAAATTATTTATTACTAAGGAAATACATGTCAGATCCAATGCATGTTCTCAGATAAATGGGAATATATTCAAATATTGAATTATCTTATAATGGGTTGACTGCCCAGATTTTTGATACAAGAGAGAAAGTATTACAAAAACGTATAACTAAATTTTTGAATGTCTTATGGATAAATCACATATTATAAGTGGAACCATGGAATCTTGAATTATATACTAGGATAAAATACTAACATTTGATTAATAACTGATAAATAAACAATTTTTTAGTATGAAATTATTTAAAGGGGGAATGTAATACCCAAGACAATTCTATAGTAGGTAAACACCATATCCTAAACTATAATGTAATATTACATTTAAATTAAATTTATTCATGAACATATTTAAAATATTAATTTTATAATTTTAAATTGTCCAAAATATATTAATTTTATATTTCTTTCTATCAAAACTATCTTAGTATGAGTTTTTGAGATATTTTTGAAATGGTTGGTTTTCAAACGATTTTTTCCAAAAAAACATATAATTTTGATGACATTATAATCATATAATAATAAAATATAACTTTGAAAAAAAATTAGGTAATTGAATAAGAATTTAAGGATTACGAATATTCATTATCAAATTTTATTTGAAAATATAAATCCCATTATAAAAAATTTTAGACTAATTAAATTATTACATTAAAAAATAATTTATTTAATTTCGTGGAGTTAATTATTTTCATATAATATTTAGTTTTTTTCTTTTCCAAAAGGCCTAATATAGATTTTTATAATAAATCAATTAATGTAATTAAAATATGTATCCATTATAATTTTATCTTCTATGTAAATTTAAATAAAAAATTGTTATTTTTCTAAAAAAATATTTTTTACCTGATTAAAGTGTGTTTATTTTAAAATTATACTTCTAGACCAATATAATATTTATTTGATAACATAATTTTAAAATTTCAAATCATATGTATCATTTTCGGTAACACATTTAATCTCAATATTTTTCATTAAAATTAATTACTCATGATGAAAATTAATTGCCAAGGTAAAATTAAATTTGGGTAAAAGAAAAAAGATAAAAAAACAAAAAAAGGTAATTTTTCCCAAAAATGAGTGGTTTATGTGGTTTTCAACCACACACACTATTGTCACCTCTTTTTTCCATTTTGTGACATTTTACACTTTAAGAGTAACCATACAATATTTAACATGTTAGGGTTATTCTGAAAACCACCCTTCCCTTCACATTTAAAAGGGTAATAATCTAAATTTATTTGTCTAATGTATAATTATAATTCATATGTGAAAATATTATATTTTTTTACTCTTATAACCCTCTCCCACTGTTAAAAATCTTGCGGTTTCCTTTATTTTTCACAAGGACTTAATTTCAAGGGAGACTTCAAAGGAAAAGTCAAGTACCCAATGGGAGTATTATAAACTAGATATATTATCATCCTAATTATATTCATTAAAATTTTATATATTTACTATAAAAAATTATATTAATATCATTTATTTAATTTATTGTCATAATAATATTGTTTTTATAATTTTTTTCTTATACAACCTCTATTATGAAAAATAGAAATGTTTTTTTGTTCGTTGTGCAAACTATTGCCACCATGATGCCATAATTTCTTTTCTTTGAACCACATTATAGTTCTAGATATGAAGTTGGTATTAAATAAAAATATTATTTTTATTATATCATTGAGGTTTTCGTCGATAAATTATATATCCTATTAAATATATGATTAAAAAATGATCATCATTAATTTAATCATCCAAAATTAGCTTACATATAGGATAAACTTTTATTTAAAATGTGTAATATTTTCAAGTCCATTAATTCTTATTATAAATCCTTAAAATAGTTATATATCAAACTAAAAACACAAAATATTAGGATTATGCATTTGTTATAATGATATTCCATCAAAACCACCTCATAATCATTCAATAAATCAAGGGACATTCATGTTCGGGTCGGTTTAACTTTATAAATGAAAAAAGAATTGAATTTAAATCAGGAATTAATATTAGAACATAATTTATAGTATAATTTAATATTAATTTTTGAATAATTATGTTTCAGTTATAGATATATTATATCAATTTTTAATTTATTAATTAAAAAAAATACACTTTGATAGTCATGAATAACGGAAACATGCTTGTAATAGATATAATCATCAATGATAAAGACTAAAACACTCATTAAAACATCATAAATTATTTCTAAAAGTCAAAAATATTATATATAATGATCTATTAATGATTAAATTTTTAAGATGAATGAATACATACACCACTATTATGAAACTTGTACAAATGATCAAAAGTGTAAACACTTAATGTGAAAAATCAAAAGAATAAATTTAGAGAATGACTACTTAGGATGAGTATGAATGAAAATAAATATGATAATTATTATAAATTAATAAATTAATATATTTATTTATTTTATATATTGTATTAAAGTAGATTCATTATTTTTTGGACATTATGTAAGTGGTTCCGTTATAAATTTATTCTCTTTGATATATGTTTGGTATTACGGACATAATTTCCTTTATGTGATTTATATACCTCCTTTTTGAGAATTTATATCACAAAATTAATTTACTATTGGAATTTTAAGATGCTTTTTATTACATATATTTCATAAGGGTTTGATTTAATTTTTATACATTCCAAATGATGTGTTTTTTCTTCCAAATTTTCATTCCTTTGGACTCATGTCACATTGAATGCCTAATTATTTTTGTGTGATGCATAAATTTACATGGAAGAAATTGGCCGCATTACTCATGGAATTTAAGTTAATTAGAAATATATATTTTTATCCACCCCTAAAAATATTTTTTATTCATTAGTTACATAATCCATTCTAAAACATGATTTGTTTTGTAGTGGAGAAACTATCCTATGTTTTGGGAAGTAAAATTCTGTGTAATTTCCAATCAAATATATCCCAGTAGGGATACTATAATGTGGATTTGGTTTTGTTACAAATTAGAGTAGGGGAAACAACCATATAATTTGGTCTTGCAATTTGAAATTATTATCAACCAGATGCATGATGAGTGGGAATATGACTACACACTTGGAGAGAAACTCCCATGGTATGTGCTTTAGAATATTAGAACACATTTATTGAACCATGATGAAGGTATTTTCATAAAAGTTCCTTGGTCTCCTACCAATGAAAATTATTAAACCAAATTTATATACTCTATAGATAACCCAACACATCTAATGTATTATAACCCATATATTTCTTTGATAAGGGAACTATCTATAACACTGTTGATACCCCGCAGTGTATACATTGATTTTGATATGTTATCTTAGACACTAAGATAATTCTATTCAATTGGGAAGCTATTTATTTATCTATTTCTCATTAAATATATAGACATATTTTATTTAGTAAAAGGTTCCCTATAGAATGGTATGAAAGTTATTTATGTCACATATATGAAATACATTGGACTGAAAATGTTTATAGGTGGGGTACAAAATTATATATCCCCTCGATGCATTGACATGTATCATGGGAAAAAAAGGTTGGGTTTTGGTTTATACCTATTCCTATAACTGGAATGTATCATCAAATAAGGCCTTGATAGAATGTTTTTATTTCTTCTCTTATTCGTTCCATTTGTATGAGATCACCGATTATTTTAATCAATGTTTTAATTTATTCTCATGGATGCGTAATTCCCTCATTTTCTATTGATTATGAATTCATGTTATTCATTTTTTACCATATCACGTGTTTGATGTTAATGTTATGAAATATTCCCATGTATTCTAATCCTTAGTGATTATCTAATCTCTCACTAATTATTTTCTTATACCCAGGACACCAGGATGAGGCTTATGTGTAATTTTCAAGGATATTGTAGGGTCATGAAAAGATCACAAAGGGAAGAAAATAGTCCCACAATAACATTGAAGAAGGATGAAACAATTCTTACAAGTCTAGTAAAGTGATTGGACTCAAATTGAACTGAAAACTTTGAATGAAACTTGAAGGAATTTAATTTCTCAAAGAGTTTTAAGTGACCCATGTACCATCACCGAGAAGGGTCTATGGAAAACACAAACTGTGGACCACCTGTATGTGGAATGACCAAAAAGGCTCTAGTCCACAAAGTGATGGCCAACGAACTCAGAAATCCATGAATTGCATCGTCGAGGGAATCAATCACATGAATTCCATCTTCATAACGTCTAACAAACTCATCAGTCTGTGGATAAATTAAATTGGTAGGTTTCCACGAACCATGACTCATGAACCACAACCTCCACAAACCCTTGTTGACCAAATCTTTTTCAGATCAAGATATTTATTTATGGGCTTCCAAAAATGGTGTATTGTTCCCATAGATTCAATTTCCCAATTCTCAATAAAAGGATCGTAGAAGGATTTGAGAGGGGAAAGTTGATGAAATCACGGAGGAGCCCATATAAGTTGGAAGACAGAAATTAGAGGGGATTCAGGCTTCGATCTTGAATCATTATCTATGTCCAAATCGCAAACCATGTTTCCATATGTATAACCTTACTTGAACCATAAAAGGAGGGAACATAATAATAATGAGAAGACTACAGACCTAATTGGTATAATTGAGAACCAAACATTCCCTGCAGATGAACTCCTCACAAATGATAGGTTCTAGGACCGTCTATGAAAATAGTGTTCCGCGCAGTGTATCACTATGCAGATTGAGTTCGACGCTGAATAATGCATCAGTACAATGATGGAACCTAAAGTGGAATGGTATACCGCATTCAGGATCACATACCACTGTGGTTCGTAGAGGTCTATTCACAAGCATGCACAATACTTCAGTATGCAGATGAACCCTCTACCCACATACCAATATGGTATATGGAGGTCCCCCTACCCCTCCTCAGAAAAACGTTCATGGAATGGGGAGTCTTTGGGTGCTCTTTCCACCAGCTCCAATCTTTCCCCTATTTTACCATCCATTTCTCCATAGCCCTTCTATGAACTAGTCCTTAGACATCAGGGAAAAGCCTCCTATATTTCCAATGGACCCTTACGATCAGATCACCTGGCACATAAGTTTGCCCCTTTGAGTCTATATACCCATGGTAAGCAGAGTCATCTATGCTCTCCCCACAACGGTTCAGACTGGAGGGATGTATGTATGTATACATTCCCATAGTAACCTAGAGTACAACATTGAGATGATAACATGAACCTCCCCATTTTAGGTATTAATTCCAATCCCATTCTTTTTCATCCATTGAAGAAATGATTTTGATCAATGGAATCATGTTTTCTTCTCCTTTTGAAGAGAGGCAACATACCTCCCCTTTCTGAGAACACGTTTTGAAGCACCACCACTGATGTAAGTCCATAATCTATTAAGGGCCGAGCCACTTAACCTTCAATATCATCCCACATTGAAGGGTTCATTTCCATGCACCCTCTTCGCTATCCACCTCATCCTCTACCACTATAGGCCCGCCCTCTCCCATCAGCAGGGGATGAGGTGTGTGTTTTGTTGGATCACTCACATCCTCTTGTTTCTCACACCGAGTATGACTGACGTGGGCTAAAAGACATCTGATAGTCCCAAAGTCAACACAAACAACCCATCTTGAACTATGAGAACTCAGATTCATGTTCAAAAAAGGAGACATAGGATACCTTCTTGAAGACCCAAGAATAAAAGGGTTCCCTTCCAAAAGGGTTCGCCCAATCATGTTTCTTCAAATGGGATGCTCCCATGCGTAAGCCCCAAGTTTCATGGACTACGTGGGTTCTGCTTCCTCTCCCAAGGATATGTATGGAGCCCATCATATGGGTCTGATACCAATATTTTTCCACCTTATGTCCCCCTGGATGATGATAAACTACAAAGCGCCTTATTACATGGATTAAGTTATCATTGCCTCTTTAGCATAAAATTCATGTATGCCTTTGATGATCTTGTGAACTAGGGGTAGCCCATAGAAACCCTCTTTGTGAAAGAATAAAGGATTCACAGACATATGATCACAATATAAATCAATAAGGAGTCCCAATCTAAGAAATAATCCACCCCAGGGGTGCGATGAGCCCAAACTCCCATCCCCTCGACCAATGGAGTCTTTAAGTGACGTTGGCCCAATCATCATCCAACGAGTGCCTACCTTTGGAAATAAGGTCCATGAATCATGGATATAAAGATCATTGGGTGTTTCTAGATACACGGATAAACCCATTAGAGACCATTTGAGGATGTAATATACAAAGAGGACTGATTGCAAAAATACATGACCCCTTGAAATTTCCCATTGGGACCATTTCGTTGTGGCACCTCCTTCGCAATAAAAAAGGGATAAACATCCCAGTCCCTGTGGGGTCAATACAATCCCCCCTTAAAGGATAAATATGTGGATAGGGAAGAAAAAAATATAGAGATGTGAGTATTTCTATAATAATGAACAATTATTTTTGTTCGTCAGACCATTTTTCATTTCCCCCCACCACACACACACGTTGCCTGAGAGGAAAATAGAAATGGCAAACCTGACCTGAATCCCTCACCAAGGTGGCGGTCTTACCCCACTCAAGCCAATTCAAATCAAAACAAAAAAGGGGGAGGAGGACATCATGAATCATCAAATATGAATATGTTCGAGAGAATACTAATTTGAAGGGGTTTTTTTGTCTGTATATGTTATATATATATTGTAGGTTTCTGAAGATAATCCTTCAATCGAATTGACAACTTGACGACCAATACCGACATGTGCCTTAGTGATCCTGTAGGCGGCTGGGGTCCCAATGAGGAGAAGGACCCCCTCAGTAACCCATCATCTTAAACTCTATGTATCCAACATGATGATCAAAGAGTACCATCCCCAGAACGTGAAAAAAATTAACTCAATTATATTAGGGTGGAAGATAAATTCTATTCTAAAAACTTCATCTCAACAGTACAAGGGTCCTACTCACTATCACTTACCAGAGAGCATCACCGCCGACACATGGCGACCAAGTCTCCTCACGCTAAAGAGGACTTTATGAAAAGAGAACCTATTGAAGTCCAAAATACTAGTGCCCCTATGGATACCATCCAATGGTGGAAAATATAGAATTAAATATATACTATCAGCCCAGTTCTTGAGGAACAACTCCACCGTACAGACACATACGCATTCAATGGGAAGACATACTACTCTTCCCCCCCTCCACTTAAGGCCAACACAAAAATAGGGTGAAAAAATACGAGCATGTGGACATTCCTACTAGTTTCAAATCCACCTGTGAAGACACATTAGGAAATTAATAGTAAATTTAGATATCTATCAATGCACAAGAATCTTTTCATCCAAATATGATGACAACCAGCTACACGAAGGCATGAATACCAGCTGATGCATATCAAGCCCGTCATCCAAATAGGGAAGACAGAAAATATAACCAAATTCAAATTCATTCAGATTCATAAAAATCCCATGAGAAAAATACAATAGAAATAATATAGATTAAAATCCCCACTCATGAATATGAAACCCACTAGTCAAATTCTGTGGCAATCCGAGAAGACCACCGATGGTAGACTCATTCCTCTAGCCTAGAAGAGAAGAATTGATAGCATATTGTTGTAACCCGTGGGAGACCGGAGTGGGAATAAACTATTTCTCTTACAACGGAATGGTAATTCATACCCATTCAAGTAAAATATGTATCTCATCACATATTAGAAATGATATAAGATCATATGTCAATTACATGCAATTTCCTCCAAACATGCCAAGATAACATCACATCAATGGAAAAGGTGAGAAACTAGGCTATTGACTAGGTTTCCTCAAACAGAATGACTTACTCACAAAAAGGGTTAGTCGCTCTAGATTTGTGAAGAGTCCCTACTCCAGTCTAGGAGGGTAGATTGAAATATCTATTAATTCAAGGACAACTAGATCAGGAACAAATAGTCATTCCAACTAGGGGACGCTGGTCAAAAGTGGTGGTTGTTCCAGGGAAAGCATATATCCCTGACAAAACTCAAGATGCCTGTCATCATATCTTGGCAGCATCAGAGGACCCAAAAATATAGGGACCTATATATGGATCCCTTTATCGACAACATACAACCCCAATTACCCACAAGAGAGTGCCCAAAAATGATATGCTCAAAGGCAACTGGAAAATTAAGAGAACATACATGATCCTATTCTGATGGAAGATAAGGTTCGTGACACCCTCAAACTTATATCACTAAAGGATAAAAAATTAGTGAATTGATTAAAAAATTATGGAAGTGGTAGTAGCAGTTGCGAAGGCCATCCCCATAATGCCACTACCAGCAGCCCTGAAGGTCCTCCCCAAACCATCCATGGGGTCTTACTCTATGGGCCAAGAATGATCGATCATGAGAGTCTATATCTTAATGTGTGTCAGGGCAGACCTCCCATTTACCTGATGATTAGACAGTAATAAGGTCCCCCCCTTGTTTTTATCCATCCCAATGGTCCTCCCTAGGGTATACACTATAAATATGTTTCTTCCTATAGTAAGACATCGAGTCATGATTGTAGTCCTCACTATGATGGATGTCATTGTGGTGGCCCTCCCTGTAATGGTAGTTCTTGTGAAGGCCCTCCCCATATATCATCAAGTAACTATATGGTCCTCCCCTAATTAAATTACATCTTGATGACCCTCCCCAGGATATACACTGAATAATTTTTACCTGTAGCCAGGTATCAATAAGTGACTGTAGTCGTCGCCAAAATATAATTCACTGAGAAGGTCCTCCCATTAGTGACATCAAGAAGAAAGAAGGTCCTCCCCCTACATTATCTCATCCTGATGGTCCTTCTTAGGGTATTAATATTGAATACATTCTCCATATTTAGTCATCCAGTTTCAATGGTATCCCTCACCATTACAACATCGATTGTGAAGGCCCTCCCCGAAATCAAAATTCACACTGGAAAGAATGACCTATCCATTCAGTGATAAATGTGAGAATTCCCTCTTATGCTAGGGTGCTTAGAAAGACGGAGTAGAACATATTGAACACTCCATATATTATGAGTTATATCCTTTCTCAACCAGAGGATGGTCCGAGGACACACTCATCTTATGAGCCACCCCTTACTATTTACATATCAATGAGGCTCCCACCATCCTGACTACTTGGAATGAAAATAATAAAAAGTAGTCAAGTTGGGCATATCAAGTACACGAATCCCTAGAAGAACAACAGTAGGATATGTTTCTCGTGAGAAGGAAACTAGCTAAGGATAATATACCAGTGATGTATGGGCCTACAAACACTTCTCACTTCAACATACCAAGGGAGCTTTTTGAGGAATGTATGCATGACATTCGCCTCAATATGTGGATGACTCTTCGCAAGATTAAAGAAATGTTCTTTCCCTACAAAGATTATGCAGAACATGTCAACATGTTAGGGGATATTCACTATCTAAGCGACCTTAAAGCCATACCATCTGCACAAAATCCATGATCATAAATGAGAATGAAAAACCACAAACCCGCTTTCCTTCATGCACTGCACAAGTTTCATTTCCATATTGGGGATTCCTCGACTAGAGTTCATATTCAGGGATAGGGAGAACATGGAGCTCTACATTTCACAACATGTCCTATCTAGAAAACCACATTTGAAATCATATCGTACAAAGTCATTACCCAAAGATAGAAATCAAATGAAATCACTACTCTTGAAAGATGGAATACTCAATATAAACCAGCCCATAGCATGTCTCAAAACAATCATACCTTAGAAGATCAAGCCATCAAAAATATTCTAAGCCAGGAAGCAAAGAATTTATAGTAGGATTCCCACCTAAGGGAAGCGAACCATGAGCTAGTAATCATTCAATAAAAATACCATAAATCACATGTGAGTCCAGCGATGTACTAAACTCACTCCTGCGTGAGAATGCATGAAATCAAAAAGGTTGAAATACCAATGGACACTACCTCAATTTAGTAAAAACCCTATCCATGAATCCTAGGAGAATTATTAACTCAAAATTCATCCATAATACCATCAAATACATGCTGTAAAGAAAAAAAAGGAAGAGTGAGAGCAACCTCATCCCACGGGGATGGGGGCATTTTTACCTCAAGATCTCACACAATGGACATCTGTCTTCTCCCATCTGGGATGTATGATAAATAGAGAGGTCATTCGTTCAACCTCATCTCATGGCTCATACCCTCTGAGATGAAGGCACATTATGAGGTCAGATCAGGGCTCCCTTTGGGTCAATTTTCACCAAAAAACCCATAGAATACCACATAATGGGGGGAGAAATTCCAAAAAAGGATGTTGAATGGATTCCTACCATTCAACACTGAGTACACCACCCCTAATATGGTATGAATCAATGAAAATGGTAAACATCAACCACACTAATCTCACAATAATTATACAAAGGGAGACGATGTAGGAGAAGATAGTTCCCTCCCTGAGGCATGCCACAATGAGCCTGATGGTGTGCATACCTAGAACTAAAGATCAGTAAAAACATTAGGCCCCCCATCTATTAATATGACATTGCCTCCCTTGAAAATCCCCTACAAGGAGTGGAATACATCCCAGGTCATTTATGACACTCCTCATCACCCCTGAGAATGTGTCATTAACCCTTGAGGAAATATTCAATAAGCTGGAGGAAGAAATGAAATCGTACAAGATAATTAATGTCAAGCTATGTTGACGGAGAAATATTTCTAGATGTGTTCACCATACTTCTTTTCAATAGGTATTCCCAGAAGAGGTTCCCCTACCATATGCACTCATCTCGGAAAATGAAGTCAATCTTGGATACCTGTCCAACCTGGAATCGAGACTGTCATACTACATAAATCTAGTCCTGGAAGGTCCTAAATTCATCCCTCCATTAGGGAAGAATCCAGAGAATATTCTGGAAAACCCGCAAAGGATACCCCTAGCTAGGTATCCATCCCAAATTCCACCAGCACTGTCACATCCATCATTAACCACTACTGCACCCGCCCAAGCTCATGTTCAGCAGGATATGCATCAAGGGATCCTGAATACCATCGAGCAACTAACAACTAAACTATAATCTATAAAGTGGAGGCACACTCTGATAAAAATAGAGTGAAAATACAAACCTGATTGGGTGAGCAACATTCTTCCACCCCCAAACATTATAAACCTGTATTCAATGGATCGGGGGACCCGAAATAGAATCTAATGCACTATTCCTCTTACAGTAATCCCATGATGGGAACTCCAGAGTAGAAAGTAGTGGTAAAACTCAGGTACATCATGTGAATTCTACATGATTCAGCCTTCATGTGGTATACTAGCTTTCCAGCTAACTCAATCACAAACTGGGAGGACTTATGGCGATAGATTCTCTTCCATTTCAGTTCATAATTGCCTTTGATGATGCTCAGTGTTCTCATGAACCACTGTAACGCCCCGACCCTAGTTACCCAGAGTCGGTGCATTATTACATAACATTGGCATGATCACAAGAAAGATCAAATCTCGAAATACCGATTGGTTTAGTAGCCTTGGAAACACTAGATATATTCATAAGTTTTACATTACATCATTAAACAAAAAACTACTACAACAAAAAATTGTCTCCATAATCCACACTCATATCCCCACATAATATCCCTGCAGGTCATTCGTAACTTACTTCTTCACTTCCTGGGAAAAATAAAACATAGAAAAGGGGTGAGCTCAAATGCCCAGTAAGGATAACAATATAGCGGAAACTTTCATAAATAAGAATAAACTTTTAAGGCAATGTATAACTAAAACAAAAGCCTTTCAAACATGAACTTTCAACATGGTATGGCATAAATAAAATGAAACAATTCCATTTACTTATTCACATGGATATTCTACTAATCAAATAATCACATGCAAAAATCAATAACCACTTTCATAATGTTGGAATGCATAATGCCAGACTATCATAACCACATAGTCAAGGCCTCGTGCCAAGACTACAAATAAGATTTTGTCAAGGCCTTGTGCCAAGACACTAGTTTGTCTCATGAGACCTACCGATGCATCGAGGAGCTATAGAGGGCTCCACCCGTCACATATTAAGTCCAATGCATTCCCATATGAAAATGTTTAAACATAACATAAAAATTCGTATTAAAACTAGCATACGAAATGTCAATAATTTCACCATAAACTATGAATGGTATAAAAAATAGCACATCCACAGTCAAACATATCACAAAACCTTCAATACAATATAGAAGTTTTGTATCATAATAAATCAACTTCAAATAAGCGTAAAATCCGTCAAAGGATGTTGACCTAGATGAAATCAAAACACTTTTTAGAGAAATATCTCTTTCTATTTTTGAAATCATTTAAGAGACATATAAAATAAAAAATTTCCTTGAAAATATTCTTATAATATTGTAACGGAAGCTTTGATGATTTTATAACGGCGGAAAATAACCGCACCCGCCGTATAAGTTAAAAAAACATTCTTACCTTAATTCTGTCAAAAAGGTTAAAAAGGACCTTGTTTTGAAAACGACGGAAAGATTCCTTTATAAACCTCTTATAAAAAGTCAAAAAAGGGTATAAATGACTTTATCCCATATTCTTGTAAATAATAAATATGTGTTGAAATACATTTCGAAGAAACATGGATGTGGATGATAAAGAAATCCCAGTAGATTATTACGTATAAACAACCTCGGATAATGAAGAGATTGTGAAATAACCCTTACCAATTTGGTAACTTATGAAACATACAACCCATGAAAGAGGTATCATACAATTAATATGTAAATACACATAAATTAGTGTGTATTACACAAAGAATATAATTATGGGCAGTACATACACCACACAAAAGGTGATGGTGGCAATATGGCATGAATCTCACAGGAATAAAGAGTGAGATGAAAACCCCTTACCACGTTAATCAACTGAGTCGTATGGCCAAAAGTTAATAACCACCAAATGATTTATAGAATAACATGAATATAAAGAGAATCATGATAATATATATCAAATGGAAGTACACAATACACCACTTTCAATAATTTAGTGGCGAACAATGGAAATCTCACGGAATTGAATGTGAGATAAGAAAATCCCTTACCTTGTACTTTTCCTTGGTTGGGGTAGGTTAACCTCCTGTATAATGGTGAAATAATTGTTACTAAATTATACAAGATTCATATACATTAATATGATATCATATATGATCTTTTAATATCGATTTATAATAATATCTTAGTATTATCGTTGTTTCGGGTGTTAACTTACTTGTTTTCTTTTATATGTTTTGTTACGTAAGACATTTTTGTAAAGGATAGGTTGTATATTATTCATATCCAGAATGATATCAAGTCCTTAAACATCATTTTTAAATCATCAAATGATAATTATACTTGAATGGATACGATGGAGAATGAATCTCATCACGTTCGTGGAGACGGTAGTCCGTACGTACGCACGAGTGACAATATCATTCTTTCGATATTAAAATAATATATAAATGGTTGTTATATCATATATACAGAATCATTATCATGTTTTATTTATTATTTACATGAGTTACATATCATTATTATACCCATCCAAATAATAATATATTGAATAACAATTACACCATGACGTGGAGACGGTAAGCCGTACGTACGCACGTATGGTGACATGTTATTCAAAGGGTGGATAGAATACTGAATATGGTTGTACCATATTTATAATAACATCACAGTATATATATGATACTGGAGTTATTATTTTAGAATGGTAACAAAAAAGGAAGAAGAAGTGGAAGAAGAAATGAACTTGGAAAAGGGTGGTGAAATCATTACCTCTTCTTCGGGTTCTTCCTTTTGATTTGATCAAAAGGGCTCCTTAGGTTGGCTTTCTGATCAAACTAAGGCCTCTAGGTTGTAGTTAGGGATTTTGGGAGAGTAGTTGGGTAGAGTTTGGCCGAACCAAAAGGCTTTGAAGGTGTGAAGAAATGAGAAGGAGGAGTGCCCTTTTATAAGAGGGGTGAGGGGCACCTTTGGAAAAGCTAGAAATATTAATTTATAATAAATTCATATTCGGTTTCTAATGGCTCCAAAGTTGATTATTCAAAGGTTAAGGTGGGTATAGGTCTAAAACCACTCAACCAATATAATTTAGACAGGTTTGGGTACTTATATTAACCTTATCATTAAGTATTAACTCTAAGTTAATTAGTTTCACTTTTACAATGTCTCTTTGTATTTTTATATAATATGGTTAATAAACTTACTATATACATCCAAGATACCCCCAAGTGGTCCATTAATGATGAACCTATCATTATATAAGTCTCATGGCCGAACCTTAGATTTTTAGGAATTTAATATCAATTAATAATATAATATTTGTTTTAAGAACTCTTTTATGTCAATTTTGACACTATTCAATAGTTGATTTTTGTGAAACTCATAACAGATTGATTACTTCGAAAAAAGTCAATTAAATAAATTATAATATATCATATTATCCTAGAAAATTAGTTTAATTCATTAAAAGTTTCATATTATATTTATTTGGGTACTTATAATATCAATTATTTTAATTTTTCACTATTATAGTAATTACTGCATCATCATTGTGTCATAAATAAAATAAATTATTTAATGTATAAAAATTATAAATAAAATATAATTATGTAGGAAATCTTTTTATCTTTCTAATGAATATTTATAATCTAAACTCCAACATATATAACCCTATGTAACAATTGTTTTTCTAAAAGATATATGCTTGTGTCATTTTTGTATTCATTTTAACTTAATTAAAATAAAGTGTCATTATCACTTGCAAGTGGATCCATGGGGTCCCAAAATCGACCCAAAGATGTCCATGGTCGACCATGTATCAACCAATAGGGTTAAGACACGTTTTAGGGTAATTTAATATTACTATAATATTATTTTTTAACCCTTATTTACCGGATTTACCCTTAACCATGGTAAATAAAATATTTACCGCAGTAATTATTCAAAATGTCTAAAAATAAAAGTTACCTATTTACACAATTTGAACATCCTGATTCCAAATATGGAATCCATTTTCCTAAATTCAAAACACAGAAGTGGCAGAAATTAATTTAAAATTAATTCCCGCTGTCAAAACAAAAAGCGTGTTTTTAAGAGATAATAACTATCAAAAGATTGACACTTGTTTATGTTCGGTTTAATTGTAAAATTATGTCGAATGACAAACATTATATTAAATGGTAAAAATATATTCTAAATATACTTTAAAACTACTAAAATTCATAATTTATCATTATTAATTATTTTGATTAAAAAAGTTGTTTTTAATTAAAATTTAGTAATTCTCACTATTCATCAAAATATGAAAGTTATCCGAAATGTACCAAAATTTCACCTTAGGCTAAATTCGATATTCCGAATCCAAAAATGATGTCCATTTTGAAATATAAAATATATATAATTTCAAAAAGTAGGTATTAATATTCATAACGGCTAGTTTGATTGGTTATGGTGTGTTAGAACTCGGTGTTGTGTACAACACACGCTATCACATTATTCAAAGAGAAGCGTACCGTAGAAGCTTGGGGTGTTACATTCTCCCCTCCTTCAAATAATTTCGTCCTCAAAATTTCTAGAATACTTATCACATGAAAAGACTCGGGTGGTCATTCATCATAAGTTCCTCAGGTTCCCACGTTGCCTCTTCCATCTTACGGTTTCTCCACAAAACTTTTACCAGACGCGTCGTCCGGTTTCTCAGTACTTGTTCTCTCGTATGAAGAATACTAACGGTCTCTTCACAATTGGAAAGATCGGGTTCCAGTTCTAATTCCTCATAGGTGAGTACATGCGTTGGATCATGCATGTATTTCCTCAATAGAGATACGTGGAACACATCGTGAACTTTGGAGAGACTTGGCGGCATTGCCAATCGGTAAGCTACAACCCCAATTCGTTCTAGAATTTCGAAAGGTCCGATGTACCTGGGACTCAATTTACCTTTCTTACCAAAACGTATGACTCCCTTCCACGGAGATACCTTCAGGAAAACATGATCACCGACTTGAAATTCCAAATCCTTCCTTCGATTATTGGCATAGCTCTTCTGCCTACTTTGAGCTGCTTTGATGTGATTTTGGATTAATTTCACCTTTTCCACCGTTTCCTCCACCAGTTCTAGGCCTACAAGTTTTCTTTCACCAACGTCATCCCAACAGGTTGGTGTACGACATCTCTTTCCGTATAACGCTTCATATGGTGCCATCTGAATACTCGAATGGAAACTATTGTTATAGGAAAATTCTACCAGTGGTAAATATTGATCCCACATACCCTGAAAGTCAAGTGAGAAAGATCTCAACATGTCTTCTATGGTCTGAATAGTACGTTCTGATTGTCCATCTGTCTAAGGGTGGTAAGTAGTACTCAAATGAAGTTCAGTATCCAGGGATTTCTGAAGACTTTTCCAAAATCTTGAAGTAAAACGGGGATCACGATCAGAAACAATTGATAAGGGTACTCCATGAAGTCTCACAACTTCATTAATATATAGTCTTGCTAGACGTTCTAGGGGTAGATCTTCTCTTATAGCAAGAAAATGTGCTGACTTGGTAAGATGATCAACAATAACCCATATTGCATCATTCCTTCTAGGAGTCTTTGGTAGCCCCATGACAAAGCCCATCGTAATATTGTCCCATTTCCACTCCGGTATGGGAAGAGGTTGCATGAATCCTCCAGGCTGTTGCCTTCCAGCTTTCACTTGTTGACAAACCATACATCTTGACACAAAATCAACAATCTCCCTCTTCATGTTGTCCCACCAAAAATGTTCCTTCAAATCTCTATACATTTTGGTGCTCCCAGGGTGTATAGAGAAATTGGAACTATGAGCATCATCCATCAATTCCCTTTTTAGATCAGGTATATTGGGAACACAAAGTCTTTTCCCGAATTTCAAAATTCCATCTTCATACACAAAGTCTCTCAATCTCCCAACATTCACAGCTTTAATCTTTTTTTGGAATTCTTCTTCATCGGTCTGAGAACTCTTAATACTTTCTAGTAAAGATGGTTTGGCAACCATTTGAAAAAGAAATGATGTTTCGCCTTCCCTGGTTATTCCCATGTCCATATTTACTAGATCCATGAAAATTGGATCCCTTTCAATTCTCATATTGTTCAAAACTCCATGGTCTTTTCTACTCAAAGCATCTTCCACCTTGTTTGCCTTCCCCGGGTGGTAGTGTATCGTACAATCATAATCCTTGAGTAATTAAAGCCATCTCCTTTGCCTCATGTTGAGTTATTTTTGTGAGAAAATATACTTCAAACTCTAGTGATCAGTATAAATCTCACATTTTTCACCATAGAGGTAGTGCCTCCATATCTTCAAAGCAAAGATCACAGCTGCTAACTCGAGAACATGAGTAGGATAGTTTTGTTCATGAATTTTCAACTGTCGTGATGCATAGGCAATAACTCTATCATTCTGCATAAGGACACAACCAAGTCCTTTCTTCGATGCATCACTATAAATAACGAACCCATCATTCCCCGATGGTAGAGTCAGTATAGGAGCATTGACTAATCTTCTATTTAGTTCTTCGAAACATTCTTCACACTCTTTTGTCCAAACAAATTTAACCCCTTTACGTGTGAGCTTCGTTAATGGGTTAGCCAATCGGGCAAAATTCTGGACGAAACGTCGATAATAACCTGCCAAACCAATAAAACTGCGTACCTCAGTTATACTCGTAGGTGCTGGCCATTCTTGGATTGCCTTGGTCTTAGAAGGATCAACAGAGATTTCATCTTTAGAGACAATATGGCCAAGAAAAGAAATCTCTTGAATCCAGAATTCACACTTGCTAAACTTCCCATATAATTCATGCCTCCTCAGAGTCTTCAAGATAATGGGAAAGTGATTTTCATGATCTTCGTAGGTTTTGGAGTATACCAAGATATCATCAATAAATACCACCACAAATTCATCGAGATACTCCTTGAAAACTCTATTCATCAGATCCATGAATACAGAGGGTGCATTAGTCAATCCAAAAGGCATTACAGTAAACTCGTAATGCCCGTACCAGGTTCGAAATGCTGTCTTCGGAATGTCTTCCTTCTTCACACACAACTGATGGTATCCAGATCGAAGGTCAATCTTTGAAAAGTATTGAGATCCATGCAGTTGGTCAAATAAATCATCAATACGAGGTAGGGGATACTTGTTCTTTATCGTTATAGCATTGATCTCCCTGTAGTCGATACATAACCTCATAGATCCATCTTTCTTTTTAACAAAAAGAACAGGGGCTCCCCATGGAGAAACACTAGGGCGAATAAATCCCTTATTACTCAATTCCTATAGTTGTTTCTTTAGTTCGACTAACTCTATAGTGGCCATTCTATAAGGGGTCTTCGATATAGGCCTTGATCCAGGAATCAAATCAATGGAAAACTCAACTTCTCGTTCTGGAGGATGTCCAGGTAAATATTTCGGAAATACATCTACAAATTCTTTCACAACAGGTACATCCTCTATTTGAACATTCCTTTACTCACCGACAGTTATTTCATTCTCTTCCTCCCCAATAATTGAATTAAGTTGAGCTACTGGGGGTGGATCTAAATAAGAATTAGGTGGTGATGATTCTGCTCTAAAGATAAGGTGTTCCTTATCATTATCATCAAGAATCGTAACCTCTTTCTTCTTACAATAAATCTTCGCATCATAGTCCGAAAGCCAGTCCATACCGAGGGTTATATCAAACTCAATCATAGGTATGACGATGAGATCAGCAGATAAAGAAAATTTATGTGCTCTAATGGGGACTGATTCACAAACCTTTGTTGCAATGATACTTCCCTTAGGAGTTTTAACTGACAACTCCCTTATTAAATCAAATTGGAAATATCTAATTTTCTTAGCAAACTGGGAAGATATGAAACAATGTGATGATCCAGAGTCAAATAATGCATTTGTTAAACTTGAGGAAACCATTAAATTACCTGCCACCACGTCTTTTGGAGCTTCTACCTCTGCAGTAGTGATAGCATAAGCTTGGCCTTGATCCCTTGGCCTTTTCTGAGGTAAGTTCTCCTGACGCTTAGGACATGAATTTGCAAATTGCCCCATCTCCCTGCAATTGTAGCACTGAACGTTGGTAGCTTCCTTCTTCCCCTTGCAATCATGAGCTTGGTGGCCTTTTTCACCACACTTGTAACAGACTCCCATTCCCTTCAAGCAAGTACCAGGATGTTTCTTCCCGCATTTACCACAAGATGGATATTCAACCTTTCCCTTCTTCCGCTTATTTACATTCCCAAATTGATCAGCAGGTCTCTTCTTCTCTTTCTTTGCTTTAAAGTCATAAGACTTAGAGAATTCCTTTTCGGTCTTGACAGCACATGAGACAATGTCTTCGTACGATGAAAAGGATTGTGAGACTAATGCTCGACGGAGAAATGGTTTTAACCCATCAAAGAAACGATCAATCTTACTTCTTGGGTTGCGAATATAATATCCAGCATACCTCGCTAACCTTGTAAAGTTAGCCTCATACTTTGTGACATTCTCATCCTCCTTCTGTCTCAGACTCAGAAATTGCCTTTCCATATCTGCTCGATGGTCGCGAGGGAAGTATTTTTCTAAAAACAGATCTTTGAACTCCCTCCATTCCATATTTGATACTTCATCATCTTCCTTCATGTTCTGAATCAATGACCACCATTGATTAGCATCTCCAGTGAGGCGGTAAACTGCCATGATAACTTTTTCCCTTTCATTGCTCCCCAAAGCATGAAATATTTTCTCTAGGGAAAATATCCATTGCTCCGCTACTAAGGGATTTGTATTCCCATTGAACGTTGGTGGTTGTTGCCTCATGAATCGATCTAACATTGATCCTCCATGCTGCGGATCAGGGTGCTCCATACGGGTAAGGTTATTATTCATAACCTGAGTAAGTTTTCCCAGTATGGTGATTAGCTGATCAGCACCAGTTGCATCACCAGCCCCACTATAATTATCTTGACCAGGAGGGCAATCCATACATGGAGTGCGTGCATTGATACGGTTTCCATTTCTTCCACTAGGTGCCATTTCTAAACAATGGCATAAACTAGATCAGTTTATGAATAAAAATACATAATCCCATACTTATAAAACACTTAACATAAATTGAACTATTTATGGATATAATCCATAATCATAAAAATGTTTTCTTTGAGGAAGTATATACTCATAAACCCTTCATAATGATTTGTAAAGAAAATGAGAGTTATCCTAAGCATATCCCCCGGGAGTGTCGTAACCAAGAGTGCAGCAAGGCCTGTTGTCGTGCACCAGTTCCCGTTCGAGTCTAGCTCAAAGCGGTGTTTTCGGGTTTTACCCCTAGGTACATCTGTGCCAGAGCCGCCTCTACCTGCTCGTATCCAGACTGGGATGTATTGCTCGGAAAACTCACAAAATATCTACAATACCAAAATTCTAGGAAGTTCTTCTATACTAATCCTCAAAGTTCATCTTAGGTCTACGTGCTCTAATCAGAGTTTATCTAAATCTAGCTTCCAAGGTTTGTACTAAACTTACTCTGATACCAACTGTAACGCCCCAACCCTAGTTACCCAGAGTCGGTGCATTATTACAAAACATTGGCATGATCACAAGAAAGATCAAATCTCGAAAGACCGATTGGTTTAGTAGCCTTGGAAACACTAGATATATTCATAAGTTTTACATTACATCATTAAACGAAAAACTACTACACCAATATATTGTCTCCATAATCCACACTCATATCCCCACATAATATCCCTGCAGGTCATTCGTAACTTACTTCTTCACTTCCTGGGAAACATAAAACATAGAAAAGGGGTGAGCTCAAATGCCCAGTAAGGATAACAATATAGCGGAAACTTTCATAAATAAGAATAAACTTTTAAGGCAATGTATAACTAAAACAAAAGCCTTTCAAACATGAACTTTCAACATGGTATGACATAAATAAAATGAAATAATGCCATTTACTTATTCACATGGATATTCTACTAATCGAATAATCACATGCAAAAATCAATAACCACTTTCATAATGTTGGAATACATAATGCCAGACTATCATAACCACATAGTCAAGGCCTCGTGCCAAGACTACAAATAATATTTTGTCAAGGCCTTGTGCCCAGACACTAGTTTGTCTCATGATACCTACCAATGCATCGAGGAGCTATAGCGGGCTCCACCCGTCATATATTAAGTCCAATGCATTCCCATATGAAAAGGTTTAAACATAACATAAACATTCGTATTAAAACTAGCATACGAAATGTCAATAATTTCACCATAAACTATGAATGGTAAAAAAAATAGCACATCCACAGTCAAACATATCACAAAACCTTCAATACAATATAGAAGTTTTGTATCATAATAAATCAACTTCAAATAAGCGTAAAATCCGTCAAAGGATGTTGACATAGATGAAATCAAAACACTTTTTAGAGAAATATCTCTTTCTATTTTTGAAATCATTTAAGAGCCATATAAAATAAAACATTTTCTTGAAAATATTCTTATATGATTTTAAGGTAAGCTTTGATGATTTTATAATGGCGGAAAATAACCGCACTCGCCGTATAAGTTAAAAAAACATTCTTACCTTAATTCTGTCGAAAAGGTTAAAAAGGACCTTGTTTTGAAAACGACAGAAATATTCCTTTATAAACCTCTTATAAAAAGTCAAAAAAGGGTATAAATGACTTTAACCCATATTCTTGTAAATAATAAATATGTTTTGAAATACATTTCGAAGAAACATGGATGTGGATGATAAAGAAATCCCAGTAGATTATTACGTATAAACAACCTCGGATAATGAAGAGATTGTGAAATAACCCTTACCAATTTGGTAACTTATGAAACATACAACCCATGAAAGAGGTATCATACAATGAATATGTAAATACACATAAATTAGAGTGTATTACACAAAGAATATAATTATGAGCAGTACATACACCATACAAATGGTGATGGTGGCAATATGGCATGAATCTCACGGGAATAAGGAGTGAGATGAAAACCCCTTACCACGTTAATCAACTGAGTCGTATGGCCAAAAGTTAATAACCACCAAATGATTTACAGAATAACACGAATATAAAGAGAATCATGATAATATATATCAAATGGCAGTACACAATACACCACTTTCAATAATTTAGTGGTGAACAATGGAAATCTCACGGAATTGAATGTGAGATAAGAAAATCCCTTACCTTGTACTTTTCCTTGGTTGGGGTAGGTTAACCTCCTGTATAATGGTGAAATAATTGTTACTAAATTATACAAGAATCATATACATTAATATGATATCATATATGATCTTTTAATATCGATTTATAATAATATCTTAGTATTATCGTTGTTTCGGGTGTTAACTTACATGTTTTCTTTTATATGTTTTGTTACGTAAGACATTTTTGTAAAGGATAGGTTGTATATTATTCATATCCAGAATGATATCAAGTCCTTAAACATCATTTTTAAATCATCAAATGATAATTATACTTGAATGGATACGATGGAGAATGAATCTCATCGCATTCGTGGAGACGGTAGTCCTTACGTACGCACGAGCGACAATATCATTCTTTCGATATTAAAATAATATA
This sequence comes from Viscum album, assembly GCA_963277665.1. NCBI lineage: Eukaryota > Viridiplantae > Streptophyta > Magnoliopsida > Santalales > Viscaceae > Viscum > Viscum album. Next base: position 533,142,978 of record OY728166.1, read on the forward strand.
TAAATGATTGTTATATCCTATATACAGAATCATTATCATGTTTTATTTATTATTTACATGAGTTACATATCATTATTATACCAATCCAAATAATAATATATTGAATAACAATTACACCACGACGTGGAGACGGTAAGCCGTACGTACGCACGTATGGTGACATGTTATTCAAAGGGTGGATAGAATAATGAATATGGTTGTACCATATTTATAATAACATCACAGTATATATATGATACTGGATTTATTATTTTATAATGGTAACAACAAAGGAAGAAGAAGTGGAAGAAGAAATGAACTTGGAAAAGGGTGGTGAAATCATTACCTCTTCTTCGGGTTCTTCCTTTTGATTTGATCAAAAGGTCTCCTTAGGTTGTCTTTATGATCAAAATAAGGCCTCTATGTTGTATTGAGGGATGTTGGGAGAGTATTTGGGCAGAGTTTGGCCGAACCAAAGGGCTTTGAAGGTGTGAAGAAATGAGAAGGAGGAGTGCCCTTTATAAGAGGGGTGAGGGGCACCTTTGGAAAAGCTAGAAATATTAATTTATAATAAATTCATATTCGGTTTCTAATGGATCCAAAGTTGATTATTCAAAGGTTAAGGTGGGGATAGGTCTAAAAACACTCAAACAATAGAATTTAGATAGGTTTGGGTACTTATATTAACCTTATCTTTAAGTATTAACTCTAATTTAATTAGTTTCACTTTTACAATGTCTCTTTGTATTTTTATATAATATGGTTAATAAACTTACTATATACATCCAAGAGACCCCCAAGTGGTCCATTAATGATGAACCTATCATGATATAAGTCTCTTGGCCGAACCTTAGATTTTTAGGAATTTAATATCAATTAATAATATAATATTTGTTTTAAGAACTCTTTTATGTCAATTTTGACACTATTCAATAGTTGATTTTTGTGAAACTCATAAAAGATTGATTAATTCTAACAAAGTAAATTAAATCATTCCTAATATATCATATTATCCTATAAAATTAGTTTAATTAATTAAAAGTTTCATATTATATTTATTTGGGTATTTATAATATCAATTATTTTAATTTTCACTATTATAGTAATTACTGCATCATCATTGTGTCATACCTAAAATAAATTATTTAATGTCTAAAAATTATAAATAAAATATCATTATGTAGGAAATATTTTTATCTTTCTAATGAATATTTATAATCTAAAATCCAACATATATAACCCTATATAATAATTGTTTTTCTAAAAGATATATGCTTGTGTCATTTTTGTATTCATTTTAACTTTATTAAAATAAAGTGTCATTATCACTTACAAGTGGATCCATGGGGTCCCAAAATCGACCCAAAGATGTCCATGGTCGACCATGTATCAACAAATAGGGTTAAGACACGTTTTAGGGTAATTTAATATTATTATAATATTATTTTTTAACCCTTATTTACCGGATTTTCCCTTAACCATGGTAAATAAAATATTTACCGCAGTAATTATTCAAAATGTGTAAAAATAAAAGTTACCTATTTACAAAATTTGAACATCCTGATTCCAAATATGGAATCCATTTTCCTAAATTCAAAACACAGAATTGGCAGAAATTAATTTAAAATTAATTCCCGCTGTCAAAACAAAAAGCGTGTTTTTAAGAGATAATAACTATCAAAAGATTGACACTTGTTTATGTTCGGTTTAATTGTAAAATTATGTCGAATGACAAACATTATATTAAATGGTAAAAATATATTCTAAATATACTTTAAAACTACTAAAATTCAAAATTTATCATTATTAATTATTTTGATTTAAAAAGTTGTTTTTAATTAAAATTTAGTAATTCTCACTATTCATCAAAATATGAAAGTTATCCGAAATGTACCAAAATTTCACCTTAGGCTAAATTCGATATTCTGAATCCAAAAATGATGTCCATTTTGAAATATAAAATATATATAATTTCAAAAAGTAGGTTTTACTATTCATAACGGCTAGTTTGATTGGTTATGGTGTGTTAGAACTCGGTGTTGCGTACGACACATGCTATCACATTATTCAAAGAGAAGCGTACCGTAGAAGCTTGGGGTGTTACAACCACTAGAAGTGATATATTGAAATAGTTTTAGACATTATTTCTAGATTTAATGTACTAAATTATTCCATGAATTGGTTGCTCCCCCAAGATGAAATACTCAATATGTATATGGAAAACTTTCATGATGAATTGGGAACACCTCTCATCCCAATAAAGTACACAAGAGTGTTCTGAGATTTCTCTTCCATTTCACAAAGGATAGAAGAATCCATTTAGAGAACCAGTCTCATGTCCTGAGTGTCCCCATCATCCCTAGGAAAAAGAGTGGAAAATGCTGAAGTGGTTTATATGAAGCAAGCGACCCCATGAAAATATCTCATGTTAAAGGGACTACACCAAACCATGTGGTACCCTTATATGCCAATAGCTACCCCCACCTCATCAAGATGAGTGAAGAGGAGATGAAATAAATCAATTTGAGGAATAGAGAAATAAATTCTACCCATTATTAGATGACCAAGTCCACATCTACTTTATATCTACTATGAATTCCAACTTCCTCTGGCTACGAGAGCCAAAGAGATCCGATGAAGTGGGTATTAACGGCTATCCAAATTATTGTCCCTATAACCAAATATTGAGACAAATTCTATAGTAATGCTTCATCTTTAAGGATCTCTTGAAAAAGAGGATGAATTCTGGGACACTCAGGTTGGGTCCGCCGACAGTGCAAGTGGCGTATTTCTCCACCATAGACCCAAGGGAGGAAGTGGAATCTAATGCATTCACAATAAAAAAGAAGCAACAATTTGAAAATTTTAAGTCCCAAAAAACATTCAACTGATTTAATGGAATCCTCCAAGCATTGTTGAAAGAACCTATTGTGTCACTGATAGCTCTTGATGGAACACGACCATCATCCTCAGCACCACAATCCTCCAAGGGCTAGAATGGAAGAAAGAATGAGCAATAAGATGATATAACGCAAAATACAATTTCATTCTTTGATTATTTTTGAATTCATGCCGATATACTTAGTACAACAGGAGCCACCCCACCAAATGGTACAATGGGCGCCGCCCCGCCAAATGGTACAACGAGTACCGCACAACAAAATGGAACCATCAGGAGGAGACTGTCAGACAAAAACATTGTCAGATCAACAACTGATCATCATCTCCATTAAGATCATTCACATGATTTACCCCTTATCTGAGGGATAATATGGTTGCAAACCAAAATTCACCATGCCCAACCAAAGAGTCTGTGGAAAAGGCAACAGAGGTCGAGGGTTTCCTGGAAGGAATTATAGTTGAAGGAGTAAAATTCTCAACCAATAATTATCTCAAATCGTTAACATTGAGGAAACTTGTGGAAGGACCCTCCAGCAGACACAATAATAACTATAATGTTTCTCCACCCCCGCCAAAATAAATTTGATCCTAGTCATCATGGAATATCATTTAGTGGAAAATAACAAATAGACAATCACCCAAAGCATACAGGCGCACCAATTTGGCCGAACTCATAATGGGATGTAGCGCCACTAGCTACGGTCACAGATGTCTGACCATGTAGATTCAAAACTCAAGCCCCTAAAGTGCCTATAAAATAGAATCCCCAATCCAGGAAGTGCAATCCTTTATAGAAGAAATATGATATTCTAAATCATATATCTTCAGCTCCAACGAAGATATTGATATTGGATAACTTGAGTCTATCCAAAGACCATATAAATGCACTAATCTAAGCCCTACTAGGTCCCCAAGAATTTGAAGTTGATGTACCAGTGGACGAAGTCTATTAGAGAGAGACCAATCCCAAATAATTCCACGCTGTCATCTCATTCAATGAAAAGGATGATGATGCCATCATGCAAGGGAACAAAAAACCCTTATATATGTAGGCCAAGATAAATGGAATTGATGTCTAGAAGATTTTCATCGAAAACGACTATGGAGTAAACCTCCTCCTTCTATGAAAACTTCATAGAATAGGCTAGGATGATGATAGTTTAACACCCTACATCATGAATGTACTGGGATATGACAAAAGTGAGAAGAATATGTTGGGACAAATCAAGCATACAACTTGGCTTGGGGGCCTCGTGTCTGATTCCAAGTTTCTGGTATTGTGGGAAAGTAAGACCATAAATGTCTTATTAGGGAGGCCATGGCTACATCAGCATACTACAATTCCGTCATCATTCCATCTATGCATCAAATATTGTGCTAATGGAAAAAATGGGATGTTTAATGCCAATAAATCCCCATTCGAATCTTATTAAGGAATGAGAGGCATATGCCTCTTCCTGAAAAAGAATCGAGATTTTTTTCCTGGAACTATAAAAGAATTCCAAGCCTCGATTCTGATGTTGCCACCCATTATATGGGTCTTCCAGAAGACCACTAGGGATGTAATCAGGCAGCCAGAAGTACCCACCTGACGCAAGCTGCCAAAATTGAGGTTGATGTTGACAAGATGATCGATGAAAAAATCATACAAGAAATCCAATATCTTATATTGCTGTAAAACCTAGTCCCTATAAAAAAGAAGAACAAAAAGGATAGATTATGCATCAACTTCAGAGACCTTAATTAGCACTAAAATAAGGATTATTTCTTGATCCTGATCACAGAATTTTTGATTGAAGTGACTGCTTGATATGAGGCCCTATATTTCATGGATGGCTATTATGGATACTACAAGATCTGAATGGGCTAAGGAAAAGAAAAATCTAATACATTAAGGGCCCCTCAAGGAGTTTTCTATTATAAAGTGATGGACTTTGGTCTAAAAAATTATGCCGATACATATTAGTGTCCCATGAATTTCATTTTGAAGCCTTTCGTGGGAAAATATGTTGTGTGATACATTGATGATATGGTAGTTAAATCACAACAGTGCTCAAACCACCTGACCGATCTTGAAACTATCTTTAAAAAACTGTGACATCACAGTTTGAAGATGAATTATATAAGGTGTGCTTTCAACATTGCCTTTGGGAATTTCCTTAGCTTCTTCGTATTCCATCGCGACATAGAAGTCGACCCTTCGAAGAAAAAATCTATCCTTGGCATGACTCCACCTCACAACCTCACCTATTTGAGAGGTCTTTAGGGGTACCTAGCCTACATCTGTTTCTTCATATCTAACCATGCAGGTAAGTGTTTACATTTAAGTAGGCTAATGAAGAAAGGGTTTATGTGTGAGTGGGATAATGGTTATCATGGAGTGTTCAATAATATCAAGAGATATCTCGTATTCACACTAGTGCTGATGCTACCAGTTGAGGGAGACCACTCATTTTTTACATAATCACCTTTGAACGGTCATTAGGAACCTTCCTCGTATAGAAATAATGATGCTAGATGTGAGAAAAATCTCTATTACCTTAGAAAAAAATTATTGATGTTGAGACTCAATATTCATGATTCAAAAAGAAATGCCTAGCCCTAATCATCACAGTTCAGGAATTCTGGCATTACCTGCTGCACCCTGATGTTTTCCTAGTCTCCCACTTTAACTCACTCAAATATATAATCAAACTTCCCTTACTAACTAGATGCCTATCACAATGTGGAGACATCCTAAAACAATTTGGCATATGGTACATGCCCTATAAGGCCATCAAAGGCCAGGCATTAGTAGGCATCCTTGTAGAGCACCCCTTGGAAGAAGTAACCCCATTGGATGCCAAAATTCTGGATGAAAAAGTGTTATCTATCCAAGAGGACCCCCATGCATGGGAAATGTAATTATATTCTTCTTCTAGAATCCTAATTGAGAAACGGATGGAAGATACCAAGCTCAACATAGTGGGGTTGGGAATTATACTCATATCCCTAAAAAAGTAATCTTACCTTGCTCTTTAATTATTTTAGGGGGATGTACAAATAGTGAAGTAGAATGTGAAGACCTCATTGTGGGCCAAGATATGGAACTTCATGAATGATCCAAACACCTGAAGATAAAATTTGATTCAAATATACTCATATAGTATGTCAACCGTGATTATTTAATTAAAGAATTTAGTTTGGACCACTTGATGAACCATGTTCAAGAAATGGTGGAAGAATTACTATTATAACCAACACTGACCTATGTCCCCTGGTCAAAAACAGATCAAGCCAATGCATTGGAAAATGCATCCACATCACTGGATAATCTTTACCGGGATGAAATAGTTAATAGTGTTGCCCATAGTCTAATGGTCTTACCATTTCTTCAGAACAATATGGAGGAGGTCGATGAGATTATCATCATTTTAGATCCTTATGATCACATCTTTAGTTGGATGAACTCCATTGAAAATTACCTCCGGAGGTGGGAACTCCCACCATATAGGGCCAGAAGTAAACAAATATGGAGACGGTTAGTAAACATGTCATGTAAAATTATGTAAATTGATAAATGGTTCTCTAAAAATGGGGCCTTAGAGAATTTCTTATCAGGCGAATTTATGGATAATAGACTGTTACCATCATGAAGGAAGAGTATGTCAAAGCTTGTAGAGAAAACCAATAGGGAACCATGCTCTCCCATCAAATTCAAAGGCTTTGATACTATTGGCCCAATATGCTACAAAATTGTTCCATATATTACATGATGATTCATTCCTGCCATGTTCATGAAAATATTATTCACTGACCCCTAGAGCTACTTCACAAAACTAATTACTCCTAAACATTTACATCCTAGGGGATTAATGTTGTGGGGCTATATCCCCCGCCACATCCAGACAATTAAAGTTCATTCTAATAGCTACCAATTTATTTTCCAAATGGGATAAAGAGATACCCCATATGAAATTTAGGGAATAAATAATTGTTCTATTTGTAAAGGCCAATATCATTTCCCAATTTGGGGTCCCTTATACAAAACTAACAAACAGTGACAACAACTTTTGCTGTGCTAAGTTGGAAAAATTATACCATGAGTAAGGAATCAAATCCAACAGTTCATCCCGCTACCATGTGGAATCCAACCAGAAGACAAAGGCTTTAAACAAGACTTTTTCTAATATACTCCAAATGATGGTAGATAAGGATAAGAATTCATGTCCATAAAATCTTCTTCATGGTTTATGGGATTACCGTACCACGACCTACAATGCCACCGAGGAAACCATGTGCACACAATAATTCTAGGTATAGGATGTTTTTCCTATCGAAAATCATGTTCCATCACTCTGTGTGGCCATTTGCGATCAACTGTCCCTGGGTGATCAATCCCATAGATGGTTTGATGAGTTGGATCATCTAGATGAGAAAATGATTTACACTTTTCACTGTTTGGATGTCTAACAAAATCAAATCCTGTGATTCTTCAACAAAAAGGTCCTCCTTCAATCATTCCTTGTAGGATAGATGGTGTTGGTCCTCATAACCACAATGGTACTTAGGAAAAATCCCCCAAAGCTTAAGACAAAGTGGTAGGGACCATAATTCATACACATGTTCTATTCAAATAGACCATATAACTTGATATTAATAGATCGATAGCTCATCTAGACTCCCTCAAAATTCACGGTTTTTAAATAATTACTTCACATAAGAGTTACACCCATTTATGGTCCAAACATTATGACCCTAAACTATGAGTTATCATCCTAAACACTGACATTAAACTACATGGTATTAGTCCCTACAACGCGACATTAAACTGGTATACTAATGTCCTCAATGCATTACTCTAAACTTCACAACATAGTATCCTATTAGCAAGATGTTATATTTCATAGCACAAATCATCCTAATCGCACAATGATAAGAAGAAAGATTTCTCAGATAACTATGTATGTCTTGATTCCTTCCATTGTAGGATATGTATTGACACCTCAACCCTCGATCTTGACCCACCCACCCCCACCCAAAAAAATGCCTCCATCAAATACTCTATCTCCCAATATTTATGAGAGAAACCCTTGTCACTCCTTATTTTTCACATCGCATATAACTCACGTGAACATAAGACTGGTGGTTAGGATTCCATTACATACAACATCTATAGAGGACTATGGTATACCCAACACTTGTAGTGGATGAAACCAAAATTACCCTACTCATATGTACATGGCATACTGGTATAGGGAACATTCATAACCACATATGGCTTGTTTTCTACCCTCGTAGGATATGTAGTGATGAAGAATCTGACATCTAATCCCAGCAACCATTTAAAACAATACTCTCTCATGTCCCAACATATGGATAAAATCTTTCTAGGTAAAATTCAGAACAACATATGGATTGATTCTTTCCCTCACAGGATATGTAATAGAACCCAGATCTGGTATCATGGCCCAATAACCATTTAAAAAAATCCACTTCCCTCATGCATAGGACATACTTGTACAAAGACTCTAGGAAAGGTCCTAACCAAATGAAATTAAAACGTGAGATTCAATAATAGTCACATGCGGCCCGATTATCAATGTTACAAGATCTTGCACATGACCCCACCCATGAGAAATAAAATGATCATGCTTCCCCCCGTACATATGAGTCTGATCTATGTAGAAGCTTCTGTAGTTCATGGATGATCATGGTATGGGTATTTATTACATTCCCCAACCCATATTTCCCCCTTTTCAAACTCCATACTCTAAGAAATATTGGATCCCCTTAAATATTCATGAGCATATGAGGTGGAAACCCAGTGTCTTGTTGACATCATTGTTTGAATTTTCACATCATGATCCAGTGACCCTGCATATGTGACCTACAAAATGGTCATCAACCAAAGAAAAATTCATTCTTAGGATACTCCTATCCAACCTCGGTATGACCAATGACTTTCGATCCCCATGTCATTTCTCCTAATCTATGCTTACCCTAAATACTATAGTTTAAACCTTATATCATCACTCATGTCTATGGAACCCCAGAACATCCAGACCATGATTAACTCTAAGCTATTAATTTTCATTGTGATAGCGTAATGTCCTTACAGCAAGGCATTTAAATTGCACAACATAATATAATTGCTAAATTACTCTAAACTGTAGACCACAATGTCATCACTTCATGACATTAAACTTCACAACATAATGCCCTCGATGCATGATTATAAACTGCAATCCATAATCATCCATGTTGTATAATGTTAAACTGAATAACATTGGTTTAAGCCTAATGTGATCCCAATTGTTGATTTTTCTATTCTAATGTTGTGTTCTAAAATCATCACAGTCCTCTGTTTCTCACACCGATCATATCTCATTTGAGATTAGGAATATTAGGGAGAGACCCACCAAGACATCATGGGAAATGAATACCTGAATTTTCTCCTAGCAGCACAACCCTAAAATGCATGTCACAGTTCCCTTCCTCATAAGAAAACCCATGTCCTAGTCATAAAACGTTAAACTACAAGGTACCCCAAAGATGGGGTGAATGCCTCACCCTGCTTGTGAGTTAGATCTACATAGGGGATACCTAATTCCATGAGTGAATCAATTCATGAATGAAACTAGTGTTTTTGGGTTCTCCAGCCATACCTCAAAATCCATGCTTTGAGTTATCTTGAATCCCCATAATCCTCTAGGGCCATCAAATATGGGAGGACAATGTCTTGATGACACCTTTTTTGTCTATTCACATCATGCCTCGATAGCTCTGCTTATGATTCCTACAATAGGGTCATCAATAAAATGAAAATTTTCCCCATGATAGTCCTACCATACCTCAGTACGCCCAATGGCTTCCAATACTCATGATATCCCTCTTAATTCAAGGGCCCTTTGAGTCATGTTTTACATTCCCCTTCCTACCCTCATCCTGGATATATCCGAATAAAATGGAAAAACTCACCTCTATTCTTTATTGACCCTTCCTTAAAATAAAATCACCTCATCCATTTGTGTGGAGTTGATCCACATATAGTGAAAAAATGTCCCCATTTATTTTTGGGATTCCCAGAGAAGTTCAACTAAAAGAGATTTTCCTTTTTATGCTCTGGAATACCCCTTGTCAGAGGTCATATGCCATGTTCATAATTGTCCCAATCACCATAATCCTTCATATCCATTAGAGATGCCAGGGAAATGTCATGTAGACACATTTTTTGACCATTCACTTCATGCCTCAGCATCTCTGTATAGGATTCTAATAAGATAGCTATCAATCACAAGAAAAATCATCATTTGGAGAGTCCTTTATAGTTTATGTAAGATCATATGACATTCATTTCCCCTATCACAAATCATATTTGTAAAAACCATCTAGATAAGGACTTTAATAACCTCCCCTATTCAAATTCCCAAACATAAAGAAGATTTCTAACTGAAGTGACCATTCATTGGATCTCCCTGATGCAAGTTATAATTTTGTGGAAGAGGTTTACCATTCACAAATGATACAAATTTCCCTAATACTTTCAAACATCATTGCTCGGACAGGCCACCCACTGTGGCCCCCAACATCAAAACAAATTCAATGTTTTTTAAATCCTCCCAATCCATTAGAAACGGAAGGCCAGTGTCATGTAGAAAACTTTGTTTGACTATGGACATCATGCACTATTGTCTCTGCATATGTCACCAACAAAACGGTTATCATTCAATGGAAAATTATTCCTCATGAGAGTCCTCTCCTAAAACTATACGCCTAGAAAAACTATTTAGCCTCAAACATGTACAAAACTCACACATTTATCATTAAGAAAAAACCCTCATTCATGTATGAAAGTTATTAAGACATTCTCAGATGATGAATATTAAATTGGGGCCCATGCCTTGTCAAGTTTGGTCAAACATGTTTGACCTAATATTATAGTAATAATTCTAATTGGTAGGATGATAAACTGCCACTAAAAAAACATAATACGTTCTAGAGTGAAAAACCACAAAAGGTAACCCATGGACAATAATCTAGTATCATCTCATTAAACATTTACTATGTATGGTTTATAAGAAAAGTTGAGATATCAAAAGAGACGTGAAGCTAGTTGGGTCAAAACCCCAAAAAGGGGGGCCTAATCAAAATTCATGTTATACCTACTAATCCCATGTCAAATAGGCTTAGGAAAAAATTAGGGTGATAATGAAAAAGAAACAAAAGTTTGTGAGATATTCCATGAAACCTCAACAATAGTCGAACTGATTCCCATAGCTGATGAAAGAATTATAGCATGATTTGATCATTTCACTTTACTAGTTTCGAATCACAATTTAAAATTAAAACCTGATTAAAATGATGTTTATATAATTGATTATGATCAAGAAACCTGATACAGAAAGGAAAAGAATAATCATTTGACGGAAAAATAGATTCATCATGTTTCATAAAAACAATTTATGGTGGGAATCCACATCCTGGAACCACTCCCCGCAAGTGGGACATGATCATTGCAAGAGATGTTCGACAGAGGCTCAAAGTTGCATAAAAAATTGATGTTAATCCTCAATATCTTAGATAATCTTTAATAAATTGACAATCTCGGCCTCTGTGCATGCCTGCAGTGCCTTCACGTCCCTCATAGCTTTGAGGCAAGTCCATTCTCCTTCTTTAATTTCCATCACCCCTCCTCAATGGTAATTGCGGCCCAGTCCCACTTCTGTTTAATCCCCTCTAATTTATGGTTGTTTTTCTCAACTTCTTGGTCATGTTTTTTCACCAATGAACCTTTCATCATGATTTCATTTTTCAACTTTTTAACCGCTCTAGCTTGTTTGGAATATTAGTCAATGATAATTTTCTGTGTAACAGTGAGATGAGTCATCAACTCTGCCGTAAAAAGTAGAGTCTCAAGCATATCATTTTCTTCCCTAGAAGGGGACACCGAACTCACTATACCAAGGATTCCATGGTAGTCAAATCTACCAAAAAAAAGACCACAAATAGGGGGTGTAATTTCAGAATCATTTGTAGCATCTCATCAAATGGGGTTTGAGAAAGTAATCGCCCAATAATCCTACCTGCCTTTTTATGTATGGGGTGACGATAGACCAGGCCTTCTCGATCAATCTTGGAGTCACTCCCTGGCGAAGAAATGTATTTAGAGATGAACATAATAATAGTGGAACTTTTTTCAATGGCTATAGCATGACTTGACCCCACAATGGCCTTGCCTCTCGTAGTTGCAATAGAGGACATAGTGTGGGGTTTTTCCACTATTTCTAATGCTTGTGGTTTCCATTTTGATAATAAGGATGAGAAGCCTTCATTAACTCCAAGATTCAAAAAAATATTTCTACCTAGAATAGGTGGTGCCACATATTCAATCATTAGTTTCAATTTGTGGCCACTTGGGAAAAATGATGACCCGAGGCCATACTTAGTCGAAAAAACAATCCCTGAGGCAGCCCTCAAAAGGTTTCTTATTTATATAAGGCATTTATGGATAGTCATTCCAGAGAAGGGTACTTGTATCAACATCCTAGGGGTGGGAAACACAACTTCTCTCAAAAGTGAAAAAAGGGTATAACGGCCCGCTCCAAATTTTCAAGGGTCGGGACATAAGCCCACACAGTGATTGTGACTTATGTAGAGTGATAATGAGAAGTCATAGAATAAATCTCTGAAGGGTCTTTCCCCAATGGGTAATGTACATTTGATCAAGATTGAACTGTTCATCATGATTTAAATCCCCTCCAAAATCCCGTAGTGCTTGGGGCTCACCACTGGATTCAGCCCCTCCCATAATGGCCACCCTGTCTATCTCAAGGAGAACCATCTCAAAACGGTCAAATGAGACCTAAAATTATGTGTGTTCTTCTGATATAGAGGTAGAGATCGTTCAAGAAAGAGCATGCATGCCTGAATGGTCGTTAGTACCCCTAGTCTCTCATGTGGGCCCTGATCCCGTAATTAAGTCAATCACAAAGGCTGGCATCCCTTCCACATTTATAAAGGGGGAGGGAGTCATATATTCCTGAGAAAATACCATTTGGAAACCAATAGTCCCTACATTAAAATAAACACATGCACCAATGTTTAAACAAGATAAGGGTACTCGATTCAACCACCAGGTGAATAGATGATTACTTTTGATTACCATCCTATTGTGCATTGACCGTTGGGAGGCCTGGTTATATTTCATTGATTTTCATAAATATGGATCATAAATAATATCATGCAAGGGAGTTAGAGGGTTAAATTCACCTAAGGGTCTATGATGACAGTGTCCATGTGTTTTTGGGATCCAGGGGATCCTTCCGTAGAACCCCCTACCATCGTTAGGGCACACTCCCCAGCTGTGGTGCCTCTGGTGGAATAAATTGTGAAATGAGCCATTTCTCGAGACCTTGAAGGCTCTAATAAAATAAAAATATAGGACCTTTAGCTTCTCCTTAACAAAATAATTTACACCTAGAGGTTGCAGATAAAACAACCTCACCCATCAACCGTAGGGGTGCTGCCATCAATGCCACGTGGGCAGACAAGTAATGATTATCATCAAGGGCATGTAGACACTTGTTCATTTCATTCAATTAGGAATCCACCTCATCAAGGTCTTCTTCGACTAAAATACTGGTAGGAGAAATGGCTCCCCCAAAACATAAGTTGTCAAAACAACCTCCCTGAATAACCCTCCATGTATCTTCATTTGAATCATTCACCCCCAGTTCATCCCAGACACTCCAAGCTTCAGGAAATGCAGCTGTGACTGAGATGGCCAGTGATGTAAGGTTGGTGTATGGGAGTAGAGCAAGTTTTGACAGCCATATGTGTTTTTTTGGGTGTTCTTGAAAACTCAGAACCTCAAGGAGATAAACGTTTATGATATATTGGGAGCATGTAATAATATTTTTCCACAGCAACCAAAAAATGTAAACCAGTGAGATATTAATCCTTATCATTTGTTTCTAGTTACAACTTGGTAACTACCTGATGAGAGTATTTTCAGAAACAACTTTGGGAATGGATGAGGTTGTTGAGGTACCTAAGGTAATGATCGACCTTCATGGGATCTACATTAAAATAAATTTCAGTGGCTGCTGATGCATACCCAATTCCATTAAGATCCACTTACCTTGTTCATATGAGCTTCTATAAAGCACAAGGGGAATTTTCACGAGTAGATGGATGGAATTTCAAAATTTCCCTTTTCCACAAGGACACTAGGAAATATGAATTTGGAGTAATGGATGGTGGAATCCTGGAAACAGCTTCAATAGCTCGTTCGGCCACCCGTGAGGTCACGAACCTGTCTCTCACAATTTTCCTTGGGGGGAGCCAAGAGGATTTTGAAGGACTTTTCCTGGCTAAGTGTTTCCAACAACTCCTCTTTTATTCTCCTTCAAATTTTCCCCAGATTCCTCAGAAGTTTTCACAATAGGAAATAGAGCAAGTAATTAGCCATTGGGATAAGATTTAACCTAGGCCTTAGTATAGCTTTTGGTAAGGGTACGAAATCCCCTGAATCTCGAAGTCTGGCCTAGCACTGGGTGTCCTCATATGTGAACATCATCCACAGTTAATGGGATATAATTAGATGCTTCTGTTTATGGTAACTATTGAGAGTGGTAGGACACAACTTCTAGACATAGTTAAATTGATGACTAAATCTGCAGGGTGGGTATCCCTCGCAAATAAGCTCCTCTCTAATACAAGAAACAATGACGCCTTCTCTCAAGGATAATAAGTTACCTAGGTTTAAAAAGTATTCAGATTCATTATTAATAATATTACTTGTAGAGGAATCATAAGGATGTTAAGATAATCATTTTTACACCTTGAGATAAGCCATTATGTATTTCTAATTCTTTTCGGGTTTCTCTTCTCACTTATCCTGTGAAGACCATGTAACACCCCATGATTTTATGAGATATATTATTTTTAATTTCTTTGATGTCATGTGTTTTAGGCTAAAAAAAGATTATCTTGTGCTATACGCAACAACATATTAGCTTTTAGTATATGCAACACTATTCTAGGATTGTGTTGAAAACAATTTCATGTTTTTGAGATATAATTTATTTCATGCAACACTGAGTATAGATTATTTTTGATGTAAAATGGAACCATGATTTGATTATGTTAATAACAAAAACAAAGGATTCTTTTACTACACACAACACTGAATTGGATTTCATTACACGTAAGAGTGGCCTTCCTCGATTGCAAGTGTTGTACACGATACCGAGTTTCAATAAACAATGATATATTATTAAAATATTATTATTTAATGGGATATAATCTAGCTTTTATGAATAGTATTAACCAAATTTTAAATTTTATTACATTATCATTCATCTTACACATTTTCTAGAACATTGTATGAGAACGAAATCAATTTTTTCAGATACAAGAACAATTTTTCAAAAAAATGCATTTTTACCACCTTTTGATGGTGAACCCATTTTAAATATATATTTTTGACATTTTTTATATTAAATATTAAAACAGAAACTTATTATTTGGAATTGGGACAAAAAAAAATCTTTTGTGCAATTTTTTGTATTTTTCTGGTAAAATTAAAATTTTAACGAATAGTAAAGATAATGCATTTTAATTTGAAATTTCCTTTTTATCTAATTTATTTGTATAATTGGATTACCATTTTAATTGGGTTTAAAGTGTAATTTCATTATATTTATTTCCTTTAATCTAATTTTTTTCATTGGAAGTAATTTCACTATTAAATTTTATATGAACACATGTCAATATTTTGAAAGTTATTACTTCTTAAAACCCTAGTTTTTGGTTTTGACAATGAGAATTGATTTTAAATTAATTACATCAACTTATATGTTTGGAATTTGGAAAAATGGATTCTATATTTGGAATCATATGGTTAAAATTGTGTAAATTGGTAACTTCTATTTTTGGATAGTATGAATAGTAACATTAGTAAATATTTTATTTACCATGGTTAAATGGTAAATCTAGTAAATAAGGGTAAAAAATAATATTATAAAAATACTAAACTATCGTAACACATGTTATGATAATATTGGATGATATATTTATGACCATGGTCATCCATGGGTCGATTTTGGGACCCCATAAATTTACTTGGTTGTGAAAGAGAAATTTTATAAAAATTAATTTAATATAAAGATTATTATAACATAAACATATATCATGTACTAAATATATTTTAATAGAGGTTTATATAACTAAAACATTTAACTATAAATATTAATTAATATTATTAAACTATTTCCTACCTCATTATATTTTATTTATAATTTTTAGGCATTATAGAAATATATTTATTTATGACTCAATTATGATGTAGTGATTACCTCATTAATGAATGATTCAAATAAACAAATTAATAAAAAATAAAGAAAATATAAATTTACCATTTAGATGCCATAAAAACATTACAGAATGATATTGAAATATTAGGTATTTTTAAATGCCTTTTATCGAAGTAATAATGTTGTTATGAATTTTTTTTAAAAATCATGTATGAATTGTGTCCATAATTGACATAATTCATAACATAAAACATAAAATAGTTTATCGATTGAAATTAAATTCTAAAAAATATAAGAATTATTTAAATGGTTAATATAAGTCCAAATATGTCGTAAATAATTTTTTTTTCATCTTTTGACATCGTATGGTAATTAAATTAACGTATAATTTGTAAATAACATTATATCACGGTAAGATTAGAAAGGGTAAAATAAGGATTAAATAAAAAATATATGGATAAAAAATATTCAAAACCCATCTAAAAATAATTGGATGATGTTTATTAGAACCAAAATCATCATATATTATAAATAATTAAGTTTTGAACCATTTTTAATTGAAATTTAATTTATAATAAATTAATATTTTGATAGTTTCCTAAAATGACCCCTCCTCTCTTATAAAAGGGCACCTCCCTCTCTCCTATTCACTCCATTTTGTGACATTATTCATGGAAAAACCATTCCTTCTTTTCTTATAAACATCTGTAGTTACATACTATAGGTTTTGGTCTTCTCAAAAGACCAACTCTAGTGCCTTTAGAGGAAATTTAAAGGAGGTATGTTGAGGATGAGGAAATCTCTTCTACTGATTCTTTCAAATTTCATTCTTCTTCTACCTCCACTTCATTATCCATTTCATTATAAAGTAATTACATTAGTATCAATAATATAAGGAAATGTTATTATAAATATGAAACAATAATTTTTCACCTTCTATCCAACCTATGAAAAATGAAATCAACATGCGTGCGTATGTACGACTTATCATCTCTACGTCGTGGTTTAATCTGTTTATCACCACCACCTTACTTTGATGGGTATAATGGTGTAAATAATAACTATATATGATTATTATAATATAATACTTATTTTTAGATATTATAAATCATCCACTCCAATACCATTCAATATTTATGTGAACTATATCGTCACTTGTGCATTCGTACGGCTTACCGTCTTCTCAACACAATTAGATTAATTCTCCACATTAACCATTCAAGAATGATTATAAATTATATATAATAAATAGTCCTGAAATATATGACAAAATATTGCTACTAGATTTAGGTATATATATATGTCATCTACTTACATCCATTCAATTTAATAAGGAAATGAAAACAACATTCATGCGTACATACGATCTACCATCTCCAAGAATGGTGTCTTCCATTTCATTCATCTATCTATTATATATATATTTATATACTGAATATATATAATATATAAATCATGTTTTAAATTATTTAATTTATTAAAACATGATATAATTAGTAATATCTACAATAACAATTCATAACATGTATGATAAATAAAATGATTATTACCCAAAACATTACTTTAACATGTAATTGATAAATAAATGGGTAATATGAAGTCATAAGTGAATCATATATGATATAATAAATATTTTTATGGTTCTTTTATATGTTAATAATATGTTTAGAACCACTATAATAGAGTTTTAGACACATATGGATGAAATCAGATCTACATTAAGGGATATTTTTTCAATCTCATTTTTATCTGAGATTGTTTATAAGTAAGTATTTACTGGGGGTATATTTATCATCCATGTTTTCTAAAAAAATCATTAAATCTTTTCTATTTTTCATTGTATTTTTAATTTCATTTTTACCCATTTATGACTTTTAATTCATGGTATAGAATGAATATTTCTTTTAATTACCATATGGGGAACGTTTTGACTTTTTTGGTAAAATTATGTGGAGAATGTTTTTATTAACTTATACAGATTGAATGGATTTTTATAGTTTCATGATCCCTTATTTACATAATGATTCCTCTAAAATGTTTCAAATTTAGTTTCAACTAAATTCTTTTCTTTGAAAATATCACGGCATTTTGAGAAAAGATAAATTTTTTGAAGAAGAAATGATATTTTCCTCAAAAACTAAGTTCAAGTGTTTTATCAAAATTATTTTCCATCTAAGATTAAATATAATTATTTTTATACCACTATTATTCCATTAATGTTTTTGATTATTATGGATAAGGTTTTATGAAATACAATTATTTTATATGGATATTTATGAAATGACGATTAAGAAACCCATTTTATTTCATGGGTTATGCTGTGAATAATCATTTATGATTTTTGTGGAACCTCTAAGATTGATTTAATTATGAGATGGTTGGAACCTATATGTACCTACAATGAATTGGATAAATATTTATATCACATTAGATATACATGACTAGAATGACATGTAAACATGGTTCAGTAATACAAGGCTAGAATGGAAGGTAAATCTGTTTCAGTAATACATGGATGAAACGACAAGTAAACTCATTTCAGTAAAGGACATCGTCAACTATGATGGTCTTGGAAACAATACCTTGGATACTATGGAAATCATATTATATTCTTATTATTTTCCCATAATTACATGTTTTATAAAAATTCTATTCTATCATAGTTAATTTTATTTCCAAATCTATGCCTTACATACTGTCAAGATTTGTGACATGACTCCTGATTTTGATGTTTAAACATTAAGTTCATGTTTTTACATTAAAAAGATTATCATTTGTTTTATGTTCCCCATTTTACCCTTACTGATCATTTGAGATCATCCTTTTTATGTTTTCTTGTCCCTAGGATGTAAATAATGCTTTTAGGTAGGAAAAAAGGGGAAGATATTTATGGGATATATTGAAGATATTTCACAATGTTAAATGATTATGTCCCAAGTTTCTAAAGACACTAAACTATTGTAGTCATAGGGATTATTTTTATATCTTGTGTTATTTATTCTGCAAAAGTAACGAAATTTACTTCTATGTAATTCTTGGGTCTCTATAGTCTGTATCAGAGTGAAGGTTTTGGAAACCTTTGAAAAATATGATGGGAAAACTTTTTTGAAATCCCAAGATATATTTATAATGTATGTATAGGGATACCCCTAAGGATAAGTACAAATATTGTTTATTGTCATATAAATATGTTAATGATCATGAATAACCTAGTATTGGACCATAGATGCTAGAGATTGAAAGTACTCCCCTTGATTTTTTTGTTTTCCGAGTATGATTTTTCCCTCTCACACTATTCATTTTGGGTTTTAGATAATGTATAGAACCATAAGTAACAACGATAATGATGGATTCGATGGGTAATTAAATAATTTTCCTCTAGAATAACTATATATTATGTGATATCGAATAAATAATATTGTTTCGAGGACCAAAAATCCTACTAAGCTCCTAAATTACCAAAGGTGGGAAAAACAGTCTCTTGATTCTTTCTTAAGTCAACATCCAACTTGTTTTAGTAGAAAGACTGATCCAACAGTTATAAAGAAATGTATTTGTACCTTTGAAAAGATATTTTTCATTATCTGTTGTTCAGAATGTGAAAAGTTTATATTGGGAACTTATTTCTTGGAAGGTAAATAGAATTTGTAGTGGAACCTTATCAAGAAATCGAGGCAACAAGATAAAATTGAACCCATGGATTGGGATGATTTCAATAACTTATTTTTCAATATGTATCTTACTTATATTATTCTAACAAAAAGTGAGATTGTAGTTTCTAATCTATCTCAGGGTTTCGTTATGAAAAGAAGGATGTAATTCAACGGAAACTATAAAAATTATAGAGAAATGATGATTAGATTTTATTTATGATCAAAGTGTGGAATGACACATAGAGGAGATTGTCTTGAGGGGACTGATAAATGTTTTAAGTGTGGGAAAGAAGGTTAGTGAGCATTTTATTTCTGATGTAATGTGAATAAACATAAATCTCCATATATTGCACCTCCCACAAATCAGGGTTTCAAGTGCAAGAAAATTGGGCAATATGCTAACCAATTCCCAAATCCATGTGTTATGGATGATTATCAATGCCAACATCCTTTTAAGGCCAAAGAAAAAGGCAAATCACATGAGATCACTATTAGTGATGTTGAGTATTCCAACGAAGTGGTGTAATGATTAAGTGTTTATATAATGGGTTACCAAAATAGTGTTGTTGAATCTCTATTATAGTCTTATGGAATATTGTAATATCTATGTATTGGTCCGTTGTGGTTTTCAATAAGAATATGGGACCAGTAACAATGAAAAGTGATTGAAATATTTTTGGAAGTCACATGATATGCACATAATTAATGGATAATGAGATAATAAGATGTTTGATTTTATTAATGACCCCATGAATGAAAAAAGGGCTATGTGATATCATGGTTTGAGTATATATAATCTTTGGGATTTTGGTATGAGGAAAGAGTTACCTTTTGACAGAATTCAGGTTTTAATTAAGGTTCTATGGTAATTAATGTTTCAAGAGAATACATGATTAAGGTATTCACATGTTTGGAATGTAACAACCAAGAAATACCTAATGAGATATAAGAGTCAAATGCTATATAGATTTAGTTCACCTCTTTCTAAATATTTATATTTTCAGTTTTTGGAAGGATTTTAATGTTATCCATTTATGGATTGTATAAGTTATATTTCGGTTGTAGTTTGTATTATCTCACTATAGACAACTTTATGCATATTTGATTACCTATGCTAACATTTTTTTTGTGATAGAAGGAATAACCTATTATTCTATCACATGATCTGATAACCCATAAATAATGACAAATTATAATTCATTTCATTAAATAATAGATGATGTTGAAAATGCTTAAGGCACAAAAAATGGCGAGATTGTACAAAAATCAAGTAAGTATTTATTCTCATGAAAAATTATTCAACTTTAGGAAAAAGATATTGAAATAAAAAAAGTTATCCTAGTACCTTGTTATATGATGAATCATATGGTCCATTACATCATCATAGATTTATTTCATTTTGGTAGTTAACTTTGTCCAAACCTTATTCTCTACCACTATCCATCAGAACATCATGGTTAGATTTCCCTTTTATATCCATGTTTTCACTTCCCACCTATTTTCTCTTATGTAGAAATCCAGTCTGACTTACATTGGATAACCTTTAGGTTTCTAACATTCATATTTAAAATGAATTTTATGTATCCCTTTTTATGATATGGGTTTCCCTGAAAGAAACTTTCTAGTAGTAAACCATTTATAACCCCTATATATTTCGAAGATAAAAATTCATTTTAAGGGGGGTTTAATGTAACACCATGAGGTTTTATGAGATAATCTATTTTTAATTTCATAGATTTCTTATGTTTTCAAAGATCCAGCTTTTCTCAATTAATTTTTTTAATTATATAGGAATATTACAAGTCCGCGGAAATTAACGGTGCATGATTCTGAGGCCCAGTGTGCCCAAAATAAATTTTTGAACTTTTTAAAGTACGTTCAGTAAATTTTCAAGGTGGTTTTTCTTACTTTTGAACTGGTGATCGAAATTGAAATATGAGGGCACCATTGAACGCATAGCGCCGATATTCGCTTAAGGAGACCTTCACCTCGACCGTAATAGTTCAAGGGTGAAAGTTAGTTTTTGTTCTTTTCATGGGAGAAAATAAAATAAAGTAGCTTTATTTTATTTATGGAATTCAATCCCCCCAATTTTATTTTTGGTGGTGGGGACCACCTGAGCTTGAGAACTCCCAATTTTAATTCAATGGCGGGGACCACCCGACCATTGAAATCCACCTTTATTGGGACGTAACTCTTGGTTTCCCCTCACATTGATGTTAACAAGTCGGGGACCATCCCCATAATCCCCAACTCAAACTAAGGGAACAAGTTGGGGTACTGAGAACGTATCAGAGCCCCTCGCTCCCATGTGCTCTTCTGGAGGTTCTCATGCTACCAGTGAAAACAAAATAAAGGTATCTATCATCCACGAAGGACTCTCACTTGTCAATCCTCAATCTCCACAGAATCCTCTATAAACATCGCCCCATCGTCGATGTCCAGATCACCCCAGTCAATGATGTGAGTAGGATCATTCATGTATCTCCTCAGTTGGGATATGTGAAAAATGTCATGCACCCAGTGCAACTGAGGGGGAAGTTCTGGGTGGTAAGCCACCTCAATAACTCTGTTGAGGACCTGAAAGGGTCCGATGAACCTCAGAGATGACTATCTACCCCAGCCAAATCTCTACAAACCTTGTCGAGATGAGACCCGTAGAAAGACATGGTCGCCATCCTTGAACTCCAAAGGTCTATGTCTCCGATCGTCATAAGATTTCTGCCTACTCTGTGCAGTCTTCATCTACTCCTGGATGATATGTACTTTCCTTGTGGTAGCCTATACAATCTATTGTCCCACGAGTGCTGACTCCCCTGGGTCTGTCCAACACAAAGGCGATCTGCAAGGTTGGCCACACAGAGCCTTGAATGGTACCATCCCTGTGGTGGAGTGGCAGCTGTTGTTGTAAGAAAACTCCACCAAGGGAAAGTGATCCTCCCAGCTGGGAGTGAAGTCAAGGATGCATGCATGCAACATTTTCTCAAGGTTCTGAATGGTCTGTTTTGTCAGGCTATCCATCTAAGGATGGAAGGCGGTTCTCAAATGAAACTGCATCGCAAAAGCCTCTTGCAACCCCTTCCATAGCCGGAAAGTGAAACATGCATCACGATCAGATACAATAATCATGGGTAATCCATGTAGCCACAAAATCTATTGCACATAGAGGTGTCCCAAGCTCTCTACTGAACCTTGATCTTTGATCAGTAAGAAGTCGGCTGACATGGTGAGTCGGTCGACGATCGCCCAGATAGAATCATGACACCTGGATGTACGTGGAAGTCCTACCACGAAGTCCATGGATTTCTTATCCCACTTCCACTATGGGACCTCTAAAACCTGAACTAAGACTACTGGTACCTGATGCTCCACCATCACTTGCTGACAAGTGAAGCACTGATTGACAAACTCTGCTATGGATTTCTTCATTCTTGGACACCAGTGCTGTCGTCATAGGTCATTGTACATCTTCAACACTCATGGATATACTGGTAGAGGGGATGTGTGGAACTCACTCAACAAATCCTCCCGATGTGACATTGGTACCATGGTATGTCCTCTGAAGAGGATGACATGCTCCCCACTATCAAAAAATCCATCAGGTTCTTTCCCTATAGATATCTAAACACATCAATCCTCACAGTCAGTTTCCCCCACGCTGTGCCTTCCTGACTCGCTGAAGAAGTGGGGGAGTGACTGTAATATAGTAAAGAAAATATTTTCCATCTTGACCCACAAAGGATATCTACAAAGAGGATAGCTACTTCGTCACCTCACCTAGCTGTTGTATACCAGATCTCCTGCTGAGTGCATCAGCTAAAACGATCGCCTTCCCAGGAGTATAGAATTTCATTAAGTCAAAGTCCTAGAGGAACACAAGGCAACACCACTATCTCAGGTTCAGGTCCTTCTACGAGAAGATATACTTGAGAATCTAGTGATCAGAGTAGACTATAAAACTCTCACCCATCAGATAGTGTCCCCACATCTTCAAAGAAAAGACTATTACTACTAACTCAAGGTCATGGGTATCATTGTTATGCTCATGTTGTCTATGCTGTCGAGAACCATATGTGATAACTTCTCACTCCAACATCAGGACACATCCAATACCAGTCCTTGATGCGTCGCAGTAGAATATGTACCAAACTCCCTCCTCCGGAAGCCTCAATATGGGGGGCACTAGTCAGCCTCTGCCTTAGCTCCTAAAAACTCTATTGGAATCTCTCCAACCACACGAAAGGTTGAACTTTCTTCCTTAATGCTGATAAAGGTGCTGTAAATCTATAGAAATATGGAGAAAATATTTAGTAATATCTGGCCAAACACAGGAAACTTTATACCACCGTCACACTCTTGGGTGGCTCCCAATCAAGTACCGCCTCAATCATTGC
The DNA here is from genome assembly GCA_963277665.1 of Viscum album. Lineage (NCBI taxonomy): Eukaryota > Viridiplantae > Streptophyta > Magnoliopsida > Santalales > Viscaceae > Viscum > Viscum album. Next base: position 533,167,203 of record OY728166.1, read on the forward strand.
TGGATCCACTACAACTCTAGCCTCCGAGATGACATGTGTTAGAATGTGAACCTCTCGAATCCAAAACTGGAACTTCAAGAGCTTAACATAAAGATGGTGCTCTCCGAGTATGTCAAGAAATATCTTCAAATGATAGGCATGATCCTCCTCAGTAGCCGATTATATCATAATGTCATTATTGCAGACCACCACAAAGCGATCAAGATTGGGATAAAAGATCTTGTTCATGAGTCCAATGAACTCTGATGAAGCATTAGTCAGGGAGAACGACATGACCAAAAACTCATAATGGTCATACCGACATCTGAAAGCCTTCTTTAGCACATCCTCATCTTGTACTTTGAGTTGGTGATAGCCTAATCTGAGGTCTATCGTCGAGATCCATCATTCTCCCTTAAACTGATCAAAGAAGTCATTAATCCTTATGAGAGGGTACTTGTTCTTCACGGTTGTAACACCCCGACCCCTCTAGGCTGGAGCTGGTGCATAACTTGTGATATTGGCATGGTTAGAAGGAATGAAAATCCCAAAAGAATGATCAGTTTATTAGTCTTGAATAAACTAGATACATAGATGTTACACAAATTACATTGGAAAAGTTTAAAAAATAAAATACATAATTAAACTAAAAACAACATCCACAAGAACTCAATAAACGATATCCTCTTTGTCACCTGTTGAAAGTAAAAAAATGAAAGCAGTGAGCTCAAACACTCAGTAAGGGTTAACAATAGAAGAATCATGAGTACAATAATATGTTAATAATAATCAATCTTATATAATCAATATGTCATAGTGAATAAATGAAAAACTACTACCATTAATAAACTGATAATGGAACTGCATCCATGGATTTTGTCATAGTGAAAACCTCATGGATAATAATAATAACTGATAATGAAAAAATAGAATGCTTATTAATTTGGCATCATGTATCTAGCACATGAAATCATAATAGCATTAAAAATGGTTTACTTGTATGGGTAGAAACCCGTTTGATTTTTGGAAACAAACTCAAAGGTTTTGTTGCCAAACTGATTTGTCTCATGAGACCTACTGATGCATCGAGGGGATATAGCAGGCCCCACCTACCACTTAATGTCCAGATCATTATTTATACATTGATTCAATACATTAGTAATATGTATTTTCAAAATCCGTATGGAGTAGAGTATACCGATTCATCAATATTTTCATAATTAAAATAAATTTCCAAATAAACGCCGTATGTAAAATGGTATATGGTTTAGATAAAAAATATATCCATGATATGAGATTATTGATATTTAATATAAATTTAATTTCAAATGAAACATGATCTCAAATGGGAAGTAGGTACACCACATAAGGATTTTTAGGTGCACAATACAAAGTTAGTAACAACAAAATGGTAGTTGAGACAAAGCCCTTACAACAATGTAATCGGTCCAATCATATGACCAGAACATAATAACCCTCAAATAAATAATTGAATAACACGAATATGAAGAGAATAATTTTACTATATAACAAATTTCAGTACACATATACCACATACAAGAAATAAGTGGCAACAATGAAAATCCCACAGAAATGAATGTGAGATGAGAAACCCCTTACAATCATTTTTTCATGGAAACAAGTGTTATTGAGAGGGATTGATGAGAGGTAAAGGGGTATTAATTTTTTTATATGTCACAAGGGTAGTATGTGGGAGGTGCTAAAATATTCCCCATCATTAGGAATTAAAAATAAAATGAAAAAACATAGGGGAGATTCTTGAACAAAAGTGAGAGAGAGGATCCCTTACAAATATTGTATCATTAGAGTGAGGATAAATCAATGAAATATTTATGTGTGAAAAAGAAAAATCCACAAAATATAAGTGGATATATAGTCTAAAACAATCATAGGTCCTTCACACATATTATTGGAAAGAAAAAACCAATGAAATAGATGTGTAACTCAATAAATGGAAATTGAGTTAATATATCCCTTACCTTATGCTTCAAGGTGTTCTTGAATTGTTATTTAAGACCTGAATAAACAAATTAGGTTTATTAATTCATAAGTCCAGAAAATATTTTATATTTAAATTATTTATTATAACCCTTTTCAGTTCATTCAAGGCTTTTTTGATTAGTTTTAAGGTTCAATTTCATTGTTCAGGCTCGTTTATTTACTTGGTTTTAAATGATCGGTTCACTTATATTCATGTTCCGATAAATATGAAAGATGGATGTGGTTGTCCAGAAATGAAGGTATATTATATTAGTGAATGTACATGAGATTACATGGTTTTAAATTTAATTTGGTTACTTAGAGTGTGGTCAGATTATTATATATATAACCTTAGTGACAACTATTTTGGTTAATCGGTGAGTTTTATTACAATGAACATATTTTTCATTATAAAATAATACAATTTTTACAAAATGATTAAATAACTAAAATAGGATGTTTTACAAATATAATAATCTGGTTCAACCATAACACAAATGGTTTCATGACCAGAATTATATATTATAATAGAAATTGATAAATCGTTGTCCCTGAATGTGCTAAATTAGCACATCTCAAATGGTACATTCATTTCATCCAAATAAAGGGTGGGGAAAGGAGAAAAGATAATGAAATAACCCATTAGAAAAAAATATTCCAGTACATGTATGTTTCTGGACTTATCATACTATTTGGGTGTAGGGAGGTTAGGAAATAAGCAAAAATAAAAGAACTAGAAATGAAATGAAGGAATTGAAAAGAGGAATTTACCTCTTGAAACTTCTTCCATTGAGATCCTCTTAAGGGTAGAGTTTTTGGTATTTTGAAGAGGTTAGTAGCTTTTGGAAGTGGGGGAGGATCATGGGGAGAGGTTTGGGAAGAATATTGGCAAGGAACAGGGCTTGAGAGGAGTGAGTATAAGAGGGAGTGAAGGGGGGTTTTATAGTGGATTAGAGAGGGGATTTCTTAATATAAATTCATTAATTTATTATTTCTTCACAAGACAAGTAATAGCGAGTCTTCCATGTCCAATAAAAGTAATTTTATCATGTGAATCCGAATCAATTGGGCTTAAATTAGCAGATCATCATTGATGACTCAATTAATCCATTATTTAGCATTTATTGTGAATTATCGTATTTTACTATTCATCAAAAATTCAAGTATTTCAGAAGAATCCCAAAAATTCACCCTAACCATTTTTTGATGTGTACAATCCAAAAATGAAGTCCATTTTTCAAAGATAATTTTCTAAATATGATTTATTAAATATTTAATTAAAATCATTATTTAATAGAAAAATATAACACATAAAATTTTCATCTTCATTTTTAAGGTGCCTAAATTCATTTATACACTCAATGGTATGGATACCATTCATAAGAGTTATATTAATATTCAAAAGGGAAAGTTACTATTCATAAGGGTAGGTTACTATTCATAAGGGAAAGTTACTATTCATAAGGGTTGGTTACTATTCATAAGGGTAGGTTACTATTCACTGAAAATTTATTTTTCCTTTTTCAGACTCCAAATAACTTACTGATCACAACCATGTATGTCAGATTTTTGAAACACACATCATAGAAGTGACTAAATTAGGTTTACTTGGCTAGGTTATGGATATCTACATGAAGTTACCTTGTTTTGTTCCATATAGGCTCTATGATTCATAAAATATATGCTATAACTAGAATGTATTTTAGAGAAACATACCATGAAGTGTTTGGGGTGCTACAATTGTCACCTGGTTCAGGAACCAATAGTCAACACAATGTCTCAAGATCCCATTTGCCTTCCTGGAGAAAAAAAATTGTGGCTGCACAATGGGAAACATTGGACCGAATGAACCCCATCCCCTGTAAGTCCCCCAACTATACCCGCGGCCCACGAAGCTCCGTGGGATCCATCAGATACACTGGTGTAGATATAAATGTCGTCTAGGGGTACAAGTCAATGTAAAATTCCACCTCTCTGCGAGGAGGTAGACCTGAAACATCATCAGGGAAGACATCTGCGTACTGGTCCACCACTACAAGATAGCTCAGACTCTCCACATCAACCGCTTCGAGGGTAAGGCTAGCCAACTGATGAGTGATCAGCTACACTCTGTTCTGGTTAAGTCCATCCAATGCTGCAAATACTCCCTTCTCGTTAGTGAAGATAAACCTAGTCCCATCCATGTGGAAACACCACACATTGAAACTAATACAGTCAATATGAGCATGGACTGTAGATAACGAGTCCATACCCAAGATGACATCATAAGGCCCCGACGCTACTACTAGGAGATCTCAGCCGAAGCTCTCGACTCCTAGAGTAAGCTCACACTACAAGCACTAGTGTGTAATCATCGAATCCTCTCTTGTAAGCGTCTTTAGCTATAAGGATTGAGCCAACGACTCCACCATAATCTCTAAGCTCTGAATGAGGGAAGTGGAAATAAAAGAATGTATGGAACCTATGTCTATAAGTACTGCAACTAAGGTGGAGTAGACACATATCATACCTCGTATCATCTATGGAGTGCTGGGGTCATAGGTCTCAGCTTCCTGAAGCTGAGCTCGCCCCTGTCCACCGGCTCCCTATGGTCAGTGTGGTCCACCTGGTGGTGGTGGCAGTAACACCTCGAATCATCGCCCACCGCCATCTTCACAGCCAGATCATCTACCGCATCTTCATAATCACTACAGACCTCCTTAGTCTAACCTCTTTCTCTTCCAGGGTGGTCCTTCGACCATATATTTATCATCCATATGAAAAGTCGAGAAGTTATGATCCATGTGACCCCACCAGCCGCATGTGTAACACTGCATGATACTCCCATTACTGTCTCTGTTTTGGGTCCCTCACACAACTGACCCTGAATCCTGTAGTCAACTGCCTGTTGGTTTGGTCCTCTTGGACCTTTGTGACATATGTCTATTGCCAGCTGTAGAATACTCCACTATGTGATGCCCGATGGTGGGTCTCACTGTGGGTGACTGCTCAGCAAGAAAACTCTCTACTTAAGGGGCTCGCTCTGACACCCGCGCCTGCGTCGGGATGTTGAGAGAAATCATAGAGGCCCTAATCTCCCGCCCGAGTCTTTGCTCGAAGGTATAATCCTGAAGAATGGGTCCCACACTATATAAGTGGAGTAAGGTGAGAGGTTAGTGAACCTTGCTGAGTACTAATCCAAAATCATGCTGTAGTGCTGCAAATGAAGAAGATCCTGTATGCGCACTACGTTAAGGATCACTAGCACATACTCTTCCTGAAACAGGTTCTCATAGTCTACCCAGAGAATTTTCACCTCATCATGAACCTGGAGCATCAGGCTCCACCATCTGGTTGCTGCTTCCTATAGAAGACCAGTGATAAGGATCACCATGAGATCAGCTAGTGTCCTTACCAGTTGGAAGACTCCCAACACGTCCTACCACCAATCCTCAGCCGCCTGTGGGCCCGTCTCAACCATGAACCTATGTGGCCTCTGGCGTTGGAACTCATGAAACGTGCTCAAGTGGCGTGCACCCTCTACTACTGGGGCCGGGGTCAACGGTGGCCCAATGGGTAACAGTACTTTTGGTGCCTCCGCTGGTGCCTCTACTGATAAAGGGCCCTACACTGAGGCCTCGTCGCTCAGTGGGATATCATCGCGTACTCTACACGGAACCCTGGCTAGCTTTCTGCATGGAGGCATCTCGAAAAGAAACAGGTGCCCCATAGTTATTATGTTATACCTAGTTAGTTGAATCAAAGAGATCACAGAGAAAACTTTTCAAAAAACACACGCAATCAGATTTTTCATGCATTGAGTCATAAATTAGAAGTCAGGGTCCTAGTGTATGGATATGTTGACCGCCGCACCAACACTGGATTCCCTAAACTGATAACCACACTCATAACACTTAACACTATTTTCGTTAAAAGATCAGAGTCTAATTTTCTATGGTAGAACTGACTCCTCTAATACCAATTTGTCACGACCTGTCCCCCAAGGCCCGTTCCATGACTACTCCAAACCTGCCTTCCATAGGCCATGGGTTGGAGACTAGCATCGAAAGGCATATTCCATAAAACTGGGAAGGCTTTTCCTTTATAACCTATAAACTCACAAAACTAAGAAAAAAGTGGGATACAAGCACAATGTGAAAATATATAGTCAACATGGTGTGTAAAAATAGAAAAATGGGCAGAATACAAGCCCAACTGTAATGTACAAGTAAACTAAAAAGTACAAGTAAAACTGAAAACAACTCTAGTGAACACCTTCCAAGGATCTTACATGAAGGGTATGTATATCTCTAAAATGCTAGTCCCTGTGGTATGCCACATCTAATTTCCATCTCTGAGCTCCCTCCAGCCCTGATACCCTCATCCTCAGTCAGCATTTTCTGTCTCCTACACTAAACACAACAAGGTGCAGACATAGCCCATGCTGGGGTGAGTATAACAATACTCAGTAGGGACCCTGAGACACTCAATGTCTTACAAAATCCACAAAGGATAAACCAAAAATCTTGTAAACAACATAAAACCCAACATAGGTTTATTACCTTACATATACCTATGTTATCAAGTATACCCATCTCATTCACGAGGAAACACAAGGCCCAACTGAAAATTCCAAAGATCAATTGTTCTACGGAGTAAAGATTACCACCTAGGTAACACCCCAAAGGTATGTACCACAAATGTAAAGCCACACAGAAGTATACCACAGAGGTATCACCATGAAGGAATGTATCACAAAGTTATCACCATACATAAGAATAACACAAAGGTATCATCACAAAAGTAAGTACCACAAAGGTAATGCCACACAGAAGAATACCAAAAAGGTAAGGACTCAACTCACACCAAGTATAACTTAGGTACGGTAGTAAAGATGATTAGATATAACTACTAAATCATCTTACTCAATTGAGAGGAAGACCCACATATGATCCTACATCATCAAACCCACGTAGGATCCTAGTACAACAGACCCACATAGGATCCTAGAGTTGTCCCACATGGATTACTAGAGCGGATACAAGTGGGATCCTTGAACACAGACCCAAGTTGGATCCCAAGGCATAGACCCACATAGGATCCATTTCCCATGTTACAGTAAGCTATAGGGTTCCTACACTAAGCTCGCATAATTCTAGGAGGATCCACTCCTCAAAACACTGGTCGATACTTCAATAGAAGCAAAGTTCCATGGAGAAGTATCCCAAAGGACATCCACATAAAAGGGGTCTAAATGCAACAGATAGTGTGTTTATTAGACATCCGGTCAATATGTTATTAGCCTTTTAGTATCAGAGGCCCGGTTGGATTCATGTTCTATCCATCCCATCCATATCCTAACATTATCCAAATCTCAAGTGGGGTAAGCAAAAAGTAACGTCTTGATACAAGGTTTCTGGTGCCACAGACGGTTCATCAAATGGACAACCGCAGCTCAAGTTATATCCAAAAGAGAAAAAAATGGTCGAAGCTGGTCTAGGTCTGGTCTGACCTGGCCTGATCCCGGTCTGGCCCGGCCTGTTGGGTACATCCCAGCCCACTGAGTCTTTCCTGACCCACTGGGTAGCTCGTGATGCGGCCCACACTGGGTGGCCCGCGCCAGGCAGCCCTCGATGCGGCCCGCGGCTGGGTGGCCCTACGGTGGGGTCCTCCCTAGTCGTAACCCAAGGGGAGGTTCCCCCTAGGTACCCTGAACGGTTGGTCCCTTAGGGTTGGTAGATTGATTGGTTGGCGCCACAGGGCACCAACAGCGGGCATAGGGGATTGCGGCTGGCCGGACGGCCGACCCGCCAGCACGGTGTAGTGACATGCCGCGCCCCCACCGGTGGCCGACAGCGAGCCGACCTCCCTCCTTCATTGCCGTAAACTCATGTTGTTTCCCCTACATGCCCAGTGGCATGGGAGAATTCCCTTGATCCACCACGGCTGATGGTCCATGACTCTTCTGCAGTGGTGTGATCACACCACCCCATCGTCGCAGCCGACCAGATTGTCGACTGCCTCTCCCATTCCATTCCAGCGACATTCCTCTGGTCATCGGGCACTCCCCGTTGGCCTTTTATTCATTCCATAGACCCACACAATCATGTCTGGAATTCTCCATCGATTCAAGACCACCACGGTTGGAAATCACTCAACCTAAAACTAATCCACGAAGAACACCAAAATCCATAAGGGTTGTAGAGAGGTCGGGCCGTGTTCGTTTGACTCCCACTCCCCACGTTAGAATGATATCAATCAACATAAGTGTTCTTAATTCAAGAAGAACGAAAAGTATGGGGTAAGGGATATACAAAAACAAAAATCCCTACCTCGATTGCTTGTTGATGTCAGTAAGGAGAGGAAAGGACAGACGTCGGTTCATCGTCGTTGAAGACGTTCCTCGTTGGGGATCCATCGATGGAGTTATTCGTTGGAGAAAGTGTTCTTCGTTGAGAGATTGTTTCTCCAAAATTCTCCGAAGCTCTCCTTTTCCAACAAATCCTCCAACCAAGAGGTGAAATTCTAAATTAATAAGTTTATGTTTATTAATTAAACCAATTGAGTTGTCACATCAATGTGAGGGGAAACCAAGAGTTACCTCCCATTTATGAGGGAGTTCAAGGTTCGGGTGGTCCCAACCATTGAATTCAAATTGGGACTTCTAAAGCTTGGGTGGTCCCCACCACAAAAAATAAAATTGGGAGGATTAAATTCCATAAATAAAATAAAGCTACTTTGTTTTATTTTCTCCCACAAAAAGCACAAAAACAAACTTTCACCCTAGACCTACTGTGGTCGATGTGATGGTCTCCATCTCAGATGTGTCCTGATGTAGGAGTGAGCAATTATCGTATATGGTTCTCGAAAACAGAGACAGTATGAGTAGAACTATGAGACCCATGACCTTGAGTTAGTAGTAGTGGTCTTTTCTATGAATATGTGGGGACACTATCTGATGGGTGAGTGTTTTGAAGTCTACTATGATCACCAGAGTCTCAAGTATATCTTCTTTCAGAATAACCTGAACATGAGATAGTGGTGTTGTCTTGAGTTATTCTAGGATTATAACATTGAGATAGTCTATACATCTAGGAAGGGAACATTGTAGCTGATGCACTCATCATGAGATCTGGTATACTACTATTAGGTGAGGCAACGGTGCAGCTGGCTGCTTTTCAGATATCCTTTGTGGATCGAGATGGAGCATCTTTTCTTTAGTCACTTATAGTCACTCTCCCACATCTTCAGTGAGTGAGGGAGTTGCAGAATGGGGATGTTGACTAGGAGGATCAATGTGTTTAGATATCCATAGGACCGGAACATGATGTATTTTCTGAATGTGGGGAGCACGTCATGCTCTTCAGAGGATGTAACATGGTACCAGTGTCGTATTCAGAGGAATCATTGAGGGGGTTACACACATCCCCTATAGCGGTACATCACAGAGTGCCGAAGAAGTAACAAGACCTCCTATGACAGCACTGGTGGCCGGGAATGAAGAAATAAGTAATATAGATTGTCTCTTAGAGCCTCACTTATCAGCATGTGAAGGTGGATCATCAGGTACCAAGAAGCTTAGTTCAGCCTTTAGAGGTCTCAGAGTGGAAGTCGGATGGGATATACATGGACTTCGGGACAAGACTTCCTTGTTAATCTAGAGGTCATGATTCTATCTGGGTGATCTTCGAACGACTCTCCATGTCGGCTCACTTCCTACCAATCAGAGAGCAGGGTTCAGTAGAGATATTGGGATGCCTCTATGTGTTGGAGATTGTGCGTCTACATGGAGTACACATGACGATTGTCTTTGATCATGATACATGTTTCACTTTCTGGATATGGAAGGGGTTGTAGGAGGCATTTAGGATGAAGCTTCATTTGAGCACCGCCTTCCATTCTCAAACATATGGCCAGACTAATAGGACCATTCATACCCTTGAAGACATGTTGTGTGCTTGCGTCCTCTACTTCGATCACAGCTGGGAGGATCACTTTCCCTTGGTGGAGTTTTCTTATATCAACACCTACCACTCCACCATTGGGATGGCACCTTTAGAGGCTCTGTACGGCTGACCTTGTAGATCTCCATTGTGATGGACTGACCTAGGGGAGTCTGCACTCCTGGGAATATAGATGGTACGGGCTACCACAGAGAAGGTGCAGATCATCCAGGAGTGGATGAATACTATACCGAGCAGGCCAAAGTCTTATGCTGATAGTAGATGGAGACCTCTAGAGTTAAAGGATGAGACCATGCCTTTCTATGGGTCTCACCTCGATGAGGTTTGCGGAGATTTGGATGTGGTGACACGTTATCTCTGAGGTTCATCAGACCCTTTTAGGTCCTCAGTAGAATTGGTGTCGTGGATTACCTCCTACCACTTCCCCCCTCAGTTGCATTGGGTGCACAACATCTTTCATGTATCCTAACTGAGGAGATACGTGCATGATCCTAATCACATCATTGACTGGGGTAACCTGGACATTGACCAGGGGGCGTCATTTATGGAGGATCCAGTGGAGATTGAGGATCGAAAAGAGAGAGTCATTCGTGGGCAATCGATACCTTTAGTGCATGTTCGTTGGAATCACGAGAACCTCAAGGAGTGCACATGGGAGCAGGAGGCTCAAATACTTGCTCAGTACCCCCACTTTTCCCCTTATTTTGAGTTGTGGCTTATGAGGATGAAAATACATGAGGTGGGGAGAATGTAAAGACCAATATTTTTCCATGTAATTTTTTTAATAGTATGGGAATATTAGGAGTCCGTGAAAATTGACGGCGCACGATTCTAAGGCCCAATGTGCCCAGAATGAATTTTTGAACTTTTTTTATGTACGATCAGTAAAGGTATGATTGAGTTTTTGTAACTTTTGAAATGGTGATCGGAATTGAAATATGAGGGCACCGTTGAACTCGTAGCACCGATATTCTCTTAAGGAGACCTTTACCTCGACCACAGTAGGTCGAGGGTGAAAGCTATTTTTTGTGATTTTCATGGGAGAAAATAAAAGAAAGTAGCTTTATTTTATTTATGGAATTTGGTAATCCCAATTTATTTTGGTGGTGGGGACCACACGAGCTTTTGAACTCCCAATTTGAATTTAATGGTGGGGTCCACCCGACCCTTGAACTCTCTCTTTAATGGGAGGTAACTCTTGGTTTCACCTCACATTGATGTGATAACTCAATTAGTTTAATTTATAAACTAAAATATATTAATTTGTAATTTTACCTCTTGGTTGGAGGATTTTTTGGAAAAGGAGAGATTAAGAGAATTGTGGAGAAACAATCTCTCCAACGAAGAACACTTTCTCCAACAAAGAACTCCGTCGAAGGATACCCAATGAGTAATGTCTTCAATGACAACGAACCAACATATTTCCTTTCCTATCCTCACCGACGTCAAAGAGAAATAGATATTGTTATTGTTGTTGATATACCTCTTACCACATTCTTGTCATTATTCTTGAATTAAGAACACCTATGCCGACTACTACTGTACTAACGTGGAGAGTGTGGGCCAAATGAACATGGAACGACGTCTCCGCAACCCTTGTGGATTTTGGTGTTCTTCGTGGCTTATTTTAGGGTTGACCGATTTCCAACTGTGGGGGTCTTGAATCGATGGAAACGTCCCATGACGAGTGCAAGAGTCTACGGAATGAAGAACATGCCACCAGGGCACAGCCGGTGACCCAAGGAATGTCGCCGGAAGGGCACATGAGCGGCGACCGACACTCTGGCCAGCCGCAAAGATGGAGGCGGCATGACCTTACCACCAAAGAAGGGTCATAGCCTGTCGGCCGTGGAGGATTAATGGTGGTGGTCGGTGCACGGTCGGCTATGCAAAGGGGGTGGTGGTGTGTGTCCAACCCACCGGGAGTGCAAGGGCGGCGACACGAGGCCGCTATGGCGACGGAGGGCGGCCGACTCGCTTCCAGCTGCTGGTGGAGGTGCAGCGCGTGCCGCCCTGCCCAAGTCGGCTGGCCGTCCGGCTAGTCATGGAGCCGAGCGGGACTCAGGGTCCTGCGTGCCAGCTGCCGACGACACGTGGCAAAGGCCAGTCAGTCACCCAACCCAAATGACCTAGCCGTTCGAGGTACCCAGGGGGCACCTACCTTGGTTGGTGGCTAGGGAGGACCCCATTGTAGGGCCAGCTAGTCATGTCCATCCACGAGACACATAGTTCAGGCTGCATTACGGTCCACCCAGCGGGTCGGGCAGGACCCAGCGGGCCGGGTCAACCTGAACCGGGTCAGGTTGGCCCAGGCCTGGTCAGACCGGGTCAGACCCGACCAGCTTTGGCCCTTTTTTTCTCTTTTGGCCATAACATGATCTACGAATGTTTGTATAAAGAGCCGTCTATTGAACCTAAAACCTTGTACCGAGATGGTCATTTTGATATACCCCAATTCATATTTGGATAAAGTTGGGGTATTAGCGGGGTGGATCGAACGTGAATCCAACTTGTCACTCATGACTAAAATGCAAATAACTTTCAGACCAAGTGTCCAATTGATGTACCTTATATTACTTTGAGACCCTGTTTTCATGGTGGTACTTTGGGATAGTTCTTCGTTGAACTTCATGGCAGTTGGAGTATTGACATGTGGCTTTAGGAGCGGACCCTCTCGGAATTAAGTGAGCTTAGTGCGGGAACCCTATAGCTGGTTGTAACATGAGAAAGGGATCCTATGTGGGTCTGTTCCTTGGGATCCCACATGGGTTTGTGTTCAAGGATCCCACATGGATCTGATATATGAATCCATGTGGGACTACTATAGGATACTACGTGGGTCTTTGGTACTAAGTTCGTATGTGGGTATGATGATTTAGGATCCTACGTGGGTATGATGATGTAGGATCCTATGTGGGTTTGGCTCTCAACAGAGTAATATGATACAGTAGTTAAATCTAATCATCTTTACTACCATACCTATGTCATAACTGGTGTGAGCTAAGGCCTTACCTTTGGGGTATTCTTCTTTGTGGCGTTAACTTTGTGGTACATACATTTGTGGTAATACCATTGTGGTATTCTTCTGTATGGTGATGCCATTGTGGTACATACTTTCGTGGTAACCTTCGTGGTGATACCTTTTTGTTATAATTCTCTTTGGATTTACCTTTGTGGTACTTAAATTTGGGGTGTTACCTTCATGGTAATATTTCCTCCATGGAACAGTTGAGCTTT